>CM022082.1:3477728-4677728 GCA_011114355.1 Carex littledalei
AGAATTAAAATCCAGTTGGGATTAATGTTACCAACACGATGATATTTTACTTCCTTTTTCGTGTAAAATGTGGGTAGTTCGATTGCTCCAAATCTTCGCCTAGCTCTTCTTTCACCGCAAACGTGAGTTGCTACTCTTCTCTTGTTGCTCTTTTTTTTTCTTTTTCTTTTCTCTGCAGCAAATGTAAAAACCAAAATTAAAATATAGATCAGAAATTAAAATAAAGCACTAAGTAAAAAAAAGAGAAGCTAGAAATTTTCAAGTTAAGACTCCCCAGCGGAGTCGCCAGCTGTAGCTACCATGCTACGAAACTGACACTCGACTCACCCTCTTAAGTGTGATATAAAATTTACTTGGAGTCGCCACCCGTTAGAAAACAGGAAATACAATTTATTTTTGGTCTACAGAGATAACAGGTTCGTGTCTTGATTATGAATGTGGAAGGTGTTAGGCACCACACTCACCCGAAAGAAAACCGGTCTTTACTAATTTCTAGCTTTCAAAAATATATTTCAGCAATGATAAAAATTACAAAATGAGATAATCAAACATAATGACAACAGTAAAAAGAAAATAAAAAAAAACATAAGGGAAGCAACTAAAGGAAAGTGGAAATAAATCGAAAGTTTTCAAGTCACGCAGATCTTCATTCTCGTTATTTGAACATCGTAATAATTTCTTCAGCAGCTTGGATGGATGGTTTTAGTAGTTTGAGGATTAAGTTAATGGAATAACATAGTAGGTTTGTCACTCATTATTTTTTTGGAGCTCATTCTATTAGGGTTTTAGGAGAATGTTTGTGGAAAGCACATTTTTCCTTAGCTGTTTTTTTCTATGGGCTGAAGTTCAACGTTTTTGCTCTATTTTTGTGCTTTGTATGCTCTAACCAACCATGAAGATGAAGTGAAGATGTAGGGGGCTATTTATAGGTGAAGTTTGAAGCCTCTTGAAGCTCAAAAACGTCCTTAAGCTGCTGCATCTTGGCATGCCCCACATCTGAATCTTTTCTGCACAAAGTTAAACATATTTGTTAGGCAAAAGCTGTGAAAAATGACTGAATTATGATGATTCTAATGTAGAAACGAAATCCAAACAATGCATATAGGTGTTTAGCAGGTTTTACTTAATTTATATAACTATTTTAACATATCATAATCATGTTTATTGTCAAGAAGGTGGAAACATGGCAGCAGGATTCCTGCTGTACTTTTTTGCTTCATTTCAGAAATTTGCATTGTTCCTAGGTCAACTTCAAGAGAATAAAAACTGAACTTTTACAGCCAGAATATGACAAAATTAAGTGTGTTTTGATATGCCTAAGTATGATAATTAAATCACTCTTAGAAGTGGAAACATGGCAGCAGGATTCTTGCTGTACTTTTTTGCTTAATTTCAGAAATTTGCACTGTTTTTAGGTCAACTTCAAGAGAATAAAAACTGAAAGTTTGCAGCAAGGATATGTCAAAATTAAGTGTACTTTGATTATGCATAAGTATGATGATTAAAATACTTTTAAACTCATTTCTTTGCTGCTGAATTTTGCTGCTGGAAAAAAACTGTGCTGCTGGAATTTTTCTGCTGAATTTTCCTAGCTGCTGGGATTTTTTCTTATATATGAAAAAAATCAGAAATATGTTCTTAATATGTGTACATAGAGGTAGATAATTTAGGGTTTTAAATTTAAAGTCCCAAGTGATAAGTTTTTATAAATTTTAGGTGCTTTGATTCGAAATACGAAGCTTATCTCTTCATTTATAATTTGATAGGAGACTTTAGCTAGCAGTTTTTTTCTTTTTTTGAAATAATGATTTAGACTTGAGAATGATATATTTCATGCTAATGTTTTTGTGACAAATTAGTCTAATCAATTTTCTAAAGACATGCACGTGTGAAGGATCAAGAAACATGACAAAAATTACAATTCAAGTGGTGCAAAAGCAAGAATCTTGCTGAAATGTTTTCAAGAACAGTTTTTTGTGGCCCTACAATGTCATATTTGACTATTTGGTTGTCTTCATGACTATTCCAATTCATGTATGAATTTTTTCTGCTCATTAAGGCCTCTAATTTGATGTGTTATAATTTACTCAAGAGAAATGGTATGTCTCACGTAGGTTTCTAATTAAAGGAGAATTGCATGGATCATAATATATTCATGATGCAGAAGGTCAGTACAATAGAAGGCTTTATACTTATGATAACTCTAGCTCATGTTGATTTTTAGGATGTATTTATGTGACATATTAATGAATTGATCAACGTTTAAAATTGTATATGTATATAAATATTCTCATGATTTTTATGGGGAGCATATAATATTTAAGTTGATGTAAAACTTGATTGACCAATAACTAGAAATTTGTCTAATAGGAATTAGTAAAAATGTGAGATTGTGATGATAAATTACTTTCTCATTAGTTCAAATTAACTTGATATATGTGCTATGTAAAGTGTTAAATTTGGACCTGGCATGCTTAATTAAATTTGACTTGGAGATATTTAATTAAATTTGACTTGGAGATATGATTTAATCAGGCATGTGAAACTATACAAATATTTATTATAGATTAGTAGGTAAATAGCTCCACATACTTCAGCCATATGTATATGTTACACAGGTACCTACGTGTAGTAAAATGTGACAATAGGTAACGTGTGGATTTTGCCTAAACCATTGCAGTTCACATATTTTGGCTACTGACTCCCTTGTTAATGTTGAGACATGAGACTATGTACCAATTATATGAGCATTTAGAATATTTATTATTTTATAGATTTGAAGACATATTTGAAAAAGTCTCTTAAGTTTACAGCATGAAATAATATAGTACGATATTACTATAGTTCAATTAGTGTGACTATAGTATATTAGTATGATATTACCATAGTTAAATATAGTATGCATTGTAGCATTAGAAAACTAAATATATTTTTTCCATTAGATTTTATCTTAATTTTATGAGATGGTATATTTTAGAAATATATTTTCCTCGTTATATTCTTAGATTTTATGATATATATACTACTATAATTCATCTCAAGACCGTGGGTAGAAAATAAACGAACAAGATAATTAATGTGATGAGTATTCATGTGGATAGAATTATTTGGGAAATATACGTTGCAATATTTTCTTTCTTAATTTCATGTATTAAATGCATTGTCATAATTTATTCTTCCAAATTAGAGCATTTAAAAATTATGCAGTTTTAACATAACATGAATTCTTTTAAGCTTAACCCAATAATATTCAACTTGTTATGTGCATATTCAACGAAACTAGGCAATAAACAATATTGATCGAAAAATTCAACTGCAAAGCATACCTTTTTTGCAGACGCCTGAAATTACATTCTTGATTCATTATTGACGACATAACTCGCATTTGGTGCAAGCATATATTTTGTTTGTAGATTACACAATTTAGGGTGTCTACAGGATCCAACATCCACTCTGAGCAAAGCTAAGAAGAGGAAGTCTGAAGGCAACAGCTCCTCAGGTATTAGTCTTATCAATAGTTTTCCATATAACAGACTAAATGTAGATCAGATTACTGCTTTGTTTCAGGTTTATCAAATTACTCTAGGTACTTGTGCTGAAGATAGAACAATGATAATTGATAGTCTCAAATCCTTAGACAGAAGTACATTTGAACAAGTCATTAAGACACTGTTACAGGATACTAAAGATAGAAAACTAGCTCCAGTTACCTTAGACCAAATTCATCAGCTTAGTGCAGTAGATAATACTAAGGTAGATGTAGAACTTACAAACCCTGCAGTAGTTAACTCTATCCTAGTAGATACTCTAGCTCAATCTAGTGATATCTTCCTTTCTAAATGAATATTCTCAACTGGAATTGCAGAGGTTTGAATTCTAGTAGAAAGAGACAAATAGTTAAGGACTTAGTTTAGCATAATAAAGTAGACCTCCTAGCAATACAGGAATCTAAGAAAGAATCTTTCACTACTAGATGTCTAAAGAGTATTTCTAGCAAACTAGATTCTTGGTTATGGGTTCCCTCTGTTGGTAGATCAGGAGGGATTTTAGTAGGGTGTGATAGTAACAAAATTCGATTTGTCCAACACACTGTACATCTATTTTGTTTAGACATTATCCTGGAAAACAAAATTGATAATACACAATGGCAAATAACTGTGGTATATGGTCCAGTTCTTAGGAATCTTAAACAAGCATTTTGGGATGAACTCTCCCAAATAAAAAATCCTAATATAGATCTGTGGTTCTTATGTGGAGATTTTAATGCTATTAGGAAAAAAGATGATAAAACAGGGAATAACTTTGATGTTCCAATTAGTAACAAATTTAATACTTTTGTTAATTCTTTCCATTTGATTGAACACAAACTTCACACTAGAAGATTTACCTGGTCTAATGGAACCAGATTTGCTTTATTAGATAGAGTCTTTACATCACTGGCTTGGGCACAAAAATACTCTTCTAGTTCAATTAGGGACCTTAGTAGTCATGGGTCAGATCATTGTCTCCTTTTAGTTCAAACATCTTCTGCTAATATTCATTTCCCCCCTTTATTTCGCTTTGATCCTAGTTGGACTGCTCAAGAAGATTTTGTTACTCTAATGCATAAATGGTGGAATGAATATCCCCTCTCTTTACCAGATCTAGCTAAAAGTTGGAATAACAAGTTAAAACACATTAGGAAAAGAATTAAAGGATGGTCATATAATTATTACGGTAAACAAAAAAGAAAAAAAAACCCAACTATTAGATCTACTACATGAGTTAGAGATAATAAGGGACACTAGACCATTCACCCATTCTGAAGGAGAACAGTGGGTTCACCTCACACAACAACTAGATACTATATATCAAGAGGAGGAAGATCAATGGAAACTAAAATCTAAACAAAAATGGTTAGAAGCAGGGGATGCTCATACCAAATACTTTCATATTATAGCTACTCATAGGTAAAAAAAAAATAGGATTAATGCATTAGAAATAGATGGGCAATTGACCCAATCTCTTCCAGCAATTAAATCTCATATAGTGAACTATTATAAAGATCTCTTAGGCACACCTGGTTGTAAATTTGCCAATCTAGATCCTGATTTTTGGGATCCAGATGATAAACTATTAAATATAGAGAAATGGGAATTAGAAAGACCTTTCACTGCAGCTGAATTGAAACATGCAGTATTTGCATCTGAACCAAATGGGGCCCCTGGCCCAGATGGGTTCTCATTTCAATTTTATCAATTCTTTTGGGATTTAGTGAAGGATGATCTGATGCTGCTCACACATTACTTCTATGAAAACTCCCTGGACTTGCATAAAATTAATAAATCATGCATTTGCTTAATCCCAAAGGAAAAATATGCAGCTCAACTTAAGCAATATAGGTCTATAAGTTTAGTCAACTGTAGTTTTAAGATTCTTTCTAAGCTCCTTACAATTAGACTAGAGCAAGTAATGCCTAGATTAATTGATTCTAGTCAAGCAGCTTTCCTTAAAAATAGATATATTTTAGATAATATGATTGTTAGTCAAGAAATCCTTCATTCTTGTCAACAAACCAAACAATCAGGAGTAGTAATCAAAGTGGATTTTGAAAAAGCTTATGATAAAATTAGTTGGGATTATCTGTTGGAAGTATTAACTAGTAAAAACTTTGGTACCAAATGGATTCAATGGATTATTCACTGGTTGTATAGTTCACAGTCTTGTTTGACAATTAATGGGGAATTAACTAGCTATTTTTATTGTAAGAGAGGGGTTAGGCAGGGGGATCCTGTATCCCCTTTCTATATATATTAGCTGCAGATATTTTGAGTAAAATTTTCAATAAGGGTAGAACATCAGCAGTGATTACTGGTCTAGGTCCAGCTTGTATAGAACAAAAATCCATTACCAATTGTCATTATGCAGATGACACTATTCTTTTCCTGGCTGCCCAGGATGAGAATATTGAATCTGCATGGTGGGCAATGATGGCCTTTGAGGCACTATCAGGGATTAAAGTGAACTATGATAAAACTGAGATGTATCATATAAATCTAGATCCTCAAACCTCACACCTTAATCAACTCTTTAGATGTCAATGGGGCCAATTCCCTATCAAATACTTAGGGCTTCCTTTGCACATAAAAAAACTTAAAGTTAGGGATTGGCAATTCCTAGTTGATAAACTAGAAACTAGATTGCCTAGTTGGCAAAGTCAACTTCTATCTATTGGTGGTAGGGTTACATTGTTAAACTCAGTACTGTCTTCCATTCCTTTATATGCTTTATCAGTTTTCAAAATCCCTACTACAGTTCTTAAACAAATAGATAAAATTAGAAGGCGGTTCTTGTGGCAAGGTACAGAACAAAAAAGAAAATATGCTTTAGTGAATTGGGAAACCATTTGCTTAGCTAAACAATTTGGTGGGATGGGGGTTTTAGATCTTAAGGAAATGAATATTGCCTTGCTATTAAATGGTGGTGGAGATTCAAAAATCCTGGTTATAATGCTATTTGGAAAAGCATTGTTTTACATAAGTATGTTGAAAACAATAACACTCCATCTCCATTTTGGAATAGTATCTCTAGCTTAGAACATATAGGATCTATGAGTGTACAGTATAATCCATGTAGGCAGTCACCATGTAGGTTCTGGGAAGATATATGGTTTAGAAATTGCTCATTAGCTACTAGGTATCCAGTATTATATAGGAAATGTAGTACTAAACACATATCTTTTAGTGAGGTAATTAATTCCCAAGGATTGAGGGTTCATTTTAGAAGACCTCTGGAAGGAGTGGATTTGGTTGAATGGACTGACATTCTTCACATCATTAGTACCATTTCTTTTACAACAAACCAAGATCAAATAGCTTGGAGAAGGGATCATACAGGGAAGTTCACTACCCACTCCTTGTACAGCTTTTTAAACTTTAGAGGTGTCATACCTACCAGCACAGAATTGATATGGTGGTCTTTACCTGTTCCACCAAAGATAAGGATTTTCATGTGGTTACTCAAACATAACTCAATACTTACCAAAGACAACCTAGCCAGTAGAGGATGGTCTGGAGACCAATCTTGTCAGTTCTGTCCTGAAAATGAAAGCATTACACATCGGTTTCTAACTTGTACTCTGGCTCAAAAAGTGTGGTTTTGGTTAGGAAAAAGTCAAGAAGTGATGCATACATGGCTTTCTTTTGATGATATCATTCATTTTGCAATACAGCTACCTGTAACTGAAAAATTTGGTTTCCTCCTGGTACTAAGTGCTGTGTGCTGAACACTATGGTGACACAGAAATGATAAATGTTTTAATAATTGCACTACTAAATCAGCTAGAACAATTATCCTTCTAATTAAATCTTTGGTGTATTATTGGGCAGGAAACGTCAAACAAAAGGTGAAGCAAGTTGTAGAAGAGTGGCTGCCCATTATTGAAGATGCAATTCCTTTAGCTCAATACATGCCCTTGGAGATGGTGGTGTATCAGCCTCCAGTGATACCTGATCAGCCATGAAGACACTTACCAAACAATTTTTGTACTTAGCATATATCCTTAGCCCCCTACTGTGCGGCTTAGTAATAGCTTCTTTAGTATATTTTTGGTACTTGGACTCAACACAAGCTTGGTATATAGCTTGGTTGATATGCATATTCTGTTGCTTTGTGGATCTTTTTTGTTTTTGGCTTTTACTCTGATGCACAATGACCTTGTAATTATTGTTTCATGTTAATGGAACGGGCTTATGCCTTTTTTTTTAAAAAAAAATGTGTTGCTATGTAGTTTGCCGGGTATTGAAGTCATATGAAAATAGGTACCTATCCGTACCAGTTTGAATGGTTTACTGGTACACCTTCTTAAACTACCAAGGGCTTGCTGTAAAAGAAATGTAAAGTAGAAGGTTGAATTTGCAAAATTTTCATGGATTGGTAATTAATACCTGTCAGAGGGGCCTTGGTGCAAAGTTACATCCATATATATATAAACCAACTGGAAATTGTAGACGTAACTTGGAGTTGAATTATGGGCCTTCGGGGTTTGATTGTAAATTAAATAGAAAATTGGGCTTGAGCTCTTTTGAGCTTTCTTCATAAATTTAAAATGGAAAAATAAAGTATGGCTCAAGCTTGACCTTCAGTCTTAGTACAAAAAGAATCGAATATCATGCAAAAGGACAAAATGGACTTGGAACTTCGATTTGGATCCTGTTTATTGGATTATTGGACTGACTGGATTGAGATCGAATTAAAGTAAATATAATTGCTTGGAAATAAAAATAACATTGTGTAATGATTTTGATTAATTGTGATTAGGTTAAAGCTTCAAAGTAAAATGAGAGTAAAGTTCTAATAAATGTAAACATAAATACTAGACATGGATTTATCAAATAAGCCATGAGATTTAAATATTTAAAGACCTAAACTGATATGCTAAAATAGAAATGTTACAAGTATTGATTAGAATATATGTATTGCTTTTAACATAGGCGTTCTTACGAAAGAGACAGATAAGACAGAGTGCTTATAAAGAACAGATTGATGGTGATCTCACCTATTACCCTACGATATCAGGTGCGCGGTTTTTGGATTAGTCTGAGATTCATGACTAGGAATTAAATCGTAACTCGCTGTGCATTTTGAATATTTAATTGACTGCATTGATTGAACTGTTGCATTCATATGCATAGCCCAATACAATCGAAACTGAATTACAGGTAAGTCTGTTGACTGTCATGTTGACATTGTTTATCGATTGATTGATTCTTATTGAAATCTGATTGATTGAAATCACAGTGATTGAATTGATTGAACATTGAATACTGTAATCCTTGAACCTCCATATAGTGGAGAAAAAGGATTAATATATTGTAAAGTCTAGCTAGCTACTAGACTTTACTCCAGGACCCTTATGCGCATATGGTGAATGGCCCCAACTGAACCCAGTACCGGTTGGGTAGGGGATACTGAATAAATATGAATTGTGACTGTAAGACTAATGAACTGTGGTAACTGTCTTATCAATGATTTTCTTTCTGATAATGACAGTATTGTGATATTGATTTCGTATTGTTTCTATTAATAAATTGTCAGGATAATTAGAACTGTCTTATCATTGATTTTCTTTCCGATAAAGACAGTATTGAGATATTGATTATGTATTGTTTCTGTTAATAAATTATCAGGATAGTTAGAACAGTATAAGCCATAACACGACATATACATGTTATTGTATCTGTCAGTGTTACCAGACTAGAATTGTAAAGTTAAGAAACCAAACGTTACCAGACTTGATGGTTTAAAATATTTTGACCCAAACCATTTATTCTGATAAGATTCTTAGAGTTCTGATTTATTTATGTAATTTTTGTTGTTCAATTGGATATTGTTATTGAGCATTTGCATCATTATTATAAAATGAACTGTTAATTTCTCGTGCGGAGATTTCATTCTGAATATGGATTTCCTTCAAATCAAATAACCTCAGTGGCAATTAGCACTGAGAAATAATTTATTATTTCTCACGCGTTTCCCCTTGTGGGATTCACAGGTTTGTAAGACGAAGACAGAGAAACGCTTTTGGGGTTATAATTGACAGCAGGGCCACCTAAAGGTATGAGATTTGGGTTTATTATATCTGACACGGTGCAGAGAATATATCTCTAGCATCATCCACTGTAAAATGTCAGATAATTATTATAAATAAATTGGGATGTGGGAAAATTAATGGATGTTATTGGCAATGCATAAAAAGATCCATGTCTTATGTTACGTAAATTGAATGGTAAATAGACGCGGTAGGATTGTCGCACCTCCGGATCGGGGGTGTGACAGCAACCTTTTGAAGAGAAATTTTAAACAAGATAACAACATCTCATTTACAAAAAATATTATTTTGGAAAGAGAAAATACATATAATTTTTTGAGAAAAGGTTTCTATACCCACGGACTCATCCCCGGATTATCCCCAAACTATTCGGATAGGGTTCCAACTGATTTAAACCGTGGTTAACGGTAATTGTGGTCCCCACAATAACGTCATTTAAAACCCGTTTTCCCCGCATATTTCCTTTTTTTTGAATTTCCTTTTCTGTTCGCGATCTCTTCTTCCTTTTCTGTTCCGATCTCGTGGCGATTTTGTGGCGATTTTGTGGCGAGAGCGATAGCCTTCAGGCGGAAGCCTTCAGGCGTACGACGGAACCTCGCCGAGAGCAAAGTATCACGGCGACGGAATCTTCAGGCAAACGACGGAGTCTTCAGGCGACGGATCAAGCTTCAGGCGACGGATCAAGCTTCAGGCGACGGAAGCTTCAGGCGAAGAAATCGATGTACAATTTGAGTGAGTTCTTTGCTGATCAAAATTACACGGATCGTTTTGTTAATTTCATTTTTTTTTATTTGAATTGAATTCCCGATCTCGTTTCTTTTGTTGAAATCAAAATTACACCGATCGTTGTCTTAATATCGTTTTTTTTTCAGTTGTTTGATTCATTCTGTATTTTGTTTCACAGTATTCGATTTCACGTTCGAATTCATCAGAGTCGATTTGGATTGAAGGCTAGCAGTGAACTTTAAATTCGGTGAGTTATTTAATGATTTTATTTTACAGGATTGATGGAATATATTTACAGGTTGTAGTTATTATTTTACACGATTGTTTTGTTTAGGATTCACTTTCGATTCTGATTTAATGCCAGCAGTAGTTATTTAGTAATTTACAGGATTCATGCAATACATTTACAGGATACAAATTATGTGCATTTGTACTGTGATACACTTTCGTTTACAGCAGATGTGCAATTGTACAGGATACATACGCCAATATTACAGGATACATAGGACAAATTTACAGGTTACATAATTTAGACAGTTTGTACTGTGATACACTTTCGTTTACAGCAGATGTGCAATTGTACAGGATACATACGCCAATATTACAGGATACATAGGACAAATTTACAGGTTACATAATTTAGACAGTTTGTACTGTGATTCACTTTCGTTTACAGCAGATGTGCAATTGTACATGATACATACGCCAATATTACAGGATACATAGGACAAATTTACAGGTTACATAATTTAGACAGTTTGTACTGTGATACACTTTCGTTTACAGTATTCTTTTACTGTGATTCACTTTAGTTTACAGCATATGTGCAATTTTACAGGATACATAGGACAATTTTACAGGATATGTAGGACAATTTTACAGGGTACATATAACAATTTTACATGATAAATTGCACATGATACATCAACAATTTTGCGGGATACATATAACAATTTTACAGTATGTTGCTTTGTTTGCATCTGCTAATGGTTCATAACTCTAATTTTTAACGTTGCTTATTTTTTTTTTTTTTTGCAGAATGATATATCAAAAGAACGTGTGGTTCTAGCGATGAAACTTCTCATTCATCCGAATAATGTGCACCAGAGGGTTATGAAGTGAAGAAGTCTTGTTTGTATTGATGTATTAGCCATGTTTTTTATTGAATTTTTCTCTGTGCTTGTGAACAATTATCAGTGGTAACAATTATTGGTGGTAACAGTTATGGATGGTGACATCTTATAGTTGATGGTTATAGTTTATGGTTTTGAACAGTTTATTTTGTGATTAATGAAATTTTATAACTTGTATATGTTATTTGGATAGCATTTTACAGTATTGAAGTTTTGCTATTAACATATGTCAGTTTTATAGTTTGCATCTGCTAATTTTACAGTATGTAAGCCTTATTTTACAGTTTTATAGTTGCATCTGCTATTAAAATATTAATAATTGAAGAAAAAAGAAAAAAGAAAAAAGAAAAATACGAAAAAAAAATAAAAAAAAAATTTAAATTTTAATATTGAAAAAAAAAATTAATTTTGCACAATTTTAGGTGTTATTTGTAAATAACTACAAGTTTGAGAAGTGGCCTGTTTTTGAAACCTTCTAGAAGCCGTCGGTTTTTCAAGTACAGCTGGAAGTACAGTGTTTTTGCAAGTTGCTAACTGTTTGCAACTAACTTGGGGACCACTCCCAACTAACTTGGATTGTTGGACTTTTAAACTTCTTATTATACATGATTTGTTGTTGAAGTTTACAGTATTGGTTATAGAGTTTTACAGTATTCGCGCAAGGCAAATGACAGTTTTTTTGGGGAAAAACTGGGGATAGAAGTTTGAGGACAATTAGTCGCTTCCTAATTTTTTATGTTGTAATCCAAATATTGCCAAAACATTTTATTACATTTTATAACGGAACAGAATTATATTGATTAAAATAACAATATTTATATAGACTTTTCTTTTGTAAAATTCAATCCTGTTCTCGTCGAAAATGCACAACACTTACTTTTCCAAAATTTACAAATTTTTTAAGACATATTAACATAAACAAGGAGCCATCATAAAATATATATATCCGAAAAATTAATCCTGTTCACGATGATACGGACATTATGAACAAAAAATTATCTGTGATTCAAACACTATGAACTTATTTTGTCCTAAGAGAATATACATAGTACATTTAAAGATTACAATCATATTTGAAATATAATAATTGGTGATTAAAAAGTTATCAGGATGTTTTATGCAAAAGTAGTCACTAGAGAATCCACTAACTAAAATATGCATGGCTACTCGATTACACAAAAGATGCTTCACATTCTTTGAGAAGCCATTGGTGCCGGCCAATGTACTTTCTACATTAAAAAATATATCCATTAATTTGACTATGTAAAAGATGGCTTTAATCGATGAAAGACCCATGTGATACGAATAATTAATTGTATTTTGATGTCCACTATGGCAGCCAACTAATCTTTGATAATTCTAAAAGTTAAACTCTCTCTCTCTCACTCTCTCCATACTCCAATTTCTAAAATCAGAACAATCAGTTGCTTAATTAACCATGGCAGCAGTAGCACTGGCCGGGCTTGGGTGGGTGGCGTCTCCTGTCGTGAAAGATCTCGTCACCAAGAGCATCTCCTACCTGGGGAACGACATCGCCAAAGACCTTGAAGATTTGGAGACGACTCTCCTACCGCAGATCCAGCTCACCATCCAAGCAGCAGAACAAAACCACCCCAACCACAAGGTTCTGCTCGCCAAGTGGCTGGCCCGTTTGAAGAATGCTTACTATGATGCCGAGGGTATACTCCACGACCTCGAGTACGAGCGCCTCAAACGCAAGGCCAAAGGAGAGGACAATAATCTTTCGGTGCGTTTATCCTCTAAACTTATTATCAAACCTCTTACAAAGTTTATCGGTCCGGTGGTAAAAAAGGCGTCTCTCTTGTCTCCTCGAAAGAGAGAGTTGTTGCAACGGTTGAACAAGCTCAAGGAAGTCGCAGCCGAAGCTAAGAATTTCCGTGATCTACTGAGGGATCTCAAGAATATTGCAGCAGAAGCCAAAACCGAAAGCAAAGATGGCATAGCCGGTAACGGTCGTTCTGTCACCTCGTCAATCCTTACTGACAAAGTTTTTGGTCGCGATGGAGATCGTGACGAAATAATTAACTTTCTGTTGGACGATGGAGATCGTTACTCGGTTGTTGCGGTAACTGGCATGGGAGGTATTGGTAAGACTACGCTTGCACAGTATGTTTATAACAATGAAAGGATAGAGAGATACTTTGGTGTCAAAATGTGGCTTTGCTTATCCCAAAACTTGGATATCAACGAGCGCACAAAAGAGATGATTGAGTGTGTCTCGGGAATGGAATGCCCCAATCTTCGCAATTTAGATGCTCTACAGAACAAGCTCATAGAAATATTACCTCAATCTGGCAGCATCATAGTTGTGCTTGATGATGTTTGGTATGACAATAATGATAGAGTAGCTGAAGAGAATCAATGGGAGAACCTCTTAAAACCATTTATTAAATTTGCTTCTCAAGGAGGAACATGTAAAATTATTGTAACCAGCCGCTCATCAAGGTTGGTTCCTAATGCATTAAAACCAGACAAGGTTATCGAGTTGCGCGATCTTCCACTTGATGAATTCAAGTCACTTCTAAGATACCGTGCAATCGTTGGTTTGAAAATTAGCAATGAACAATTGGAGAAAGATTTGAGTAAAATTGCGGACCAGATTGCTGAAAAAATGAGTAAATCGCCTTTGGCGGCTAAGGTTGTTGGTAACCAGCTACGTGAACGGCCAAATATCACGTTCTGGCAAGCTACACTAGAAAAAGTCGATTTGAGCGACACTGGAGAGATTTTGCTATGGAGCTTTCACCGCTTTGATGTGCAATTACAACGGTGTTTCTTATTTTGTAGCGTTTTCCCCAAAGGTGAAAAATTTGGTTTCAATTCATTGGTGCCTTTTTGGGTGGCACTTGATTTTATCCAGCCCTCAAACGATAATAGAAATGTTGATGATATAGGTTTGGAATACTTTCAAATAATGGTAGCAAACTCTATTTTTAACTTGGTGGATGGATACTATATCATGCACGACCTCTTTCACGATCTTGCAGAAAAGATTTCCACCCAAGATTGTTTTAGGGTAACAAATGCTGAGAGAGAAATCCCTTCAACTGTTCAGCATGTATATCTTCAAGTTAACAATGAAAATCTAAAAAAGAATCTATCTAGTATGTTTCATTTAAGTAACTTGCGCACCCTCATCTTGGGAAACCTATTTATTGATGATATTGGTGAAATTATTATCAAGATATCTACAAATTTTAGAAACTTGAGGGTATTAGTTGTAGGGCCCATGAATTATAAAACACTGCCAAGAGTTGTAGGAGATTTGAGGAACCTCCGGTTTCTAGATGTTGGGAGGAGTTCAATTGAGGAGTTACCAGATTCAGTAGTGAAGCTCTACCATCTTCAATATTTAGGTTTACCCTCATCTGTAAAGACTCTTCCAACAAAGTTGAGTAACTTGATCAAGCTGCGATCCATTTATATGTACAGTGATGGTGTCTGGTTCAACAAATTACCTCCAGTACCTTACCTAGGCAAATTAACTTCACTCCAACGTTTGGATGAATTCCATGTGAGAAAAAAGGAAGGATATGAGTTGCATCAACTGGGACATTTGAAGGAGATTGGTGGCTCTCTAAGAATTGTAAATCTAGACAATGTCAGAAATAAAGATGAAGCTGTTCAGGCAATGCTCAATGATAAACCCAAACTTAAAATAATTGAGTTGGTGTGGGATGAGTCAGCTGAAAATGGCTCAGAATTAGAGGTTATTGAGGCATTGCGACCCCCAGCAAATCTGGAAGCGCTTTTAATTGATGGGTATAGGGGCTCGACATATCCAACTTGGTTGCAAGAAGATTGCTTTGCAGAGAATATCAAAATTTTCCTGCTTTTCAATTGTAATGCTCTGACAACTATTCCCCAAAAATTTCAACAATTCTGTCATTGCTCAGAACTCACTCTTAAACATTTAGATGCTTTGAGAGAATGGTCTACTTTACCAGAAAACCTAACTAGCTTATCAGTCATTAAATGCCCGTGTTTGATTTTTGTATGTGAGAATGAGCTGCCAGTGGATGAAAACCAGAGCATGATGGAAAGAGAATTTTTGAGATATGATATTGGAAATCTCAAAGATATACATCATCATGAACTCAAAAGCTTTGAGCAAACAGGCTCAAAGGAAAACTGTGCAGAGCAGCTTCAAATTATGGAAAACGCTGCACGAGATTCACCTATTTTCCCGATAAATTTCGATGTAAATAGAGCTTGGTGGTGTTGTCATCAACAACGGATGAACTTTATTTTCAGATGCAACACTCGAGCAAATATATTGAAATTACCCTCCAGACTTTGCATTCTTTCTCTTGGCTATTGTTGTGTATCTGATGGAGCGTTATCAGAATGCCTAAGTGGAATGACCGCTCTTGAGAAACTATTCCTAGAGGGCATCATGACAATAACCACACTTCCACCAACACACGTCCTTAAGCCTCTCCAGAGCCTCCGAGTTCTAGAGATTAAACATTGCTGGTATCTAAGATCACTCGGTGGTTTGCATGCACTCCCTCATCTCGAGAGCTTTGTTCTACTTGGCTGTTGGTGTTTAGAGATGGAAAGTGGTTATACCTCCAGAAAGCTGCCCTCCAGTTTGCAGTCCTTGTCCATTATAGGGTGCGTAGTCTCTCAGGCTATTTTTAACAGTGATCTTCCATGCCTTGAGAATGTTGTGATTGAACATTGCTATACCCCACAGTGCCTATCATTTCGTCAGCTAACCTTACTTAAATCATTGGTGCTTAGCAAGTGCTATGGTCTTTTCTCCATTCAGGGCTTAGAATCGCGTCCTTTCATTACTGGTCTTCACCTAATTGAACTTCCGAAGCTTGTTGTAGAATCTGTATTGGAGTCTTGGCAAGGTTGCCGAGACCTGACTATCAGCAGCTCGGTGATATTGAACAAGTTTTTATTATCCCAAGATTTTGTTCCTCCACAAACTTTGTTGATAAAATTTTGCCTAGAAGAAGTGATATCATTTGAGAAATCTGACCACCTTCAATCTATCAAGAGACTTGTATTTCATAATTGTAAAACATCGAGGTGGCCAGAAACTTTGAGTGACTTCTCTACCCTCGAGACTATATATTTTATAGATTGCCAAAACATATCAGGGTTGCCAGAACTGCCAAGTTCAGTGACATTCATTAAAATAAGTGGTTGTCCAGTGTTAAGCAAAAGATGTCAACCAAAAGGTCCAGACTGGCACAAGATACAATACATACAAAATATAAGTCGATTCAATGATCCCAGGCGGACTTCAACCTTTGTCCCAGGCCCTTCTTGCAAACAGGTAATCGATAATTCCTCTCTCTTTTCTCTATGTTTTGTTTGTTTCTTTCTGGGTTTTTCCTTTTTCATTCTTTCTTTTATTTGTTTTTAGTTTTCTCTATTCTTTGCATGATATTTGACTAAGAATCGTTGGAGTTACTCAGAGTCTTTTACTGCTAAATTTCGTATTCTACCCATAATTTGAGCATACTTTTGTTTACTTGTTATGATTAAACTAGCAAGTAACCTATGCAATGCAAACAATTTTCCTAATATTAGCATATCATATTATAATAACTATAATTGTAAAATTGAAGTAAAATGTACAAAATAAATCATAGCGCATGAGGTTTTGGTTTGGGTCCTAAATGCAAAACACTAATTCAACTCAAAAACTAGTTAATATAAACTATTCTGCTCACTTTTATTATGATGCTTTCAGTAGAATCACTACAGCAAACCGTTGCTTCAGCGGCCGGTATCAGCGACCGTGGAAATCGCCGGTCGCTGATTACCCAAAAAAACCAAAAAAAAAAAGAAATTAAATATTTCCGGCGACGAAACAGTCAGAAACATTCAGCGACCGGCGCCAACATCTTTCAGCGACCATTTGGGCCCGGTCGCTGAAGATCTCGCTAAAAATGTCGCGCGATTCCTTCTCTCCCATTTTTCATCTCGCGCCGAATCCTCTCTCCCATTTTCATTTTTAGGTTAGATTAAAAAAAAAAAACAGCGACTTTTCATTTTCACTCGCGCCGAAGGCCGCCTCTGTGACCCCTGACCGACCCCGCCCCCGACCCTCCGACCCCGAACCCCGAACCCCGACCGATTCCGAACTCCGACTCCGACGTCGTTGAGAAGACGCCGATCTGTGGCCGACTCCGATCCCGCACTCCAAGCGGCGATGGTGAGGCGACATCAAGGACACGAGTCTTTTTACCGACAATACACGACCATGTCAGGTACGTACAAGCGGCCGCAGCTCCCTGCTGGTTGCGCTGATGTATTTCTTCAAATCTCACCTCTTTACATTTTCTCTTCTACGATTCATGATTTGCTGGCTATTTTTGTTTTCGTTGTTTTCTACGATTCATTGGGAAGTTTGTTTCATACTGGTAGATCGAACTATTTTTATTAAAACTGGACCGGATCAGACTGGTAGACCGGAAAAAAAACTGGGCATTTTGTGTTGCCTCACACAGTTTCTGAGGATTCAGAGCTGAATGGGTACGGTTTCACTTGCACAAACCAATTTATTTGCTTCCCGCATTTATAATATACTGAAATTTGTGATCTTTTTATGAAATTTTTTGCTTCTATTACCAAGGCTGGCCGACAGTCAGTGTACTCCACCTGGTATGGTACCCAGTAAATTGAACAGGATTTAGGTAAAAACAATAAAGATTGTGATAAAATTAAGCTGCTGTTATATAGGTTCCAACTGCTGTGAAATTATTGGCATTGTAAAATTATTGGTGTACCTCACTTTGGTTGCTTATTAATTAATTTATGTATTGATTTATGTGTTATTTATTTGCTATTAATACGATCGAATTTGTGCTATATGTATTTCCTAATTCCCTTAATTAAGTTCCTGAATTCCATATAGAGATGTTTGATGAGAATTTAAATACTTAAAATGTGTTTTATGGTGTTTGATATAATAGAAACCAAATAGTGGATGTAATGGTTAAGTTTAGAATGTGATGTTGTTGATAATTTAGAATTTTGATCTCTCTTGATTTATTAAAATAAGTCTTAATACGAATCAAAACAAATATTTATATTTCTCAGATTAATCATAAAATAAATGGTGCAAATTTAAATAATAAAAAAATGTCAAAAACCTGATAGAAGACTTTCAGCGACCGGTCTTAAGTATCAGCGACCGTTATATTTGGTCGCAGATACCTTTTTCTTGACGTCAGAAAAAAACAACAGCGACCAAAAAAAAGTGGTCGCAAAAACAGTATCAGCGACCGGGTGACGTCATTCAGCGACCGGTGACGTCATCAGAAGAGTATCAGCGACCGGGGTTTCAGCGACCGTTTTTGGCTTTCTGCGACCGGATCAAGTATCAGCGACCGGCGCCAATACTATCAGCGACCGGAATTCCGGTCGCTGATAGTCCTTTTTGCTGTAGTGAATGTTGCATTAATACTACAAATTGAATTTTATTTTAGTATTCAATGGCAAAAACCAAGATGCCAAAGCGGCACTAGGAGATATCTGGATTTCAAATTGTAAAATTGATATACTATTATTAATTCATGATATATTCCTGTTTTAGTTGACAAAATAATCATAAAATAAATGCTAGGAGATAATTAGAAGAACGAAATAGAATTATCACCAATCTAGCTTAGCCACTTCAATACATAATATTTACAACTTTTTTCTGATACAATATTATATCATTTATATTATATTAAACATTGTTTTTCTTCAATTGAACTTTTTCTGAAGCAATTCTTAGTCATATGAGTTCCTCCATAAATCTCCCTGAATAGAATTAATTTAAACTTGAAGATAGTAATTAGGTAAAGCCAATGCAATTGTTTTTAATATCACATACAGGTATCTGTCAAGTGATTGTGAGTTAGATTGACACTTCTGTGGCCAGAATGAGGATGTGGATTTTTTTCAAATTGGTCCTCGGTTAATGATATATTTCAATTTGCTGCTGACCTGCCAAATGCACAAAGAGATGCCTTCTTGATGTTGTCTAGTGCAGTATGGTGCATTTGAAAACATAGAAACAAAATCTGTTTTTCAACAGTACCAGTTAAATCTAATAGATCTGTAATTTTACTAATATTGTCTTTGTTTAATTACTGGTCAGGAAATGTCAATGAAACAATCAAGGTTGAAATGGCTGCCTGATGATTTGGCCAATATTCCTTTGCAAGTGTGGGGTCTGACAGAGAGTAATGCAATCACCTATGAAGAGACAGTTGAATAGAAGTCAAGTTGTGAGAGTGTGAGAGAAGAATTAATGTATTGGCTTGATTAATTAGTGTATGAAATTGTAAGAGAGTGTGAGAGAGAGTGTTAATGACTTGTTAATTTTCTTGTATTGTAAAGACTCTTTGTTATAGTGATTTTTGTGCCGTGCTCCCGTGGTTTTTTCCCGTAAGGGTTTCCACGTAAAATCTTGTCTCTCTTTTATTTTCTTGTGCTTGATTGTTTGTTGTGTTGGCTTCTTGTGTGCCTTCCATATTTTTTCATTTATTTGGGTATTGGTGTATGCTCGCAAGGTGTTTGATGAAATTACTCCTTGAAATGCTTCCGTGACCGTCCCCAACACAAGTTTATCAAGTGAACTTTTGTTATAATAAGCTCCCAATGAGTGATTTATTTAAGTTTGTTAAAAGTTCGCATGTTTTTGCAGTATTCTGGGTAACACAAACTTTCGAGATATTGGCTGGTTTGCTATAATGTAGTTGTTAATAAAAAGATATAGTGGGCTAAACTGAGTTTATATGGATAGAACTCTAATGAAAACTGTGTTGAGATGAATCAGTCTAATAAAAGCTCCTGTACCATACCACGCAGTGGAGCCGGCCAAGTCAATATTTGCGGTGAAGGCATCGATCCGACGCTCCGTAGAAGCTGATGGGATACCAAACACGTACGTGTCAACCAACTATTTCGCCGGCGTTTACATTATGACTTTGGGTCAACTTAATTACGCCACCTTGAGATGCCGATAAGGTTATTATCTTAGGAGATGGAAGAAGAGACCTTGAAGCAGATCAAAGGTTCTTTGTTTGTTTCAACTAAAAACAATGAGAAACATTTTCTTGTGTCAGGTAAACCTGGAAGACACCAATGTATGAAAGACATATATTTTTAACATAGCAGTTTTGGCCTCATGCAGCGCACTAATGATATGCAGTGTTGTTTTGATTATATAGTCTGTGCACTACATGAATCCAAAACTGCTCTGTTAAAATCTTTACCCAGAAGATGGCATTTAGTGAAAGTTTTAAGCTATTTATCCAACAGATGAAACCACAATAAATTAATCACTCATGCAAGTGTACCTACATGCAAGCAGGTTTACAAAAAGGGAATACAAAGCTCTTGCGTAGGACTCCCTGTTCAGAAACAAAAAAAGGTACATAACTAAAACATGGGGAAGAGGCATCATTATTTTAAGAGTGAGGCTATGTACTATGCATAGCGCACAATGGTCCGTACTATGGATCAATATCTCCGTTTACAAAGTCAGAATAGTCGATCTGAACTGTTCAACATGTTCACCATATGAAAATGTACTTGTAAATCAAATTTTATATTTTTTAGAATTTTATTAGATAGGTACAAAATCACTTGACCATTCAAAAAAATAGTAAAAAAATTCTAAAAAAATGTAAAATTAAGTCTGCAGGTACATTTTTCTATGAAAATCATGTTAAACGGTTCAAATCAACTGTTTGAACTTTGAAACGAAGACATTGATCCAACATGATAAAGAAATTTGCAATTTAAACAAAGTTACTGGTACAGTCTATGGCCGGTTTTGGGTATCTTCACCTTGTATCATTTGGTTATCCAGTCAAACAATTAAACAACAACAAAAGAAATAAATAAATCAATCACACTTCACAACTGGCAAATAACTGAATTTAGTCGCCATAAGCTGGAGACTTGACTAAAAGTGTAAGTAAATGCAAATTTCATTTCGCTCTCTAATTTTACCCTCTTTCTGGGCTACTTCTCAAAACTAAACATGCAAAAAAAGGTTATTTTTGTAGTTTTTACTTGTGGTGAAGAATAAAAAATAGAGACCCTATATCAACATATATGAATACTGACAAATGTTGGGTAGAAATCAAAAGAAGTACATAGGAGTATTTCTTCAATCGAACTTTGCATGATTGAGCAAGCACAAATTTCAAATAACCATTTAATGAATCAATAAGGGAACACGCATCACAGAGAACAAACCTAAAGCTAACATGAAACCCTAATGCCACAATCAATTGACAAACAGGTGAATCTAAATCGCACACAAAAACCATGGCCAGATCTACCTAGCTAAAAGAAAAAGAATGCAACGAGCAAGAATCTCAGATGCAGGGGAAATCGATTGGAGTCGATTTCCAATGACAGAAACAAGCAATTTTGAGAAAAAAGGTAAAATAGCAAGAACAACGATATGGATTCTCTAGCTGAGAAATCGCATTTTCATAATAGCAAAAACATGATAAAAGTTCTACAGATCTGATCCCTTTATATAGGCGATCATTTCCCTCCAAAAAAGAAAGTAATTGGGTAAAGTAAATTCTCCTAATTAACCTCGGACTGACATTGAAGCGAGCGTGCGCTGATGTGGCATAACAAACTAACTAACTCATGAAGGAATCACGCAGAGGAGGTGACTCTAGCGCTCTCCAGTTATTATTCCAGTAAACTATCCATTACTGCTGCTCTGGGACCCTCTTGTCATTTTGAAGTCCTTCAAACGGTTCTGTCACCGCTTCCATCAATTGGGACCCGCTTTCAGTCTCACCTTTCTCTACTTCCGTTAACAGCACGTTCCGTCTCTTTTCTTCTTCTCTATCAGACTCCCCAATTGTTATCCCCAATTCAGCTATATCAACGACACCTCGTTGCACACCCTTTCCCTTAACAAAATTCGTGTCCTCACGAATGAATTCGGGAAATTGACGATCCATCGTCTCATAATCTTCCCAGGTGGCTTCTTCCTGCGACTGACCTCTCCACTGAACTAAGACTTGGGCCAATGGAGCATTCCTCTTTTTAATCATTCTTCGCGCCAACACCAATTTGGGATAAAGTTTTGAATTTGACTCAGGCCCTATCACTGGTAATGTCGAGGACGGGATGTGAGAATCACCCAGCTTCTTCTTGAGTTGCGAGACATGGAAGACAGGGTGAATCAAAGATTCAGGTGGCAAATTGAGCTTGTAAGCAACGCTGCCAATTCGCTTCAACACCTCAAAAGGCCCATAGAAACGGGAACTCAACTTCTGATTTCTCCTTCCTGCTACCGAGACCTGCCTATAGGGTTGTAACTTCAGGTATACCCAATCACCCACATCAAACTTCCTTTCCTTCCTATTCTTATCAGCATTCTGCTTCATGCGCTCTTGAGCCTTTCTGAGGTTGTCTTTCAGCTGAGTTAGAGCCGATTGGCGATCTCTTAAGTACACATTTACTGATTCAACACTACTCTTAGGGGCACTACTCAAAGCCAACTGAGGAGGAGGATACCCGTAGAGGGCTTCAAAAGGTGTGAGCTTGATCGCACTGTGCCAAGTGGAATTATACCACCACTCTGCCAGAGAGAGGTAATTCATCCATTTGTTTTGCTTATCATACACCATACTCCTCAAGTAATGCTTCAAACACTGGTTTACCTTTTCAGTCTGACCATCTGACTGTGGGTGATAAGAGGTACTCATGTTGAGTTTAACCTCTAATTTCTTCATCAACTCTTGCCAAAACTTGCTTGTGAACACCGGATCCCTATCAGATACTATATTCAAGGGTAAACCATATAACTTGTAGACATTATCCATGAATGCTTGAGCAACTGTGATAGCATTGAAAGGATGTTTGAGAGGGGTAAAATGGGCATATTTTGTCAATCTGTCCACTATGACCATGATCACCTCAAATCCTTGAGACTTTGGCAAACCAGTAATAAAGTCCATCCCCACACTGGACCATGCTTCTTCAGGTACTGGTAATGGTTGCAGTAAACCAGGGCTGGCTGTATGTTCAAATTTGTTAAGTTGGCAATTTTCACAATTTTGAACAAACAAGTGTACTTCATCCTTCAATTTTGGCCAGTAGAAATTTTGCTTCACCCTTTGATAAGTGGCAGTAATTCCAGAATGTCCTCCTAAACTGGAATTGTGTAGTTCATTCAGGATTTTTTGTCTCCACTCCCCCATTCTTCCTACACACACTCTGCCTTTATACCTGATTACCCCCTTGGTATTCTGATAATTGGTGATTCTGCCCTGGTACCTCTTCTGCTCTTAATTTTCTCTTCAAACCCTCTACCCATTCATCCCCCACATAACTGGCTTTCACATCACTCATCCATTGTGGCTGGATCTCACTAACTGCACAAATTTCCCCTTCTTTCAATTCACCTCCATTAGCCTCATCTCTTCTAGACAAGGCATCAGCTACCTTGTTCTCCACACCTTTCTTGTATTCAATTTTATAATTAAGCCCCAACAATTTACTCAACCCCTTGTGTTGCATTGGTGTGTTGATTTTCTGTTCTAGCAAGTATTTGAGACTCACTTGATCAGTCTTGATGATGAATTCACCACCCAACAAATAGTGCCTCCACTTAGTCACAGCAGTGTAAAGTGCCAACAGCTCTTTTTCATAGGTTGAGAGAGCTTGATTCTTCACTCCTAGCTTCTTACTTAAGAATGCAATAGGTCTTTGGCACTGCATTAGAACTGCCCCAATACCAGATTGGCATGCATCAGTTTCCACCACAAAAGGCAACTTGAAATCGGGCAACTTGAGAACTGGGGCCCGCACCATGGCTTGCTTCAATTCTTCAAAGGCTTGTTGTGCTGCTAAAGACCAGCTAAAAGCATTTTTCTTTAACAAGTCAGTAAGTGGTTTAGAGATTAAGCTGTAACCTTTTATGAATTTCCTATAGTACCCGGTGAGCCCCAAAAAACCCCTCAATCCTTTTACATTCTTTGGTACTGGCCATTTGAGCATATCATCTATTTTCTTGGAATCTGTGGCTACCCCTTGTTTTGAGATTACATGACCCAAATATTCTATCTCACTTACCCCAAAAGAGCACTTAGACCTTTTCACAAACAACTGATTTTCTTTCAAAATTTCAAATACTGCTTTGAGATGTTTTAAATGTGAATCTAGGTCCTAACTATACACCAAGATATCATCAAAAAATACCAAAACAAATTTCCTCAGATATGGTTTGAAAATAGTGTTCATGAGGGCTTGGAAAGTGGCAGGAGCATTAGTCAACCCAAAGGGCATGACTTTGAATTCAAATAGACCTTCATGTGTTTGAAAAGCTGTTTTGACTATATCTTGATCAGCCATCCTGATTTGATGGTAACCAGATCTTAAGTCAAGTTTGGAGAAATGTTGTGCTCCATGTAACTCATCTAGGAGATCATCAATTAGGGGGATAGGGAACTTATTCTTCACGGTTTCAGCATTCAATCTTCTATAATCGATGCATAACCTCCAGCTGTTATCCTTCTTCTTCACTAACAAGACTGGAGAGGAGTAAGGACTGGTACTAGGTCTGATAAACCCCTGATTCAGCAGCTCCTGAACAATTTTCTCAATCTCGGTTTTCTGAAAATACGAGAACCTGTAAGGTCTCAAGGTAAATGGTTTTGAGTCTGGTTTGAGTGGAATTTTGTGGTCTATAGGTCTGTTTGGTGGTAGGGTTTTAGGTTCTTCAAAGAGACTTGAGTATTTCTGTAACACTTCCTCAATTTCTGGGTTACTGTTAGATGCTTGGCTGCACTTACTCCCTTCCATGTTATACAGTTGAGCATAGTATATTTGATTTCCCTTTTTGTATTCCTTCTCCAAATCTACTTCCCCTTCCAAAATGTGAATTTTAGCCTTCATGTCATTAGTAATCAGCACCACTTGTCTTCCTTCACACTCTATTCTCATTTCTCCCTTGCTTAGCCTCAATCCTACATCCCCCATGTTGGCAATCCAATCATAGCCCAGCACCAAATCATATCCTTGTACTCCCAATACCATCAGGTTGTGTGCTACCAATGGGCAATTTTGAATAGTAAAGGTTACCTCTTTGCAGAAATTCTTAGCCATTTCTTTGGCCCCCCATGCTCCTCTAACAGGTAATTTTGGTGATGGAATTGTTGGAAGTTTCAGCTGTTGCACTAGGTTAGGACTTATAAAAGAATGAGTGGCACCAGTGTCCACTAATATGCAAATGGGTACTTGGTTGAGATGACCATGGTACATCAAGGTCCTGTTGAATTCATTGCTACCAAAAGCACTTAGAGTTACAATTTGGTGTTCGTCCCCTCTTCTTTCTTCTTCTCCCTCATTCTCTTCTTCATATTGCATTTTCCCTTGATTCACTTCTCCTTCAAATTCCTCATCTTCTTCACCCTCCATCAAATTCACCCTTCTTGGACATTTATGCCCCTGGGTCCATTTTTCAGAACATCTGAAACATAGGCCCAAAGCTCTCTTTTGGTCCAATGTTAAATTGTTCTGGGGTCTGGTGTTATTTTTAAAGTTAGGTGAAGGTTCGGTGTTTAGAGGTTTAGTTTGGTTTCTGTTGAAGGGCTTGGATTGAATAGGTGGGGGTTTGTATTGTGGTGCTGGTAATGCTTTGACAAAATCGGGTTTCCTTTCACCATCTCCCACTACTACTTCCAGTTCTAGAGCCAAATTAAAAGCTTCATTCAGGGATTGAGGTTTGAATAGGTGAATGGAATTTTGAATTTCTCCCCTTAAACCACTGATAAAGCTCCAAACAAAAAAGAACTCATGTTTAATGCCTGTTTCAGCTAGAAGCCTGGCTTTTGCTTTCTGAAATTCTCTTATGTATTCATCTACAGTACCAGTCTGTTGGGTTCTTTTGAATTGGACTACTGGATTGACACAGTTCCTCTTCTTAAACCTCTCAAATACTGCTTCTACTAAAGTGTGCCAGGGTGGATTCGGGTGCTCAACCCGATAGCAACTGTACCATTCCTCTGCATCTCCTATAAAATTCACTGTTGCTAATCTGGTTTTATACATTTCAGCAGTTTGGTTTACCTCAAAGTAAAGATTGCAATGATCTAACCATTTGGTTGCATTATCACCATCAAATATCGGGCAATCTACCCTAGGCATGAGGATTCTCTGATTGTTGTAATCCTGATACCGGTTATTCCTACCATTACCAGAATCACCATTTCCCTCCCTATCAGGTGACACGTCCCTTCTATCTTTGGATCCACGATCCGATATCGGGATGGAGCTACTACCAGGACCTGTACCTGGGTGGTGGCTGGAGAGAAAAGATTTCAGCATGTTTGTAAGACCATCGACTGATACCTTCAACTCCCCGATTCGATCGGAATGATCTCTGAACTGAGCTTGAGTCTGCACATCCATCCTCTGGAGTTGAGACTGGAATTGAGCTTGGAGCTGGTCTCCATGAGCTTGCAGAGTGGATTGCGACTCCCTTGACAGCGATTCGATCCTCTCATGGATCGATGACAGATCGGCTGATGTCACTTCAGGTATTTCATTACTTCGCAACTTTGGCGGCATCTTGATTGCTCAAACTCGCACCTCCCAGATGTGAAACTTGGCTCTGATACCACAACTGCAACGAGCAAGAATCTCAGATGCAGGGGAAATCGATTGGAGTCGATTTCCAATGACAGAAACAAGCAATTTTGAGAAAAAAGGTAAAATAGCAAGAACAACGATATGGATTCTCTAGCTGAGAAATTGCATTTTCATAATAGCAAAAACATGATAAAAGTTCTACAGATCTGATCCCTTTATATAGGCGATCATTTCCCTCCAAAAAAGAAAGTAATTGGGTAAAGTAAATTCTCCTAATTAACCTCGGACTGACATTGAAGCGAGCGTGCGCTGATGTGGCATAACAAACTAACTAACTCATGAAGGAATCACGCAGGGGAGGTGACTCTAGCGCTCTCCAGTTATTATTCCAGTAAACTATCCATTACTGCTGCTCTGGGACCCTCTTGTCATTTTGAAGTCCTTCAACGGTTCTGTCACCGCTTCCATCAATTGGGACCCGCTTTCAGTCTCACCTTTCTCTACTTCCGTTAACTGTACGTTCCGTCTCTTTTCTTCTTCTCTATCAGACTCCCCAATTGTTATCCCCAATTCAGCTATATCAACGATACCTCGTTGCAAAGAAACGGGGGGCTTACGGATGAATAGAGAACTCGGCGGATGGAGAGATCGATGCATGCATCCCACTTCTTGTCGAGGTCGGATTGTGGAAGCGCGTAGGGTTTCTTGCTTGATCCGCCATTAGAGAAAGAGAGAGAGAGAGGAAGGTTTGTTCCATTTCTCTGTTGTAACAGAATTTTTCTGCTTAGATCACGACCGTTCGATCAGAATTCGTGAACATTTATTCGTGCGGATTCTGATTTAACGGTATCGATTTAAACAGAAATATTCTGGTACCTTAGGTAATTGAATTCAGAGGTCGTGGTGGAGTCGAAGGGTAAATATTGTAACAGAGTAGTTTTGGTTTCATGCAGCGCACGGACTATAATATCAAAACGGTGATGCTAATAGCTTGTGCGCTGCATGACGTGAGAAATGCTCTGTTAAAATCATTAGTCATTGCCCGAGTCTAACCCTCTCAGTAACATAAATGGGCCGACTGGGCCTGAAGCGAATCTCACTTCTAATTTGGGCCTGTAAAGGTGATTCCTATTATGATCAATGTTTGAATGTAAATTTACGTACGTATAATAAATTATCTTAGAAAGCCGATTTTTCGAAAATTATTCACATAACATTATTTGTTTTTTATTTTGTGTATTGACCACAAAATCATGAGTTTGTCACTTAATTAATTATTCTTCAGATTTCTACTTATGGTCAGAAGTCAGAACAACACAACCACAAGATTTCTTATGTCACCAAATTAAGTATTCATCAGATTTTACTTATGGCCCGAACATCACAACACATACACTGATACACAATTAACCTATATATGCATATATAGGTTAATACCAGTACAGGAATTAATTACTTACGGTGTCATTCCTAATAGTAATAGGGAACAAAAGTGTCAGCTGGTCAGAGTGTCATCCTTGTTTTATTATTTTGACCAGTTCTTGCACTTTATTTTTTTTCAAATGATTTTCATGTTTTTTTCAAATGATTTTCAAGTTTAAACTTCAGAAATATTCTATGATTTCTGAGTGCTCATTATAACTAACAGCAATCTTTGCTAAAAGATAATACAATATTGAAAAGTGTAGGGACTTAACTGCAGTTTTTTGTGCATTTTGTTCTGACATCCCTGTATTGAACTGGTACTGTACCCTAACATAAAATTGTACTTGAATGGATACCATAACAACTCCAATTCAAATTGTAAAACATGCTAATATGTTTAATTTAAATTTCACATAAAGTACATAGGTTACAAATTTTCATAGTGCCAGAGAGCTTGATGCCCTTTCTTTGACTTTTCACAGGTCCCTTTCTCAATCAAGTTTATAATCAGCACATTTGCATCATGTTCAAGCCATCAGAGTACCAATTCAATTTTGTCTCTGTCAAACTTTGAAGTTGGTTTTCAGCGCATAGTACACATATACCTTGTGCTACAACTTTGCCTTCTTTGAATTTCATCCCAATTCTCAGATTTTTGTACGTGGCAGGGTGTTTCAAGCACAGAGTCATGGTCCCTGGTTTCTTTGTGCACATATCTACACTTTTTTTTTTATGATTTTTGTGCATTTGTTTGATCAATTTTAGTATGAAGTTTGACTGGTGTTGACTGTTTACTCATCTTCTAAATGTCAATCTTTGAAAATTTATTGTGAGCAATCTACATACTAAAAATTTGAATTCTTTATGTGGTAATTGCTTACCAACTCCTGTTCTACATGCTCAATAAATCTTGGAACTTTCAAAAGAATGAATTTGTGAGGGGCAGTTCACATCCCAGCAGACAGTTTCTTGATCTAGTTCCCATTTTTAACAGATGAGATTATAAAATCAATTAAAAATCACCAGATTATACAAAAATGAAAATTTTATATATGGGGATGCTCAGTGACTCATGCTCTATCTGCGTGTGCAATATTAGGATTAGATTTAACATGGAGCTATTTTTACCATTTAATTTGGTATTTTGCTGGTTTTGCCAATGTCTGATACTAGTTCAAGCATGGAGTCATGTTGGTATATCAGTAGATGTGTTGTAGATGGGGTCTACAAGGTTTGTGTTGAAAATGAATCGATTTGGAGAACGGAGTAAGTCCGAACCAAACAAGATAAAGGAATCCGGTCAGTTCGGTTCAATCGATTTTAAAATTTAATAAACCGAACCAAAAAAGATAAACCTAACTAAATGAAAAAATGAACCGAACCGATCCATTTAAACCGAAAAACCGAACTATTTAAACCGAATATTATCGGCTCGGTTTAAAACCAAATAAACCGAACCATTTGAACACCCCTAATGGGGTCTACAAGGTCTGATTATGCCAAGGCCATGGAATCAAGAGGTGAGCTCAAGTGGTTAGAAGAAGAGTAAAATAATCTACAAGGTGGTTTACAAGATTTGGCATAATTTGCTATTATTTCTTAACATAATTAACAATACATTTCGATACCAAAAAAAGCAAGATACTGTATACCTTAATTTTTTTAGAATTCAGAAATAAAAATAAAAAACTAAATTTGTTTCTATTTTAGCATCAGCAAATTTACCTTCGAAGTAACAACTTTCAAATAAGGAACTTCTTTTTTTAGTCAAGTTAGGAGTCAAGCCACGTAACTGGTTTAATATCCAAAAAATCCACCATCCGGATTTCGAACCTACAATCTCCTACATATATATAGGGCATTAACTTTTGCCACTAGATCAAAAGCTAGTTTTGAAATAAACAACCTTTTGAAGAGAAATTTTAAACAAGATAACAACATTTCATTTACAAAAAATATTATTTTGGAAAGAGAAAATACATATAATTTTGTATGTTGTAATCCAAATATTGCCAAAACATTTTATTTACATTTTGTAACGGAATAGAATTATATTGATTAAAATAACAATAATTATACATCGCAGTACAAGAGGAAAAATAATATTTATATAGACTTTTCTTTTGTAAAATTCAATCCTGTTCTCATCGAAAATGCACAACACTTACTTTTTCAAAATTTACAAATTTTTTAAGACATATTAACATTAACAAGTAGCCGTTATAAAATATATATCCTAAATATTAATCCTGTTCATGATGATACGAACATTATGAAAAAAACAATTATCTGTGATTTAAACACTATGAACTTATTTTGTCCTAAGAGAATATACAGAGTACATTTAAAGATTACAATCATATTTTAAAGATAATAATTGGTGATTAAAAAGTTATCAGGATGTTTTATGCACAAGTAGGCGGTATCAGGACAGTCACTAGAAAATATATGTGTGAATAGGTGTGAATCAGTCATACACTAGCAAATATCCCCAAATCCACTAACTAATAAAATATGGCGACTTGATTACATAAAAGATGCTTCACATTCTTTGAAAGAGAACGGAGTAGGTCAGATGCCCATCGGACCTACTTTTATGTTCAACGAGCATGATGACCGTCCGATCTAATTTAAGATTTGTGCTCGCGAAAATTGAAACAGACTCGCACGAAATTTAAAGCATTCTGCACAAATCTTAAAGCAAATCGACGGTGATTAAACCCATCGAACCAGAGTAGTTCCGATGCCCATCGAACCTACTCTCAAATGTATTTGAAAAGCCTTTGGTGCCAATGCACTTTTCTACATTAAGAAATATATCCATTTGACTACATAAAAATGATGGCTTTAATCGATGAAAGACCCATGTTGTAAGAATAATTAATTGTATTTTGTTGTACAGTATGACAGCTAACTAATCTTGATAATTCTAAAAGTTAAAAACTCTCTCTCTCTCTATCCATACTCCAATTTCTAAAATCAGAAAAATCACTTGCTTAATTAAGAAACCATGGCAGAAGCAGCAGCACTGGCCGGGCTTGGGTGGGTGGCGGCTCCGGTCATCAAAGATCTTCTCACCAAGAGTATCTCCTACCTGGGGAGCGACATTGCCAAAGAGCTCCAAGATTTGGAGACGACTCTCCTGCCGCAGATCCAGCTCACCATCCAAGCAGCGCAACACAGTCCCCCTTACCACAAGGCCCAGGGAGCTCTCGCCAAGTGGCTGGCCCGTCTGAAGAATGCTTACTATGATGCTGAGGGTATCCTCCATGAGCTCGAGTATGAGCGCCTCAAACGCAAGGCTAAAGGAGTGGACAATAAGCTCTTGGTACGTTTGTCCTCTAAACCTATTATTAAACCTCTTGCAAAATTTATCGGTCCGGTGGTAGAAAAGGTGTCTCTCTTGTCTTCTCGAAAGAGAGAGTTGTTGCAACGGTTGAACAAGCTCAAGGAAGTCACAGCAGAAGCTAAGAATTTCCGTGATCTACTGAGGGATCTCAAGAAAGTTGCAGCAGAAGCCCAGACCGAAAGCAAAGATGACAAAGCCGGTGACGGTCGTTCTGTCACCTCCCCACTTCTTACTGGCAAAGTTTTTGGTCGCGATGGATATCGTGACGAAATAATTAGCTTTCTATTGGATGATGGAGATCGTTACTCGGTTGTTGCAATAACTGGCAAGAGAGGTGTTGGCAAGACTACGCTTGCACAGTACGTTTATAACGATGAAAGGATAAAGAAACACTTTGGTGTCAGAATATGGCTTTGTTTATCCCAAAACTTTGATATCAACGAGGTCATAAAGGAGATGATTGAGTGGGCCTCGGGAAAGGAATGTCCCGATCTACGAAATTTAACTGAACGACAAAACAAGCTCATAGAAATATTATCTGAATCAGACAACATCATGGTCATCCTAGATGATGTTTGGTATGATAATTATGATAGAGTAGCTGAAGGGAATCAATGGGAGAACTTCTTAAATCCATTTATTAAATTTGCTTCTCAAGGAGGAACATGTAAAATTATTGTAACCAGCCGCTCATCAAGGTCGTTTCCTTATGCATTAAAACCAAAGAAGGTTATTGAGTTGCGCGATCTCACACTAGATGAATTCAAATCACTTTTAAGTTACCGCGCAATCGATGGTTTGCAAATTCCCGATGAACAATTGAAGAAAGATTTGAGTAAAATTGTGGACCAGATTGCTGGAAAAATGAGTAAATCGCCTTTGGCGGCTAAAGTTGTTGGTAACCAGCTACGTGAACAGCCAAATATCAGGTTCTGGCAAGCTACACTAGAAAAAGTCAATTTGAGCGACACTACAGAGATTTTGTTATGGAGCTTTCACCGCTTTGATGTGCAAGTACAACGGTGCTTCTCATTTTGTAGCATTTTTGCCAAAGGTGTAAAATTCGCTTTTGATACAATTGATACATCATTGGTGCCTTATTGGGTGGCACTTGATTTTATCCAGCCCTCAGATGATAATAGAAATGTTGAAGATATAGGTTTGGAATACTTTCAAATAATGGTAGCAAACTCTATTTTTAACTTGGTGGATGGAAAATATATCATGCACGACCTCTTTCACGATCTTGCAGAAAAGATTTCCACCGAAGATTGTTTTAGGGTAACAAATGCTGAGAGAAAAATCCCTTCAACTGTTCAGCATGTATTTCTTCAAGTTAACAATGAAAATCTAAAAGAGAATCTATCTAGTATGTTTCATTTAAGTAACTTGCGCACCCTCATCTTGGGAAACCAATTTACTGATGATATTGGTGAAATTATTATCAAGATATCTACAAATTTTAGAAACTTGAGGGTATTAGATGTATGTTTCGTGAATTATAAAACACTGCCAAGAGTTGTAGGAGATTTGAGGAACCTCCGGTTGCTAGATCTTCCGATGAGTTCAATTGAGGAGTTACCAGATTCAGTAGTGAAGCTCTACCATCTTCAATATTTATATTTACCCTCATCTGTAAAGACTCTTCCAACAAAGCTGAGTAACTTGATCAAGCTGCGATGCATTCAAATGTGTAACCACGATGGTCCCTTTATTAACAAATTACCTCCAGTAGCTTACCTAGGCAAATTAACTTCACTCCAACATTTGGCTGAGTTCCATGTGAGAAAAGAGAAAGGATATGAGCTGCATCAACTGGGACCTTTGAAGGAGATTGGTGGCTCTCTAAGAATTGTAAATCTAGACGATGTCAGAAATAAAGATGAAGCTGTTAAGGCAATGCTCATTGATAAACCCGAACTTAAAAGAATTGAATTGGTGTGGGCTGAGTCAGCTGAAAATGGCTCAGAATTAGAGGTTATTGAGGCATTGCGACCCCCACCAAATCTGCAAGTCCTTTTAATTGTTCAATATAGGGGCTCAACATATCCAACTTGGTTGCAAGAAGATTGCTTTGCAAATAATATAGAAAGTGTCGAGCTTTACAGTTGTAATGCTCTGACAACTATTCCCCAAAATTTTCAACATTTTCGTCATTGCTCAGAACTCATTCTTCAACATTTAGATGCTTTGAGAGAATTGTCTACTTTTCCAGAAAACCTTGCTATGTTAACAATCTTTAAATGCCCGTGTTTGATTTTTGTATGTGAGAATGAGCTGCCAGTGGATGAAAACCAGAGCATGATGGAAAGAGAATTTTTGAGATTTGTTATTGGAAATTTGGAAGGTATATTTCATCATGAACTCAAAAGCTTTGAGCAAACAGGCTCAAAGGAAAACTGTGCAGAGCAGCTTCAAATTATGGAAAATGCTGCACGAGATGTTGCACCAGAATTCCAGGATTTAAATGTAAATAGAGCTTGGTGGTGTTGTCATCAACAACGGATGAACTTTATTTTCAGATGCAACACTAAAGCAAATATATTGAAATTACCCTCCAGACTTCGCATTCTTTCTCTTGGCTATTGTTGTGTATCTGATGGAGCGTTATCGGAATGCCTAAGTGGAATGACCGCTCTTGAGAAACTATCCCTAGAGGGCATCATGACAATAACCACACTTCCACCAAGACACGTCCTTAAGCCTCTCCAGAGCCTCCGAGTTCTAGAGATTAGACAATGCTGGTATCTAAGATCACTCGGTAGTTTGCATGCACTCCCTCATCTCGAGAGCTTTCTGCTAGATGGCTGTTGGTGTTTAGAGATGGAAAGTGGTTATACCTCCAGAAAGCTGACCTCCACTCTGCAGTCCTTGTCCATTTTCCAATGCGTAGTCTCTCAGGCTATTTTTAACAGTGATCTTCCATGCCTTCAGAATGTTGTAATTGATTGTTGCTATACCCCACGGTGCCTATCATTTCATCAGCTAACCTTACTTAAATCGTTGGTGCTTAACAAGTGCAATGGTCTTTTCTCCATTCAGGGCTTAGAATCGCGTCCTGTCATTACTGTTCTTCAACTATTGGAACTTCCAAACCTTGTTGCAGAATCCGTATTAGAGTCTTGGCAAGGTTTCGAAGACCTGGTTATCAGTAGCTCGGTGATGTTGAACAAGTTTTTATCATCCCAAGATTTTGTTCCTCCACAAAATTTAGTTATAAAATTCTGTCAAGAAGAAGCGATATCGTTTGAGAAATCTGATCACCTTCAATCTATCAAGAGACTTGGATTTGCAAATTGCAAAACAATGAGGTTGCCGGAAACTTTGAGTGACTTCTCTACCCTAGAGACTATATATTTTATAGATTGCCAAAACATATCAGGGTTGCCAGAACTGCCAAGTTCAGTGACATACATTGATATAAGTGGTTGTCCAGTGTTAAGTAAAAGATGTCAACCAAATGGTCCAGACTGGCACAAGATTCAATACATACAAAATAAGTGGATATTTCAATGATCCCAGGCGGACTCCAACCTTTGTCCCCGGCCCTTCTTGCAACAGGTAACAGATAATTCCTCTCTCTTTTCTCTATGTTTTGCTTGTTTCTTTCTGGGTTTTTCCTTTTTCATTCTTTCTTTTATTTGTTTTTATTTTTCTCTATTCTTTGCATGATATTTGACTAAGAATCGTTGGAGTTAAAGAACTTTTCGAGCAATATATAACATTAAAATTAGGTAGGTACGTACTCAGAGTCTTTTACTGCTAAATTTCGTATTCTACCCATAATTTGAGCATGCTTTTGTTTACTTATTATGACTAAATTAGCATGAAACCTTAATTTGCGAGGCATTCTTATATATGCATGTCATATTAGAATAACTATAATTGCATAATTAAAGTAAAATGTAAAGAATAAATCAACGCGCATGCATGAAGTTTTGGTTTGGGTCCTAATTGCAAAAACAAATTTAACTCAAAACTATTTAATATAATCTATTTGGCTCTCCGTTTTTATGATGCTTTGGGTAGAATGTTTCATTAATACGACAAATTGAATTTTATTTTAGTATTCAATGGCAAAAACCAAGATGCCAATGCGGCACTAGGAGATATCTGGATTTCAAATTGTAAAATTGATATACTATTATTAATTCATGATATATTCCTGTTTTAGTTGACAAAATAATCATAAAATAAATGCTAGGAGATAATTAGAAGAACGAAATAGAATTAGCACCAGTCTAGCTTAAGCCACTTCAATGCATAATATTTACACCTTTTTGCAGATACAATATTATTTCATTTACATTAGATTAAACATTGTTTTTCTTCAATTGAACTTTTTCTGAAGCAATTCTCAGTCATATGAGTTCTTCCATAAATCTCCCTGAATAGAATTAATTTAAACTTGAAGATAATAATTAGGTAAAGCCAATGCAATTGTTTTTAATATCACATACAGGTATCTATCAAGTGATTGTGGATCATGTGCTGATTACATGTCCTTACACAAAAATTATTTGGTTTTGGATGGGTCACTGTCAAAATTTATTTTCAAATTGGTCCTCGGTTAATGATATATTTCAATTTGCTGCTGACCTGCCAAATGCACAAAGAGATGCCTTCTTGATGATGTCTAGTGCAGTATGCTGGTGCATTTGAAAACATAGAAACAAAATCTGTTTTTCAGCAGTACCAGTTAAATCTAATATATCTGTAATTTTACTAATATTGTCTTTGTTTAATTACTGGTTAGGAAATGTCAATGAAACAATCAAGGTTGAAATGGCTGCCTGATGATTTGGACAGTATTCCTTTGCAAGTGTGGGGTCTGACAGGGAGTAATGCAATCACCTATGAAGAGACAGTTGAATAGAAGACAAGTTGTCAGAGAGTGTGAGAGAAGAATTAATGTATTGGCTTGATTAATTAGTGTATGAAATTGTAAGAGTGTGTGAGAGAGAGTGTTAATGGTTTGTTAATTTTCTTGTATTGTAAAGACTCTTTGTTATAGTGATTTTTGTGCCGTGCTCCCGTGGTTTTTTCCCGTAAGGGTTTCCACGTAAAATTCTGTGTCTCTCTTTTATTTTCTTGTGCTTGATTGTTTGTTGTGTTGGCTTCTTGTGTGCCTTCCATATTTATTCATTTGGTCGGGTATTGGTGTATGCCCGCAAGGTATTTGACAAAATTATTCTTTGAATGTTTCCTTGACTGTCCTCAACACAAGTTTATGAAGTTAAATTTTGTTATAATAAGCTCCCAATGAGTGATTCATTTAAGTTTGTTAAAAGTATGCATGTTTTTGCTGTGTTCTGGGTAACACAAACTTTTGAGATATTGGCTGGTTGTTTGCTCTAATGTAGTTGTTAATAAATAGATATAGAGGACTAAACTGAGTTTATATGGATAGAACTCTGATGAAAACTGTGGGTTGAGATGGATCAGTCTAATAAAAGCTCCAGTACCATACCACACAGTGGAGCCGGCCAAGTCGATATTTGCGGTGAAGGCATCGATCCGATGCACCATAGAAGCCGAGGGGATACCACACACATACGTGTCAGCCAACTATTTTGCCGGCGTTTACATTCCGACTTTGGGTCAACTTGCGCCGCCTAAGGTTATTATCTTAGGAGATGGAAATACTCCAGCAGTGTTAATAAAAATATAAGTAGGATTAATATTGTCCCCTTGCCTAGACATGTGTTACTAAAGATGGAAGTTCTATTTTTTAATCTTATCATCTGATTCTAATATTCTAAAGTATATCTATATAGAGAGAGAAAAGTTGGAATTCGTATTCTCTGCATTAACTCAAAAAGTAATCTTTTGAGTTAATACATATGGACCATACGATCTGTTTTTAAGATCTGTGCGAACTAGATTTACAATAATATTAAAGGGCCCCTACTTTATAGACTAGGGCCAGATTAGCTCTGTTTAAAATCAGACGACTAAGATGGGTTAACTCAAAAGATGCTCTTTTGAGTTAATGCAGACGATGCGGACTCGAGAAGTTGAACCATATGATCATACTTGCATTAGTTGAAAGGCAATCATTGATGAATTTCATTTCTCAATACGACTTCGAGATCATCTTCATCACCCGAAAATCACCGAGTAATTAACTTTAACTTAACATTAAAATGCTAACAATCAATCATTTTATTTGCAATGTTTCAAGTGTTGCTACAAAGAGATCATTCCATATGTCGGGTAAACCCGGGAGGCACCAATGCATGCAATCCTCATGCTTCTTACCACCTGTTGTTGAAGGATGTGCATCGGCTCTGAACACGCTCATGCTTGTTATATCTAGTATATGAAATCTCGATCCCTTGAGCGCCTTGAACAAATGCTGGTTTACCAAACGGGACTCAACATTTGTACCATTTCTCTCCACGGAGAAAAGTTCTCCCACCTAAATATAACAATAGATTTAGCAAGTTTTAGAAAGGTAAATAAAATAAGGGGGAATTTCATGAGTACCCCTCAAAACCCTTCAAAATTACGTCACCCCCACCCCTCTAAAATTTATAATTACATATTTTTTTGTTACACATTTTTTTACACATGATATATTTAAAATGATACTTTAATGAAGAGTAAAATGGGGTATATACTTTTCTTACACATACTAGATATTTTTTAATAAAGGGTAAAATGGGTACTTTATAAATTCCAAATGAGTTTTAATAGAGAAAAGTCAATAAATTGAGAGTTTTCGAAATTTAGAAGGGTAAAAATGATATTATGAAATTATAGAGCGGGAAATACGTAATTTTGAGGTTTTTGACTGGTATACATGAAATTAGACATACTGTGGAAGTAGGTTTTGATGATTTATATGATATACCAACTTTACTGTACCATTTCAATTTGGTGCTGCTGGTACATGGCGTCTAAAAAACCCAGTATACCTGTCAGCATATTAATAGGAAATTTAACAGGAAAAAAAAAAATAAACCTCATCAATTGAGAGAGGTTGATCACGCCGGCATGAACCACCAGCATTCCAATCTCCGCCTTCAAAATGCCTCGGTGATTGTGTACGAAAGAACAAGAATTTATCAGGGCCCACCAAATTCTCTATGTACCTCAACTGTACCAAAACAAAACTTTATTCCTTTCATAATCTTAAAAATTCATGATTCAACAAATGTACATCAGTTTGATTAAGAAGTGGTACACACCATGTGTTTGAGAGCAAGGTCCATTCCAAGAGGCGGAGTCAAAGGAGGGATCACAGGAACGCCATTTTGAAAGAAGAGCATTGGAGACTGTACCGGGTCAAATTTTGATGGAGCCCACCACCTGTTCTTTTTATCAAAATAGAAACGTGAATACAGGGGACTTAAAAATCTAATGTGACCATACTAAAAACACGAATTGGTGGAATTGGATGGAATAGTGTAACGATGACGGAACAAGAAGAGGTGGAATAGAGTTAAAAGTTTGCAATTAGACCCTTTTAATCTTGCAAACCCCTCTCTATTCCACTAAGATGGAATATTTTTTTCTCATGATAGGGGTGGAATATCTTATTCTACATACCTATTTGGGTAAGAATTTGAGATATTCCACCACCTTTGGAATTGGTCTTATTTCACTAGGTCAAACACCTACAAGATGTATAAGCCTAAGAGAAGGGCAAAACACTAAATTATAAGATATGAGTCTCTCACCACTCACCACTGTCTAGTTGAGGACAAAAAATATGATGGAATTGGTGGAATTGGACGGAAAAGGTGGAATAGTTGTCGAAAATGATTGGAATCGGATGGAATAGTCTAGAGATGACGGAATAAAAAGAGGTGGAATAGAGTTGAAAGTTTGCAATCAGACCCTTCTAATCTTGCAAACCCCTCTCTATTCCGCTAGGATTGAATATTTATTCCATGATGGGGGGTGTTCTACAAAAATGATTGGGTAGAATTAAAGATATTCTACCGCCTTTGGAATTGGGCCTATTTCACTATCCCAAACACCTACAAAACGCATAACCCTAAAGAGAAGGTCAAAACAGTAATTTCTAAGAGATGAGTCTCTTACCAGTGTCCGGTATTGAATACGAGAATATGATGAAATTTCGGTGCCTCAGCCCATTTCTGATCTGGTACGTCAACATCTATTCTGTAGCCTTGTTTATATCCTAGAGATTCTAATGCACCACTATCTGAAGTAGCCGACCAACTGTAATATCAAAATGCATGAAAATAATTATATTGATATGATGGAAGGAATATGTTTCCATTAACTTTAATATACTCTACTTCAGATGGAATTAGAAATAATTAAAAGAGAAAAGATGGAAGTCAGGTTCAATTTAGTCAATATAATTTACTTTGCTTTTAGTTTTGTTACGTAACGGTTGGGTGTTATTTGCAAATAACTGCAATTAATGTTGGGTTCACATTATGACAAATGTCGTGTGGCCTTTGCAATTACATCAAATGCTTAAGTGTAAATGTATTATATATACGAAGAAATAAGTTATTATTTGAAGCATCATAATAGAACATCATCACTCATGAAATATTTAGTCTCTTTTGGAAAAATTATACACAGTAGAGAGCATGTCAAAAGAAGTAAATCAGCAACAAGTAGAAAGAAGCCAGTTGAGAAAAGCATAAGCAATTATATGTTAGATATTGTTCCCTTATGTACCATACAGCATTATTGTACCAAATATATATAGAAATTAAATTGAACTTTTTTGTGTGTATGTAAAAGCCCCCCTTATATATAACATAATAATTTTAAAAGGGCTCTAATGTAAAATTCCATAATCAAAATTGCAGCTTCATTTTCCATTAAATCAGTTTCCATATTAGCCCTCCATTTATTCAAATCCTAATTCTGCCCCTGAATCAGCATGCTAGGTAATTATACCAGCTAAGGTACTGTCATCCTTCAAATATTTTTCAGTTTCTAATATGGTTCTACTTACCTACCATAACGTACCAACAGATAGGTGCGGTGGTACGCCAGAGTGAGATTGTACCGCACAAAAGTGAGGCCCCTGTCAGCACCTGCCGGCCGCCATTTTCTCACCTCACTACTTGCTCTTTTAAGCATGCAAACCAGAGAGAGATACATGTTTCTATTCAACGAATCACCCACAAAACCTACAACAAAATGTAAGAAAAAGGTTTAAATGCAATCCCTGGACTAAAAGATTGATGGGTTTTCGAATTTTAAGTTCGTTTGTTCCCGCAAATATATTTCAAAAGACCTGCTCTTTCCAAATTGTTTGTTGTTGCAAAAATGTAATATGTTTAATGCAGAATTGAAAAACTTCCTCAAGATTTTCAACATAATACTCTAGTGACATTACAAATTAAAGTATCATGATAAAGTTTAATTCTTTTTGAAATCTCAATCGAGTTTATCAGATATCCAGATTTTGACACAATTAAATAAGTTGATGAAACCTAATAACATCAAATTTTCACCCCGATGCTTCTATAACACCAATCACATCATTTCACCTTTATAATCAACAATCCACAGCACTCACATTTCCCAATTATACTTTACACTAAATAAACCCAATTCCTGAACTAAAAGATTTGATGGGTTTTAATTTTAAGTTCATTCGTTCCCGCGAATATATTCAAAAAGACCCGCTCTTTCCAAATTGCTTATTGTTGCACAAAAAAGTAATAAATTTAATGCAGAATTGAAGAACTTTCTCAAGTTTTTCAACATAATACACATCAAATATCAGTGAAATTGACATTACAAAATTAAAGTATCATGATAAAGTTGAATTCTTTTTTAAATCTGCTATCCAGATTTTGAAGCAACTACATAAGTTGATGAAACCTAATAACATCAAATTTTAACACAAATGCTTCTAAATACATCATTTTTACAAATAAAACCTTACCAATATTTGTATTTCGATAGCGCTCCAGGAAGGAAACCGGGTCGGCAAGAGGGAGATCACATCCAGACGGTTGCCACCGCCAACGGAGCAGATCCTGGCCGTTGGATTTCGCATTGGCAATGCAATTCCACCCTTTGTATATCTCCTTACAGCTCTGGTCATACCTCGGTTTAATCGGATCCGGGTCGAGAACCCATTTGCCCTCGGAATAGTTGCACGGAGCGGTGTGACGCACGAGTGGTGGTGATGGATCCGGTGACCGGGAGGTGAAGTTAAAGGAGAGTGAGTATAGGAGGAACAAGAGGAAGAAAAGAGAAAGAGGGACGGTGAGATTGCGGCGCCTTGTGGTAAGCTTAAGCGCCATCGGAGAGATCTAGCACTGACTGGGTTCGTACCTGAGAAGGAAAAAAGGGGTGGTCTGATTGGGAATTTGGACAAAATTCGGTCCGATGCTCCACTAGAGCCGTTGGATTGGAGTAAAGATTCGCGCGCACTGGATCAGCACGAGTGTTAAAGCTTTGTTCATGAATTATGAAGAGGATCGAACGGCTCCGACACGACACCGGATCGAATTTGATCCGATGGCCATTGGACGCCATTGTACTGGATTGAATTCCAGTTTTCGATCATCTCCAGTTGTATGGAATGAATGGAACCTAAATCATGCTAAATCATTTGTAAAATTTACTAAATTAGAGTTATTTTTCATATTTCTGAAATATATATTGAAAATACTTAAAATTTTAAAATAAATTAATTTTGATAGAAATTTTGAATTTAGCAAAATTTATAAATAAATAAAAATCTTTTTTGATGTGTTACGTGTACAATTAAAAAGAACATGTAAGTTACACTGGGATTTCTTACAAAAATGTTTGTACTTTAAGTACATAAATTTTTTTTTATTTTATATGAAGCGAGAAAGGAGAAAATATAGAAACCTTCTGACTTAGAGTAAAGAAATCATATTTTAAATCGTAAATCCTAAACTCTAAATGATGAGAGTAAAATTATGATAAACCAAACTTGTTGAAAATGGAATATATTTTTTTAATAAAAATGGGATTAAGACTAATAACTTATTCATATTAAGAAAAATAATAGTTGAAATTCGTTCTGGCATAATAAAAAAGTTCTAAATTTTCTTGGGATTTCATTATAAAATTTGCTGATTTCAATTTGTTGGTTCAAAGGCAAGTTCCTTAGCTTCATTGTATCAAAAATCATTTGAATGCCTCAAGCATCATTTGAATATCATTATTTGTTGAGAAATTAGACAATTAATTTCAATGTGCTCATTGCATGTGAAACTACTTATTAATAGTGATGATAACTAACAGCCCATTAGATATAGACCCAACCAAAACAAAATAAATAAATAACATAAACAAAGGAAAACAAGAACAAAGCACAAAAAGAGAAACTAAGAACTACTAGCACTCAAATTGCTGTCTTCATCGGCATCTCCGGTCTCGGCTTCTTTGACTTCTTGGATCATCTTTAGCACTTGCCATGCTGTTGGCCGACTCTCCGGAGACGATCGAATGCATGTTGCAGCAATGTCAACAATCATTGTTAGTCTTTCGTCATCTACGCTTTCTCCTTCCTCTCTGACGGACCGGACCCACGTAGGCAGGTCTTTTGAGACCAAGTTTTGGTGGTCTAGTGGCGATTTCCCGGTTAGTAGTTCCAGAAGGAGAACACCATAGGCGTATATATCCGATCTATAAGATATCAAATAGTTTTCACATTTAAGCAAAAAATGTACAAATTTGTAGTGTAATTTTGTGAAGGTGTTTGTAACCAAGCATTGCAACCTTCTTTACCATATTTTAAAAAAAAATTCAAACCCAACAAAACAACATCAAATCTAGGGTTCAAATGCCTTTTCAAAGTCTACATAGTAGATCTGAACCGCTTAACATGATCTCCATATAATGTGCTTGGAGACCAAATTTTCTATTTTATGAGAACCTTTACTATTTTTTTTAAAAAGGTACAAAATCACTGTTTTTGGATGGTCGAGAATCTTCTGAAAAATAGTGATTTTGTACCTATCTAGAAAAAAAGTAAAAAAAAAAAAATCAAATTATATAAAATTTGGTCTCCAAGAATCGGAGATAAGGATGTGAGGCATGATTGAGGAACGAAAGAGAACTAACCCTGCTCATGAAGCCATAGCAAATATTAAACAAAAGAATAAAAAATTATCCAAAGCTGTTTGCAACCTGGGTGTGAGCGTCCTGTTCGAGTCGGTGGCTTCCGGTGCCCGATAGTACCTTGACTCATCATCTGTTTCAAAAAATTGTTCATCGAGGAGAAAAGCGAGGCAGCAATCGGCAAGGCAAGCCTCAAAATCGGGGCCGAGAATTACATTAGATGACTTGATGTTTCCGTGCACCAGACGTGATGCCTGGTGGATGTATGAGAGACCTTGAGCTATGTCTTCTGCTATTTTTAGACACGAGGTCCAATGCAGAGGCTTTGCACGTGTCGATTTCGAACCTAGCAAATCAAAATGCTATAAGATTAAAACCTTTTTGGCATCTTTTAGCTTTGTTCTCACTCACATGGTATATATTTCTTATTAGATATCAATTTATTTTTGGGGGAATTTATACTAAGAATGGGAAGAAAAGCAATTGATATGTACAATGATATGAATTCGGAGTGTAAAATACCGTTTAGGATATCCTATTTTGATATGTATAAGATTCGTTTAATATATACAAAGAATTCAAAATTAGCTGCTTAGTAACTTTTCATATATTAAGGTTATATACTGTTTATTTGGCATGCCTGAGCTCAGCGTTTACTTAAAAAATAACCAATAAAGTAGAATATCAGTTACTGATTTTAACAAATAAGTTACATGTACTGGTGCTACAGATTTTACCAAATAAGTTACTGGTATTAAACAGTATGTACCAGGAAAGTAATACCATACCAATAGAATGTTAGAGCATTTACCAGGAAAGTAAAATAGTACTACTACAAAGTAGTGTTCTTATAGGGTAAAAAATATGTTGAGGTGTCGTTATCATTGACATTTGTTCCAATTTGTCAACTATTGCACTTACTATGTAAGCAATAATTTTGGTGGTTGAGACAAAATCATAGCATGTCTGGTACTATATTAATGCAATTAAGTTCATTTAATGCACACTCATAAGATAAAATCTATATTTTCCAAAATACATGCACCTCTCATATCATATAGTACCATGAGTGAGGCTACGGTACTATGCATAGCGCATATTGGTCCATACTATGGATCAATATCTTTATTTTCAAAGACCAAACAATCGATATGAACCGTTCAACATGATCTCCAAGTCAAAATGTACTTGTATATCAAATTTTACATATTTTAGAATTTTTTTTACTAATTTTTTACATAGGTAGAAAATCAGTTGATCTAGAGATTCTAGACCATTCAAAAGTAGTGATATTCTACCTATCTAAAAAAATAGTAAACAAATTCTAAAAAATGTCAAATTTAGTTTGCAAGTACATTTTCATATGAAAAGCATGTTGAACAGTTCAGATTGATTATTTAAACTTTGAAAACAAAAATATTGATCCGTAGTACGGATCGATCTGCGCTATGCATAGTACCATATCCTCACTCTGGTACCATACCAATACTGAACTTGAATGGTCTGATATAAATTACCATTATTTAGGTGCATAACTGCAACACTGCTTAATTAGAATACCAGTAAATAACAAATTTCTGGGAACTCTAGTACCATACCAGTAAATGTTGTTCCTCCAAAAATTGATATAACAACGTACCATGTATAAGGGAAAACAAGCTCCCATTGGGTTGATAATCATAAACGAGCAACCTCTCCTCCTTAGCATGAAAATATGCACGGAGCGGTACCAGATTCGGGTGCCGAAGCCTCCCAACCGCCTCCATATGCCTTTCAAAATCCTCCTTACCCGCTAACCCGATCCGACCCGCATCAAGCCTCTTCACGCACACAATCAACCTGTTATCCAATACTGCCTTGTATGTTGCACCTACACTGCCTCTTCCCAACATCTCTGCTGAGGCTTTCATTAGCTGCTCCAAGTTGTACCCAGGTGCCTCCCCTGCACAAAAAATCAAGCACCCGCTTTTCCCCAAATTTTTTGCCCTTTCCTTTTCCTTTTCTTTCTCCTTTTCTTCTGGTATTTCCGTTATCATTGCTGCTGTTGGTTCCTCAGGATCTTCTGTGGCGGTCTGTTCACTGGTGTCGGCGCTTTTTTCGGGTGTGTGGATTTTCCCATGACCCGTTATTTTCGCTCTCTTTAACTTTCGGAATGCAAAGATAATAGTTAAAAATGCAATAAAAAATATTGCACCAGACAAGAAACCGATTGCTAGAATTGCATGTTTGTGTGGGGTTCTAGAAGGTGGGGCCGAGGATTCAGAGAGAAGAAACCCTTGTCTCGACTCATTAACAGTAGGTGGTACAGCCGGAGAAGGTGCCTTGGTACCAGTATGAGGAAAGAAAGCAATGTGGGACCTACATTCTCTCCTAACAACCCCTCCACACAAACCAGGATTACCCACAAAAGCCAGTGAACCAAAGGTAGATAACACAACAGTAACTGGTACCGGGCCGGTAAGATTATTACTCGACATGTTGAGTGATTTCAAAGAGGATTGGTTGAATGCCGGCACGGTACCAGTAAACCGGTTCGATTCAAGCTGTAACATAACCAACCGTTCAAGCCTGGTAAGACCGACCGGTACCGACCCAGTAAACAAATTGTGAGAAAGATCAAGAGTTCTCAACCGGTGAAGGGAGAGAAGAGAAACAGGAAACTGGCCCGAGAACTGGTTATGGTCAAGATACAGTGCTTTAAGATTGGTGAGGTTGGATAAATCAGGTACAGTACCAGTAAAAGAATTGAACTTTAGACTGAGAATCCTTAACTGGTCGAGTCGGCCGAGGGTAGAATCGGCAAATGTGCCATTTAAGCTGAGGGATTCTAGAACTAACCGGGTTACCCTGTTGGAAGGTGAACAGGAGACTCCAGTCCATTTGCAAGGGGTGGTGGAAGTGACTGGAGAGAAGAGAAGGTGGTTTGATGGGTCGGCGGAGGATTTGAAGGAGAGGAGAGCAGAGGCATCGGAGGAACTGGAGAGGGAATGGATAGGGGTGGTAATGGAGAGGAGAAGTAGTAGTAGTAATGGGTTCTGCATTGTGGCATCTAGAAGGAGAGATCGGGTTTAAGGTTTCAAATTTGAACCTCTCACTGCTCTCAGTATCAGAGAAAGAGAGAGATCTAGCTGGAGAAGAGTGAGGGAGTGGGAGGTGAGGAGTTTAACAGAGTAGTTTTAACTTCATGCAGCGCACGAAGCAAATACAGCGCTGTTTTGGTTCTATAGTTTTTGCGCTGTATGAAGTAAAAACTACTGTGTTAAAATATTTAGCCTGAGTGGGAGCACAGTAGCAATTAGAGCATTTCTCCTTCTCTCCATTTCGAATGCACAGGATGGATGCCTGTATAGTGAAATTATTTCTCATCTCTTTATCAGTAGTTCAGTACAATAAAATATTTACTTTTATTTAAATATATATATCTGATTATTATAATATTTGTATCTTTGTATGATATGTATCAATATTTTTGTAATATATTATATTATTTTTTGATATTTAAATTTCTATCAAAAGTAACACTTTTTTAAATTAAATTTAGTGAAGTAAAAAGTAACTTAATTACATTGAGGTTATAAAACTAAATCAAATCAGTTTTAATTTAAATGCATAAAGCCAACAATTGAAGTAAGATTTATTTTCTTCCAAAACTACTTACTGAATTAACATTTCGTTTTATTCCATAGCTAACTTTTAGTAATTAATTCTTATAATTTCATTTGTAAAATGATTTTTGAAAAATATCATCACACAATAAAACTATGATTTCTCAAAGAGGTCCTGCTTTTAACTCGTAGATGTTACATAAAAGAAGATGTGAATTTCAAAAAATTTCTTGTATTAAAATTATAAACTTTAAGAATAATTTAAAGGAAAAATTGTAGATTTGAGATTGAAAAACATGAACTATGTCCATATTAATATCGACTTTATTTAGTAACCCACGTTAAATTGCATGCATAAATTTGGCCAAAAAAAAAAAATAGAAGGAAATGAGACAATATATATCGCTCAAAGTACCTATGCACTAATAAAATTTAGAGAGAGAAAGAGAAAATAAACGAATATCAACAATCTTTATAATCAATCATGTGTTTAGTTATTATATTTAATATTTCGTTTGTAAAATTAATAAGATGGGACTTTAAAATTATTGTTATTTTGAAATTAAGACTGGATAATGTTGGTAAAATTTGTAATGGAGAGGAAGCAAAGTAAAAAGGAGGCGCAAGAGGACAAACAAAGGAGGAAGCAGGTTAACTATAGCTGGACCTGTCTTTCAGAATTTCTGATCTTCTGTGACTAATACCAACCTATCATCCCATGAGGTCAAAGGTAATTATTATATCCTCTACTAGTTCTATAATTTGTTACGGTCTGATGTGCCACAGAGGATCATAGAAAGAGCCAAGAGGGCAGCTTAGCGTCACGTGAAAGCTGTTGTTTATCTAGAAAAGCGAGATATCTCGTTCGGATCATACTTCTCTACAATAATTCCTCTAGAATTGCCAAAATTCATTATTTGTATTACCATTCGCCTTTCAGATAGTTTAAATCGAATAAAGACCAATTGGAGAGAAACAGAACGGAGGCTTTTTGGAATTCAGATCCAGTGCAGTAACCCAATTTTTGAGTTTTGATCCAAACCGTCCAAGATGCTCTAACACGAATCTTAATGAGACTGGACCCCACAAATAATACTGACCCCCTGCGCTACCACCGAATAGGCACCGTCCACGTCTAAACTCAAAAATTGGGTTACTTTAGGGGATCCGGACTCGGCTTTTTGGAGGTGCAAACGAATTACTGCGGATGAGGTGAATTACCGGGTCGGGTCGGATTCTAATTTGAAGTTGTTCACAGGAAACCCGTCCATGTAACTTGACTTGCATGCAACATAATTCAAGTAATTGTAACCGTACTATATTCCGACCCTTTAACAGTGACATTTTAGATCCAATTTGAACATGCACGTGGGCCAAAGTATCTAAATTGACAAAACATGTCTTGTCACCATCTTGGACAAAATATCCATATACATGACATTCAAACTAAAAAATTAACGAGTTATGGTAACAATTGATTTATTTTGGTCAAGCCGTTTCTAGCTTAGACATCTCCATTCTTATATTAAACACATATTAAGCACGTATGTGTTCTGATCCGTCAACGACTCTCATTAAAAAATGAAATTTTATATTAAATATCAACTCTATGATTAAATATTCTGATTTTATGTATCTTTTTTATGTTATTTTATATATGAAAGTCTAATTTATTTAGATACTCGCCACACGTACTCGCCATATTCAAATTTTATTATCTTTTTTATTGATTTTGATTTGTTTTTATTTTTTAAATGTCATTTAAAGAATTTTTTGAATTGATATTGATAATTGATTGGTTGTGTCTTGATATTTCTTTCTATTTTTCTAATATCATTTAAGGAATGTTATTTTGTATGAGATTTTTTATGAAAATATGTGAAAAAGATAAAAAAAAATATGACATTTAATATATCATTGAAGGAATGTTATATACGTGTAGATGTCATTTAATATGTCATTTAAGAAATATTATTTGTCATTTTGTATACATTATTTTATGAAAATATGTTATTTTGTATGAGGTTTTTCCCCTTCTTATAATATGACCCGTGCAACGCACGGGCACGATACTAGTATTTTATTAAGCACATAAGAGTAGTAAATTAGAAAAGTTACATCCTAACGTATACAATATGTACTATTATAGCACCAAGTTGAAACATAAAATGATACAACAAGTAGTGGCAGATGCATATAGGTTGAATGGGGTCAATTGACCTTCATTTTTTTAAATTTTTTTATATTTATATGTGATTTTCTATATAATTTAGAGCAAAATATCATGGTTACTATAACATTGACCCCCATTCTAAATATAAAATTGTTATATGATTGACCCCGATTCACAGTTGACCCCTCATAGTTTGAAAGTCTGGCTCCGCCCCTAACAAGTGTCTTTGAAAGCATTCAGCTAAACAAAAACTAAAAATACACAAGAGGCATGTGCATCCTGTGGACACAAATTTGATTATCTTTGCTTGATTGTAATGATAGGTGCCTAGTGATTGTTTCCTCTGTGTGCATATTTGATATTGTTCCTTCTGACAAACTTGGGCAGCAGAAAAGGCACTGTCAAATCGGACAAGAAACTAAATCAACCGGACCGGAACAATCATCATTTAGAAGTCCCAATAGAGACACTTAATCAAATTGGACTGGAAACTGAATCAACTGACCGGGACAGTCATTATGTAGATGTCCCAATGGAGAGCCACCAGTATGAGAGCTGGGAAACATGAGATCAGAAAAAAAAAAGGAGCAAAGAGAGGGAGAAGAGGACGAGGAGAAAAATCAAGCACAACAACAAATAACGTACAAACATATAATATATGATACTATATGTACAACTCGTTTTACCAACTCATCCATTTCCAAAGAAAAAAAGAAGAGCTCAGAAAAAGAAAAGAATAAACACATCAATTGTCTTGGAGAATAAGAGCCTCTAAAATGGTAAGATGGAGAGTTACGAGAGAAGCGATAATATCTGAAATAAAAAATACAAGCTCAGACAGCAACTAGCAACTAGATACGAAATCAGAAGCACCTGTTTAAGGCGCAGAAAGAGAATGACGAAGACGGAAGCGGCACCGTAACAAATGGTTTTCACCTCCAAAAAAAACAAAACAAATTAATTAAGAGTTTGATCATGTTCAGCCACTCCACACATGACAATATTTTGATATAGCATAGTCACGTGGGTGAGGAAAGATAAATCGAGTATACTAAAATTTCTAAAATTTCTAAATGTCATTTAATAGATATCCATATCGTTTTAATTTTCTTGCAAGATGCAAATAGTTTATCAACTTGAGGCAAAATAATGATATCTTCTAAAATTGATGGACGATTATCTATCAACAAATATAATATAATATAGTAAGAAAACTGATGATACATATAAGAGTAAAGTTATTTTTTTTTTAAAAACACAACAACGGAGCGTAAAATAACTAACAAAAAGAATGAATTAGTTTATTTCCAATACGTAGTCAATTGTAATAAAAACTTCAGAATTATGTCTATATATATATAGTTGCAGCAAACAAAGCATACTATTGCAATCAATTTTTGTTGCAATATATTATTGGTCAAAGTTTTTTTTGGTTAGAAGTTTGTAGGCGATTGCATTGCTTCAAAAAAGTTACAAGTTAGCTGTTACATGATATTGGACAACGAGTATCTTTGAAAGCATTCAGTGGTAAATAAACACACATGTATCCTGTGGACACATATTTGATCATTCTTGCTTGATTGCAATGATAAAAGTCTAGTAATTATTTCCACTGCGCTCATATTTATCTTGTTTCTTCTGGCAGATTACACCATATCAAACCCTTCCTTGTGCACGGCCGAGAAGGCACTGGATCAAACCGGACGGGATATTATTGGTCAAAGTTGCAGAAACATGGACATCTTAAATTTTGATTTTTATTTCATTCGGCCTAATTTTGTTGAAATATCATTCCAGCTGGCCTCCTTTTGACACAGCCCAAATTGATCCAATAACAATATTACTTTCATTTTAACAATAATAAAGCCCACCCAAGCCTAGCCCATCAAATATCAACTCAGAATCTGGTGTTGATTAATATTCAGTAAGAGAGAATTAGAAACTCTAGTTTCAAGTTCAGGAAGGAATCAAATACACCTTTCCGGAATTAAGTAAACAAATTTCAAATTCGAATTAATACCAGTAATTAAGGAGAATTGACAGTTGCCCATGGCAGTTGGGTTTAAACTTTAAACCCAATAAGAAAGAAGAAGGCAGCATGCTTGGGGTAGGATTCAATTAAAGCACTGCAATAAATCAAAAGAAAGGGCACAATACATGAATGAGAAAATTCAAATAACCTAAAGTTAAATCACAGCACACATCATAATTTAGGCTAAATGAATTAGGCACCAATCATCAATTCTTACTATGAACGTACCCCGGGGACGCTTAAATATAAGAAATTTGAATAATTTATGTAATTGTTTGAATTGACAGTACTAAGAGATTCGAGGTTTTAAGATCTAAGAATTTACCTTATAAATGCATCTGGGGAGACAATGCGACACCTGATTATGGTTCTCCCTTCCAGGTTTTCAGGTTGTACAATCAGATGGTATTACCAATGTTAGGTCTCTTTGGAACTGGATAGCTGAGTTTAATCAATTTACTTTTCCGTATAATACTATTGATAAACTTTGGGTTATTGATGCTGTAATCAATGAAGCCTGACTGGTACAGGGGGTACTGGTTTAGGGTTGGGCAGTACCAGGTTTTTGTAAGTGTTTGTTGATGGTTATGTTTGTAACTAAATCTTGCAGTTTTTGTGTAGTGTTTTTAGTTTGTAAACTTTGATTAGCTAAGTAAATGCTGTAGTAGGTAACGATGGTGATGTTATGTACTTTTGATGTTTCTGGATATGTTCTGTCAGGTTCGGTACCAGTGGTTTGTACCGGTACCCATATAACTCTGTAGGTTTCGTTTGTTGAATGAAATCGGTGGGTTTTCCCCACTTTTATATAAAAAGATGGTATTACCAAATTTTGCATTTGACCTGCAAATAGTAGTTAGTCTCAACATCCATATTATTGTGATTGAACAGTAAAAGCAAGCCTTAGTACTCTAAATTGGAGTTTGTAGGGTTAAGCTCCAAGCCTGAATTTTTGAGATCCACCACTAGATTGTAGCATTAATAATACGTATAATTCATAATTGATGAGAATGGGGCAGTAGCACAGTTGGCTAGGAAAAAGTCCTAGGACTGTTGGATACCCAAAGGTCGAGAGTTCGAGCCCCGCTTACCACTTCGCATCCTCTGCAATGCTTTCAAAAAATTCATAATTGATGAGTAACTAGGAATAGATACACTGCAGAATAAAGAAGCTTGAAAATTACTCAAAACTAAATATTCAAATTACATCAGCTAAATAAGTACATCGATAGTATCATAGAAAGAAAAAAATTTAGAATAATACATAATTTATTCAGGAATATAAGAAAAGATACAAAACTACAATTATCAAGTAAAGAGCAACTCATATTACAACAAAAATTTGATAATTACTCACATTATTATAACGAAAAGAGTTCATTTACTGAGAGAAAAATCTGTTGATGACTGGAGCTCTTGTTCAAAACTACATTGGATGGACGTTGCATCAATCCCTGTGTTGTCGTCAAGTAGCATAAGCTCCCTATCCTCCAAACTTTGAGACCTTGATGGATGTTTTGGATGTTGGTTGGGCCGCCACAAGACCTCGAGCTGTACCTCCACTTCCTTCATTGTTGGCCTTTCTTCTCCTTTCAATCTCAGGCACAATTCTGCAAGGTTGGCAACGGCTTCAAGTTCTGCTCGGTGCCCCTCATTCACAACTTGGGGATCTAAAATCTCAAAGAGACGTTTCTCTTTCATAGCAGAATTAAAATATGCAATCAGACTACCCCCTTCAAACACCCTAGAGGAGATTAGTGGTTTTTGTCTTGTTAGCAATTCAGCTAGAATGACACCAAAGTTGTAGACATCACTTTTTTGGGTTAACCGACCAGTGCTATAGTACTCGGGATCTAAATACCCGTATGTACCTTGGATAGCTGTAGTCACACCCGTCTGATCTATTTGTACAGATCTTGAGGCCCCAAAATCTGACACTTTTGCTGTGAAATAATCATCCAATAGAATGTTCGATGATTTTATGTCTCTGTGAAAAACCGATATAGAGGCGGATGAGTGAAGATAGGAAATTGCTCCTGCAGCCTCAACGGCAATTCTTAACCGATGCTTCCATGTCAAGGAACAATGTTCCTCTACATGGAGATGATTAAAAAGTGTTCCGTTCGAGATGAACTCATAAACGAGCAACGGGACTTCGGTCTCTAGGCAACACCCATAAAGTTTCACAACGTTCCTATGGTTGACTTGTGAGAGAATGACCACTTCATTTATGAACTGATCGATTTCAGCCTGATCAACAATTTTGGACCGTTTTATGGCCACAACACGTTGATCCGACAAAATACCTTTATAAACTTCTCCATGACCTCCCCGACCAATAATGAGTGCATTATCAAAATTGTTTGTTGCTTTCTCCAGCTCATGTAATCTAAAATTTCTCATTTTTTGTGTTGTATCTTCATTGGAAGCAATTAGTTGTTGTAGAAGTAACCCACGATTTTGAACAAAGAACTTGTGTTTTAACTTTTCCTGTTTTCTCTTTTCAAACAGTTTGATACGCTTGGCTATAACAACATATAATAAAATGATGCTAAAGGCAATTACAAATCCCAGCATGATCGTCATACCTGTGTACATAAAAAGGAAGAAAGTTATTTTCCATTATTTTTATTATTATTAACTATTTCAAATTCTTGCCTGTGTTGAGATTGTTTCATGTTTAGTTCAACCTTGCATGACCTACGAAGACAGCTATTGTCCAAGGTACACCACTTCGTAGGTGACTAACCTATTAAACTATGCGCTACATCAAAAAGAGTTACATAACACGATCCCGTGCGTTACAAAACTTTTATTTTATTCTAATTAGCTCACTCAATCCGGAAAAAGAAAAATAAATGACCATCTAATGGATCATGTTAAATTGGTAATGATCTGTTGTCAAAGTAAACTTTTTTGTTGATGTGATTATATTTTTGTTGGTGATATTGACAAAGATATGTTTTTTGGATCATTAGTTTTTCAAACGAAATGTAAGAATCAGTGTTCTGGCAGACTCAAGTGGCCCATAGAGTTACCTGTCTCCAAATGCTACATTGCCAAATAACTGTAAAATTAACAACTCTAAACAGGCGCTGGAGAGAGATCATGCAAAGTTTTAAGAGCTAATGGTGCTTGGTGTTGCTTGCTATAATTTTGTCCAGGACATTGTTGTTTGATGATTGGAAAGTTAATTTGACCCCGAATTTTGAAATTCAGACTTTGTGTGAGTGACTTTTCAAGAAAATTGGATAGATACGATTCCGAGTGGTGTGGACAGTTTATTGTAATCTGATTTATCCTGAAAAAGTAATAACATACCTATAACTAGTGCGACGTTGACATTGCATTCTCTTGGATTGTTATGATTACTACGCCAACCCAAAGGACAAGAGCAACCATATGATCCTTCTAAGTTGTGGCACTTTCCTGGCTTGGAGCATGGATTTTGGATGGCACGACATTCGTCAATGTCTGCATGAATATGCCACAATATCAAAGATGTCAGCATAAAAAATAAAAAGAAAGGAGAGCAAGAGTATGAGCGAGAAAGAAAGACCTTGGCATCCTCCACGAAGATAAGGATTGCCTTCATAACCATGGGAGCAGCTGCAGAGATAACCACCACCACTGACTGTCGAGCATACACTGTTACTGCTAATGCATGCATAGGAGGATTTGTTAGTCTGTGCTTCTTCGCATGTCGTGTTTCCTATGGCCCAGTCGAGCACCATAGCTAGATCAACATCATGCATTCCATTTTTGTTGGTGATGTAAGTTGTGTTGAACTTGAACTGAGCCTCCTCCACAACCGTAGCATAGCTGCAAGGACTAAATTTATACTCCTCAGAGTTGTTGAACCTCTCATCAAATGATAACATAAAGGTAGACGCTATTTTATGTGCATCTTTGGGGATATCTGTCTGGCAACAACCAATTCCAGAGCAGGATCCATGCTTAATCACGGTATCTAGGCTATTACATGAAGAAAGGCACCCTACTGAGTAATTAAAAGAATTGTTGTCAAGGATAAGATAGGCAAGTGTATTACACCCAGTCACTGTAAATTTATTCTTCTCTGTGTTGAGCCGGAATGGTGCGAAATTTGCGAACGCCCTTGCATTACTATACCAGTATTGTTTCTCTTTCTTTGTGGTGGTGTTGTAGCACTCCTCATATAGAGGGCTGCTTATACGTGCCTGGCCCAACGACAAGCTTATATTATCAATAGGCCAATCAATATTAACGCTTTCTTTGTAAGGATAGTATGTACCGTGACTACCGTCCTCCTCGTATTTGTTGCAATGGAGCTCGAAGCCTTCCATGAAACACTTTGGGCCATCAAGTTTTTTGCAGGTCCTTGTTTTATTAGGATCGTTAAACACGTAGCAATTTCGGCCAATGCCGAAAGGGTAAGGGATGGGTATTCCACCACAGCTCTCCGGGCACCCGGGCAGAGCGATGGTGTTGTTTGAAGATTCAGTGGTTTTGAACTGGAGGAGGAGGAGAAGAAGTTGGATTAGTATCATTGGCAACACAGTGTATAAGGCACCTAATACTTGAAAAGAGTTTCTTTTTGTTTCGCTCATGATATTCATAGCCATAATAATTAATAAACGAGTGATCCACTAATTTTTTATCTAATTTCTATTACTGGATCGATGCCCCATTACTGCCCTTAGACGCTCTTTATATAAAACAAATTATTTAGTGCAGCACAACTTTATATTCCAAAGTTGAGTACGATGGGAATATATATGTCGTGTGTGTATACAACACTTGATAATGCATGCATGTTTAATAAAAAGTATATAAATAAGTGTGTTCTGAGAATAGAAAAAGTAGTTTAGAATATTGAACTGTCCAACGGCTAAGTGATTCAGAGAATTGTATTCAATTTAAATGGAATCAAAAGTACATCTCGAATAAAGATGAACTCCATTAATTTTACTTTATTCGAGGGAATCTTCACTAAATTACTTTATTAGTGCGCCACAACTTTAATTCACTATTAAAATAATCTTAATAGGCTAAGTTCTCCCAGAAAAAACCAAGACTTGACTTGGAGACTTCGGGGTCAACCTCACGCCGTAGTAATTTCGTCATGTTCATGTGTTCATGCACATGCATGCATCGATCCCATGTTTAACAGAAAGTAGAACTATTATTTAAACTGTACTTGGAACTTCTACTAATTAATAGATTGTGTTGAATTTGTAAGAATCAGAGAGTTGGATTGCGAGAAAAAATATGAATTGTATTATGTTGTGAATTGTACTATGGTCTATTTATATTACATGGTTATCTACTAGCCGTTTTGTTACCGTTTGTCACCTTTGTCCCTATGTTTTGTTATAAGTGTATCAAGGTACCGTTGGATTTAATTCTAAATCTAATGCTATACCTGATTCGATCTGAGACGTTGATCAATGATGATATTATATTATGAGATCACATCTTATTTTCAACACTTCCACTCAAGCTAGGATTGTAGACGTCGATCAATCCTAGCTTGCTAGTAATGTCTTTGAATGGCTTCGGATCCAATCTTTTGGTGAAGATATCGGCTAATTGATCCTTACTTCGAACAAATGGTGTTTCAATTTCTTTGACTTGAACCTTTTAACAAAATGACAATCGATTTCTATGTGTTTGGTTTGCTTGTGGAACACTGGGTTGGATGCAATATATCGGGCCGAATTGTTACCGCAATACATCTTCATGAGATGATCATACTCGATTCCCATGGCTTTGAATAATTTCTTGAGTCATATTAATTCACTTGCGTTTGATGTCATGGCTCGATACTCCGCTTTTGTGCTTGATTGTGCCACGACATTTTGCTTCCTGTTTTTTCATGTGACTAAATTTCTACATACAAATGTGCAAAACTAGTGGTAGATTTCCTATTGATACTTCCAGCCTAATCTGCATCGGAATAACCACATATAACATTAGAGTTTTTATTTTTCATCAAAATACCTTTACCAGGATTTCCTTTTAAATATCTTATTATTCTATTTATGGCTTCTAAATGTAGAGTTTGTAGATGAGTGAATAAATTTACTAATTTGTTCACCATCTTCGATATTTAATTTACATTTATTGTCCATTGGTGATGAGACTGGTTTGCAACCCAATTTACCAGTTTTTTTTAATAAATCTAATGTATATTTTCATTGAGAGATAAATAATCTCTTTTTTGAAAAAGCTACCTCAATTTCTAGAAAATATTTTAAATATCCAAGGTTACTTCAATTTTGTGAAAAGGCTACTTTCAGAGAATTGTATTCAATTTAAATGGAATCAAAACTTCAAAAGTACATCTCGAATAAAGATGAACTCCATTAATTTTACTTTATTCGAGGGAATCTTCACTAAATTACTTTATTAGTGCGCCACAACTTCAATTCACTATTTAAATAATCTTAATAGGCTAAGTTCTCCCAGAAAAAACCAAGACTTGACTTGGAGGCTTCGGGGTCAACCTCACGCCGTAGTAATTTCGTCGTGTTCATGTGTTCATGCACATGCATGCATCGATCCCATGTTTAACAAAACATAGAACTATTATTTAAAATGTGCAGCTTGGAACTTCTACTAATTAATAGATTTGTGTTGAATTTGTAAGAATCAGAGAGTTGTATTGCAAGAATAAAATATGAATTGTATTATGTTGTGTAATATTGATTTTTTTTTATACATCAGTCCTATTCCTATGCTCTATTTATATTACATGGTTATCTACTAGCCATTTTGTTACCGTTTGTCACCTTTGTCCCTATGTTTTGTTATAAGTGTATCAAGGTACCGTTGGATTTAATTCTAAATCTAATGCTATGTCTGATTCGATCTGAGACGTTGATCAATGATGATATTATATTATGAGATCACATCTTATTTTCAACACTTCCACTCAAGCTAGGATTGTAGACGTCGATCTATCCTAGCTTGCAAGTAATGTCTTTGAATGGCTTCGGATCCAATTCTTTGGTGAAGATATCGGCTAGTTGATCCTCACTTCGAACAAATGGTGTTTTAATTTTTTTGACTTGAACTTTTTAACGAAATGACAATCGATTTCTATGTGTTTGGTTTGCTCGTGGAACACTGGGTTGGATGCAATATGTCGTGCTGAATTGTTATTGCAAGCATCTTCATGAGTTGATCATACTCGATTCCCATGGCTTTGAATAATTTCTTGAGTCATATTAATTCACTTGCGTTTGATGTCATGGCTCGATACTCCGCTTCCGCGCTTCATCGTGCCACGACATTTTGCTTCCTGCTTTTCCATGTGACTAAATTTCTACATACAAATGTGCAAAACTAGTGGTAGATTTCCTATTGATACTTCCAGCCTAATCTGCATCGGAATAACCACATATAACATTAGAGTTTTTATTTTTCATCAAAATACCTTTACCAGGATTTCCTTTTAAATATCTTATTATTCTATTTATGGCTTCTAAATGTAGAGTTTGTAGATGAGTGAATAAATTTACTAATTTGTTCACCATCTTCGATATTTAATTTACATTTATTGTCCATTGGTGATGAGACTGGTTTGCAACCCAATTTACCAGTTTTTTTAATAAATCTAATGTATATTTTCATTGAGAGATAAATAATCTCTTTTGTGAAAAGGCTACGTCAATTTCTAGAAAATACTTTAAATATCCAAGATCTTTATTTTCAAAAAATTTCTCTCAATTTTTTTTTAATTTTTGGAATTTCTTGGTAATTACTCCCACTAATTAACTAATTATAATATCATCGACATATACCAAAATTATGGTTGTGGATTTACCATCATTTTTAGTGAATAGAAAATGGTCGGCACTATTTACTCTAAAATTACAAGTTAATAAATATGAGCTTAATTTGTCATACCATGAGCGTGGATATTGCTTTAAGCTGTAGATCGACTTGTTTAACCTACAAGCTAAATTTGGTATTTTTTCTTGTTCATTCTCGGGTGGTAGAGACATGTACACTTCTTCTTAAGTATTCTTTGAAGAAATATATTTCTTAAATCCATTTGGTAAATATCCCAACCATTATTTACGAAATTAGAGAATCAAATTCTCACGGTGTTCATTTTGGCCACTGGTGCATAGGTTTTATTGTAATTTAAACTATAGGTTCGGGTGTATCCTTTGATTACCAATCTTGCCTTGTACCATTCTATGGCACCGTCACTATTGTATATGATTTTGTAAATCCATTTACAACTAATGGATTTTTTTATTTTTAAGTAATGAAACAATTACCTAAGGTTTTTGCTGGTATGGCAGTTTCATTATTTGCTGGTATTTTTTTCTGGTATTGAATTGATAAAGAACATATACTCTCGTTTTTTTCTGGAATGATTTGGGAATTTGGGTTGCTTTGTTGTGCAACTCTCGGTGGCCCTTAAGGAACTTGATTTGATTGCATGAGTCGGGTTATACCTGCTTTGATACCACGTTGAATTTGTAAGAATCAAAGAGTTGTATTGCGGAAAAAAAATATGAATTGTATTATGTTGTGTATTATTTTTTGATACATCAGTCTATGCTCTATTTATATTAGAGGGCTATCTACTTGCCGTTTTGTTACCGTTGTCCCTATGTCTTGGTATAGGTGTATCAAGGTACCATTGGATTTAATTATAAATCTGATGCTATACTTGATTCGATCTGAGCCGTTGATTAATGATGAGATTATATTCTGAGATCACATCTTATTTTCAACAGATTGAGAAATGTTGTCTTACAAGCATTCAGATTTTTTTTTCAATCACAAAAATTACAAATATCTGAATGTCTATAGTCTCCTCTAAATTCTAAATAAATTAATGTTATTCTTCTTCATCTCTTTATTATTCACCTTCTGTTTTTCATTACACTCACTAATTTTTTTAATGAATCTAGTACTACCGGCTTCTATCATTTTTAAATATGATATTAAGATATTAAAGCATATACTCTTTGACAACATTTCAATCTCAGTACTGTTTTGACGCTCCTTCAACTGATAGGTTTTACGGTTCCAATGACAGGCCATAATACCACCCGGGACGCTTCAACATACCATGACAACGTCCGGGACACTTCAACGTAACATAATGACACAATCATCAACACGTCAAATGTCCCAGACTCTTCAGGATGACATGTTTTTGTATTTTGGCCATAACTTTTTCATATGAACTCCAAGTAATGTGATTCAATCATTCAAAGTTCTGTGCAAAGTTTGCAAAATGTGTTCTACCATTTTCATATTTTGAGTTTTCCCAGAAACATGAGGCATTATGATCAAACAAACGTGTCAAGGAGAAAAAATATGGTTAGTATTCTGGTGTTTTGAAATGTGTTTTGTGTTTCTGCAAAAAAAAAAAAGAATTATGTGTTTTGAGATAAGAAATATCTTAAAAAAACAAAGCTCGTTGTTCAATAAAATAATTTTTTTTATAAGAATTTGGTCAAAAAAGCACCTTATTTTAATTTATTCTATTTAATTAAGAATTGTACCTTATATATAGTCGTTGTTATATCCAGCTGGCCACTATCCCTCTGGATAGGGAAAGAAACCTCTTTATATCCACTCTTAGGCATCTTATAAAAATTAGTTGAGAATATTGAACGGCTTAACGGCTAAGTGATTCAAAGTATTGCATTCAATTTAGATGGAATCAAAACTACGTACATCTCGAATAAATTAAAATGAACTCCATTAGTTTCACTTTATTAGTGGGAATCTTCAGCCAAATTTTTAGAAAGTAGAACTTTGATGCGTATAATTAATTGTTGTTGGGTCTAATATATATCTACAAGAATGGGACAGTATCCGCGAGGGATACTGTCGGTATACCCTCGCGGATACTCCCGTCGCTAATAGGAAAAACACCTTTCTGTTGGTATAACCTCGCAAATAGTCACTTTTTATCCTCGTAGATACTGTCCCATTCTTGTAGTAGTTGAAACTTGCCGGCTCATAATAGCGCGGGCCAATATGCGCTATGCATAGTACCATAGCCTCACTCATAATATATTATGGATTGGTGGTGACATTCATTGTCCATGTTTTCATTCACCATCCAGTTGATTTGCAGAAGTTTGTGTACACCTCCCGCGCAGAGCACGTACGTTTTTTTTTTTTTGAAACCTTTTTGTTTCATAAATCAGAAGGAAACTTAATTAAAATATTTTTAATTAAGTATTTTTTCTTTTCTTCTAAAATTAATACTAACATATTTATTCTCTTAAATTTTGGAAGACTCATGAATTTGATCTGTTATTATTAACATAATTTTAATTTTGTAAAGTTCTCATTTTACTTTTTATTACAAAAATAAAAATGGAGTATGTATAATATAAATGTTCTTCTAATCGACCGGCTTATAAAGATAAATGATGTATTTTTCTACTTGTGATGCGCACACAAATGTATATCTAAAATATATAGAATATTAATAATTTATTTTTGGGTTAATTTTTTATTTACCCTTCAATTTTTTTTTTTTCAGTTTTCTATTTATCCTTCTACTCTTCAAAACCATCTAGAAGAAAGTAGATCGCAACTTCTTGACATCCTCAAATTAGAAAATTATTTTGTATGAATTGATATCCGTCGAACTGCTCTCCAAATCAGGATCTGGATTAGTACGATATCCAGTACTTTCTCTGGATTTGGGATCAAGGTTCCATTGAAGGGCATATATCCGGTTATTGCCATAAGTTTAGAAAAGGATGAAAAAAGAAAATTAAAAAGAGCAAAGAATTAAGAATTCCAGTTATTTTAGTCTGAATATGAGGCATACCAGATGGCAAGGGGTTTCTAGAGAAGCTGAATATGAGGCCTTTTCTAAAACCAGAACTGAAGGAGGTCTGAGCTCTGCTGGTAGAAAACTTCCCCACTGACCAACCATGGGTCCTGACAATTGCAATTTCAGGGACCAAAGAAGATGCAAAATGGTCAAAATGTATGTTTAGAAATTCCAATGCAATCAGACGGGATGATGGATATCTGTGGTACTGTACCTGCTGGAATTCTGTCAGAACTGAAAGTCAGAAGAGAAAAAAAAAGGAGACCGCTAGAGAGCAATATAAAGGGTAATAGAGAGAGAGAGAAAACAAGCTTACAAGGACTGAGTGGAAGCGTAGCACAATAGAGAGCGGGAACACAAGGAGACCGCTAGAGAGTGCAGGTCACCACAAGAAAAACAAGGACGGAGCGGAAAAAGGAAAGCACGTGAGCGTGGGAAAGAAGAGACCAAAGAACTTTCAAAAATAAAAATAGAATAAAATAGAAAAGGGTATTATTGTTTTTTATTATTTTAAATAGGGATTCAAGTATTTAACTATAGTTAACTGCATATATAGAAGTATTTTAATCAGGGAATTTTCGCATTATTTTAATCACGGACAGTACCGTGCTCGAATAATCCACAAACCCATTTCAGCGAGATCCCCAGAAGTATTTTACACCGTTTTCATGATATCCCGGGGATAGGCCATTAAACAATTCACGTTAACTATGGACAAAAAATGATAAAGTTATTCCCTGTGGGCCTATTTGGCTGGAGAGGAAAAGAAAATTAGATTGGAATAGAGGCTCTATTCGAGCCGAACAAGGAAAGAATGGAGTGGAATTGTGAAAATAAGAAAAATGATTGAGTTTGAACTTACAGTCAAACTCTTGCTTTTTCAATGAACTTTTACAGGTAGGTTTTCTCCTCTATTCTTCTATGAGCAATTCTTTATTCCATGGGAGTAATGGAATAGAGGAATTATTTTTTTTTTTCAAGAGATAAAATTAGCTAATTTATGGATACTCTTCTACTTTTTCGCTCTTCAATTCTTTCACCTTCAACCGAACACGATCGGAATAATCCGATAGAAAAGAGATGAAATTAGCTAATTACAAGCAGCTTTTCTCCTATATTCTTTCAATTTTACACTCTTGAAGTTTATTTTATATTTCACTTGTCACTTGGAATTAGTTGTTGGGCTTCATCAATGGCAAATCCGGGCTTCATACATTTATATAGGGACTTTTCTGATGTTAAGGAAAGCAAAGATAATGAAGTAATGGATATTTCTTCTTGCGGATTTTTAGTTCTTAGCATTTGGATAAAATCAAAATTGAATGCACATTGTTTTCTTTTTCTTTTTTGTTTGGTTCTTTCATTCAAGCTTAATTGCTATGTTGATCAATTGCTTAATTTGAAACATATATCTTAAGAGGATCAAAGATTTGACTTTCAGTTTAACCACCAAGAGGGCTTAGAAATGAATTTAATGGGTATATTATTGAAATTATGAAGAAAACAATGAAAACTAGATATTAATGGAAGTAAAAGTTAGATTAAAAACTAGGATCCGATCAATATATATTATCCAAAGTATCTTCATACATAACACCAAAAAATGACATCCAAACATACTCAAAGATCAAACAAATAATAACTCAAGGAAGCATAATTAATAGTATGCCCCATATTATAGTGGGATCAAAATGTCACAAAAGAAAATCCGATTATCAAGAATACATCACAAGCAGCATGATGGCAATAACTTATCAGCAGCACACACAAGCAAATCTGATTTACAAAATCATTAATCAATAAAACAGAAACCACATAAGGGTTATCGAAAGGAGAGATGTTATGACACTAATTACGGTAGAGGGGCCAACAGGATGGGCCCATGATCTACTTGGAACTGATATTGCAGGGGAAGGAGCTGGTGTGATTGGAATAGGAGGAGAAACAGGTGTGCTCGGAGCAGGAGGAGCAGGTTTATTGTTATTCTCGGAATCAGAGCCTGTAATTATTTATATTAAATTAGTTAAGATTTCTGAGTTATACAAACCTAACCTTCAAGTATTTCAAATCATTGTATGTCAAAAAAAGAAGCTTTTGCTTCTCTAGGGTACTTACAGTTGTAGGGCTTCCAACCTAAGACCCCTCTCTCTCTATCAAAGACGATCCGTTGGCCAATTAAGAAGTTCTCTGCATTGAAATAAAGGAGATAAATATATGACGAAAGCTAATCAGAACAAGATAAATTATCAAAATTTCCTTACCTCCGATTATGTTGAATCCGGAACGTAGGATGGGCAAGCAATAAGCATACGGTGTCTTACTATTCTGATTTAATTCATGATAGGAGTATAAATTAGTTATATGGTATGGCCAACAATTGTATATGATCATGCATGATGTATAAAGAATGAATTCTCTCCATGTACCTTTTCAAAAAGTAAAACAACAGGACGAAGTGCTCGAAATTTGCTTCCACCTTTGGTCATGAAGTTTACAGAAGGAACTAGAACTCCAGTTTGATTCTCACTGAATGGTCAGAGGAGAATTGGTTTAGGAAGTCTCATATAGCAGATTAGAGTAGGTCTATTAATTGTTCCTAGATTTGTTCATGCCTATTAATTGATCATCAACAAAACTCAAAAGAGGCCCACTCCCCCCCCACACCCCACACACACACACAAAACCCCTGTAGGCTTGTACTGCTTTTTTTTTTCTGAGGATAATTACCTTATCTCAAAACAGTATTCGAAAGGAATGCCTTTTACTTGTATCCGCTGTTCTGAAACTGTGGCAGAGTACTAGCAATAAAAAAAAAAACTATTATAAATAAAGTCAATCTCAAATTCTCAATAGTTAGTTGTAAATATATATGTCACTATTGATGAACTGTAATACTAAATAGTTACACTGGTTCCAAGCTTCGTATAAACATCATCAGTAAATCTTGAGATCGCAGTGCCTGAGTCGACAATAGCAGTGAAAGACAAATTGCTCACTATGCCCCCTACTGCAACTCCCGTTAAACTGATGTTGTAGAATGGTCTGGGAAAATAATAAATGTGAATATGTAAAAAAGCAGAATTTTCATCTCTTTACAAAACAAAGACTTATTTATTTACTAATTAACAAAGCAGAATGATCTTGGCTGGTACCAAAACATCAAAAGAGGTATATTTCTTTACTAATTAAAAGAAGGTTCATGTTTTTCAATTACTTGTCAGATGAACAGAAAAATTAATATCAAGTCAAAAATGGTATTAATTCTGTTACTATTAGCATGCTGGGTACACAAAAATACAGAGAAGAGGGGGGAAAAGTAACATACTTGTCATCAATGTTAAGTTCAGTTTCAAATTGGTCAGCACTGCCTTTATCACCAAAATTAAGCCGGCCATCACCATCCACCCCAAAGCACATGGAAAAGGAGTCCGAGATTAACCCACTGTTTGCTATCATAGAAGGAACTGATATATTACTAAGTCCTAAACCCATTTGACCGTTTGGTGGCCCACCATTGAGAAAATTGCCCGTTTGAACCATTCCACAGCTGATCAATTCAAAATTTGATACACTAGTTAGTTATTCTGATATTCTGAATAATTCTCAATGACAGCCTATCTCCATCTATTAAGACTTTTGTTACAACATAGAACAACACCAAATGCCTAATGTCCTCAAGAAGACTCCAAAAAATCATTTGCAAACAATTTAATTAACAAAGACTTACTTGCCTGTGGTGATTATGAGCCTAAAAGAACATACTAATAGAATAGTAGATTCACTCATGGATTATGTTTGGATTATTTGCTCACCCAAATACAATAGAGAGCTTGACCAATTTTGAAGTTTTGTCCTCCTTTATCAAGTAAAGATCATCCTGAATTAGTGTCCCAGAGGAGGAAGTGTTAGCAGCTCCATATTTCATTGTGTAAGTACAATCTGCAGATTGATTGGTGCATTGGGATACGGAGGTGGTGAAGCATTGGTTGCTACTGCATGATATCTTCTTGCTTGTTGTAGATTTGCTAGGCTCGTAGTTTCTAAAAACAACGTCCTGTGAAAGTTTATTAGGATAATAAGCCACATGCAACATCTTTTTCCAATGACAACCAAATTAGAATAAACCAAAATTTGCCATTACTTCATTAGTATAAAGAAAATTTGATTAGCATGAAGAAAACACAAGGAGAATAGAAAACAAGTAGCAGCTTGTTAACATAAACTTATTTCAAATTGTAATGCAAAGTCAATAATTAAGCATACTCCGTATGAGGGGTCAGAATTAGGAGCGCATTGTTTGCAGTTGCAAGGCACCCAAAACAGATTAGTGCCCGTGTCGAGTGCCACCAAGAAGGTTTGGTTTGGCGTCCCGAGATCCACAAAAGCATACTGCAAGCTTTTATTGTTGCGAAACAGGCATTGAAAAGGAAATTAAAAAAATTCTTCATCATTTCAGGTGACGTTAATTTTTGAACTTCCGGCAGAAAAAAAGAACAAAATAAATTAAACATAGACAAGTTACCATTTAAAAATGACAGTTGATTGGTCAACGATGCTCAGGATCAAGAATATGTTCTGGTTTCAAATAAATACATGGTATTTCTCTAGTAAAACAGAACAACAGCTTTCCTTTTGTTAATTTGACATCCATCTTTCATTTTTAAGTACATTAATGATTCTGGTAACAAGCTACTGATCTACAGCTCTACCACCTGAAATAAAGATCTAGAGCAAAGCAAAAAAGTGAACAACTTAATTTCACATACTTGCCAATATACCCAAAGGTCTCATTTCCAAATTTGGCGAAAGCGTAGAGGTCACCCTCAGCCAAGGAACGGTCACGGTGTCTGTGGAGGTCATTCTTGAGAAGTCTCTGGTAGTACTCTACAGAGCCACGTGGCACTTCCTCTGGATTCCAAGTAGGCGGGAACCCTCGAGACTCGGTCCATTCCCGCACCTTGTCAGAGAAGCGATGGTGAAAGTCCAGGCCTAGATTGTTTCCATAACAAGAGGTCAGAGCTGTTGTTAAAAAGAGGAGGAGACAAACAGAGGAATAGGCCATGGGGTCGGAAGAAGGAACAAGGGATCCGATGTGGAGAAATGCAGAGAGCGCAGAGCGCTATTTATTTTAGATGAAGATGAGGACCTCTTCTGAAGAGTATATAATAGTAGAATGTCAAACTTTTATTTGTTCATTGGTTATCTAATGATTTATTTTTTATCTGTTAATAATAATTAGTTATGCACACGTATTCCATTAGATGAGACTTGAGTTATTTATTTTTGTTTTGTTTATATGTTGCTTAGTTTTGATTCTGGATGGATAGCTGGATTGACAAAATTTATATAAAGACTAACATTCTTTGGAGAGATAATTACAAACATTGACTTTATCAAAAAAAAAAAAAATGAGCATTCCTCATCAAAATAAATGCTGCTTATTGGTATGGAAAATTAAAATTGTGATATATATATATTTTTTTGGTACACAGTTAAAATCAATCCAAAACATGTCTTTTACTAATCTGTGTTTTTATGCAATATTGAACAGGAGAAGTAGAGGATGCTGATGGCTGAATGAAAAATACGATTTTGATGGATTTCAGTTGCAAACTTGTTAAATTTTCTATTGTTCTATTGGATTATTGCTGTAAAAGTACAACAAAGTTAGTGAATAGCTAGAGACCAAATGTGTACTGGCACCAGCTGAAATTTTAAATGGATTAGATCTAGTTGAGTTTTACTTTTGAGATTGTATTTAATTTTTTCCAGCAATAAAAATGTGCCATTGACCGTTTTATAAAAATAAAAAATAAAGAAGCTATATTTAAAATAAAAACATATAATTACTAATGATAAATAGATGTTATACATTTTACACAAACATATATAAATAAGCAGTTCTTTTCGGAATATAATCATTAATAATTATGAAGTTTGACTGAATGACAACTAGTGCTAACATATAAAAGAATAGACATGTAAGTATGAATGACTGTGAAATATACTAATTGTAAATTGGACTCAGAATTGATCTAGAAATTTAGAGGGTGATTAAGGGTGATAATAAAGGAGTAGATCTAGAAATTAGAGTGACTTGACTAGTTGTAAATACATTTTCTATCAATCGAATTGTTAGTAGGCATTGAAGCTACTAACCTTTAAAATAAAAAAATTTATAGGACCGAACAATGAAGACAAGATTTCTGTACCTCTGTCTAGTGTAACCATTTATGTTGCAAGTTTCCATCTTATTATTTTCTTTATTTATTTCTTCCAATTTTCCATCATAATTGTTATCAATTTCTTTTACCATCGTTACAGTATTAGTAATACAATTATTTTATTTTATTTTTTGTTGTCCTCTTATTGGAATTCTTATTAAATAAATAAATTTCAGCTGAACCTTAGAGCTAATACATATGATGATGATAAAAAATATATAGTTGTCAGGACTATACAAAAAATTTAAAAAGAGAAGGTTCGGATCAATATTTCACTTTCTAGATGATTCCCATAAAAACTGAATTTTTGATATTTCCAAATCCGAAACAATGTATGATCTCAAACAATGCAGCCTAGCTACCAGGCCAGAACACATATATGTAGCGAATCAATTTCTTTCTTTATTTTCTGATCATAAAGGACACCAGATATGAAATAAAAGACCAATAATATCAAACCTCAAAGAAAAAATTCATGAAAAACCAGCATTTTATCGGCTACACATAATAACATGAAAACACCTATGCAGAGAAGAGCAAGTCTCTAGTAACATGAAAAACCAACACTCTAATAAAGGTCCCAGAGGCGGAAGAACATGCATTCAGGGAAAAGGATGCTAAACACTCCTTATAAATTGAAATTTTGCAATTTTGTCCTTTAAAATTTTAACTTTTGCAATAAAATTACATGATATTTATTCATTTAGTTCCCAATCTCAAATTGTTCTTCTTCAATGTATTCCACAGTTACGAATGTGACAGTAACTTCTATAGTAATACTGATACTTATACTGATATTATTGAAATAAGTCTTTAGTAGTGCGTGACCCCTTGCCATTCGAAAAGCACCGGTGCCTCCAACGACAGACAGTTCCCTCTTTGGCAACTGGTTGTTGTCCACTTGTCCCTCCCCACTATTGCAATAGTGCCACCGTTGTACTCTCCACACGTAAACACTATATTATAAATACAATCCATGGTCGAGGAGTTTATGACAGTGTAATTTCCTTAAGCCTACCTAACAACTGAGAGTTCAGGTGAGGTCCTTGGTTATCGGGTCATCTAGAACGACTTTGACCCCAGACGGGTTTGAGCCATTGACTGTTCTTTGATGGTAGAAGTGCACAGGCTCGTGCTTTTCACTGGAGGTTATAGTGAAGGATAGAGAGAGGAAAAGGAAAGAGAGGAGGTGGTGGTGAGGCGTCATGAAGAGGAAGTCAAATAGGGTAATTATTAAAGCTTACAATGAATACAGCTTTGAGATGAGGGAAGAGAGCAACTTGTGTATGTCTTTATAAAAAGCCAGTTTGTGTGTGTATAGTAGATGGATTTATATTATTCATGAACTAAAAGTCAACCCTTAGCAAGTTGGAACTTAATTGGATAATATATTTGAGAGTTGACAAACTTATTGAATTTGATCATGCACGCACGATTCGTGCTTAAAGCCATGCTTGTCGTACAATATTTATGTATTGTATTGTCCTTGCAGGACACTTGCGCATGTTATATATTATCAAAAGTCACCGTTATCTGAATTCTGAAATCTGAGCTCCCAATGTACTTGGAATCCACTCTTTTTAGAGTTAGTCTCATTTATTTATCTAATAATCAATTAATTGTTCACCTACAAGTCAAATCTACATACAAACATCAAAGCAGTAAATTACATAGAAAGTTTACTACTTTTTTTTTAGTGTAGAACAAATTAACAAATATATATTACAAGAAGAGTTATAAAGTCTAGCACATTTGATCTTAGACTTTGTTTCTAGGCGTGTTCATTTGAGGTTCGGTTAAAACCGAAATAAAATAGGAGAACTAAAATTTTATTCGGTTTTAAAAAATACAACAGAACTGACCAAAATAAACTTAAATTTTGATTTTTTTCGTTCGGCCTAATTTCTTGCATTGATCAATCCAGCTGGCCTCCTTTTGACACAGCTCAAATTGATCCCATAAGAGCATCTGCATCCCTGAAACCATTAGAGTTTCTAATTAATCTGACATGGCAGTTGCTAAACCAGTTTCAGGGATGTAGATGGATTTCTTATTTAGCAACTTTGCTAAATAATTTCTTATTAAGAAATCGTTTATAAACTCTGACATGGCAAAATGATTGGAATGTATTCGCTAAAATTAGTTTAATTTACTGCTGATGTGGCTTATCAATTTTAATTTATTGATGATGTGGCTTATTAGAAACTCTAAAATTTAGTTTCAGGGATGTGAACATTTAGAAACTCTAGAGTCTATAATTTATAATTTCTTAAAAGCAGTTAACAATTATTTAAAATCTCTAAGAGTTTCAGGGATGTAGATGCTCTAATAGTATTATTTTTGTTTTAACACTAATACAGCCCAGCACAGCCCAGCCCAATTATGCATACACGTACCTGTTTGAGCGATTAATTGGATCTGCATTCTATTTGATTGGAAAGATTAGTAAAAAAAAAAAAAATAACGCTGGTACAAGACTTTGTCAGTTCGTACAGCAAAAAAAGGGTTGAAATGGATGAGAGTAGTGACTCGGGTTCAAACCCGATAAGGAGGCAATTAAGAAAAAGGAAGACTCAAAATTTCCTGAAACACCAATCATTATCCATCTTGTAGTATTGCAAAAGAGTATCAATTGATCATTCATTCTATCAAATGTCAACTCAGAATCTGGTGTTGATTAATATTCATTCACGGAGAATAAGAAACTCTAGTTTCAAGTTAAAGAAGGAATCAAATACCAATACCACTAATTGAGGAGACTTGATAGGAGTTCATGGCAGTTGGGTTTAAACCCGATAAGGAACAAAAGAGGCACTATGCTTTATGGTTAATTAAATAAACAACCAATCCATTAACAGGAATGAATCAAAACACTGCATAAATCAAAAGAAAGGGCACAGTACATAAATGAGAGAAATTTTAAATAACCTAAAATTCACGGCACACACATCATAACTTAGGCTAATTGAATTAGGCACCAATCATCAATTTACACAAAGTAATTTCAGTTTAGAAATTTGAATTACCAAGTGTAACAACAGTTTGGAAAAAACCTCCTTAAATTTTGATGCAATTATGGTTGATTTGGACTCTGGAGATGTGATTAGTGGAGTTAGTGTGCTGCCATTGGTGTTCATTGAGAAAGAGCTTGATCTTCTAGCTATAGGCAATAACGGTGTTCTAGAAAAGCCAGTACTGAAGCGGCCATTCAAGATGGAACCAACTGAGATATATATTAAAGTTACAGCAATTTCTGAACTTTGGAGAAGATATGAATACATACATACTATTAATTGTTGCAACCTCTTATGTAATTTTCCATGGATTGAATCTGACCTTGACTGGGATATTTCAAGACAAGTAGTTAGGTCCCTACCATTTGAAAAGAAAAGTGAGATATTCAAAGTCATCTAAGTCCAGAGAAGACTTTTCATGTAGAATGGGCAACGATACATTGACAATTGACAGGTAAATTTCCAAGAAAAAAGGAAAATACAAGAACAATAATTGTTTTCCGTGTAATTAAATTGACTGTATTATATTGTTGACTTATTTTTAAAATCTCGTGCTTGAGTAGATATTTATGGTTTGGTTAATTTTTTTAATTCAGCTTCCTACGAACATAATATCGTCTACTCGGCCCAACCATAGGCCCATCTTGGCCGAACCATAAATATCTACTAGGCTCTGAATTAAAAAAATCTACTAGGCCGAACCAGCTTGGGTGGTGATTGTATCGTTCTTGGGCCTATCTAGGCCATATAGTTGACAGCCTTTTCCAGTTGGAAGTGTTGAAGAAAATGACAAGTAATAGGTTTCTTAATACCAGCTCGGCCCATAGGCCCATCAGAGAATATTGCAATAAAAACTTTACAATTATGTCTATAGTTGCACCAAACAAAGCATATTGCAATCAACAATCAATTTTTGTTGCAATATATTATTGCTCAAAGTCGTAGAACATAGACATCTTAAATTTAATTTGATTTTTGTTTCATTCGGCCTAATTTTTTTGAAATATCAATCCAGCTGGCCTCTTTTTGACACAACCATAATTGATCCAATAATAATATTACTTTCATTTTAATATTAATATAACCAACCCAAGCCTTGCCCAATTATATAAACATCTATTAATGGGATCTGCATTCTATTTGATTGGACTCCGATTGTCAGAATTAGTATAAAGAAAAGAGAGATATAATCATATAACGCTGGTACAAGACTTTATCAGTTGGTACAGAAAGAAAAGGGTTGAAATGGATGAGAGTAGTAACTCGGGTTCAAACCCGATAAGAAGAAAATTAGGAAAAAAAGGAAGAATTAAAATTTTCTGAAATTCCAACATTATCCATCGTGTAATATCGAAAAAAGTTGCAATTTATCATTAATTCGATCAAATATCAACTCACAATCTGGTGTTAATAGTGGTTAATCTCAGTCATATAGAATAGGAAACACTAGTTAATTTCTAGTAAAAGAATCAAATACACCTTTCCAGCTGCAGTAAGTTTTCCAAGTAATACAATTTAAATAACATTTTTACTATTTTGAATATCCCTAAATGATAATCTTTTAACACTTCTCAAATGATTATTTTTATCTCACTGTGATAATACATTAACTCAAATATCACTATTTTTTTTATATTGTTCTATTAAATATTCAAACATATCCTAATTGTACAATTGTTTATTAGATGGTCCATGCCAGATCTGGTTGATCTATTATTAGATTGACTATACAATTGCTCCTACCAATGTATTCTATCTGATTTTTATTAATGAAATTGGAGTCATTTTCAATTGTCTTGAATCTTGATTTAAGTAGATAATTAATCCAATTCTTTCTGGAACCATGTGATAATTTTGGCACTAGTACTGGAAACTGGAGAGGATCAATCCTCTTATCCTAGCTAGAATCTTAATATCTTATACGAAATATATAAAATATATAAACTATGCCATCCTAGCTAGAATCTTATCATGCAAAAAAGTTTTGTCTACATCATAGGTTGTTTTTAGCATTTAAGAATGGTTAAAACTCACAAATAATTATTCACAATATTCACAATGTTTGATACGCCATTCAATTGCTTTTCACTTATCCTTATATAAGATAGGGTAGTTTTATAGATTTTGCTCCAAAAAGAAAAATATTTATTGAAAACAATGTTAATTGAGACAATTTTTACAGAAAAAAATCTTTCATTCAACAAATTTTGAACATAAATAAATATTTTTTATAAATAAAATTTGTATTACGAAAAATAACACAGTAAGTTAGGAAAAAAAGCCTGTATAGAAGAATTAAAAGAGTTGTATTATTCACGGTTCCGAAATTTTTTGTAGCGAACCGTGTGCCAATAAAAAAATGGGATAGTCAGCGGACATATATACACGTTTCATAGTAAAGCCGTGGATGAAGGGTATTATTACTCACGGCTGAGATTGAAAGAGCCGTGAGTAAAGGAGGGTTGGCATTTATCCACGGCTGGGATTCTTGGGATTGGAGGATCCGTGGGTAAAGAGGTGTGGGTAAAGGGCTGTAGAGAAACGTAATTACTGTTTTTATCTCCATCCGTCTCTTACTTAGCGATATTTTTTTTTTTTTTTTGAAAACCCTTACTTAGCGATATTTTCATTTCTCTCTCTCTCTCTCTCCGAGGGTTTTCAAAATCGATCCATCTCTTCACCGCTCAGCCCAAATCCGGTCAACCTCTGTCCGCCGCTCAGAAACTTCGGACCCCCTCTCCCTCCGCCGCTCCCTCCGCCACTCAGCACAACGCCGGCCCCCCACTCTGATCTCTAGGTTAGTACCGATTTTTCTCTCTGTAGGATTTCTTTAGTTTATCTTTATCTTCACAACAGTTCGAATCACTACGATTGTTTTCCCATTTTAGCTTATTCTTGATTTCCTGTTATCAGACTAGTACCTGTCCGTTGGTACTAGTCTTGAATCCAAGTACTTATCGTTGCCTTTTGTTTTAAGCATTTGCAGATGAAGTAGCAGGTTTTTGCTTATTGCAATCACTAGTTCACTACTTGGTTATTTTATCTCCTTCCTGAACAAGATCAGTACTTAACATCCTAGATAAAATTTATATTAATCTAGATTAGTACTTTGGTACCAGTCTGATCTACACATTTTTTAATGCATGAATTAGTATTCTTGGGGTATGAACAATTATGTGTGCTTGCTGCTATGAACAATTAGTATCATATATGAAGATTGGCTAGGGTTTACATGCATTTTTTTTTTACTATGCTTTCTGCCATATCTTGCTGACAGATTTGGGGACAATGTTTGGAGGCTTGTATCAGTAGCTTTCCTCTTTTCATCTTTCTCTTACGTGTACTTTTTCTGCAATTTCTGTCATTTATTATTTACAACTGTTGCTGACAGGATGGATCTTGTATGACTTTCTTTTGGTGGTAGCAATTATTGTTAATTAATTATAGCTTAAATTTTTAAAATCAAATAGCAAATTTAAACCTTCCCTAAATTATTAAACTCAATCTACTTATCTACATCAATTGCTATTTTCTATCCATGTTTGTAGATGATTATAAAATTTTCTGATGACTGTTTTTTTTTTCAATATTAATTTGCCAAATTAATTGCAAATCCAGAAGTTCTTGATTAGTATTTACTCATCAGGAAAAAAGTTATTTTTATATTCTTTTATGTTTTGATAAATCTGGATTCCAGGGAATAATTATGTACAAGGCTTACTGGTAAAGTAGACTGTGCTCCACTGGTAAATTAGAATGTACTCTTTTATGTTTTATACTCTTTTTTCAAAATTGTCAAAGAGACACATCACTGGTACTAGTATTCCTGTACCAGAGTGTTCAGCACAGCTTGCACCTGATTTGCACTGGTACCAACTATTGACATTTTCTCATAAAACTAAACTGGATGTACCAACATTGATACCAACTCATAAATGAATATGCCTGCACATGCCTAGGGACTGGTACACGGAGATGCATAGCTACTGTTTGTAACTTAGATGTACCAGCACCATACCATATTGGTACACATCGTTAAGAATGCTATGTTCTAATTAGAATTTTTGTTGTCACCCATATCGTAATTGAGTGACATCATTTCTGAAATAAGTATTAAGCTTTAAAGTAATCTCATTAATAATTTGAAGTGAAGGGACTGTCAAGAAAAATAATCAGTTCAAATGGTCCGGTGAGGATCATTATCATAATTCTAGCTTGAACTTCCCCGAGAGGAAGGCTTATGATGCCCAATAGGTCCTTGCAAATAATATTATTTTTATCTTGTATTTGAATGCCAATTTTTGTACCAGTATGCCTATTGTTTGTTTTATTATGTGTACCTGTGCTGTTAATTGTTTTATGTAACCATGAGGGTCCCTGCTAAGTGCTTCAGGTCTGAACTGGTGGAAACTGCGTAGGAATATGCCCGCAAAATTCAAACAATTTCTGACACAAAAGAATGATATGGAGCACACTGTATAGTTCATTATATCTTGAAAATTTAACCCAAATTCATTTCAGTTGTTTTTTTAAGTTGCCTCTTTTATTTTTTTCTGTTTTTTTTTTCTAATACAAAACTCTATTCTTGCCTTGAAGGATGCACACAGTTTTTGTATGATCATAGATTAAGAAAAGATAAATGTGTATACTGATCCTCTGAAAAAAATTGAAGATTAATAAAGATAACATGTTGACCCCTGAACCTGGGTGGGTTCCGCAGGTTCAGAGAATATTGGAGACCAGTGGGTGTAAATGCAGGCAAATACACATCTTGGATGAGATTAGAGACAAGACAAAGGTAACTTATATTTTATTACTTATATCTATTACTTTTTCTTTCTTATATTTGTTAATCTTATTTGTTGATTAAATGTTAAAAATTATTTTGAACTGCAGAAATCACTCGATCTTGTATGTGGTTCCCAAACAAGGTATGTTACATCTATTACACATTAATTATAATAAAAATTAAACCATCTACTTAACTAACTGAAAACTCTAATGAAGCAGCTTTGATGAAATCAGGTGTATGTGGGATAGATAAAATTATTTAGCATTGTAAATGATTGACGATTATATGTTATGTAGGAACTAAATTATTTTGGAAATGTAAACAATGTCTAATTTTCAATATTGTTTATTTTGTTGAAATTAATATAGAGATTTTGATATTTGTTGTGCTGAAAATTGTGTGATTTTTGGTATTTTGTACTAGATAAAATTACAAACGAAATATTAAAAAGAAAATAGCATCACACATGGGTACTCTTATCAAACCGTGTACAATTAACAAAAATAAGCTGCAATCAAATCACTCACGGATCTCCTAGAGAAATACAGTGGCTATAACATTTATTACCACGGACAAGTGCATAACAAGCCGTGGTTAAATATTATTTATAAATGGCAAAAATTGTTGTACATCCGTGGGTGCATACTGAATCCAGCCACGGTTTTGCAACTGTGGGTGTATTTCACCGCTTTTACTAACGGTAACATGAGTCACGGTACTGAAACCGTGGCTAATTTGCATTTTCAGCCATGACTAATCAATTTTTCTGTACTAGTGGGAGAAAAGCATTCAAATAATGAACAATTCGATTAGGATAAATAAGAAGAAAAAAATAATTGAACACCTTTTCAATTCAGAGGATGCGAATTCGGCTAAGTGAGAGAACGAGTGAGTTAATTAATAAAACAACACGGAGGGAGTATATATAGTGCATAATTAAATACCGGATAAGTCTCAATTGGAAAGGTGTCAATTACTGAACTGTTGACAAGAGGTGCGTTGATATTTTGTAAGAAATCATTAATAGAAAATTGTATAAATTGTATAATCAACAAGGAGGTGCGTTGATATTTAATAAGAACGTTTTCAATTTTCCGACATATATATGTGTGTAACTTTTGTAATTGAAAATTGTTCAAAGTAATTAAATGAATAGCTTGAAAAGATAACTAACGAAGATATATTATCTTCGTGATATAATTGATAAGTGAAATGATATACATATCATATTATATTATTTTTTTAAGAGGTACTATAGTTTTTAGCTTTAAAAATAAAATATTTTATCAAAAGACCTACGATTTTATTTATTACGAAAAAGTCTTAAAAGCATAAATAATAATACTTCTATTTTTTTCGAGATGTTACAAAATTGGAGCAAGCCTTATTTATTACAGATCCACCACTAGATTGAAGCAACTTTGGTTTTAATTCATAATTGATGAATAACTAGAAATGGATACACTGCAGAAAATAAAAATTGATAATTACTCAAACTCAGTATTCAAATACACCAACAGTATTACACAAAGACAAAATTAAGAATAAAACATAATTTGTACAGGAATATAAGAAAAGATAAAATAACTACAATTATCAAGTAACTAATGAGCAACTCACATTACAACTAAAATTTGATAATTACTCGCATTGTTATATCGAAAAGAGTTCATTTACCGAGGGAAATAAGATGATGATTGTGGCTCTTCTTCAAAACTACATTGCAAGTTTGTATCAATTCCTGCATTGTAGTCAAGTAGCATAAGCTGCCTCTCCTCCAAACTTTGAGACCTCCAAGGATGTTTTGGCTGTTGTTTGGACCGCCACAAGACCTCGAGCCGTACCTCCACTTCCTTCATTGTTGGCCTTTCCTCTCCTTTCATTCTCAGGCACATTTGTGCAAGCTTGGCAACGGCTTCGAGTTCTGTTCGGTGCCCCTCATTCACAACTTGGGGATCCAAAATCTCAAAGAGACGGTTCTCTTTCATAGCAGAACTAAAATATGCAATGAGGCTACCCCCTTCATACACCCTAGAGGAGATTAATGGTTTTTGCCTTGTTAGCAATTCAGCTAGAATGACACCAAAGCTGTAGACATCACTTTTCGGTGTTAACCGGCCAGTGTAATAGTACTCAGGGTCCAAATACCCGTGCGTCCCTTGGATAGCTGTAGTCACGCCCGTTTGATCTATTTGTACAGATCTTGACGCCCCAAAATCTGACACTTTTGCTGTGAAATAATCATCCAATAGAATATTTGATGATTTTATGTCTCTGTGAAAAACTGATATAGAGGCAGATGAGTGAAGGTAGGAAATTGCTCCTACAGTGTCAAGAGCAATTCTTAACCGATGCTTCCATGTCAAGGAACAATGTTCCTCTACATGGAGATGATTAAAAAGTGTTCCGTTGGAAATGAACTCATAAACGAGCAAAGGGACTTCGGTCTCTAGGCAACACCCATAGAGTTTCACCACGTTCCTATGGTTGACTTGTGAGAGAATGACCACTTCATTTATGAACTGATCGATTTCAGCCCGATCAACAATTTTGGACCTTTTGATGGCCACAACATGTTGATCCGACAAAATACCTTTATAAACTTCTCCATGACCTCCCCGACCAAGAATGAGTGCATTATCAAATCCGTTTGTTGCTTTTTCCAGCTCATGTAATCTAAAAGTTCTCATTTTTTGTGTTGTATCTTCACGGGAAGCTATTAGTTGTTGTAGAAGTAACCCCCGATTTTGAACGAAGAACTTATGTTTTACCTTTTCCTGTTTTCTCTTTTCAAACAGTTTGATACGCTTGGCTATAACAAAATATAGTAAAATAATGCTTAAGGCAGTTACAAATCCCAGCATGATCGTCATACCTACATACATAAATAAAGCAAGTTAGAAAAAATAAAGAAAGAAAGTTATTTTCCATCATTTTTTATTAACAAATCAAAATTCCGCTTATTTGTGGATTGTTTTATGTTTAGCTCGACCTTGCATGACCTACGAAGACAACTATTTGTCCAAGGTATACTACTTTGTAGGAGACTAAACTATTAAACTACATTGAGAAGAGTTACACAACACGATTGTACAAGATACTGAACTTTAATTTTATTTTAATTAGCTCACTCCATCCAAAAACGAGAAAGAAATGACTATCTGATCATATTAATGATCTGTTTTTCAATGTAAAATTTTTTGGTTGAAGTCATTATATTTTTTTCGGTGATATTGATAACGATATATATGTCGTTTTGAATCATTAGATTTTGGAATTAAATGGTAAGAATCAGTGTTCTAATATCTAAATATTAGGCACAAGCGGCCCATTGAGTTATCAGTCTCCAAATTCTACACTATGCCAAATAACTGTAAACAGGGACCGGGAGAGATCATCCTTAGAAACTTTGTGTTACTAATTTTGTCTAGGACATTGCTATTTGATACTTGGAAACTTAATTTGATGCCAAATTTTGTAATTCGGTGAGTGACTATCAGTCTCCAAATGCTTGGTGCTGCTAATTTTGTCGGACGGTTACTGTGATCAGATTTTGCTGTCTCAAGGTAACTAAGCAATATTTAGTTTCAGCAAGCTATATTAATTTTTCATTTATCCTGAAAAGAAATTCTTGCTCTCTTTTCTATATATACTTGCAATAACATTCAAAACTTGATGAAAGTTATTTATCCTGAAAAAGTAATAACATACCTATAACTAGTGCGATGTTGAGATTGCATTCTCTGGGATTGTTACGATTTGTTTGCCAACCGAAAGGACAAGAGCAGTGATATCCTCCTTGATAATTGTGACAATTTCCTGGCTTGGCGCATGTATTTTGGTTGGCACATTCGTCAATGTCTGCATGGATATGACACAACATCTATAAGCCTACATATTTATGAATTCTCTCTGTTCATTTTTTTTTTGTATTTGCTGGACAGTCGACGTGGCAGCCACCACAAAGATTATAAAAAATGAATAAAATAAAAATAAAAAAAGAGATGAAGAGAAAGTTAGAGGTAGAAAGACCTTGGCAGCCTCCATGAAGGTAAGGATTGCCTTCATAACCATGGGAGCAGTTGCAAAGATAACCACTACCACTGACTCTGTTCCAGCACATACTGTTACTGCTAATGCATGCATAGGTGGATTTGTTTTTCTGTGCGATGTCGCATGTCGTATTTCGTATGGACCAGTCGAACACCATGGGCAGAGTAGCATTTTTCAGCTCGTCCGTGGTGACGTAAGTGGTACGAAACTTGAACTCAGCCTCCTCCACCACCATAACATAGCTGCAAGGACTAAACTTATATACCTCCGAGTTGTCGTACGATGGGTCAAAATCGCCATAAAAATGGTGTGCATCTTTGGGGATAGCTGTCTGGCAACAACCAATTCCAGAGCAGGATCCAGAGCTACCAGAGCTAATCAGGGTATCTAGGCTATCACACATAGAAAGGCACCCTACTGAGTAAGTAGTAGTGGCATCAAGGCGGAGATAGGCAAGTGCATTACACCCAATGACTGTAAATTTATTCTTCTCGGTGTTGAGCTGGAATGGTGTGTCACCATAATTGACAATTACTGCATCATAGGAAATGGAAATAGAATTTCCTATGTCAGGCATAGCAGGCTTGTAGCACTGTGGAGATATAATGTTGCGTGTACGTGCCTGGCCCAATGACAGGCTTATATTCAGAATCTTAACCTTAGAATTTGTCCCAAGGAAAGGATTTGGGTTATCATCAGATATTTCACGAGTGACATTGAATTCTCTAGACAGGAAGCAATTTGGGCCAATGCCAAAAGGGTAAGGGATTGGAATTCCACCGCAGCTGTCTGCGCATCCGGGCAGAGCGATGGTGTTCTTTGCAGATTCAGTGCTTACCAACTGCAGGAGGAGGAGGAAAAGAAGTTGGATTAATATCATTGGCAACATAGTGGATAAGGTATGTACTACTTGAAACGAGTTCCTTCTTGTTTCGCTCATGATATTCATATCTAGTTTCTATCAATAGATCGATGTTCCATATTACTGCCCTTCGACGCTCTTTATATATAAAACATATGCACGTTGATAATTGATTAAATTAATGAGTCAATTATTTAGAATATTAGTTGGAATATATATATGTTGCTATCAGTTGGAATAAATATGTCGTGTGTGGATACACCACCTGATAATGCGAGAAACTTTTTCCAATGAATTCTGACGAGTCCAGCTACTATACCACTAGTGTCATTCCAAACTAAATAACACCACATCTTAAACCATTGGATCTACTTTAATATTCGTGTACAAGATAGCGCTGTAATGACACTAGTGTCTTGTACGAATATTAAAGTAGATCCAATGGTTTAAGATGTGGTGTTATTTAGTTTGGAATGACACTAGTGGTATAGTAGCCGGACTCAATTATGACTAGGCAAATCTTCATAATCTTATGATAATAATATAGTTAATAGACTAATTAATTTATTATAGGCTAAGTCCTCCCGGCAAAGACCAAGACTTGGGGACTTGGCCCGGGTTCAACCCCACGCCGTATTAAGTTCGCCGTGTTCATACACATGCATGCATCGATCTCATGTTTAATAAAAGCTAAATTATCTTGTGTTCTTAATAATATATAGTTCAACTAATATATATATATATGAGTGAGGCTATGGTGCTATGCATAGCACGGATGGGGTCCGTGCTACGGCTCAAAATTTGACTTTTCAAAATTCTAACGGTCGATCCAACCGTTCAATGTGATAACCATATGAATATGTACTTGCAAACTAAATTTTATATTTTTTCGAATTTTTTTACTATTTTTTTAGATAGGTAGAATTTTGATGGTCCAGAATTTTCAGAAAACACTGATTTTTCTACCTATCTAAAAAAATAGTAAAAAAATTCGAAAAAATATAAAATTTAGTTTGCAAATACATATTCATATGGTTATCACATTGAACGGTTGGATCGACCGTTAGAATTTTAAAAAGTCAAATTTTGAGCCGTAGCACGGACCCCATCCGTGCTATGCATAGCACCATAGGCTCACTCTATATATATATATATATAGAGTATGGCTAATGTGCTTCCTCTAGAACTTTGGCCTCGTGCTTCCGGGGGCATATCTTAGTGTTTGATGTTCAAACAACAAATTAAAACCGTTAGATGTTCAATCTATATTAAAATGTACTTGGAGACCAAATTTTACATTTTTTGAAATTTTTTTACTATTTATTAAGCCACTTTGAAAATTCCAGATCATATGGTCCAGACTGTTTTTACTGTTCACCCGGATCTGGAATTTTCGAAGTGGCTTAATAAATAGTAAAAAAATTCCAAAAAATGTAAAATTTGGTCTCCAAGTACATTTTAATATAGATTGAACATCTAACAGTTTGAATTTGTTGTTTGAACATCAAACACTAAGATATGCCCCCGGAAGCACGAGGCCGAAGTTCTAGAGGAAGCACATTAGCCATACTATATATATATATATATGTATGTATATATGTATGTATATATGTATGTATGTATATATGTATGTATATATGTATGTATGTATATATGTATGTATATATATATGTATATATATATAGAGATGGGCTATTGTACTTCGCGAAGTAAAACCCCCGTTTACTTCACGCTCATATTTTCATTTTGAAAATCCAAACAACCGATCCAAACCGTTCAACATGTTCTAAATATTGAAATGTGCTTGGAGACTAAATTTTACATTTTTTGGAATTTTTTTACTATTTATTAAGCCACTTTGAGAATCGCTGATCCACTGTGAACAGTAAAAAACAGTAAAATTTTCTGGACCACCGGATCAGCGATTTTCAAAGTGGCTTAATAAATAGTAAAAAAATTCCAAAAAATGTAAAATTTAGTCTCCAAGCACATTTCAATATTTAGAACATGTTGAATGATTCGGATCGATTGTTTGGATTTTCAAAATGACAAAATATGGCCCGAAGTAAACGGGGGTTTTACTTCGCGAAGTACAATAGCCCATCTCTCTATATATATATGTATGTATATATATATATATATATGTATGTATGTATATATATATATATGTATGTATGTATATATATATATATATATATATGGAGTATGGCTAAGTTGCTGCTGGCAGCATTTCGGCCAGCTGCTGCCGGGGCTATATTTAGTCATACGATGTTCAAACAACAAATCCAAACCATTAGATGTGATATCTATATTAAAATCTACTTGGAGATCAAATTTTACATTTTTTGGAATTTTTTTACTATTTATTAAGCCACTTTGAAAATTGCTGATCCTGGTGAACAGTAAAAACAGTCTAGACCATATGATCTGAACAGTAAAAAATATATTTCCCTACTTGACTGCACACAAATATATCCCTACAACTACAAGTATATAAAATTGTTGAGCAAACCTTCAAAACAAAAGAAAGAAAAAAATGGGGAGAGCGTTCTTTAAACAAAAAATATTGAATTTTGTTGTTATATTCCACATGTACTCAAATAGTCGATCTAAAGTACTCAATATGTTTTTCATATTAAAATGTGCTTGGAGATCAAATTTTGTATTTTTTAAAGTTTTTTATATATATTAATGAGTCAATTATTTAGTGCAGCACAACTTTATGTTCCAAAGTTGAGTACCATAAAAATATAGTGATCAGCTGAGTACGATAAAAATATGAAATATGTAACTATCAGTTGACCATATATGTATGTGTACACAACACCCGACAATGCGAGGAACTTCTTGCAATGGATTCTGACTAGGCAAATCATCATAATCTTATTATAATAATGTTAATAGGCTAATTAATATGCTAATTCTCCCATAGAAGACCAAGACTTGTAGACTTGGGTGTCAACCCACACGGCGGCTTCATCCAACCAGCTGAAATCAATTCATTTCAAGTCTGAAATCAATTCATCCTACCGCATGCGACGTAGAGAGACGTCGAAATTTATATTTTGCATAATTAAGAAGGAGAGAATCTGAACCCTAGAGACCCTCTATTTACTGTTTAATTCTAATCGTAACTCAATTTGTGCCACCGCATCAAACTTTTAAAAAGCTTCCGATAACCTAGACTAGTGAAAAGTGTGAAAATCTAATACATTATTCTTGTGGATCGACACCCCAATCATACTACACGGTAGGATCATGCGCTTGTGATTTGAACGTAAGTAGAAATTATGATTTAAAAATATTTAAAAAATAGTAGTACCATTTTGGTCCATCAACTGCCATCAGTGAGGGAAGTACCAGTAGACAAAAATGTTTGCTTCCATAGATAGACAGTTGGTTGGAACCATTGCCACAACCACTTAGCTTGCAACGAAAGATTTACAGTCTTTAAATCTCTAATGCCCAATCCTCCAACCTTCTACGGTCTACATATTACCTCCCAATTAGCTAGATTAAATTTGCCGGTTCTTTGAGCTGAGCCGTGCCAAAAGAAAGTTTATGTACTTGGCGTGGCCAGAATATATATAAGCAACTACAAACCATCATCATATATACTTGTTGTACTTGAAGTTTATGTACTTTCTCTCTCTTGTTTAATTTCTTCCCTTATTTTTTTTTAGTTTTCCCATTATTACTCCTAATGAACGAACTGCTGCCGATGCTTATTTATTATACATTATTGTGTATATAACGGTGACTATATATAAGTGGTATTGTAATGCTTATTTTTCTAATTATTGTCTGCGAATGCTTATATCGATCGTCGTACTAGAAACACAATAAACAAATGTATAAATAATAACAATAAATAAAGTTACCTACCAATTATATAGGAACAATTAAATATGTTTTGTGTACCTATAATTATAGGTCTTTAATTCAATATCTTAAACATAATCAGTAATTTAATGAATTATTGTCGTCATCCCCAAATAAGTCGCTGATTCCAAAGCCAATGGTGCTCTGTAAAGTGACATCCACGACAACCAGTGCAGCTTTTTTGCCAATCCTAGCGGCTGTGCTTCTGTAGTCTCCGAGCTTGTAGGAGAAGTTGAGGCAGCCCCCGGTGCTCACAGGACATGAGTAGTTGACTGGAGCGGTGTCCCCCTTACCAGCTGATGCAAGGAAACTCTCCAAGAGGATTTGTGATGTGCCAATGACATGTGATCCTTCATCGGGTATTGTGGTGATCAGATCGATGATGAGGTATTCGGGAGATGTGCTGCCGCCAGAGGAGCAATGCAGAATGAAGCTAAGGGGATAGTACCATTTCGGGTTCACATCCCCTACAGGATCAGCTGATGTGTGCTGAAGCTGCACCGGTTTGGAGTGTTTAGTGATGTATGCCTGGGCATGGACGACCATTGGGGTGTCGGGGTTTTGTCTCGTTAGGGATTCGGCGGAGATTAAAACTATGTCTAGGCCTCTCCTGCCCATGGCTGCTCTTTCAAGTTTCAAGTAAAGAGATATATGGTTAAATCTGGCTGGCTCTTTACTCTTTCTCAAGTTATGTACTCTTTACTCTTCAGCTGAAAATTCAAAGCATAAGAAGAATTAATGGTCTTCTAACAAGACAATATTGATTCTTGTATTCTATCCTGGAAAATTTTGTGAGGATATATAGAGTGAGAATGAGAATGATGCATGGTCTTCTAAGAAAAAGTCAAAAGATTATTCTATTATTATACTATTCTACTGTTCTTTGAGTGTGAGAAATGGTCTTCTAACATTGACTCTTCTAGCAAATTTAATTTTAATGCATGATGCTACCATGCATGTGGTTTGATATATAAACTTGTTAGTTAGCTATATATATACCACAACACGCATATGGATTAATCTTAAATTTCTTTTTCTGTGACTCTGTGTGATAATATGTTTCGTAAATCCTGTATTGTAGTTTTATTTGCGTTTGGAAATACATCCAATATTTTGTATATATGTTTTTCGTGTCACTTCCATTGAAATTGATTGATTCTTCAATTATTTATGTACCATATATTTTTTTCTTACTTACTGATGTAATTGTTTCGATTAGTACGACATGTTCATATTTGAAACTAGTCATTATAAACCAAATTTAGTTATTTTATGATGGAATGTTTCATTTCTTTCAAATAATTTGTTATTAGTATTTGAAAAAGCTTAATTCTCAAATGTATTTTCTAATTAAATAAAATTGTTAATTACTTACATATTTAAGGTGTGTATGTGTTGTTAAAAAGAAATAAGCGTAGTGTCACATCATAATATTAGAACTAAGTTAAATTAAGTTTATTTGATAAGTTTGATGAGTTAAAAAAATTCTTTTTTAATAATTAATAAATATATACACATAATTTTAATGAAAACTATTAATCATCCGCATATCGATTAATTGCTTGGCGGTATTTATCTGTTCGAGGAGCACACACTGTTATTTACAGTAGTACTAATTACATGAATTACATGCTTGCATTGCTACCAGTATCGATATCATGCATATGAGTTATCGTCGGGATGCGGAAACCTGATGAAGCGCAAATGGGAAATGCCGAGTATATGTCACCTATGCCGACGGGATGCGGAAACTGTAGCCCACTTGTTCAATAAATGCCATATAACCAGACACACATACGAAATGGCTTCGCAATGGTTATCAATACCGGTGCACAACGAAGGTGGTGCACTGGTATACACGGAAGCAATAACAACGAAAAAGGTGCACAAGAAGGAGAGGGAAATGATTCTAATCACACAGTTTGTGATTTGGCGCGAGAGATGTAACCGAATATTCAAGGACCAAGCTAAACCTGTAGAATACCTGGTCGAAGAAATACACGAACAGTGGGAGATGGCAAACCTGACAACTGGCTTTCAAATAACAAGAAATCTACAAAGAAGACAAGAAGGCAGCAACGCCTCTGGATGTGCTACACTTTTCAGTCTTTCAATTATTTTCCTTTTATTAGTTTTATTTAATCTCTTTGTTTTACTGTTTTAAAAAGCTCAACTGTCTTGAGCTGCTTTTCTAAATACTTTGTAAAAGGCCTTTCATAAAGACCAAAAACTTCTCATTTCAATCAATTAAGTAAACAGGGGCTCGATCCTTGTTCTTCTCTTCAAAAAAATAAATGTGTAGACCAATGCAGGCAAAACTCAAATCATTAAAGGACTGATTATGAAACTTGCAATTAAGGAGAACCGCCTTTGAGACTTGTTGTGCGGGCCGCACTATGTTGTCTGAAAGCTTTAGCAACACTATGTTGTGCGGCAAACACTAAATTGGTTATTTCAGGAAATTTGGCACTCATGTCGCCATAAACATTTTTCTATTTAAGTGTATTGGTCCCCAAGGCACAAGACACGATAATCTCACTCACGAAATATGAACAGTTATTCTTTTAGAGAGATACATATATGTGTGTCTTCCATTCTTCTTGCATTATCAAAGAAACGAGAGGAGAGATCCATTAAAGAAATTTGGAGAACATCTCTCAAGGGCCAAGTTTTTGCAATCTTGGAAGACCTATTCTCACGACCTCCCGACAAACCGGCCAAAGAGTTTCTTTCCATTAGAGTGTAGTCTCGTGCTCACGGAGATGACTGCTGCTCTTTCAAAAGATTGGTTATTCTATGTCAAACATTATCAAATCAGTTATTATGTTCCACACTTTAGATTTTTGTTTTATGTCGGCTTTGATATAGGACAGTCCTTAGAATTAAGGTAGAGATTTGTTTCTCCTTCTCCGAGATCAACATTTTCATTCACTGGCCAACTCTTTTGCAAAGTTTGGGCACACTTTCCAACTGACTTTTTTTTTTTCGTTTTTAAAATCAGAAGGAAAATTATAAAAAGAAAAGGAGAATTTTTATGTACGTATATCACTAAAAAAAATTGAAATTACGTACCTTTAAATTCATAATATCATATTGATGCTTCTAAATTTTAAAAACCCACAAATTTTATTCAATTTATTATTTTTTCTATTAAGTTGATATTCAATTTTTGAAGTTTTTATTGTACGATTTTGTTTAAGAAAATTAAAACATACATAATATGTGTATGAAAAATATTAATCTTCTAGATAGTAGGTTTGCGATAAAAACATAATTATTTCCCTACTTGACTGCACACAAATATATCCCTACAACTACAAGTATATAAAATTGTTGAGCAAACCTTCAAAACAAATGAAACAAAAAATGGGGAGAGCATTCTTTAAACAAAAAATATTGAACTTTGTTGTTATATTCCACATGTACTCAAATAGTCGATCTGAAGTACTCAACATGTTCTTCATATTAAAATGTGCTTGGAGATCAAATTTTGTATTTTTTTTATTTTTATTTTTTATTTTCTTAGGATTTTTGAAAATCACTGTTTGCATATATTTTTTTTATTTTCTATCGTATTAAAACAAGCAGACCGATGGCGTTTGCCGATTTAGTGGTTTTGAACCGGAGGAGTTGGATATATACTACTTGCAAGGAGTTTCTTTTCGTTTGGTCTATGATATTCGTAGCCATAATAAACGACTAAACCCCAATTTTTTTATCTAGTTTCTATCAATGGATCGATACCCCATTACTGCCCTTCGACGCTCTTGCACATTGATAATTGATTACTTTGGAACATAAAGTAGTGCTGCACTAAATAATTGACTCATTAATATATATATTAATGAGTCAATTATTTAGTGCAGCACGATAAAAATATATATGAAATATGTAGCTATCAGTTGGCCATATATATATGTCTACACAACACCCGACAATGCGAGGAACTTTTTGCAATGGATTCTGACTAGGCAAATCATCATAATCTTATTATATAATGTTAATAGGCTAAATAATATGCTAATTTCTCCCATAGAAGACCATGACTTGTAGACTTGGGGGTCAACCCACGAGGCGGCATTATTATTTTTGTCGTGTTCTTACACATGCATGCATCAATCCCATATTAAAAAAAAAAGTCCCAAACCAATTAAAGAACTGACCGAACCTTTTCATTCATTTCAAGTCTGAAATCAATGCAACTCATTTGGCGTTGATTTAAACTCCTCCAGAATGATCACATCACCCTCAAACAACACCAATCAGCTGTAAAATCCAACAAAAAATAATTATTTAATTAGAACTATCTTACTTAGAAGATGCATGATTAATAGCAATACAACAGCTTAATTTAATGCAAAAAAATAGTAATGATAAGTTGCTTATTATACTCGTAATCATTCTGCTAACGTGTGAGTACTGTATTTTTCTGTATTTTTGGCGAGGAGGCCTAGGGAAGGGATATTGCACGAAGTCATATAAACATACTTTTGGAAATATTTTGTTGTATTATTATTAAGAATAATGTTTCTATCCCCCAAGCCAGCGGCTTCATCCAACCTCCCAACTAGTTTAACCATTCGCAACTAGTTCAACCATTTTTAACTGTCTTTCAATTTTTAAATCCCGCAACAAGCATTTACGTCTCTCTTCTCTCTTTTTTCTCTTCTTTACTGTACACAGAGCTTTAAAAGATTGACACGAGTACTTTAAACATTTAAACAGTTGTGAAACAAAATAAAAAAAATTGATAATTGATTACTTTGGAACATAAAGTTGAGTACCATGAAAATATAGTGATCAGCTGAGTACGATAAAAATATGAAATATGTAGCTATCAGTTGGCTATATATATATGTCTACACAACACCCGACAATGTGAGGAACTTCTTGCAATGGATTCTGACTAGGCAAATCATCATAATCTTATTATAATAATGTTAATAGGCTAATTAATATGCTAATTTTTCCCATAGAAGACCAAGACTTGTAGACTTGGGAGTCAACCCACGGCGGCGGCTTCATCCAACCTCCCAACTAGGGAAGGGTCTGCATCATTTATTCTAGAAAGAAGGCATATTACACGAAGTCACATAATCATACTTTTGGAAATATTTTGTTGTATTATTATTAAGAATAATGTTTCTATCCCCCAAGCCAGCGGCTTCATCCAACCTCCCAACTAGTTTAACCATTCGCAACTCGTTCAATCATTTCTAACTGTCTTTCAAATTTAAAATCCCACAACAAGCATTTAAACCTCACACATCAAGCATTTAAAACTCACGTCTCTCTTTTTCTCTTCTTCACTGTACACAGAGATTTAAAAAATTGACACGAGTATTTTAAACATTTAAACAATTGTGAAACAAAATAAAAAAAAGAGAAAGAAAGAAAAAGAAAAGTAGGATTTAGGAAACTTGAGGGAGGTTCCCACTATAAGACCTCTCCTCCTCCTGTAAAATGTATCTTTCTTGTGTAAGAAATAAAAAAGTGAGTGTGGAGGACGTAGGTACCAAGTTGGTGCTGAACCTCGTTAAACATTGTGTCTCTCTCTTTTCTTTTCTTTCTATTTTCTCTGTTCTTACACGGACCGTGCACAAGAGTACACGGCCCGTACACTATTCCGCTACTGTCAAAGTTACATGGTATCAGAGCGTGGTTCGATCCTGTAAGCTAAAAAAACCTCCACAACTACTCACCATGACAGAAGAAACTCCTACCCAAACTCTGTTGGAGAAACTAACAGAACTCATAACTGTACAACAAACCCAAATGGCGCATCTAATGTCCCTCCAAACCAAACCACAACAAATAACACCTCCTGTCACCTCCAATCCTGAAATATCCACATCACCGATCTCCATAAAACTGGATGGTTCTAATTACCCTATCTGGTCCCAAGTTGTGAGCATGTACCTCAAAGGCCGTGACAAGACAAACCACATTGCAGATGATTTCCTACATCCAAAACCAGGAGATCAAGCATATCCAAAGTGGGGAGTTGAAGACTCAGTAGTCAAGAGCTGGCTAATCAACTCCTTGGATCCCAAGCTCCTTCCAAACTACATTTACTATGAAACTGCACGAGAAATGTGGAAAGCTCTTGCAACCACCTTCTATGATGGCAACGATGAGGCTCTAGTATTTGACCTAAACCGAAGGGTCACTCAACTCAAACAGTCGGGCAAACCAATAGAAGAGTACTACAATGCCTTGCAAGGCCTTTGGCGAGATATAGACTTTCGAAGACCCAATCCCATGACAAATGCAGTAGATATCGAGAAGTTCAGAGAATACCTTGAGAAAACAAGGGTGTATACCTTCCTCGATGGCCTCGATAACTGCCTCGACAATGTGAGGGCAAGTGTGCTGCAGATATCACCATTCCCAACAGTTGAACAAGCTTATGGAATAGTCCGAAGGGAGGCCATGAGACAGTTTGTCATGATGAAGGGAGAAGAAGGTATGACTCAATCCTCTATGGCTATGATATCTAAAGGTTACTCTAATCTCAACAGCCAAGAAAGGCCAAGGCAGAAGTGTGCACATTGTGGGAAGACGGGACATGTGAAGGAAAGGTGCTTCGACATAGTTGGATACCCCGAATGGTTCAAAGGAAAAAAGGGAAAACTGCAAGGAGATGGTGGGAGAAATCAAGCATACCTGGTGAAAGCTAGAGGGAAAAGAATCAGACCGAACAGCACACTGTCAGTGCAGACCCGTGCACGGCCCGGACACACCTATGCACGGTCCGTGTAACCTCCTCTGAAACAGCCGAAACCAGTGATCAACAGTCAGGTATCAACAGTGGTAAACCAGCAGGTCAAGGTATGTCTTTTATTGCTCAAGAAAGTTTAGACAGATGGGTAATAGACTCCGGTGCTACGGATCACATGACCTTTGTAAAAACTGACTTAAAGGATATGAGGAAACCTAGAGTGCACAATATTTTAAATGCAAATGGTGTTGGGTACCCGGTAGAAGGGACAGGTGATGTAGGGATTAGTCAATCTCTAGTATTGAATAATACACTACTTGTACCATCTCTAACTACGCGACTAATCTCTGTTGGTCAACTAACTGATGAAATGAATTGTGTAGTTCTCATGTTTCCAAACTTTTGCATTATACAGGATATCCTCACGAAGGAAATCATTGGGCGTGGTTTTCTAAGAGAGATCGCTTGTATCACTTGGAAGATCTCAAGACTGGAAGCAATAACTTAGCAAAAGCAACTTCAAAAATTGAGGATAAGATTTGGACATGGCATAAGCGGTTAGGACACCCCTCTTTTGGCTATATGCGGAAAATCTTACCTAGTTTGTTTTCTAGTATAGACATTTCTCAGTTTACTTGTGAAACTTGTATCAAGGCAAAAAGCCATCGTGTACCTTACCATATCAGTTTAAATCAATGTGAGAAACCATTTGAGCTTGTTCATTCTAATGTTTGGGGACCATTCCTGGTTGAATCTGTGCTTGGATATAGATGGTTTGTGTTGTTTATTGATGATTGTACTCGTATGACATGGGTGTATTTGCTGAAAAAAAAATGAAGAAGTACCAACAGTTTTTAAAACCTTCCATACAATGATACAAACTCAATTTGGAACCAGTATAAAATTCCTTAGAAGTGATAATGGGGAGGAGTTTGTCAACAGAACATTGAGAGATTTTTTGGCAGAAAAAGGCATGATTCATGAAACCACGTGCGTAGGAACACCTCAACAAAAAGGTATAGCTGGGAGGAAAAATAGACATATTCTTCAAACAGCAAGAGCACTATTACTTGAAAATACTGTACCACAGAAATTCTGGGATTGTGCTGTAACTATGGCAGTATATGTCATAAATAGACTCCCCTCACAGATCAATAATTTCCTAATACCTCTTAAAAAACTGGCAAGTTTCATGCCCATTCCCTCTGTATTAAGCCTGTCACCAAAAACCTTTGGATGTGTTGCATATGTTCATGTGCAACGGAGTCACAGATCCAAACTTGAGCCATGTGCAGTCAAGTGTGTTTCACTTGGACTCGGGTTAAATCAAAAGGGGTACAAGTGTTATGATCCCGTGTCTAGAAAGTGGTATATTATCATGGATGTCACTTTTCTGGAAGATGAACCGTTCTATCCAAATACCAAATATCCCTCTCAGGGGGAGAATTAGGATAAGAGATATCTGGTATCAACAGGAGGCTGTGAGTTCTGAAAATGTGATACACGGTCCGGGTACAGAAATACACTGTTCGGGTCCAGAAATGCACAGTCCGAATTAAGAGGTGCACGGACCGGATGAAGAGTTGCACGGTCCGAATGGAGAGGTGCACGGACCGGATGAAGAGGAACGTGAATCAGAAGCTGTGATACAAGAAGACTTAGAACCACATCCCGAAGATGCTCCTGAGGATACTCCTGAGGTACGTGTTTCTGAACAAAGGTATACCTTACCACCTAGATATAATAGAGGCAGTGCACCAAAAAGGTATGTTCCCGAAGATGGTACAAGTGAACAAAACCGGTATTCAATTGCTCATTATGTCACTGTAAGTAGGCTACCAGAACCATTGAAACAGTTTGGAGAAAAGAACCTAAATATACCCATACCAGGAAATGTTGGTGAGGCTTTGCAGGATCCGAAATGGGTTGAGGCCATGGATGCCGAGATGGAGGCACTACACAAAAACAAAACCTGGTTTCTTACTAAATTACTAAACGAAAAAAAACTGGTAGGTTGTACATGGGTATTTACAATCAAATATGGTCTAAATGGTACTGTTGAAAGGTACAAAGCAAGGTTGGTAGCAAAAGGGTACACTCAGGCATATGGAATAGACTATCAGGAAACTTTTTCACCTGTAGCCAAACTAAACACAGTACGAGTTCTGTTGTCTCTTGCAGCTAATCTAGATTGGCCATTGCATCAATTTGACGTCAAGAATGCTTTTCTACATGGAAGTTTGGAAGAAGAAGTATACATGAAAATTCCGCCTGGGTATGAGAGAACTGGCTCAGAACATCTGGTATGTTAGCTAGACAAAGCATTGTACGGATTGAAGCAGTCACCCGAGCATGGTTTGGTAGGTTCAGCAATGCTATGAGAAGTTATGGGTTTGCCCAAGGGGAATCTGACCACACGTTGTTTTACAAAAAAAGGCATGATAAATTAACTGTTTTGATTATTTATATAGATGATATGATCATTATAGGAGATGATACAGAGGAGATAGGTAATCTTGAAGAAAAGCTATCAAAGGAGTTCGAGATGAAAAATCTCGGAGGTCTGAAATACTTCCTTGGAATTGAGGTAGCTAGATCAAAGCAAGGTATTGTCTTATCTCAGAGAAAGTATGTCTTAGATTTGCTAGCAGAGGTTGGGATGCTAGATTGCAAACCGGTGGACACACCAGTAATTTTGAATGCTAAGCTTGTAGAAAGTCCAGATCAAGTTCCAGCAAACAGAGAGAGATACCAGCGGTTGGTTGGGAAGCTCATTTATCTCTTACACACAAGGCCCGATATTGCATATGCAGTAAGTTTGGTGAGTCAGTTCATGCACAATCCAAGTGAAGAACACATGGAAGCAGTCATGAGGATAATCAAGTACTTAAAAGGAACTCCGGGAAAAGGTATTTATTTTGGAAAAAACGGTCACCTAAGGGTCATTGGCTATACTGATGCAGATTGGGCTGGGAGCCTCACAGACCGAAAATCAACTTCAGGATACTTTGCCTTTGTTGGAAGAAACCTAGTAACTTGGAGAAGCAAAAAACAAAGTGTGGTGGCGCTTTCAAGTGCAGAGGCTGAATTGATTGGGGTAACCAAAGGAGTGTGCGAGTTACTCTGGATAAAGAAGGTATTGAGGGAACTTGGTTTTACACCAGAAGAAGCCATGGTACTTCGTGTGGATAATAAGGCGGCAATTGATATGTCTCATAATCTGGTTCAGCATGATAGAACCAAACACGTGAGTGTGAACAGACATTTCTTACAGAATAACATTGACTCAAAGGAGACTGAGTTGGAATTTGTTAGATCCGAAAGTCAACTTCCTGACATCTTGACCAAAAGTGTAACTAGCAATATCTTCAATGAAGTAGTGAGCAAGTTAGGCATGACTGATCTGTACATGCCAACTTGAGGGGGAGTGTTGAAGCAGAACATGTATGGTCTGTGTGGTGACATACACGGACCGTGTACCTAGCCACCAGATCAGTTATGGAAGGTGGCAGCTGGCTGTCATATTTGGTATGAAAGATGGTAGCTAGAATCCATTGGTGAATTATGATTTATTTCTAAGTTATATTGTTTCTTACTTTAGAAGATTGTAATATATGAAAAAAGAGAAAGAAAGAAAAAGGAAAGTAGGGTTTAGAAAACTTGAGGGAGGTTCCCTCTAGAAGACCTCTCCTCATTCCCCTGTAAAATGTATCTTTCTTGTGTAAGAAATAAAAAAGTGTGTGTGTGAGTGTGGAGGATGTAGGTACTAAGTTGGTGCTGAACCTCGTTAAACATTGTGTCTCTCTCTCTTTTCTCTGCTCTTTCTGTTTTTTTTGTCTATTCTTACACGGACCGTGCATAAGAGTACACGGCCCGTACACTATTCCGCTACTGTCAAAGTTACAAAGTAGTGCTGCACTATATATATATTAATGAGTCAATTATTTAGTGCAGCACAACTTTATGTTCCAAAGTTGAGTACCATGCATGAAAATATAGTGATCAGCTGATCAGTACGATAAAAATATATATGAAATATGTAGCTATCAGTTGGCCATATATATATGTCTACACAACACCCGACAATGCGAGGAACTTTTTGCAATGGATTCTGACTAGGCAAATCATCATAATCTTATTATAATAATGTTAATAGGCTAAATAATATGCTAATTTCTCCCATAGAAGACCATGACTTGTAGACTTGGGGGTCAACCCACGAGGCGGCATTATTATTTTTGCCGTGTTCTTACACATGCATGCATCAATTAAAGAACTGACCGAACCTTTTAAGTGCCTGACCAAGAGCATCATGACCTACGCGGTCATGGTCAGTTCACTTTCATACTATTTCATTCATTTCAAGTCTGAAATCAATGCAACTCATTTGGCCTTGATTTAAACTCGAGAATGATCACATCACCCTCAAACAACACCAATCAGCTGTAAAATCCAAGAAAAAATAATTATTTAATTAGAACAATCTTACTTAGAGCATGCATGATTAATAGCAATAATACAACAGCTTAATAAAATGCAAAAAAATAGTAATGATAAGTTGCGTATTATACTCGTAATCATTCTGCTAATGTGTGAGTACTTTATTTTTCTGTATTTTGGCGAGGAGGCCTAGGGAAGGGTCTGCATCATTTATTCTAGAAAGAAGGCATATTGCACGAAGTCACATACTCATACTTTTGGAAATATTTTGTTGTATTATTATTAAGAATAATGTTTCTATCCCCCAAGCCAGCGGCTTCATCCAACCTCCCAACTAGTTTAACCATTCACAACTCGTTCAATCATTTCTAACTGTCTTTCAAATTTAAAATCCCGCAACAAGCATTTAAACCTCACACATCAAGCATTTAAAACTCACGTCTCTCTTTTTCTCTTCTTCACTGTACACAGAGATTTAAAAAATTGACACGAGTATTTTAAACAGTTGTGAAACAAAATAAAAAAAATTGATAAGTTGATGGTTGTATATAGAGGTTTAAAGGCTTGATAGGAGCTTTTTAAAGAGTTGTAGAGAGATGTTTAAAACCTTGTGAACTAAAAGTGGTAAAAAAAATAACGATACAAATATAACTCAAAAGTTATTGTTCATGGATCTCATTTGAAAAAGAAAATCAAGTAGAAAACGGTTGTATTTTTGGATTTGGAAATTTTGTCACAGAACATTAGAAAATGGAATATAATGATCGGAAGAAAAAAAAAATAGAGTGGGTTAAAGGAATCTTTCTTTTTTGGCTTGAAAATAAAAATAGTTAGGAGTTGAACTAACTAGAGTTCGGGATTTAAAAATTCTAGACAGAGGTTTAAAGAGTTGCGCGAAACATTTTAAAGGTCTGTAAACAGAGCTTTAAATACTTGAATATGGATGGGCACCAACATTCTAGAATGTTGGAGAACTTGAGGGGCTCGGCGGGGAATTTGTTTGAGGGGGCAGTTATCAGGTCCCTATTATTAATTTGTTGGTGTAAACATGTTTAGTTGGGACTTGCCTAATTCAAGGAAGAAAAGCAGGGACCACAACATTGCTATTTTATAATATCAATGACGTACTCAAAACTTCGTCTTGGAAAGGTGAACTCCATTACTTTTACTTTAATAGAAAGAATCTTGAGCAAAAGAATTTCTGGCCAATTATTAGAAAGTAGAACATTCACGCGTATTATTAGTTGTCATTGTGGGATCTACTTATTAAATAAGAGTAATTCAAGCCTAGGGGTATCAATGAACCCTTTTAACTAGTGTTATCAGAACTGGACCGGACCGGCCGGTTGGACCGGAAAAAACCGGAACCGGTGACCTGTCCGGTTTGGTTAATTTAAAGAATCGTTTGTGCACTTAAACCGGTCAAAACTGGCTTGACCGACCGGGTTTAACTGAGAAATCGCTGAACTATTCGGACAAAAAACCCGGATTCAAAACACATTCATTTAAGTTTTTTATTCAGAGCTAAATCACCATGAAGAAATAGATCGCGAAGGGAAAGCTCCATCGCAAAAGACAAGGGGAAGAGTAGCTTCTGACAGTGTGGACCCATTAATATAAAAGGTGTTTACTGTAGCTTTTTGTTTGACCCTAAAAGATTGCTACCTTAAATTCAATACAAGAAATAGCAATATAGGGACAACTAAATATGCTGCAAGAATGCCAAACCAATTCATAGACTCTCCAAAACAAAACCTAATTTGGCAAATTAAAGTTCTTGGTAATATTCTACATGACAAACCATGAATTTTAATATGTCATAAGGTCAAAATCTCAGAAGGGTTTAAAATTCTATGAATGAAACAAGTGTTGGAGAATATTCTGGGTATAAAATCAGGATATATCCTAGCAAAAAACATGTTCTAAGCCGTCCTGGGTGCAATCTGGGTTTACATATCAAATACTAAGGAGATGGGACCTACAAGTCAGTGACTTATGTTTATTTTTGCCAAAGTCTCGGGTTCAATAAGCTTAGAGCAAAGGATTTAAACTATATACACCGCACTGACAGCCGTATGGCTCATGGTGCGCCATGCCCACCTAGTAGCGACGAGACGTCGATAGATTTAAACCCAGCGCGCCTGACCCCTTCAGGGAGCGTGCACCCGGACAACATGAGCTCAATATAGACTCTAATGCTGTTAGCGACCTGGTTCACAATGTACCATGCTTACCCGAGATGAAGGAATGAAGGGGTTTAAGCGTTTTCGGTGAGACCGACAATTGGGACCCCTATGTCAGTCCTCCTCTTCCTTCTTCATGTTCTCTTCTCCTCCAGCGATTAAGGAAATGAAATGGAAAGTGGAATTCGCGAGAAGGGAATCGAATTACTCCAATTACCTTTGCCTCTCGGTTCTACTCCAGAAGGCGATTATAATGGCAACAGGTATTAAGCTTCTCACTCAGTAAGCAAAGAGAACCGGAAGGGAAGAAAAGAGGCAGCCGGGTATGAAACTCGGGCAACCTCAATGCAAAGGATGAAATTAATATGAAAAGTTCACTCCTCTCCCTTCGGCGATGCCCTCTGATAAGTCAATTGAAAGAAGAGAGGTTCAAGTCGGATGAACGGGAGAAGCCACTCATAATCGGGTTTAAACCAAATTGGAGTAATTCGAAATAAAACATGCCTCTTTTAATTTCTAGGTGGTGTTGTCAGGATCTCATGTGACCCCTGCAACCCTCAATTTAATATGCATTGAAGAGGGTTTACTCAAATTAGAAAGTGGTGTCCGACGGGTAACAAAAAAAGGGGTATACCCGATCAAAGAATGGAAATTGGCTGCAGAGATGTGCAATGTCATGCAAGGCATGATAAGATTATGTTATTCCTGCACCGTGGCAGCCTCTCATTGGCTAGAAACAGATAAACGACTATCAATCACGATAAGCCGGTTTAAGCCGCAAGTGTAACTCATATCTGTCATCACTGGTGCCTCTGCGATAAAATTGGCCTCATGCACAGCTGTCCCACGCACCAGGCAAGCTGCCAAAAAGGAAGAATATCCTCCTATGCATGAGGAGAAGCATGAACCATGCATGGCAAATCTCGGCCTTTAAAATATGAAGATTAAGGGCTGATGATTATCTAGTGCTTTGGCTGCTGAGTTGGCTCAAATCCGCTGGTCTATGCCTCTGAACAGATAGCTTGATGCCTTGAAAAGAAATCTGGATCATTGAAATAAAGATGAAGGATTTGAAGGGTGAAGATCATGTTTACTAAAACCCTAGACCCTACTACCTTAGGCTATATATACTGATGCATGAAATCAAAGAAGAAAGAAACCACACAACAACTGGAGATACACAATAGAAAAAGCCCGAAATATACACAAGTTCTAGAAAAGGAAATATACTAGAGCACTCTCTTCTCTCTAATAGGCTAGCTAGCAAAAGAAAAGAAAAGAAAAGAAAAAAAAAAGAAGCTTGTTCTTCTCAACAGTAGAAAAGATTAGGTAATTAATACCTAAAATCATGTAGGCTCCAAGGAGCCAAGCTATGTACACCTTTCATGAAATAAAGTTCTTTGAGATTTATGTATTTCTTCATTTTACTTTTATTTTTGGTTTTGTTCTTGATCTTTCTTTGTTTCCTTTCTTTATTTGGAGCTTTTGAATTGATGAAAATGTGAAGGCTAAAGCTTATACATTAGCCTAATGATCAATAAAAAAATATAGTTTTCTTTACTGCCTTTAATATAACATAAAAATATAAATAAATATATATATATATATATATATATATATATATATATATATATAGAGCAAGACTAGTGTGTGCTAGGCTCACCAAGAGGGATTGGTGAGCGCACCTCCCAAAAGCGCATTTTCAAAGTTCAAATAGTCGATTCGAACCTTCCAACGTGTTCTTCATATTAAAATGTGCTTGGAGATCAAATTTTACATTTTTTGGAAATTTTTTACTATTTTTTCAGAATTTTTGAAAAAACTAAACAAACTAAACAATAATTTGAAATTTGAAAAACAAATGATTTTCAAAAATTCTGAAAAAATAGTAAAAAATTTCCAAAAAAATGTAAAATTTGGTCTCCAAGCACATTTTAATATGAAGAACACGTTGGAAGGTTCGAATCGACTATTTGAACTTTGAAAATGCGCTTTTGGGAGGTGCGCTCACCAATCCCTCTTGGTGAGCCTAGCACACCCTAGTCTTGCTCATATATATAATATATTTCCCTTTTTAAAGAAATCTGTCAATTTTCATGAGTTAATAGGTTTCATCCTTGCTTATTGCGATTTATTTCTATTTTAGCATATAACAAAAAATATATAAATATAAAGTTGCAAGCTTTTGACATTTCTTTCTTTGATCTTTTTGATGTTTTTAAATCAACTCTTCTTAATTCTTTTAAGGTAATTAGGTAGTAAAAATATGAGAGTTGAGCTAGCTAGCTTCCTCTTATATTGGAACTACTTGATTATTTTAATGAAGAATTAAGAAGAAATTAAAAGTGACAATAAAAAAACACACACAAGGGGTTGAAAAGGTCAAGCTAGCTAGCTTCCTCTCAATCCTTCTTAAATGATCCAAGGGCCCATGATTCATGTATAGAAAGTTGGTCTTTCATGTGTGCTAGATTACACATTGTGAAGGATTAAATTAGTATATATGAATATGGTGAAAGATAGAGGATTTAGATGCAAATAGTCAGCAGCTACAGCTGCACCTTGACATTTGTATTCTTTTCCTATGACATCTTAATGATTTGCCCTATAATCAAATGAAAAAAGCACATAATATGAAAATTTTGATAAAACCAGGGGTCTCCCTGTAAAATTCCAAGTTCTGACATTTTTGATGAATTAAAAACATTGAAAGATGATTTTTTGGAGCTTTGATCTTCTCCTTTTCTCTTTACTGGTACAAAACAGTAGCCTCCAAGCCAATGAAAAGGGTTCTGACCTCAACCAGTCAGTGCAGCATGTATTGATACCTCTGTACCAGTCTTTGGTACCATACCAAACTCAAGTCCAGCAGCCAAGCATGGTTTAGAGGCTGCTGGCACAGTGGCACACCTCAACAGGCCAAAATTGACCTCTGTCAACAAACTGAACTGCACAAAGCATAGTGAAACTCAAAATGAAAAACAAATCACACAGTCAAATAAAGGACTCCAAAACACATAAATTTGACACAAATTTCATACTAATTGGATTTTATTTCGATTTTATATGAATTTTTGAAGTTCAGTTCCAAAAACAGCAAAAAAATCAGCATTTAAATAAAATAAAACTGCTGCTGGTAAATGAACAGTACTGAATCACTGGAAAACCAAATTGAAGAACTAATATCATGATTAAATAGAAGACTTCAAAATATACAAAATGGACATAAATTTCATATTTTTCTGATTTTATTTCAATTTAATATGAATTTTCAAAGTTTCAGCTTTTAAATGAAAATAAAATCAGCAAATAAAAGTGGAAAATTACCTTCATTACCCCTCAGCTGAAATAAATGGTTAAAAATAGAAATAAAATCCAAAAAATCATAAAATTCATCTTAAACATAGTTCATATTTCCCTTTATGATCTACTGCTAAAAGATTGCAGAATCTTTAATAAAATCAAAATTCATGAATTAATTCGATTTATGAAAAAGTCAAAAAATCTCATGAAACCGATATTCCTTAATATTTAAAAATAAGAAACTTAAATCAAATGACCAATCTAGATATTCTGCCAAGTTTCTAAAGCTCAAATCAGTACCTCCCATGTCTCAATCACGACTTAGAGAAGTTCATCATATGAACTGGTACTAAACCGGTACCAAACCGAGTGTTTCAAACTTCAAACATGATCAATACTTAAATAAATCCAAAATCAATGCTTCTATTAGCGTTGGCATAATGAAACGATAGCAAACAGTCAATTAATTGAAGGAAACCGCGATCTAATTTGAAAGAAATGAAATTGAAATCGAAATGAGGTGACTCGGCGGAACCCTCCCATGAACCGCCATCTCCGATGATTGGAAACAGCCGACACCAAGTGCAAAGCACTCCAGACCCGAAGGCGATGTTAACCGTGATCCTCTTTTGCTTTGCCGTGGCCGAGAACCTTGCCGGAGATGATGGCTGACAGAAACCCTAGTTCGGGTTTGGAACCCGATCCATGTCTCAGCCGCACGACTTTTAAAACAACCAGTGCCGATTGATTCGAGCGCCAAAAACAAGTTTAAATAAAACTCGCATCTTAAAGCAAAGAAGAATGGGTCCGGTGGTTATATGAATTTCTGTCCCTGGGGCCCACCTGTCATGTAAAGGAATTGTTCATGCACTAATCTCAAAGCCCAAAGTCATGTCCCTGATATTAAACACAAACCTCAAAGGCCTAAGCCCAAATCTCAAAGTCCAACATCAAAATCCAATGCTTTAGAGCAAATCTTAAAGCCAAAAATTCCCATCTCAAAGCCCAACACGAATCTCAAAGTTCAAATATCAGATAAAAATCATTAAACCAAAAATCTTTACAAAGAAGACCCTACAATGTTTTATACTTATAGCGAAGTCCCTGTACATTTACATACAGACCCCTAACACTAAAATTTCTCTCAAACAGGCCCTTGAAGGCCCAATTCTCACATAAAACCCTATCCAAAACTCAAATTATAAATCCACATTCTCTCAGCTTTGTAAATAAGCCCTTAAAAGAATATAAATATTTACAAATAGGCCCTTCTTAGTCCTTTTCGAGCATAACTTTTTCATCTTAAGTCCAAATTGACTCAAATCACCTCCAAATGAATCCAAATCAAATTCTCTATATTTATAAATCAAAATTGAACACGTCCAAGCATCAGCCAAACCCTGAAATGACCAAAATACCCTTTTTCAAAATTAGGTGATTTCATTCCTTAATAAAGTGTAAATAATTAACAAAAATGTAAATAAATATGTCATAAATCAGATATAAATAAATAATGCATATACATTTCTCAAATATCCAAATTCCCATTTCAAAATATAATAAACTTCATTTTATATGAAATCACACACATGTCCAAACATATAGGAAAAACTAAATCAAAACCAAAGTCAATACATGAGCCCCCTATTAGCCCCTTTATTCAATTCATGATAAATAAGCACCAAATCCCGGAATGGACGAGGTGTGCAATATGGTTTGGAAGGGTCATCTGATGTAATTAACAGCGGGGGCTTGCGCCCGCTGGGAGTTGAACGTCCCCACAATCAATAAACTATCTCGATGGACTGATTATAAACAGTAAGTCTGTCGAGGGTGAACCGAAGGAATTGTAGAAAGAAATAAATGTTTCGAATTCGATGTTCTCTCCATGTCTTAAAATTGAGAGCATTGAACCTTGAGACATTTAACACATGCACACACCTTCCATCCCGTTGTGCAACTTTCTGCGCCCTACACTTTTAAAATATTTTAGTTGGACTCGATTCTCGAGGGTTGGGGAACCAAGTGGCCTATTAATTTAATATTTTAAAATTTGAGACCAAACACAACACAATATTAAATGTTAAAAGATCATTAAGAACAGTGATTGATTTTGATATTTTGCAAAAAAAAAAAATAATAATCTATCAAGTTCCTTTTTTAATTGAAAAATAATATGTGTGTATTCTCAACGTGTTTATTTTTATCATGTATATGTAACATGTTTTTTTTTTGGAAAAACAAGATTTACAATTCAATTTTATCAAAGTTTTTTAATTTTTAAATAGTTGTACTATATTATTAAAGTGGATCATAGAGATATGTAATTGACTTTAAATCTTTGTAAGCACCAATAAATATTGTATAGGCTTTGAATATTGTGTGGACAAGCCTTATATGTTCACTAATATACTAGCCAGCATCAATCTGAATTGACAAAAGTTTAAGAAAATTATATTTTTGATGATTTATATAATAAAATATAAAAAATCTGGTATGCATCAAATTGGAATTGAAAAAAATATATAAATATTATTAATTGAATTATTAATGTAATGAATTTTATTCAAATTAAACTATATGCACAAAATATTACTGCAATTGGCATTTCATAAGGTAATAGTTTAGCAGCTCACTATAAAATCAAGCTAATTTAAAAACCAGCAGTTGAACCGGTCGACCCAGTGGTCCAATTAACCAGTAAACAGTTAATCCAAAGCTTTACCGGATTGATGTCCGGTCCGGTTTTGATAACATTGCTTTTAACTATTTACCCTACCCATCCCGAATTCGTTAAAGCGGGTATGGGTAAGGTTTTTTCGTTAGCTTATCGGGTATGGGTATGAGTAAGGATTTTTTCATTAGCTTATCGGGTATGGGTATGGGTAAGATTTTTTTTCGTTAGCTAAACAGGTATGGGTACGAGTAAAAGTTATTTCGTACCCGTTACCCTATAGGGTAATTATATAAAATAAAATTATATGATAATGCTTGAGCAATAATTAGTGGTGGTAAATTTTATTTTTGTGATATTTCATATGATAATATCTGAGCAATAATTAGTGATGTACTTTTGTTATTTACTGTATGTTTTATTCTATAAGAAAAATATAAAACATATTACCTGTATTTGCATGTTTGTTATTTAGTTAAATAATTGAATTTGTCTGAAGAGATATTTGTGTTTTCAAATTCTCTTGTTTTATAAAAAAATAATTTAGTTTAAATTGATTGCACAATTTTTTTTTTTTTTAGTAATGTGATTGCATATGTGCTGAAACGATGAGTTCTGATGTTCTATCTGTAAAACATAATAAAATAATTATTATATTACTATTATTATTCGTTATATACTCACTACCATTTCGTTAACCGATAATTTAAACGGATAAGGGTAGGGTAGTGTTAGACCAATTTTTAATGGGTAAAGATAGGATATGGATAAGATCAATTATGAATGGATATGGGTATCAAAATGTTTCCACCCTACCCATATCGTACCCATTGACACCCCTAGTAATACTAGAAACTTGAGTTTTACTTGCAGTCAAATTCTTTACTATATAATTTTATCACTTTTCTTTTGTAAATAAGGAAGAGTTGAGGAGGGGTCCAGGTCTTTGTAAATACACTTTTTTCATAAGGGAAAATTTCTAGTGTGCCAATATAACCATCAGAATAACATAATAGCCAATATTCCTATAAAAAATTTGCATTATTTATTCTATTCCCATTTTAGCTATTTTAGCTATGTCAAATATTAATCAATGAAAGCAATTGATACTGTGTAAAATATTAGTTCATATTCAGGAGCGTAACCGGACTTTTGAGCTATGAGCATCAAACTCAAACGGAATTAATCATATAAAATTTTTATGCGGTGTAAGGGGTCAATTTTACCATATCTCTAACGTCTAGTAAAATTAGAGAGCAATTTAAGGTACAATCCATTTGAAAATTTCAGTTTTAATAATTAAATTAGTAGGCCATAAATAAAACTATTTTCAGACCAAAAGAGGCCTTAACCCAATCAATTTCAGCAGCCCATATTTCCTCTCCTCCCTCAAATTTAATTAACTTTCAGCACAATTAAATTTGAGCCCAAAACAAGGCTCTCTCCATTCACCCACCTGTAAACATCCTATCCTCTGTAATTCCTCTTGCTAATCAGTTGATCCCTCTCTTGGTGTTGGGAATTTCTGCACACTAAAATATTTCATTTATAAAATTGATGCGTGAATTTTATTGATTAAGATATGATAACTAGCTAGATCAATTTGGTTTAGAATAAATTGTTGTTCTTAAATCATATGAATCTTCATATCTATTACTGGAACTACATAATATATCACACTTATCATTTAACTATAAAATTAATTATATTTTATAGAGTAATTATATTGTCCCCCTCACTTCTGTCTTCTAAACGTCCCCCTAACTGTCTAACTGGTCCCTAACTGTCTAACTGGTCTTTATTCCGAAATTATATAGTCCCCCGATCCACACCTCATATTCTTTGCCAATCAAAACACAAATCGATTCTCTTATAAAATTACCATCGCCTATCGGTCTCCCCACAGCAATTCCCAATCCAATCGAAAATCTATCTCCCCAATCCATCGATCGATCTTTCAAGAAAGAAAAGTAGAAATGGCGCCTAAGGCAGAGAAGAAGCCTCTCGGGAGATCATTTTTCTTTGCATTTTGTTAGATCGGATCGATTTATTGAATCTTGCGTTGAATCGATACAGAGATGTCGGCTGCGGTGGAGCAGAAGGTGGTGCCCTAGTCGGTATTGAAGAAAAGAAAGAGAGAGGAGCAATGGGCTCTAGAGAAGAAGGAGGCGTTGGAGAAGAAGCGCCAGGAGACGCGCGAAAAGAAGAAGGTGATCGTTCAGAAAGCTCGTCAGTACGCTGAGGAGTACGAAGCTCAGGTATCAATTATGTTCTCTATGCTAGCTAGTATAAATTTCTTAGATTGTATCAGTATTTCCAAGCAAGTTAGGTGGCCTAACGGTATAGACTGGGAAATGCGTTTTTGATGTCAGAATGTAAATTATCTGATTTTATACAGGTCAGATTGTTTGATTTCCCACTTCGAAATATATTACCAATGTGTTCAATTATACTATATTGCTTTAAGTGTAGCTACAAAAGAATACAAATTCCTGTTAGCTTTGTCATGTATTATGAAATAAATTCACAGGAATGTTCTTAATCTTGATCCTTCAAATTTTGGATTGAGTAGCTAAACTGTTGTTGTGGTGGTGTTCAATGGATGACTGAATCTAGCTAAACTGCTCCAGTCTGAGCCCCTGTTCAATTTAGTTCTACAGAGATTGGAGGAGTTGAAGCACTCTGAGCATGTCCTTTACCTGTTCGAAGAAATGCTTTCATTAGGAGAGAAGGATCAGGAACTTTTATCTCACTTATCTTCCTCACTTGACCTTTCTGTGCAGTTGCTTGCAAATGCCTCCTTGCTAGAACCTTCTTTGCATGCTTCAAGAAGCTGAAAGATCACAACTTTACACAATTCATCACGCAGACCTTCAATTCAATGATTACTCTTTTTCTGACAAAGGGGCTTCACTACAAGGCTTTTGAGATATACGAATAAATGCAGACCAGCCAGTGTTCTCTACTGCTCTTTTGGAGCTTGGTTTTATCAATGGAGTTGGTGCAATGGAGTTGGGCCTTTGTTACAACTTTTTTGTTTTTTATCTTACATTTTATGTATGAATACTTTACATCTTATGTATATATATTCTTGTTTATAAATATATGCATGAATGCTTGAACATGTGCAAAATTGATGTAATGTGAAATAATTATGCTAGGAAGAAATGATTTCTTAAAAGTGAGTCCATTCTCTGTCAGAAAGTGAGTCCCCAGTGGCAGAGAACTGAGGATGAGGCACAAACTAAGAATAGGATTGCTTTCCTGTATAGGGACAAACATTGATTTCCTTTCTTCTTTATTCACATTAATTTGGTACCGAATGAAAACTGCATTATACTAATGTTTTTCTCTTTATGCCAAATCAATTCTGCTATTTTTATGCATTCTAAATTTTGCTGCCAATTGGTACCAGCAAAAAAATCGATTCTGGTACAGTTCAGGGACTGTTTTGTAAGTTTTTAATTTTATGCACTGTTCTGGGGTATTTCTGCAGCATTCCAGGGTCTCTTCTATAAAATTTCAGTATTTTGTACACCTCTGTGTGAATTTTGGTAAATAACAGGGTCTGTGGTGTAAAATTTCGGGTCTGACAGGATTCAGGGACTGAAATGTGACAGAAAATAAATTTATTTAGAAAACAGTCCCTGGATAGGGACCTCTTTGTGACAGCATGTAAAAATTTGTTATTTTTACATGTTGATATAGTTTTTTGGCTTTATATTATTTTCAATTTTATGAAGTTGATAACATTAGTATTTGTATAAAATTTTAATTTATTAAATATTAGTATTACTTTATAACATATTTTATAATATAAATATTCTTATATCAACTTATAGGTATGAATACTTCCAAAATTACATGTTAATACCATCAATCTCCAAACAAACTAGTTATAAGTATGAATACTTCCATCGGTATCTATCAATATATTCAAGCACCAAACAAATTAATTGATTTAAGTTACTTTACCATATAACAATTCACACTTTACACTTCAATGCGTAAGTATGAATACTTAAAATTTTAGATATTAATATTTTTTTTAGAAATATTTGATATCTTAAGTATGAATACTTGATATGTTATATATTTTTTTAGAAATACAAGTGTCATATGTAAACAATTCATACTTCAATTATAAGTATGAATATTTTCTTCAGTACCTATCAATATATTCAAGTACCAAACTGATTAACTGATTTAATTTATTTTACCCCATAACAATTCACACTTCAATGTGTAAGTATGAATACTTAATATTTTAGATATTAATATTTTTACTATTGTGATTGTGCGGTGGTGGTTCCCCCAAGTAGTCAATGCACAGAGCACATTTAGAGGTTTTTCAAGAATATTTTACAACATAAAAATTCACACTTCAGTGCGTAAATATGAATACTTGATATTTTAAAAATGAACGTTTACAATAATTACAACGCTGACACTTGAGATGGTCATTACGCATCCGTTTGTCCTTGGTTTTCTGCGTGTGGTTCCTATCGTGGTCACTTTCAAGCGACGTTTGTTGTCCCCAGGTCGGTAGTGGTCCCCCAGGTAGTTAAAGCCCAAGACACGTCTGTGGGTTTCTCATAAATACTTAACAACATAAATATTCACACTTTATTGAGTAAGTATGAATACTCGGCATTTTAGAGAATAATACTTGACATATTAGAGATGAATACTTGCACACCGAGGTATGAATACTTGAACGACGAAGAACCCGAAAGTACTTCATCATGGATCTCATTTGAAAGAGAAAATTACGTAGAAAATGTCCGTAGTTTTAGATTAGCAAAATTCCTCACAGGTCTTCAGAAATATTGACGAGATTAAACGGAGAAAAAAAACCCACTTCTAAAAACGTGTAAAAGATGAGTGTGTAATTAGAGAGAAAAGAAAGTTGATGTCCAATTTTTTTTTTTAATACTTGATAGGTATGAATATTTAATATATTATATGTTAATACTTGCACGCATAAGTATCCATACATACGCACGCCAGTTGTAAATTTTTTCAATCATAAGTGGTCCCCCAAGTTAGTTAATGTAGTTAGTGGTCCCCATTGTACTTTATACATCAGTTAATCAGGAGGACGTTTAGGGGACATAATGGGGGGACTGTTAGTTGATCCCTATTTTATATTACAATCTATCTACACTTCTCATAATACTAATATTATACAAAATATTTTCTACTACAGTGTCATATTTCATTTTATCTCTACTCATACTATTCCTACTATATTAATCTGTCAGTTATATTCTATATATATAATTGTATCTATCTATCTACTCCTAATACAATTCTCAAATCTCTATCTAAAATCTCCATACAAATATTTATATGTTCTACTAAATGTATAACACACTCATCTAACTATTTCATATATGTTTATATCTCTATTTACACTATTTTACTTAATAATTACAACTTGTTACATTATATAATCTGAATTAAGTAAGAAGTTAGTTTTGTCATCTTATAATGTGAATTTTAATTATGTTATAATATGAAAAACTGAAATTATTAATAAAGTGTTCTTCAATTATATTATAAGTCTGAAAATGTAATTATTATTTAGAAACAATTTTAATTGAAGTTAAAAATTAAATAACTTAGGTTCAAGTCTAGAGATTGTGGAACGTGACGAACGTGAAAATTGCACTCCACGAACCTACGGAATTAAAGGTACGGTGTACTTATCACGGATGTTGATAAATTACTTTACCGTTTTGGTTAAGTATTTATGTTTATTATGTGATGAATTGTGCGTGTGGAAATTAAACGAAAGATGTCATGAATGTTATTGAAATGGATTTTGGAAATGAACATAATATATGTGGTTCGAAAAGGATATGATACGATCAGTAAACAGGGGCCGATATATTTTAATATAGAGATGTATACATTGGGTTGAAAGACTCCTCGTTAACGTGGAAGACTTCTTGAAGTGTTTCACGACCACAAATCTAACCCTAATTTGCTTGAGGTTTTCGCAGGACGACAACCATTCCCAATGCGCTTGAGGTTCGCTGTTGGGATGGCAATAATCGTTAGAGGAAACAGAAATGTGAAATGAAAAGGAAAATGTATGTTTCTGAATAAATTATTTAGTTCATCCTTGGATAGATTTCATTAATTGAACTTGAATGAGAAATGTACATTTGATATCTAAAGTTAATTTCACAAAGATCCGGTCTGTAACTAAAATCTATCACATAGAGTTTGTTTGAGCTCTCATCGGTACCACTTTATTTATGTGGGTTCCAGGTGACGACAACAACGTGGCTAGACAAGGTGAGGAATAAAACAGGAAGACAAAACGAGAATAATTATTATATTGCTAATTAGTTTGTTTATTTTATTTGCTTGAATACATAGAATGAACATGGATATAGAACATTTATATAATAGCCATGTCAATTTATTTCCTTTGTATCAAAATGCATTATGTGTGATATTATATATACATTTGTGGCAGTATATATGATGATGTGTGTGATATATTCACGTCTTACATGTAAATACATGTCGGGTTGTTGAAGGATGTGACAGTATCTATAGCATTTTCCTATAAACTATGTAGAAAATTATGCACAAACATTTTTAAATGAATAGGATCATGAATTGACTCTCATTTATTATACATAAATCCGTCTCTGTCCATATCTGACCTTAAGATAAAAAATAAAAATATTTCATTGTCAAATAACATAAAACAGAAATTAAATGCATTGCCGTGGATATACATTCTCTGTAAGTTGAAACCACGGCATGTAAGGCACGTTAGGGATCTGTGAGGTGACTCAGCTGTATTAACTAATAAATTATGTTGTCTCTGTCTGGACTGAATCTGGACCGTTCGGATCCAAATTCAAATTTGAGTTAGTAGGATCCGGACTGGTGCCGACTACCCTTAAAGTGACTTTTAAGATCCAATTTGAACATGCACATGGGACAAAGTATCTATGGTGACAAAATATGTCTTGTCAGTTGTCACCATCTCGGATAAAATATCCACATATTTGTCATTCAATTATTGACCGCTCTTCTGGAATATTATAACAAGTCATGGCAACATATGATTTTTCGTGACCACAACGAGTCCAATTGTCATATCTCAAACTTTCACTATCAAACTTTTAATTATCAAATTGTCTTTGGTCAGTATCTTGTATCTCATTACCAACTACATGAAAACTCTGATTTTAAGAAATATAGATATGTGGGGGTAATTCCTCTAAAGTTTAGCAAATTATACACTGATTTGACTGTAAAACCCTCCTGAGTACTATTCTATCTTGTATATGAGTAAATGAGACAGTACTTATTAAGTGTAATATGTCTGACCATCCAATTCTCCAAATCCCTAAAAGTTCCTTCTATAATTTATTGTTCTCCCTTGGGAGCTCACTACATCAGCTAAGAATCTGTATCCTCCCAGATACCTGACTAAAGCAAATTACAAACGGACGGTCCAGATTAATCCTAGCCGGACCAAAGTCAATCCAGTGCCTATAGAAATTATAGGGGGTATGTTTTGAGATTCGTGTCAAGTTAAAAGAACTAATCTGGACTGTCCGTATGTAATTTGCTTGAGTCAGGTACCTGGGATGATCCGAATTCCATCAGCTAACATGCAGTATGTGTTGTAAGTGTATGATATATTATTTAAGTCATGAATTATCAAAACAATTGCTCAGGTTAAATTCTACAAATTAAAATAGCATATTAACTTGCGTTCCGTAGTTCAAAATTTACTTTCTCTCACTTTTATCCAACCAGTCCTTAAAGTTTAAAAAAAATGATCCAGCAAATTAGTTCTAGGGGTACCACTAAAAATTAATTCAATTTTATTATTTACTATCGTAATTATCAATTTTTATCTCCCGTACCACTTTAATTACCCCAATTAATTCACCACTTTAATCTCCCGTACCATTTTTGCAAAAAGTCCTATATAAACCCCCTTGGCGCTCCTTGGTTTCCAAGTTATTCTACTATATTCTACTACATACAATAGTCTTACATGTCAATTTCCAAGTTATTCTTGGTTGTTCTCCTTGGCGCTCTGGTTTGCACCGCAACCGCAAGAGATCTCCCTACAACTAATGACAAGCATGTGAATGTGAAAGGAGTCTCCACTGGTGCAGATGCTGCAGACTCAAAAATTGACCCAAGTGTTGGACCTCTGGGTGCTCCGGGAACTCAGGTTACTCCGGGTACTCTGACTACTCCAGGTACTCGACCGGTTCCCTTAACGGATAACGGTATGATAATGCTTCTGGAGTACCCGATGTGGCGCTACATCCAGTGTTGGGCTAAATGTTTGAGACAGCATCAAATCTTACTGGTTGAGTATAATTAATTAGCTAGTTAGTGCAACTGTGATGTGATGCTAGCTAGTATTTTTTTTTTGTCGAAATTAGGTGATTCCCAATCATGATCTGTATTATCAGTGTAAGGCTGAAATCATGGTTGTATTGAATCTTGTCTATGAATAAGAAATAAAGTACCGAACATGAGAAATTAATACAAAGAGAATAGATAGACTTTATAGAGTTGTTTCTGCTGATTCTACAAATTAGCTGCAATTATATATGTTATATGGGGCAACTATGCAATTGTCCAATCCATGTTAAAACAAATGATTGCCAAATTCCCAATAAATTTAAGCACTGAAAAGTTTCTCTCTAATAGTATAAAAATATTTGTGCCTTCTTTATTAAAATTGAAGAAAACTAAGATATGCTATGACTGGTATTGGTACAGAACCAGCAGATAGCAAATTCCAGCTATTGAAAAGTTTTATATAAAGTATATGTGTAGGCGTGTAGCCCCTCAGACATGCATGAATATTTCCTGCTCCTTGCATCTTGTATACATACTGCACACAAGACCAGTAAATAAGAACTCTCTAAACAATAACAAGTTAAAATCACAGTAATTTTTTTTCACAGAAATGAAGCACATTCCTTGATACAGAAATGATCAACTAACCAGATGACAAGGTGCTTGTGTTATATGAAATATTTACTAAGTACGTACCTACCTACTTTTAATTTCTTATTTCCTAACAGAATTTAAATACTGGTAGATACCTATAACCTATTAGGTAATTATATTTAACTTTTGTAAATATTTGTAAATATTAGGTAATTATATTTCGAAAACACTCTCATAATTTTTTTGTAAGATAAGGGATGAATAGGACATAACTGGTCAATAAGAAGACTTAAAGGAGAGAAAATGATGTGCAGTAAAATTTTGTCAAAAAGCAGCAAAAAATTGAAATACTTTCAGAAGCTGCTTCTAAGAGCATATGCTTTTTAGTGATATGATCGAAGATGCACGGGATATCGTTATTGTACAATACTCTCCTAATTATTGTAATGTTGTTAGGTGCTATCTTTCATTAGGATTATTTGTTATTATTTTTCTAAAAACCAATTAAACACATTCAAGAAAAGCAAATCATCTCGACGGGAACTCCATGAAATGGAGCTTGTAAAATAAAGGATTACTTGGTTGGGTTAAATTTTATAAGTATGTTCTCTTGAGGTTTAATAGGAAAATATCCATCTTGGTGTCAGTGTATATACTTTACTAAGTCGTTTTGAAGTCCCATTTTGCAGCTTCAAGCTTTCAATAGCAAAATTACAAATTTCAAATAAGTTGTTCCTTTGTTTATTTATAGTTTTCTAAGATTGCCGGGTTTCGTGAGCATACATTCATCAGCAAAAAAGAGATATCTGTTGGATTATTGCCAACCTCGTTAGACTTAATGCCAACATTAAGCATATACGTGATCTAATTATTGATTGTTTACTGTCATATATGGTTGTCAATTAAAGTGATCAAATAAGGTAATAAATGTGTACACCAATTTAGGCATAAATGTGTACACTAATTTAGGCAAAGATCAAATCATTGATGGACTAATTCTGAGATTTGCAATTTAGAAAATTGTCATTCAAGAGGATTGTGTAGGCCACACGGATACCAATGCGACCACACAGATTTTGATGCAACAGCACGGGTTTGATGCAGTTGCACAAAATACCTTTTTCAAGTTGCAGATAACCAGATAGGTTACCATATATAAGAATTAGTCTCCAAGGCACAAGATAACATAGAAAAACACAGAAACTGAAAAACTTTTTCTCTTTAGAAAAATACAGCTCTGTGTGCCTCTCTTCTTCTTCCACCATCAAAAAATAGAGAAGGGAAATCCATTAGGAAATTTGGAGAGGATTTCGCATGGGTCATATCTTGCTGTCTTGGAAGACTTGATCCACGACCATACAACGAAAATGCGAGAAGGGATTCTTGCCATTGAAGACTTGTCTCGTGCTTACGGAGACGGCTGTTGCTCTACCAAGGCTTTGAATATTCCATGACAAACGGCATGGAATCAGGTATTATGTTCCGCAATTCTGATTTATGTTTTAGGTCTCTTTGGCATAGGACGGTCCTTGGGTTAAGGTGGTGAACTGTTTCTCCTTCCCCAGGGTGTAAGTATTTGACCCCTAGATGAGATGTAATTATTTGATCTCTAGATAAGGCGTAATTTTTTGGCCTTTATGATTCCCTAACAAGTGGAATTATAGCCTTCCTATGCCGAGGGATTAAGTCTTTTAGGATCTAGAGAGAATCAGGAATTAATGATGATTTTTTTTTGTTGATTTTTGTTGGATTTTACTTGATTATTTTAGATCTGAAAATTTTAGTTTAGAGAGCACAAAACTTGTAAAAGTTTATAGCCATGATTGTCTATTTTTCAGTTATTAAGTTGGTTAGAATTTGCTAGAAGATTTTCAATTGAAATCACAAAATTCTAATCAAAATTCGGTCCTGGCAGAGTGTGTGCGACCCTCTTTACGGACGCATAGAGGCCACACAAAATTCCGCACAAATTTTAGTAGGCAGTTATGAAATTTTAATAGGCACAAATTTGGTCCTGTCAGAGTTTGAGTTTGTGTATGTCACTGATGTTATTTGTAATTAGGGGCAGCACTGTAATTATTTGGAACTTTTCGCCAACTGTTCGGGTTTAACCAACCGTTGGTGTTGATGGGCCCAACTTTGCCATTGGTTAATTTTGCCAATTTTTTTTTATTTGTCGTCTTTCAACAAAAAAAAACTAGATTATCATTGTTTTTCAAAATTTCGATATATACCTTGTCTGCAGTTTTGAACTGCGAACCTTATTGCTAGTTCTGCAATTCAATATGGAACCAATAGTATGGTTTCGCAGTTCAAAACTATGGAACTATTGTTTATAAGAGCCCTTTCCAGCCGAAAATAGCTCATTCCTCATTTTGTATTTCTCTCTCCTCAGTGGAAAGCCCTTTTCTTCTCTACTGTAAGTTATTTTTCTTTAACTTTTAAATTTATTTATATTTTTTAGTAGGTTAATAATTAATTTTTTATTATAATTTTAGGTTTGTGTTTTAATTGAACCAATATGAGTATCGTGATAATTAACCATTCACATTAGTGGTGAGGTTTTACAAGCCAAAATGGGGGTTTATGATAGTCTTGGTCCTGCGACCGTGATCCCGATAAGGACCAGGCTGAATGCCGGTAAGGACCAGGCCCAATCTTGGGATCCGAGTAATGAAGAGAAACCGAGGAAGGTATTGATGCGGAAGAACATGACGCAGAGGAAAATTGTGGTGCCATCACTGACGATGTTAGCGATCACAGTGACGTAGAAGGAGATAACCATCCTGTGCTTGGACAAAGGTTTCCGGTAAAGACTTTTAATGACACTTCGACATTTAAGGAAGCTGATTTTAAGGGCTCGATTAATTAGACAACATATTTAGTATGTCTCTCATTTCATTTTAAACTCACTACACGAAGCTCTCTTTTAAAATATTTCTCAAAAGCTGATTTTTATTTCACTATAATTTTTGGGGCTGATCTCCTTCAATGTTTTTTCTCTCTTTGCTATGCTATGATTGCTCTTATCAGCCGTGGAGTGGAAGGATGGATTGAGGGGGTATTTATAGCTGCTTGATGCCTTCTTGGAGCTCCCAACGTCTCAACATGTTGCATATTAGGGCCTGTTCGTTTGTCACATGATTAGACGGGATGGGATTTGATGGGGATGGGAATCCATTTCTAAAAATGTGGGAACCCATGAATATAGGTACATACGTGATTGATTATGAGAATATGCTGAAATGAGTGTTCGGTTGTACCGTGGGATAAACAGTGGGAATTCTTTATTTGTTTTATTAATATGTATTTCTATTTAAATTTGTGACTTATTTACAATTAAAAGTTATAATAAAATAAGTATGTAATTTGTAATTTTTTCATCTATTAGAAAAAAAAGTTGTATTTAAAATTCTCACCTATTTATGTAATTTAAAATAATTATGTAATTAAAATTCTCATCTATTTGTGTGAAAAAGATATGTCCGGACTTGAGAATCGATTAGTCCCACAATTGTTAAGGAAAAAGAAGTTGAGTGTTTATATAAGAGGAGGGGACTTTTGTTGGATGGAGAAAATATGGAGAGAGGAGAGAGGAAAGAGGAAAGAGGAAAGAGAAAGAGATCGACGTGATAGCTTGTGGGAAAGAAAAAATGAGGTTTGAGTTAATAGTTTTTTTCCCATCAAATTGCACTGGTTTTGAAACCGAGGTGGATCTAAAATGGAAATAAGTGGGTCAAACCTGACCATCCGAACACCTATAGGTGGTGTTTGGTTGTGGACTAAAGTTAAGGTGGCCTAAGTTGTTATTCTAACTTAGGCTGGCCTAAATTATTTATGTTTGGTTGAGGTCTAAAGTTAGACCACGGCTTAAAGTATTCCTTGTATGGTTAGAGTTGGTGGAGGACTAAAGTTTTGGAAGCCTAAGTTAGTTAATTATTAATAACAAGATACTAATTATATAATATTAATTATTAATTATAACTATAATATATTATAATATTTTTATAATAATTATTTAATATATTAACAATATAAGATATTAATTATATAATTATATACTAATAATAATTATTAATAATAATATACTAATTATATACTAATAATATATTATTACTAATTAATGAGGAGGGGTGAAATGGTTGAAGGTGAATGACAGTGGGCCCCAGTGGCGTAAAATTGAAGCCTAAATTTAAGGCACCTCAAGAGGTGGTTTAATTTAGGCTCGTTTAGGCCGGCCTAACTTTTAGGCTATTCCATGTTAGGCCAATTAGTTTAAATCGTGTTTGGTGGAATAACAGTGGCCTAAAGCCTTTAAGCCACCTTTAAGCCACAACCAAACATGAGGATAGGAAATAAGACAGGAAATTCAATCAAATTCCATCAAAACCCGGACAGCCGAACACGCCCTTAGTTTTCCCTCCTCTAAACATGCGTTGAATATAGTTTTGGATGTTATTTGTCTCATAAAATAATACATAAAAACAAAACCCAAATCATCTCCAGGCGCTTTAGATATTTTTAACACATTCTTTAAACATTTGATATCAAATACAACTAGGAACATGGCAGCAGGATTCTCGCCACATGTTTTTGCATTAATATGATTTGATTGATAGATTCTCCTATAGTTTTGATATAGTATTTAAATAGTATTCCTATAGTTTTAAAATAGCACCGGATAGTATTTTGGATGACATATAGTTACCATGTTTCACAATAATAAGCCCCAATGTGCGTTGCTTTTTTTTCATATAAGTTTGTGTTGCAGCGCTTATATATGATCAATCTAAACACAGTATTAGAAAATTTAATTTCTTATTTTGACAATCAATGTTGTCAAAAATTTAATTAAAATATACTTAACTTTCTTTTTATTATACGTTTATGCAATCATGCCAAATTAGTCATATATATTTTCATGTTTTTATTACCATCTATATGTTTTTACCTTCATTATGAGGTAAATGCCAAGTGGGTAAAAGACTTTTTCACTTGCTATGGTTGCAAAGCTTTTGTCAGGTTGCTTATTAATTCTCTATGGTTGCACATATTGCCATATACCATGTAGCGATACATTAGTAGTTTGTTTTATTTAGTGAGAGTAGATAGGCAGAGGACTAAAGCTTAAAAAACCAAAAGAGTTTCTTTTCCTAATCGTTCTCTTCCATTGTCAATTTTAGTTCAATAATTAGAATTTTCCGCGATGTATATTTCAACTATCCGCTATGAAAAATGTCCAACCGTTATGAGTCCGCTATCCGCAATTAAAAATATGTTAATTTACTTGCTCTAATCCAGATTTTAGATTTATAATTGAAATAAAATTAGATTAGATACTCTTACTATGATGATGTAAACGGATCGGATATCCGGATAGGAACGAAATGGTTTCGAAACGGGTAATATTCAATACCCAAAACCCACTACTCTTCATTGTATCCTTTCAAGCAAAGGCCACGTGGGATGTGTGAGTGTATTTGACTTTCTCTTTGATTTTCAACTGAGATTCTCCATGTGGGGGTCCTTCTTCACGATATTCTAAGCATAACTAGCTTTATCACATGCAGATATGTTACCTTTTTACTTGAAATAGTATATGGTTATGGGTTCTATATTCACATGTAGAATAGTATCCTATGAGGCAATATAACAACATTCTTTGCGACTCCATGTGAACGTTGAGACTTGAGACTATGTACCCATTATATAGACTTGAAGAATATGTACCCATTATAAAAATTGAATATAAAACAAATATAGTTAAATGGTTTTCTTTTTTAAAGATCGTAAATAAAAAAAAAATCGTCTAATAATGAGGATGTGTTTTCAAATACAAAAATCACCGGAGCAACGCTTGAATATTTGAAATGGAGAGGAAGAAGAGCGGAAAAGAGGCGCAAGAGGTCAAAGACAGGAGGAAGTTTTATTTTTTTTTTAGTTGAAAAGAAAGGAGGAAGTCGGTCAGACAGTAGTGGAACCTCTCTTTCAAAGATTTTGGTCTTCTGTGCCTAATACCACCCACCAACTCGTGAAGAAAAAAACAATAATATACAAAACAGAAGTCAAAATTGTTTTTCATATCTTGTCAAAATATCTCTTCCACATATGTATATATACAAAACATGTCTTGTCAAGAAAAAAAATACAAAATAATATCCTGAAATTTATCAAAATATCCACATATATATGCAAAACATGTCTTTGTCACAAATATGTCGGACCAAAATATCCAAATATATACACAAAACATGTCTTGTGAAGAAAAAAATAATATGCAAAATAATATCCTGAAATTTATCTAAATATCCACATATATATGCAAGACAACTCTTTGTCACAAATATCTCGGACCAAAATATCCAAATATATATATATACACACACAAAACATGTCTTGTCAAGAAAAAAATAATATACAAAATAATATCCTGAAATTTATCAAAATATCCACATATATATGCAACATGTCTTGTGAAGACAACTTGTCACCATCTCGGACCAAAATGATTTTAGCCTCCCAAACAAACCAAATATATGTGGATAAGTTTGCATGAGTACTGCTCTTTCATATTTTAGTTCTTTTTCTTCTAAAATAAATGGACGATTATCTATCAACAAATATAATATAAAATAGTAAGAAAACTGATGATATATATAGGATGTATCGTTGGACGAGTGGCCGGGAGCAAAATTTCCTGGCAAATATATTAACAGAATAACAGGTATCAATTTAATTTTGATTTTGTGTCGAAATTTTATGTATATCTATCTATACATGGAACTTATGCTTGAGATCCTGCCGAAATGACTTAACTAGCCAGAACCTGATTGATGTGTCGAAAAAGATGAATATGTATTGAACATCGATCATGTATTTGGATGATTTCGTGTTCGAATCTGGTGAGGTACCATACCTCATAGCTAGAGTTAGATCTTGCAAGAATTTTTAAAGAATCCGGTGAATTTTAGACTGACCCCAATAAAGTTTTGGTACCGCATAAGATACTCGGAGCTAGCCTAGCTAGCTGGCCGACAAACATCAAGCATGTGTACTGATTTATTAAGGCAGAATGAAATGGTGACCTAAGTGATGGAATAGCAAAATTATTGGTGAATTAATATGAACAATGAGGAAGCCGTGAGAAAAAAAAAACATACAACACATAGATGCTTCTTTCAAACCCATCAAAGAAACCATACATGTTTTGGCAAATGACATTAAACTTTCAGCCTTCAGGGAATAAATGTGGTGTGGCATTAATTGATGTTTACAGAATTAAACTTTGAAACATATATGTCAAAAGAATTCATACTTTTTAGCCAAATCACATTGAACTTTGTTGCAAAATAAATCAGCAGATTCAGATTTATGTTACTTCAATTGATGAGATTTTAAGTGTATGATATATTTTATTAATGTTATTAATTATCAAAAATAAAATTTACTCGGGTCAAATTCGACCAAATGGCGTACTAACTAGCGTTCTCTTGTTCAAAAACAATTAATTCTAGGGGTACCACACAAAATTAATTCAATTATATATTATTTACTATCGTAATTATCATCTTTAATCTCTCATACCACACTGACAGAACATTTAATTACCCCAATTTTTTCACCCTTTCAAATTGCAAAAAAATCCTATATAAACCCCCTCACACTCTCCTCACAAAGCACAACAAGTGAATAACACAAAAAGACCAAGACACACATATTCTACTACATACAGTAGTCTAGCATGTCAATTTCCAAGTTATTCTTGGTTGTTCTCCTTGGCGCTCTCGTTTGCACCGCAACCACAAGAGATCTCTCTACAACTAATGACAAGCATGTGAATGTGAAAGGAGTCTCCACTGGTGCAGATGCTGCAGACTCAAAAATTCATCTAAGTATAGGTCTAGGTCTAGGTCTAGGTCTAGGTCTAGGTACTCCGGAAACTCCGGGAACTCCGGCAACTCCGGGAACTCCAGGAACTCCGTTAACTCCGGGAACTCCGGGAACTCCGGGAACTCCGTTAACTCCGAGAACTCCGGGAACTCCGGGTACTCCGGGTACTCCGAGTGGTCTAGGTACTCCGGGAACTCCGGGAAGTCCGGGTACTACCACTGGTCCGGGTGCTCCGGGTGCTCCGGGAACTCCGGGTGCTCCGTGTATTGGGGGTACTCGGACTGCTCCGACTGCTCCAACTGCTCCGACTGCTCCGACTATTCCGGGTAGGGGTACTCCGGGTACTCCGGGAACTCCGGGTACTCCGGGTACTGGGTGCCTCTCAAGATAAGTGCATCATGGGTACCTACTGCGGCGCTACCTCCCGTGTTGGGCTAAATGTTTGAGATGGCATCAAATCTTAATGGTTTGATATAATTAATTAGCTAGTTAGTGCAACTGTGAAGTGATGCTAGCTAGTATTTATTTTTTTTTGTCGAAATAAGGTGATTCTGAATCACGATGTGTATTATCAGTGTAAGGCTGAACCTGAGGAAGTTAATATAAAGAATTGATAGTCTCGCAATTATATAGAGTTGTTTCTGCTAATTATTTTTATAGAGTTGTTTCTGCTAATTATTTTTATAGAGTTGTTTCTGCTGAGTCTATAAATCAGCTGCAATTATATATGTTATATGGGAGAACTATGCAATTGTCTAATCTCTGAAAAAACAAATGAATGCCAAATTAACAATAAATTTAAGCACTTCACATTTCCTTTCAAAAAGTATACTAAAAATATTTATGCCTTCTTTAAAAAAATTGATGAAGCTTGATAAGCTACATATAACTAGAACTGGTAGAGAACCAGCAGAAAAAATATTTGAAGCTATTGAAAAGTCCTATATAAATTATATATTTGTGTACCCCCTCAGACTTGCATGAATAATTCCAGCTCCTTGTATAAATCCAGCACACACGAGCAGTAAATAAGAACTCTCTGAATAATAACAAGTTATAATCATGGCATTTTTTTGTATGTATACAACTATAGTGAAGCACATTAATTGACTGATACACAAATGATCAATAGCTGGAGGAAGAGGATGCATGATCACCAAGTGATTCAAGATATATATTTCTCTAGTCTTTTTGTCTCAGATTAAAGCAAGTAATTTACTTAATTTTCTTCATTGTTCTCTCTCTCTCTCTTTTAAGTATTACATTGAGCAATTGGTGCCTAAAATTTGTTTATGAAATAAATAGATCAAGCCATTCTTATGAACTTGAATAAGGGAAATGTAATTGCAATTTTGTTTGTTGTATGGAAATTTTGGGAATTAGAAAATAGAGTAAAATTATGATAAAATTGGTAAAATAGTGTAATTTTCTACCCCATATATCCTCTTTTTAAAATTGCAATAACAATTCTATACAATAAATTAATAATCAATTCGTGCAATTCAACACTTTAATTTTTCACATTCTAACAATTCTATTTTAATTTCGAAATTAAATTTGGAAAATTTTATCAAAATTTATAGGTAATTTACTGATAATTTACCTTGTCAACGTTGTAGATCTGAAGTTCTTTGAGTTCTTCTGTCAATCCTAATAATTATAAATTAAATGGAATGTGAAAATAGACAACAAAATGAGAAGAATTTATTCATTCATTTTTTTTCCAAAACGCCACATAAGAGGGAAGATGTAGAAAGGGGTTCGGTCCGGGAGATGAAAAGAAAGAAAAAAGGAAGAGATCGAGGGTCACTGCACAAAAGACAGAGTGTAAGGAAACCGTATCAAATATGTAGTTGCTAAATGGGATTTTATGTGACCGTCGAACGGAAGACGTTGTAGCACGCTAAGAAACTGCATCAAATATGCAATTATTTAGCGAATTCGCAAAGGAACAACACCAAATTATTTAGTGTGGTTACTACCATGCCTTCAAAAAAATTCGTCATCTTTCCGGTTCTATATAAAATATTTATTTCTTTCTAAAAATAAAAAATGTCAGCCTTCTGTTTTGTTCTTTTAAATTTGGCAGTGTTTATTTGCAGGCTAGGACCCTACAACTTATCATGAGTTGCTTGAGATCTCTGAGGGACCCAGCTGTATAAATTATGTTGTCTCTGCCTGGACTGAATCAGCCAACACTTATGGACTCAAGGACCAGTCAATATAATGCATTGATTACATTATTACATATTACAACTGAATTTATATTTTTTTTGCAAAAACTTGAGCAGTGTAACAGGCGATTAACAAAAATAAGGAATAAAAAATAAAAAGTGTGAACGTATCAGTACCTAGTTAAACAATACCAACCGAAACTGACAGTCCAGTTACAAGCTAATACCCATTAAAAATGCAAACTACCAAACATAACAAGGAGTTTAAAAGAAAAAGAGAATGAATTTAAAACACTTCAAAGAAAAAACTGTATTGAAAAGGAAAGATCTTTGTGCAGGGCTGCAGGTACCACAGGAGCACATGCATGGCACCATGGGACAAAAGGAAGCGACAAAATCTATAAATGCAAAATATAAATGACTTCAGCATAAGTAAATATACAATAGAGAAATCCTAATAATTACCACCCTCTAATTCTACCCTAGTAAAGTTGCTTGCAAAAATGTTTAAATTTCTGATACATGTCATGTCCTCTTATGATTTTACCTGTCAACAATTTCTCTTATGATATAATCTCACACCCCCAATCCGGAGATGCAACAACCTACCGCGTCTATTTACCATTCAATATACGTAACCTAAGGCATGGATCTTTTTTATGCATTGCCAATAGCCTCCATTATTTTTTCCACATCCCAATTTATTTTACAAGAATTATCTGACATTTTATAGTGGATGATGCTAGAGATACACTCTCTGCACCCTGTCAGATATAATAAATTCAAATCCCGTACCTTTAGGTGTCCCTGCTGTCAATTATAACCCCAAAAACGTTTATTTGTCTTCATCTAACAAACTTGTAAATCCCACAAAGAAAAATGGGTGAGAAATAATAAATTATTCCTCAATGCTAATTGTCACTCAGATTATTGGATTTGAAGGAAATCCATAATCAGAATGAAATCTCTGCACGAGAAATTAGCAGTTAATTTCATAATAACGAATGCAAATGCTCAACAACAAAAATTATATAAATAAATCAGAACTCGAATAATCTTATTAGAATAAATAGTTTGGATCAAAATCTTTTAAACCATAAAGTCTGGTAACGCTTAGATTCTTAACTTTACAATTTCTAGTCTGGTAATACTGATAGATACCATAACATTTATCTGTCAGGTTAGGTCTTATACTGTTCTTACTATCCTGACAATTTGTTAATGAAAATAATACAGAATCAATATCACAATGTTGTCATTATCAAAAAGAAAATCAATGATAAGACAGTTATCACAGTTCATTAGTCTTACAGTCACAATTCACTTTTACTCCATATCCCCTACCCAACTGGTACTGGATTCAGTTGGGGCCATTTATTGTGGAGGTTTAAGGATTACAAAATTCAATATTCAATCAATTCAGTCAATGTGGTCTCAATCAATCAATTCAGTCACTGTGGTCTCAATCAAAGATTTTGCAATAAGAATCAATCAATCGATAAACAATATTGACATAACCGTCAATAGACTTACCTGTAATTTTGTTTCAATTGTATTGGGCTAAACATATGATGCAACAGTTAAATCAATGCACACAATCAAATATTCAAAATCCACAATGAGTTACAATTTAATTCCTAGTCATGAATCTCAGACTAATACAATAACCCCGCACCTAATATCGTAGGACAACAGTTGAGGTCACCAATAGTCTTTCACTACTACAAAAAAAGAGATTATACACGGACAATAAAGGAAGAGCTACACGGATTTCCTACCGTGTTTAAATCGAGGGTGTACGATTAGTTCAATAACTACACACGGACTTTTGGCCGTGTGCAATTTTAAAGATTCTACACGTATAACTTCACAAACAGCCGTGTACAAAGACCAGAATGTGTCGCGCTCCATTTACCGAGCTACACGGATATTACCTAAAAAACCGTGTACGATTCTTTTTGTACACGGACTTTTAACTAAAAAACCGTGTAGCTTGACTCTTTCTACACGGACATTTAGTTAAATGTCCGTGTAGCTCTCCTCTTTCTACACGGACATTTAACTAAATGACCGTGTAGCTATCTTTTTTCTACACGGACTTTAGTTAAATGTCCGTGTAGAAAGTACTTTTTTTTTTTTTTTTGTATTTTTTGTTTTTCGGCTAGCCTCCAGTTTTGCTAGCCATTTTTGTTACAGAACTATATATTCCAGATTTTCCAGATTCAGATTTTCCAGATTTCATATAACAAGAAATCCATATTTTCCAGATTAGCAATAAATCCATATTAGCCAGAAATTCATATGCAATAAATTATACAATATTCATATACACCAAATTATACAAAATTACAAAATTCCATGGCAAACCACCTTGCCCACATGCACCGCACATCGTCGATCTGATCCCAAGAGTAATGTTCTTGCTTTGTCACATTCTACAAAATTATAATTTTATAATAGTTAGTATTTCAGAAAAGGTAGATATCAATTGCTTATTATATAGGAAATTCATATGAAGTACATACCGCTTTTGGGAATTCGAATTGTATTCTTTCGACAAAGTCAAACATGAATATCATCGTGTAATAAGCGCATTCCCAACCCTCCTTCTGTTGCGGGCTCTGAAATTTACATTTAGCGGCATTTGTTAGAATGACAATAATTTTTTTAACAAGATATGAAATTTCTAACTCATAAAGTGTGCTCACCAACAAGTACTTCCAATTCAACTTGCTTTTCTTGCCCGGGCCCGTCCTAGCTGATCCTCCCTCTTTAATATATTTCACAAAAGCCCTTACAAAAGTGAGTGAATGTAATTAGCAAAAGTATAATTTGATATGATTGAAAGAAATGCAAACCTATAGAATTATTATTGCTTACTTATTCACAAAAGGCAAGATAACTTTGCAATTGGCAGACGCGGTCTTTCCTTTGGGCTTACAAGAATCAACAATTATGCCCACACTTAAGTACGGCACAATGAGAATCAAGCACCAATGTTTGCTGTGGGATCGAGGAGAAGAATTATAGTACTTTAGCATATAAAAGTGACACGAGTATTTGTTATGATTGATGGTGTGATTTCATTTTTTTATGTTTAACTTTTAATTCCTTTATACAATTCTTTAATTAAAATATAAACTACACATAAGTTAAGATTAGAACTAACTCCTCGTGGTATGGCATGAGAATGAATTTCTTCTCCTCCGCCTTAGCATGATGCATCGCAGAACACATGTACTCGATAGCCATATCCGGATAATATGTCGCTGCCGTACCACTCACTTTCTCGGGGTCCAGAAACACGCAAAAGTTCTTCCTTTCAACCATCTCATCACCGAGTCGGACTAGCTTCCTGAAAACTCATCATATTGTAATTAGAATATATATTTGAGTTATATACAATAATGAAAATATTTTAATATCACTAACATGAGGAAAATGGTGATGTGTGAAACATCGAGCCATTTGTCGGATGACGAGTGGTGGAAGAGGTCCTTGAAGTCTCTGAACGACAGCAGGAGCTCCCTGCCTTCGTGTAGAAACATCCCAGGTGGGACAGGGATGACGATAGCCTCCATGCCGTCGGGCGCCGTCATCAAGTAGTCGTGGAGAAGGCGCAAATCAGTGGGCAAACGGCTGTATTCTTCTTCTGTGACCATAGGACGGGGCGGTGATTGTGGCGCGTCAGGCGCGACGTCGCAAGCCACCTCCTGACGTACCGGTGAGAGAGCCGTACCGGTAACATCATCTCCTCGTGTCTGTATCAAGTTATAGATGTATTATTCTAGTATTTCAAAAAGAATGAGTTGAATGTAACAAAATAAATGAATTTTTTTATGGATTACCTGATCCAAAACAATCTGACTCTTGGGCCATTGGACAAATGACATCCGTGCGTCATCAAGCACAAAGGCATCGTCGGTAGGGACAGGAAGGGGTACGCGCTGCCATCCATCCACGACTAACTCAACCTGCACGCATGCATGGTCGGGTCTTAGCGGAGTATTGTGTACACTTTTGGCGAGTGGATGTACAACGCCCTTAGCAACGATCATAGAAACACTGCCATTCCGCAGGATGAGGTCGCATGCTCTGGGGTCCTGCAAATTTATAGGAAGGTTGTTTATTTTAGTGATGCGATATTGTCTAACAAGGTTGCAAACAGGTTTTAAATACCTTTAGATTATGAAGAAGTATTGATTACCTTGAGATTATCCAAATCGTCTAAGGCGCCCCACGTGCCGGATGCTTGACTACTTCGCCGAATTCCCGGCGAAATGGGAGGTGGTTGCTCGGATGGCTGCGTAGTTGCTGATCTAATTTGTGTCAACATTGCTTCCATCTCAGCAAACCTTGCGTCGTACTCTTTGCTCACCTCCGCGCGTATCTGCGCAACTATCTCGTCTTTGTTTACCTTGGCACGAGATTTTCTTCGAGGTTTCTCTCCCTCCACTCGGAACACCTCCTTCCAGCCCCTGTAGACCCCTACACCCCTTACTCGACCCGGGTGTTCTGGATTCTCGAGCGCTGCGGACAAGGAATCATTTTGTCGTTCGACACTCCGGACACCCGAGTTGACCTCCTCCTCCACTTCCAACTGTTCAAGTAGAAGAATTAGTTAAAGCAAAAGAACAATTGACGTACTTTCGTAGTTATAAATGACTCTTACCATTCTTTGAGCCACGCTTTGCAAATTCGTTGGGAGTACTATCCTCCCGTCAGCGGTTACCTCGGCTCTACCCATGACCCAATCTTTGCCCCTAGGATTTTGGATCCTAACCACGGGTAAGTCAGAATCCTTGTTCTCGTCTAGGACTTTCCTCCATTCTGCCGTCTTACCCTCGTAACCACCTGACCCTAGATGGTGTGGATACTTGTTAAAGGCAACGGTCCTTCTGCCTGTATCACTCTTTGCCTTCACAGAAACAAGACAATAACGATCAGTTAGTTTTAGAAAGATAAGTACATATCGAGAAAGAATAAGCATAAATTTGGCACGAGTTAGATACCTGGAACTCTTCGGTAGACTTCAAAGCTTGAAACGCCTCCCAGTCCTCTTCTTTTAGATACTTGTAGTAGCCGATAGGATTTTTCCCTTTCTCCATGAAGTCCGTCTTCAACGTACTCTTGTATTGCTTCCAACCATTGTTCATAATCTTCAAAGTCGTTTTCTTTGGAACATCATTCTTGATGTTCCAGTGAGCCTGATTGACACAAAAATTTAGTGTATTTAAGTATAGATCATACATAAGTGAAAATTCAAGAGAAGAGTTGTTAGGCACTTTACCTTCACCGTGTTCCACCACGCGTCCTTCACCTTATCCTCGAAATGATCCCATATCTCAACCAGGATACTCGCATTTTGCTTCACGAAGGCCGTACATCAATTTGAGTATTTCTGCCGTTTTGGTCCTTGCGCACGCCCGTCTTCTGTGAACCAGATTTCTTGATGGGTCTGCTCAGAATGGCTCGTGCACATTGTAGGCCCTCTTCTCCTTCTTTCTGACGAGGCAGTAGCTTGCTGCTCCTCTTCTTCCATCATATCCTCGTACTCATTTTCATTCGACATGGTGCTGCATGAAATTAAAGATCAAATCATTTGACATATAACCTAGATTAATCAACCAACTTTTGACATATAACCTATATTCATCAAGAGATTAATCAATCACTTGTTGACATATATCCTAGATTATTTGAATTAACCTACAATAATTATGGTACAAGCACAATGTATTCAAGCACAAATTAATCTAAAATAACCTAGGTTATATGCTAAAATTATGGTACAAGTACAATGTCAACAAGTACATTGCTAAAATAACCTAGGTTATATGCTACAAGCACAATGCTGAAATAACCTAGGTTATATGCTACAAGCACAATAATTATGGTACACTTTTGACATGTATTCAAGCACAAATTATATGCTAAAATAACCTAGGTTATATGCTACAAGCACAATAATTATGGTACACTTTTGACATGTATTCAAGCACAAATTATATGCTAAAATAACCTAGGTTATATGCTACAAGCACAATGTCAACAAGCACAATGCTGAAATTATGGTACAAGCACAATAATTATGGTACACTTACAATGTATTCAAGCACAAATTAACCTAAAATACTAATCATGTCTAACGGGTTCAATACTAATCATGTGCTTGTTGAGAGAGAGAGAGCTAACCAATAAGAAAAATAACAAATACCAACCATGTCTAACGGGTTCAAACCCAATAAGAAAAATAACGAGAGAGAGAGAGCTAACCACGGGTGAGAGAGACCACTGGTTAGAGAGAGAGAGACCGAGGTGGAGAGAGACCGAGGTGGTGAGGCGGCGAGGCGGCGAGGCGGGGAGGCGGTGAAGAACTCGGAGAAGGCTCAGCAAAATCTTCTCTGTGAGGGTTTTTGAAACTGATGTTTATTCTCTTTTCGGACTTGTGAAAATTTTGGAAGAGAAGGATTTCGAATAATAGTGTTTTTCTCATTATACACGGACTTTTAACTTAAAGGCCGTGTGCAAATACCCTTTATACACGGACTTTACTCTAAAGGCCGTGTGCAAATACCCTTTCTACACGGACATATAGCTAAAAGGCCGTGTAGCTCTCTACCCTTTCTACACGGACTATTAGCTAAATGTCCGTGTATAAATTGGTCCGACAGGTGGGTCCCAGGTTCAGTAAAGTTCAGTAAACTAATATTAAATATTTTAACTAATATTAAATATTATAACTAATATTTAGTGAAAACTAATATTTTAACTAATATTTATTGTATTTTATTATTAAATGTTTTAACTAATATTGTCAAAAACTAATACTAATATTTGATAATATTATAAGCATTAAACATAATCCTTCATTATAAGCATTAAACTAATATTTGATAATATTTGATAATATTTGATAATACTATTACTACATTATGCTTTTTTCTTTTTTTCCCTCTTTTTTTTATTTTTTTATTTGATATATTACAAGCTAAAGTTGCAATATTAAAAGCTACACGGTCTTAAACAAAATAAATATTACACATTATGCTTTTTTTTTTCCTTTTTCTCCTTTTTTCCACTATTTGAACGGTACCCTCGGCCCATAATCCTTCAGTGTGGTCGGACCGCATGTAGTCAGCTTCGTCTACCCCTTCAAGTGTTGCTACCTCAGTTTGCACATCGGTACAAAATGGAGGTACTTCGTCGAACTGGTCGTACTCTTCTTCATCGACGACATTTTCTACCCCGACAATCCTTCTTTTTCCGGATAGGACGACGCTCAACCTGGCATCACTCGGGTCAGTGGCATAAAAGACTTGGGTGGCTTGCTTGGCGAGTATAAACGGATCATCAACATGCCCAACCCTGTTTAAATCAACGAGGGTGAACCCGTCGTTATCAACTTTAACACCTCGGTCTTCGACCCATTGACACCGAAACACGGGAATGCTCAGGCGAGGACTGTAAATGAGCTCCCAAATTTCTTGAATAACGCCATAATATGACTTTGATGCTATTACAGCCCGGCCATCTCCGGATCTACTGAATTCTTGAGAGGTCGCCACCAACGTCACCCCACTGTTTTGCATCGTGCTCTTATCACTCTGGGATTTAGTATAAAATGTATATCCGTTAATCTCGTATCCTTGGAATGTTCTAACAACAATTTGGGGTCCTTCGCCAAGCAGTTTAACAATTTCAGGTACGGGGTGTGACTGCACTCTTTCTTTCAGCCATCCTATAAAAGAACGATTATGCTCGTTAGTAAGCCACTTCTGACTCCTCGTGTAGTTTTGTTGTTGAAGGATTGTCATGTGCTCATCTATATAGGGAGCAACATCTGTCATGTGTTGTAGTACAATAAAATGTGCCTTTTGTAGTTCATTTAGATCAGCAACTACGGCTCTCAACCCAATTGTCCCGACTCCTTGGAGCCTTCCCTCGTATCGAGATTTTGGAACGCCAATAGGATCCACACCGGTCAAGTAGTTGGTGCAAAAATCAATCACCTCCTCCGTAGAATATCCTTCTATAATGCTGCCTTCGGGTCGATGTCGGTTCCTTACGTATTTTTTCAAGATGCCCATGTATCTCTCGAATGGATACATATACCGAAGGAACACGGGACCACAAATCTTAATTTCTCTCACAAGATGAACAACAAGGTGAACCATGACATCGAAAAAAGATGGCGGAAAATACATCTCAAGTTGGCAAAGAGTAACGACGACCTCCTTTTGCAAAGAGTCCAATTTTAGAGGGTCTATCACTTTGGAATTTATTGCATTGAAGAAAGAACAAAGCTTCGTAATGGTTTGACGAACGTGCTTTGGTAAAATTCCCCGAATTGCAACCGGAATTATATGTGTCAGTAAAACATGACAGTCGTGAGATTTCAGACCGACCAGTTTCAAGTCCTTCATCGACACCAACTTCTTAATATTCGAAGAATATCCTGATGGGACTTTTATACCATTGAGGCATTCACAGAAGCTTGTTTTCTCTTTCTTTGACATTGTGCACAGTGCGGGGGGTAGGTATGTGCGCTTCCCTTTCTCCTGCGGTGCGAGCTCGGGTCGTATTCCCATCTCTACCATGTCTTTTCTCACTTTAATACCATCTTTCGTCTTCCCCGGAATGTTCAATAATAAACCAATTAAACTGTCACAGACATTTTTTTCGACATGCATGACATCTAGGCAATGCCTCACTTCTAAATATTTCCAGTACGGTAGCTCCCAAAATATGGACCTCTTTTTCCAAATATTCTTCGGTAGTGCTTTGGCGCATTTTCCAAAAACAACATCAATGTTTTTTACCCGTTCGAAGACACTCTCCCCGTCTAATGGATGACGAGCCACTCCAAGCTCAATTTTCCCGTTGAATGCCATCTTCTTCTTACGATATGGGTGATTAATAGGAAGAAACCTACGATGCCCCATGAATACATTCTTTTGACAATTTTTCAACCTCAGCACCTGCGTGTCATCTTCACAGATCGGGCACGCTTTTGCTCCTTTACAAGTGTAACCCGACAAATTCCCGTACGCGGGGAAATCATTTACGGTGCAAAACACCATGGCCCGCAAGGTAAAGGTCTCTTTCATATACGCATCCCACACCGGGACGCCATCACGCCACAATTTTTGGAGGTCCTCGATTAATGGTGCGAGATATACATCTATGTCATTTCCGGGTTGTCTGGGTCCTTGGATTAGTAATGACATCATTATATATCTGCGTTTCATGCACAACCAAGGAGGAAGATTGTAGATGCATAAAAGAACTGGCCAAGTACTGTGCCGACTGCTCATACTTCCAAACGGACTCATTCCATCTGAGCTCACCACAATCCTAAGGTTCCGCGGTTCAGAACCAAATTCTTTGAAATGTCTGTCAATGTTTCTCCATTGAGGAGAATCAGCCGGGTGCCTTAGTTTACCGTCATTTTTGCGCTCTTCTTCGTGCCAGCGCAATAATTTTGCATCTTTGGGATTCGCAAACAACCGTTTGAATCTCGGTATTATCGGCAAATACCACAACACCTTAGCCGGAGGTCGGCCACTTGTGTCCTCGTTACAATCATCAGTGTCCTGGTCCTTACGACGTTTATATCGTGAAACACCGCATTTAGGACAGACATGCATGGCCTCGTACTCGTTACGATACAATACACAGTCATTCGGACATGCATGTATTCTTTCGATCTTCAACCCCATTGGACATATCAACTTCTTTGCCTGATATGTTGTACCGGGTAACTCGTTGTTATCTGGGAGCATTTCTCCTAAAAGCTGTAATAAGGACGTGAAACTCTTATCGCTCCAACCATTGTCTGCTTTTAAGTTTAATAATTTCAACACAGCTGACAGTTTTGTAAATTTGGTACACCCGGGATACAACGGCTTCTTAGATTCATTAGACAAATTTTGAAATTTATCATAATTTTTATCACTAATTTCATCTTCCACATCACGTAACATATCCTCCAAATTTTCAGTAAACTCGTGTTCTACATTTTCATCAAAATTCCTCTCCATCTCATCATCGTCATTTTCGGGTTCGACGTTAATATCAGAATATTCGGCACTCTCATAATCCTCGTTCCAATCAAGTTCAAAATTATCAGAAATTCCAACATTCTCATCATTCAGTTCACGATTACAATCCTTATTGGCACTACTACTTTCCCCAAATTTCTCACCATGCATGAACCAACATGTATATCTCTTCTTAAATCCCCGACAAATCAAATGAGCTCTAATTTCTTCGATGTCCAAAAATCTTAATAAATTTTTACAATCTTTACAAGGACATAAAATGTCTTCTTCTTTTTTATTCACTCTATAACTCTCAGCAAATTTTATAAACTCATCAACGCGAACCAAATATTCTTCACTGTCACGTCGCATTTCATACATCCAGCTTCGATCCATCTGTTAAATTAAAAAAATGATTTGATCAATTAATCATGCATGGTCAACATTCTCCTTCGTGTACAAAATTTTGGGCTTACAAAGGGCCGGTTTACAATCCTAACCCACTCTTTGAATATTATGTCTCATATGTGAACACATATTAGCGAGATTTAATTAGTATTTGAGAAAAATTCGGCAGCATTTCCCCTTAACTCCCCAAGTATGCGTACGAACCACATACTCGTAGGAGCAATAAGGGAAAATACTGTCGAACTTTCCTCAAATACTAATTAAATCCCGCTAATATGTGTTCACATCCTAAATGAGACATAATATTCAAAGAGCAGTCCCAAAACGGGGACTATCCAAAATTAATCCCTATTGGATTAATTTTGAACGGGCATGGACCTAAAAGCATCTAAATGTCGGTTATTGGACCACAATACACTAATTAATTACATCTAAAATTAAGAATTCAAGAATATATGCATGAAATGACCTAATTAAATAAGCCTAAATAACAGAAAATTAGAGAGAAAATGATTTAAATACATATTACTAACCTTAGAAAGATGGAGAGGAGAAAATACAAACTTAATTCAAAGATCTCAGATCTCAGCTGCTGGCCTCGATCAATTCGCAGAAATAAAAAGCTCAGTTGGATATGTATGAACTAAAAACTTGATCAAAACGGCGCTCTGGAAGGGAAGACAATAAAACCCTACACTATTATACACGGCTATTTAGTTATATATCCGTGTAGCTCTCTACCTATTTCTACACGGTTTTTTACTTATAAAGCCGTGTACAATTATAAGATTTATACACGGCTATATATCAAAAAACCGTGTGTAATGTTCCTACACGGCTTTGTATCAAAAAACCGTGTAGCTCTCTCAATTATTTGCACACAGACCTCTTTACACACGGATTTGTGGTTTCTAATAAACCGTGTAGCTCTCTCTAATAATTCGACACTGATTGTTAACTAATTATCCGTGTAGAAATCGTTCAGATCTTTTGAGCTCATGTTTGGTACACTGTTTTTAATATAATTGCCAAATCCGTGTACAATGTGCAGTGTACAAAGCCAGTTTTTGTAGTAGTGTTTTTCTCCTAAACATTATGTCTCATCTATACCTTTTGTAATTACGCCCAGTGTGAACGCTGAACATAACGAACAAACAAAGGCGGGAACACCAATTCAATCAAAATTGTTCAAACAGTCAGAGAAAGAGGTTTCTCTCTGTTGCCTTGCGAAGAGAGAAACAAAATAGAAAATTGGAAGAGTTCAGAGAGAGAGAGACGTAGAGGCAGTAAAAAGAGATACAAATGAGAAGATAAGAATGAAAATATGCGTGTCCCACATGCCTTATTAAATTAATTCCATTTTACTATATACTATTCAATATTTGTAAACGGAATCCAATTACAACTATTATTCTTTATTAATATTTTAATTGCTATATCCTATTCAATCAATAAAATTCTTATATATTGCAATCTATCAATTTCTAATTTCGAATTATATAAATTTATGAATGTTTAAAACTTTAATTAATATTATACATATTTTGTTACAATCCCTTAAATTTCTCATGTCAGATTTCATGAAATTTTGTATATTTCAAAATTTTCCAACTATTTATTTGTTGTACTTCACATGAAATTAACTTTCATTATTTTGTTCATTTGTTCAGAAAATACAATTTGATTATTAATTGTTATCTATTTTTATTGAAAAACACGTAATAAATGTTTCATATATTACCTTTAGTTAAAAATTTCATTTACGTATTTTTCATAGCGTTACAAGTAGATCATCATATAAGCAACAAAAGCGGCTCTTCTTTATTATAAGTTTTTGACATTTTTTAATTTTTCTTTAATCGAGAATATTATAACTGTTAGAGATTTGCTAACAGTAAAACTTCCATATTATTTTCTATCATGCATCCGAATAAACTAATTATGATAGAAAAGTAAATACAATAATATATACATTATTAGGGGATTTGCTCCAAATGCGTTTTTCTCTTTCCCAACTAATGTTTATGTGATTTGTTGACACTTCACACTAGCATTCCATTAATTTTTTGGGTTGATAAGATATTATCATGACTAAATTAAGACAATTGAAATACAAATTCAGCTACTAATTTCATAAACCGCAAAATTAAGTGACTTAATTCGACATTAGTTTTAGAACCAGATACCATTTGAAGTCCAATTGGCTGAGATCTTCCCCATAGACATTCCTATATCTGAGTTTGAGAGGCTGAGACGATGCATATATACTCATTGACAGTGATCTCTCTTTCGCGCTATTGCAAAGGTGATGTCATATTTTCTGGAGTTAATTTCATTTATTGCAAAAATTACTCCAGAAACACTGAATCTGCTATCATGCATAAATGTTGTGTTTTTTTGTTGTTCGTCTAAAAGCAGAACTGGTACATGGCCTGTGTTTGTAACAAGGGGTCAATATCAGTCCTGGTACTATACTTTTCAGTAGGTTAATTGATTTTTTTTTTCTGGTACCAAATTTGGAGGCCTTGGGGAGCATATATATCATAGACAGCGAGCTTCTGTACAAGCCGGAGATTTACTGGTAACCGTGTAAATTTTTGTTCCCCAACTTGTTGATATGCTTAGTCTTATCAAAATATATTTAAAAAATATACGTGGTTGTAGTCAATGTTTTTAAATGCGGTCGCATGGATCGCATATGCCTATGCAGTCGGCAGCTGCGCTTAGAACGTCATGCAGTCCCTCTCATGCGGATGCGGTTTTAAATATGCGGCTGCATATGTGGGTGCAAAATTTAATATGCGGAGCATGGAACCAAAATTTAGCGTTATACGTACGGACCCAACCCAAAATCCCAAATTTAATATGAGTTATGCGATTAATAGTTGTTGCATACATAATTTGTTGTTGCGGAAATAAGATTTAATTATAATTGTGAAACAGCAAGCAGGTTTTATTATTGTGCAAAAATTTATTGTATTTTTCACATACAATAAGGCATAATTCATGCTATTTATGCGGAAATAAATTCAAATACACGCATATGAATATGTATATATATGAACTCTCATTTTAAAATCCGCACATATAAATCCGCAACAAAATCCGCATATGCGGCCACATACCACATATGTAGATGCAGTGGCCTTCCACATGCATGAACAAAACCACATTCTAAAACATTGGTTGTAGTAATACAATTTGGCATATGGTCCTTGTTTTCTTTGTAATCTGCTTGTTTGGTTTTATAAATATCGAAGTCCATCTATTTAAGGCCCAATGTTGTTCCTTTCTAATATAACATTCGGCCCAATTAACCAATTCGTCAGGGGGCCCAACTAACTCCTTAAATGGAGAATTTGGCAGTTGTGTCAAGTACGCAAGTTTGGTTGGTTAAAAAGGAGAAAGAAGATGGTTAACAAATTGATGAAAGGAAACCTATTATATGGGTCAACTATTATTATTTATAAATTTTCTGTTTAATTGGACTATGACTTGATATTTACAATTTGAACACAGCCTACATTAATACACAGGTCCTTTCCAAATTAAAAAGAAAAACAAAGGATGTTAGTGGACAAAAAAAGAAAAATGTATGTTACTTAAATAGTTTTATTTGATTATTTTAAAATATTTCGACATTGAAAAAGATCTGGTCTATACGATTATATAATATTAGCAAAAATTTTATTTTTTTTGAATATTTTTACTATTTATTAAGTATTTTACAATACTGTTGTTTTCAGTCTGAAAAACTGCAGCTTTGTAAAATACTTAATAAATAGTAAAAAAATAAAAAAAATGTAAAATTTGATCTCCAAGCACATTTTAATATAGAGATCATGTTGAATGGTTTGGATCGACTGTTTGGACTTTGAAAATTGCAAAACCGAATTGTTGTAAGATGTTGAAACTTACAACTGTTGTAAGTGGACCCCTTTTCATATATATATATATATAGAGGTTGGCTATTCTACTTACATAAGCATATGAGGCCATATGCTTATAAGTTATTTTTGCGTTTTTCAATGTTCAAATGGTCGATCTAAAGCGCTCAACATGCTCTCCATATTAATAAGTGTTTGGAAACGAAATTTTACATTTTTTGTAATTTGTTTACTATTTTTCTAGAATTTTTCAAAACAGTGGTTTAATATGGTAAAAAAAAATAATAAAAAAAATCTGAAAAATGCTATTTTGTAAAGTTCCAAAAAATGTAAAATTTTGTTTCCAAACACATATTAATATGGAGAACATGTTGAGCGCTTCAGATCAACCATTTAGACATTGAAAACGCAAAAATGACTTATAAGCATGCTCACATATGCTTATGTAAGTAGAGTAGTCACTCACATATATATATATTTATATATTTATATATATTATTTATTCTAATGAAAATATAATTTATTAAATAATATGTTAATTTTGTCCACGTATTTTAAATTAGGTATTCGAATTATATCCGTATTTGTATTCGTATTTGTTTAATATCTAATTCTTATTAGTATCCGACTAATGTCACATTAATCCGTATCCGAAAATAATAAACATATTAATATTTGTATGCCATATTTAATCCGTATCCATATTTGTATTCATATTCATTTCATATCTGACTCTTATATGTATCCGATTAATATCATATTCGTAACTGTATATCAAACAAAAAATTGCGTAATAACTAGCGTTCTGTAGTTGAAAATTTAATCTCTCACTTTTATCCAACTGGTCCTTAAAGTTCTAACAAAATTCACCCAACAATAAATTCTAGTGGTACCACTCAATATTAATTCAATTTAATTATTTACTATCGTAATTATTAATTTTTATCTCTCGTACCTGATGAGACGAAGAACGTCCCACGCTACGTCTCAACTCTTCCATGAATCCGTTGATCTGTGGTTGAAGCACGCCCAACACCTGACCTGAAATCGCATTTATGTCTTCTTGCCTCAGAGGAAGCGGCGCCGAAGAATATTATTGCGATTGAATTGCGATTGCGAAGAAGACGTCTGGGACCCACCTGGACGATAGAACGATCTCGTCTTGCCTGAAACATTAAAAATAAGATAATTAATATTACGTTACAAAATTTAAATACAAATTTACAATTTTAAGTATGTGTATTTTACCTAGAGCACTGAGACCATAGTTGTCGCTGTGAGCATTATTGTCTGTGTTAGTGTACCAGATGTCTGTGTCAAAAGAGGGCCAAAGGGCTTGATCAGGCCCATACTTTGCGCTCATATCCCGATCGTAGTCTTTCTGCAAAATTTATAAAATAAAACAACAATAAAGTAAGTACAACAAAGAATGAATATTATGTTGGTCAGAGTGTTGGAAATAAAGGTTGTTGAAAAGAGGAACATCAACTTTTTTGAAGGTGGGTAATTGGGAAGGTTTTTTTCTCATGATTTGGACTTTATATTTGATTGGAGGGCTCATATTAAATCCAAAATTTCATCTTTTAATCATTGCCGTTGGCGGATAGGAACATCAACATGCTTAATAATGGAATGGAGGTACATGCAACTTGTTCTTGAGATCGTGTCCAAATAACTTAATTAACTTGTTCCAAAGCTAAGGCACAATGAAATGATGAATTAAGTGATGGAATAGTAATATTATTGGAGAATATGGACATTGAGGAAGTCCTGAGAAAATAACATACAACTACTATTATATTCAATCCATGCAAGTGCTCACTGATTTGATTCTTTTTCCATATATTCAAGAATCTTTTTATTTTGATCAGTGTTATCAAATTTACGTATAGTTGATCAAATAGTACTATATAGTGCAACATGTAGAAGTGATGGATTACAATATATTTATGATGCTATTATTCGTAGTGGTGTAAACAGAAGGCCACAAATAAGCTAGTATATATAACATGAGGCTATAGATAAGCAAACTATATACATTTATGATAATTCCAGCTTATGTTAATCTTTAGGATATATTTATGTGACATATTAATAAGTTCCTCAAACTGAACGTTTAAAATGGCAGATGCATATAAATATTCTCATGATTTTATATTGGGAGGTATAGTAAAGGTGACAATAGGCTACTGACTCCATGTGAACGTTGAGACTTGAGACTATGTACCCATTATAAAAATATAATTTAAAAAAAAAATAGTTAAATGGTTTTTTTTAAAGATCGTAAATAAAAAAAAAATCGTCTAATAATGAGGATGTGTTTTCAAATACAAAAATCACCGGAGCAACGCATGAATATTTGAAATGGAGAGGAAGAAGAGCGAAATGGAGGCGCAAGAAAGGAGGAAGTCGGTCAGACTGTAGTGGAACCTCTCTTTCAAAGTTTTTGGTCTTCTGTGCCTAAGACCACCCACCAACTCGTGAAGAAAAAAAACATAATATACAAAACAGAAGTCAAAATGCTTTTTTCATATCTTGTCAAAATATCTCTTCCACACACACATATATATATACACACACACAAAACATGTCTTGTCAAGAAAAAAATACAAAATAATCTCCTGAAATTACTCAAAATATCCACATATATATGCAAAACATGTCTTTGTCACAGATAACTCGTACCAAAATATCCAAATATATATATATATATATATACACACACACACACACACACACACAAGACATGTCTTTTCAAGAAAAAAATAATATACAAAATAATATCCTGAAATTTATCAAAATATCCACATATATATGCAAAACAACTTGTCACCATTTCGGACCAAAATGATTTTAGCCTCCCAAACAAACCAAATATATGTTTATAAGTTTGCATGAGTACTGCTCTTTCATATTTTTAGTTCTTTTTCTTCTAAAATAAATGGACGATTATCTATCAACAAATATAATATAAAATAGTAGGAAAACTGATGATATATATATATAGGATGCATGTATCGTTGGACGAGTGGCCGGGAGCCAAATTTCCTGGCAAATATATTAACAGAATAACAGGTATCAGTTTAATTTTGATTTTGTGTCGAAATTTTATGTATATCTATCTATACATGGAACTTATGCTAGCTTGAGATCCTGCCGAAATGACTTATAACTAGCCAGAACCTGATTGATGTGTCGAAAAAGTTGAATATGTATTGAACATCATGTATTTGGATGATTTCGTGTTCGAATCTGGTGAGGTACCATACCTCATAGCTAGAGTTAGATCTTGCAAGAATTTTTAAAGAATCCGGTGAATTTTAGACTGACCCCAATAAAGTTTTGGTACCGCATAAGATACTCGGAGCTAGCCTAGCTAGCTGGCCGACAAACATCAAGCATGTGTACTGATTTATTAAGGCAGAATGAAATGGTGACCTAAGTGATGGAATAGCAAAATTTTTGGTGAATTAATATGAACAATGAGGAAGCCGTGAGAAAAAAAAAACATACAACACATAGATGCTTCTTTCAAACCCATCAAAGAAACTCCGGGTACTCCGGGAACTCCGGGTGCTCCGTGTATTGGGGGTACTCGGACTGCTCCCACTGCTCCCACTGCTCCCACTGCTCCCACTATTCCGGGTAGGGGTACTCCGGGTACTCCGGGAACTCCAGGTACTCCGGGTACTGGGTGCATCTCCAGATAAGTGCATCCGGGGTACCCACTGTGGCGCTACCTCCCGTGTTGGTCTAAATGTTTGAGATGGCATCAAATCTTAATGGTCTGATATAATTAATTAGCTAGTTAGTGCAACTGTGATGTGAGGCTAGCTAGTATTTTTTTTTTTTTGTCGAAATGAGGTGATTCTGAATCACGATGTGTATTATCAGTGTAAGGCTGAACTCATGGATGTATTGAATCATGTCTATGAATAAGAAATAAAATACTGAACCTGAGGAAGTTAATAAAAAGAATTGATAGTCTCGCTAATTATGTTTATAGAGTTGTTTCTGCTGAGTCTATAAATCAGCTGCAATTATATATGTTATATGGGAGAACTATGCAATTGTCTAATCACTGAAAAAACAAATGAATACCAAATTGACAATTTTCTCAAAAAAAAATACCAAATTGACAATAAATATACTAAAAATATTTGAAGCTATTAAAAAGTGCTATATAAATTATATATTTGTCTACCCCTCAGAATTGCATGAATAATTCCAGCTCCTTGTATAAATTCTGCACACACGAGCAGTAAATAAGAACTCTCTGAATAATAACAAGTCATAATCGTGGCATTTTTTTGTATGTATACAACTATAGTGAAGCACATTAATTGCTTGATACACAAATGATCAATAGTTGGAGGAAGAGGATGCATGATCGCCAAGTGATTCAAGAGAAATTAGGAATGTCAATGGGGAAGATCTCAGCCAATTGGACTTTAAATGATATCTGGTTCTAAAACTAATGTCGAATTAATATGTGGAGCATGAAACCAAAATTTAGCATTATACGGACTCAACCCAAAATCACAAATTTAATATGAGTTATGCGATTTATAATTGTTGCATACAAAATTTGTTGTTTATGCGGAAACAAGGTTTAATTATAATTGTGAAGCAGGTTTATGCGGGTAAATGAATTGTATTTTTCACATACAATAAGGCATACTTCATGCTATTTATGCGGGTAAATTCAAATACAAGCATATGAATATGTATATATATGAATTCTCATTTTAAAATCTGCATATATAAATCCGCAATAAAATCCGCATATGCTATCACATACCACATATGCAGATGGAGTGGCATTTCCCATGCATAAACAAAACCACATTCCAAAACATTGGTTGTTATAATACAATTTGGCATATGGGCCTTGTTTTCTTTGTCCAATGAATCTGCTTGTTTGGTTTTATAAATATCGAAGTCCATCTTTTTAAGGCCCAATGTTGTTCCTTTCTAATATAACATTTGGCCCAATTAACCAATTCGTCAGGGGGCCCAACTAACTCCTTAAATGGAGAATTTGGCAGTTGTGTCAAGTATGTAATTTTGGTTGGTTAAAAAGGAGAAAGAAGATGGTTAACAAATTGATGAAAGGAAACCTATTATATGGGTCAACTATTATTATTTATAAATTTTCTGTTTAATTGGACTATGACTTGATATTTACAATTTGAACACAGCCTACATTAAGACACAGGTCCTTTCCAAATTAAAAAAGAAAAACAAAAGATGTTAGTGGACAAAAAAAGCAAAAATGTATGTTACTTAAATAGTTTCTATTTGATTATTTTAAAATATTTGGACATTGAAAAAGATCTGGTCTATACGATTATATAATATTAGCAAAAATTTTATTTGTTAGAATATTTTTACTATTTATTAAGTATTTTACAATACTACTGTTTTCAGTCTGAAAAACTGCATTTTTGTAAAATACTATAAATAGTAACCGAAATGTTGTAAGATGTTGTAACTTACAAAAAATAGCATACTAACTAGCGTTCTCTAGTTCAAAATTTACTCTCTCACTTTTATCCAACTGGTCCTAAGTTCTAAAAAAATTGACCCAACAATAAATTCTAGTGGTACCTCTCAAAATTAATTCAATTTAATTATTTACTATCGTAATTATCAATTCACCCTAGCTTGCAATTTGCAAAAATGCCCTATATAAACCCGCTCAGTGTACGGCTGAGATTATGGTGGTATTGAATCATGTCTATGAATAAGAAATAAAGTATTGAACCAGAGAAATTGATTAAAACAATTGATAGTCTGCCTCGAGTTTATAGAGTTATTTCTGCTAAGTCTGTATGCTGCAATTATATATGTTATATGGGACAATTATGCTAATATTGTCCAATCATTGAAAAACAATTGACAAAAAATTTAGGCACTGAAAATGTCCTTTCCAAATGTATACTAAAAATATTAATGCCTTCTTTTATATAATTGATAAAACTTGATAAGCTATAACTAGTACTGGTAGAGAACAAGCTGAAAAAATATTTGAAGCGATTGAAAAGTTATATATATAAATTATATATATGTGTACCCCCTCAGCCTTCACTACTACAGAAAAAGAGATTGCAGACGGACATTACCGGAAGAGCAACACGGATTTCCCTGCCGTGTATGAGTTGAGGGTGTATAAAAGGTACCCTCTATAGACACGGATATTTACCCGTGTATATCTAACGCTTTCTACACGGATTACCAAATAAACAGCCGTGAACATACACCTGCCTGTGGCGCTCTCCATATAACCGAGCAAAACGGATATTACGTAAACGACCGTGTACGACTACTCTTTATTCACGGACAATGCAACTAAATGTCCGTGTCGGTTACTTTATCTACACGGACATTTAATTGTATATCCGTGTCCCTCTCTTAGCAAATCAATAAAAAATAAAATAATCCTTGTATCTCCGAACTCGTTCTACACGGACATTAGTCAGAACAACCGTGTCGAATTACTCTAGCTACACGGACGTTTAATTTCATATCCGTGTCCTGTCATAACTATCGTACACGGACAAATATAAAATAATCGGTGTAGACACCGAAAACGATCTACACGGGTTTTTGTTAAATAACGGTGTCAAGTATTGTTTTCCACACGGACTTTTAACTTCATATCCGTGAAGCATTCTTAATTATCATACACGGACTGTATAAAAGAATATCTGTACTCATTTCTACACGGTTGTTTGTTTAACAACGGTGTGGAATTACTGTGTTTTACACGGACGTTCACACGGGCTTTCGTTTAATATCCGTGTAGAATTGTCCCATTCTTTTTTCTTGATTTTTTCCATTTCTGGGCTAGCCTCCAGTTTAATTTGCTAGCCAGTTTTCCTACAAAATTCATATACCATTCTGTTTTGCTAGCCAGTTTTCCAGATAATTTGACATTAAATTATGCTTGCTAAATTCATATATACACTAAATTGTTATCCAAATCCATGTTCAGCATTACAATATTGATATAGAAACCATCTTGCCCAGCTACATCTTATATTGTCGATATGCTCCTTGGAGTACACAGCTTGCTTTGATGGTTTCTACAATTATAATTTGATATTAGTTACTAACAAGAAAAGGTAGATGCAAGACAGTCGCAAATATCAATTGCTAATTTAATGAAATGAGAATTATAAGTAAGCATAATATGAAAATATCAATTGCTATTATATAAGCACAATTAATATGAATTACATACCACATTTGGAAATGTGAATTGCATTTTTTCGACAAAGAGAAACATGGAAATCATCATGTAATATCCGCATTCCCAACCCGCCTCCTGTTGCGGGCTCTACAATTTACATTTAGCGGCCTATGTTAGAATGACAATAATTTTTTGAACAAAATATGAAATTATAGAATTGTGTTGTGCTCACCGACCACCACCTCCAAGTCAACCTTTTTCCCATTTTCTTGTCCTTGCTGCACAATCCTCCTTTTGTAACGTATGTAGCAAAAGCCCTTACAAAATGGAGTGACTCTAATTAGCAATTCCACAATTTGTTATAATTGGGAATAAATCAAACATAGTGAAAGATTATTGCTTACTTTTGCACATACGGGAAGATTGATTTGCACGTGCCAAATGGGATCTTTTCTGTGGGCTGCAAAGAATCCACGACGTAAACCGCACTCAGGCAAGGCACAATGATGATCAAACACCAGTGTCCCCTGTGGGAGGAGAAGAATTATAGGATCTTAGCATACAGTACAATATTTTGGCATATATAATAGTGAGACACGTGTTTGCTTGACTTGATGGTGTGATTTCAATTATTTATATATTTAATCACAAGGTTAGAACTAACATCTGGTGGTATGGCAAGAGAAGAAATCTCTTCTTCGCCTTAGTAGCTTGGAGCATCGCGCCACACAGGTAATCCATAGCCACCTCCGGAGCATTTTCCACGTTCGACCAACTAAGTACGCTGGGGTCCAGAAAAGCACACAAGTTCTGTTTGCTCTTGCAATGAGTAGTATTCATTAGCCTCCTGAAAAATTATCATATGACATTAGAATATATTCTTCAGTGCTATACACATGATATAAACAATTTTTGGTCACTAACATGAGGAAAATGGTGATGTGCCCCACGGAGAGCCATCTATCGGACCCCGAGGCATGTAGAAAGTCCTTGAAGTCGGTGAACGGCAGCAGTACAACCGAGCCTTCGTGTAGAAATATCCCCGGAGGGACAGGTATGACGACTTCCGTCATGTCCTTGGGTGCCGCCATCAAGCGGTCGTGGAGATCCCGCAAATCCTTTCCGGGAAGGAGCTTGTATTCTTCCTCGGTGAGCAGACGAGGTGGAGGTCCTGCTGGTTGGACAGGAGGGTCATGGCCTGCTGGTCCGGCAGTAGGGTCAGCAACTACTGGTCCGGCCGTAGGGTCAGGTTCTGATGTTTGGGCAGGAGGGTCATGGCCTGCTGGTTGGGCATCAGCTGCTGACCCTGCTGCCGGAGCAGCAGCTGCTGACCCTGCTGCCGGAGCAGCAGCTGCTGACCCTGCTGCTCCGGCAGCATGGTCAGCAACTGCTGGTCTGGCAGCATGGTCAGCAACTGCTACTCCGGCAGCAAGGTCAGCAACTGTTTGGGAAGGTCCTTCTGCTTCGTCCCTCCGTACCGGTGACATCACGCCCTCCGTGCGACTACCATCATCTCCTACTGTCTGTATCGAAATTTTTTACCTTTTTCAAGTATTTGAAAAGGAAGTGCTTTGAATGTAACAAAGTAACTTGACTATTTATGCATTACCTGATCCAAAATAATCTGATTCTTGGGCCATTGCACGAATGACAGCCGGGCATCTTCGACATAGAGCATGCTATTCTCGGGTCTTTGGACAGGAAGAGGTATGCGCTCCCATCCCTCCACGACATTGTCAATCTGTACGGCGGCATGGCCGGGAAGTAGCTGCTCATTGTGCACTTTGTCGGCTGCTGGATGTACCATGCCCTTAGCAACAATCAGAGGCTTACTCCCGAGCCACAGCACGAGTTCGCATGCTGTGGCGTCCTGCAATTTCATGCAAGTAGTTATTTTTAAATTGAAATATTGTCCAACAAGTAGTAATTGCCTTTAGAATACGAACAAGTAGTGATTACCTTTAGACGATCCAAATCGTATCCGAACGTCCCGGATGCCTGACTACTTCGCCGAACTCCCGTCGGGGTGGGAGGTGCTTGCTCGGCTGGCTGCGCCATAGCTGTAAAATCGGCACGCAACCTTGTTTCCAACTCCTCCATCCTTGCCTTGTACTCGGCGCTCACCTCCTTGCGTATCTGCGCAACTATCTCGTCTTTGTTCATTTTCGCACGAGATTTCCTTCGAGGTTTTGGTCCATTGAATACGTCCTTCCAGCCCCTGTAGGCACCTACGCCCCTTACTCGACCAGGGTGTTCTGGATTCCCGAGCGCTATGGACAAGGAGTCATCTTGCCTTTCGACCAACCGGGCACCGGAATTGACCTCCTCCTCCACCTCCAACTGTGAATATAAAATTTAGTTTGACACGCAAAAGAATTAGTGATGTACACAAAGTTTTTAACACGCTTGAATTACACATAGTTCTAACGAACGACTCTTACCATTCTCTGAGCCACGGGTCGCAACGTGGGATGTAGTACTATCCTCCCGTCAGTGGTTAACTCGGACCTTGCCAACTCCCAATTTTGGGCCCTAGTATTTTTTATCCTAACCACGGGTGAGTCATCGTCTTTGTTCAACTCCAGTATTTTAGCCCACTCCTCCCTTTTACCCTGGTAACCACCCGACCCCAACTTGTGCGGATACTTGTTCATTGCAACGATCCTCCTGCCCTCCTCCCTTTTTTTCTTCACACATCAAATTAAGTAAAAAAATTAGCCTAGCTACTATTTTCCATTTATTAAAAAGTAAACAAACCAATTAAAAAGCAAGCAAAAAAATTACAAGTTGTGAGTGGAACAGTACCATTTCAACTCCATATTAATTCAGTTATTCAAAATAAACACCATTTCACATTTATATATGACTGGAACAACAGCAACAGGGTGCCTATTTCGGACACCATTTACCAACATAATTCAAATCGATAAAGGAAAAAAGGTAATTTTGCTGAATTTACATACCTTGAACTCGTCCGTGCTCTTCATCTCCACAAACTTCTCCCACTTCGCTTGAGTCAGCCAAGTATAGTAGCCTACCGGGTTTTTACCTTGATCCATCCAATCCGTACTCAGCGTGCTTTTGAATTGCTTCCAAGCTTCATTCATTATCTTCAAGGTCTTATCCTTTACCACCTCCGGGATGTCATCCGGGATGTTCCACTGAGCCTGCATTGACACCCAAATTACTGCATTTAAGTTCATGTACAATTAAAAAAAAGATGTTAACTGGTTAGGTACTTCACCTTCACAATGTTCCACCACTCGGTCTTTTGGGCTTTCGAAAAGTGATCCCATCTCTCTACCAGGATGTCTGCCTTTTGCTTCACCGTGGTGCACGCAAAATTTTTGTACTCAGCCGACCGTGGACCCTTCGCACACCCATTTTTACTGAACTCGATGTCCAGTTGCTTTGCCTCGGACGTGGACGCGCACATCGTCGGACCTCTTTTCCTTTTGGCCGAACCTGATTGGGCAACAGCTTGGTGCTCGCCTTCTTCCATCATATCTACGTGCTCATTCTCAATCGACATGGTTCTATAAAAAAAAATTGAACTTTTTCAGTAAATAACAAGGTAAATACAGTAAATACCTCCAGTAAATACCAAAAAAAAATAGAACTTTCTTCGCAATGGAGGTGTTGAGCGTTTCCCCGAGAAAGAAGAGGTTGGTTGTCGGTCCGGAGAGTTGGTTGGACAGGAGAGGCGACGAAATCGAGGTGAGGTGGGGAAGAAGGACTCGAGCTAAGTTTCGAAATGTTTGGAAAAGAATTGAAGGCGCGAGCTAAGTTATGAAAAATTTGGAAGAGCAGGCGCGTAATATGTATTGTAACCCTAGTTCTACACGGACAATTCACTTTATTCATTTGTGTTAGAACACCTTTATACACGGACATCTAATCTAAACACCGTGTAGAGAGGAAGTACAAGATCTACACGGACTTTTGTATAAAACATCCGTGTAGAAAGACTCGCTCGACACGGATATTAACTTAAAATCCGTGTAGAATGAGGGAGAGCGACACGGACTTTAATCGGAAAGTCCGTGTAGAAAGACCTTTCGACACGGACTTGATTTTAACATCCGTGTCTATACCTTTTCGGACATTGGAACGACACTCGTGCACGAATACCTTTCGACACGGCTGTTTAATTAAACGTCCGTGTCTTTTTACAATTATACACGGACATGTAATTAAAAGTCCGTGATAAAAGTATAAAAATCAGATTATTTATTTAAGTTTTGTTTAATTTGAACAATTCCACGACGGAATTCGAAAAGTTGCCTCTTTATTATTATTTCTAAGGAGAAGACGAAACGACTCTTCAAAATGCTATATAATCTGAGAAACCCCGATTGAGATTTGGTATGTTCAAATGGCCGTGACACCGCCCCCCTCAAGTGTGCCACGGCGAAGCCCAAGGGGGCACCCACCACCAAATGTGCCAGGGCCACGGCCCCCCTCAAACCCTCCCGAAGTCCCTCTCGAAGGTCCCGCAGTCCCTCCCGGCTTCGAAAAGCCTCCTCCCTACGTGAAGAGGACATGGCCATGGCCCCCCTCAAGTGTGCCACGGCGAAGCCCAAGGGGGCACCCACCACCAAAAGCCCTACGTACGTAGGGGCAATGCAGCCAGACCATTCTTCCCTTGGATTAAACGTCCAAGGCAGCCACCACCATCTAACTAGTTTAATTAAGTTTTTTTTTTTGTTTGCTTTGTAGTTATTTTGTAGTTTTTCTTTAAATTTGTGGTACATGTATGAGGATCATTTCTTTTGGTATGATGTATGGGGATCCTTTTTTATGTAATATATTTTGTTCTTTAATCAACAATCTTTTTTTTACACAGTTTCTTTTTTTGTTAAATACTTCATGCTATCTAAATAAATACTTTTATAGATAAGAATTAGCAGCACAAAACAACAACATGCAACAATATATAAGCACTGCAAAGGTTATTACTTAAAAACCTTTAATATTTAAAACGTTGATTCTAAGTAAAATACTTAATGCTGTCTAAATAATCTGATTTGAAAACATAAATTAACACTTACCTGATATGAAGAATAAATAATTTATGGGGACTTTACAAAATAATTACAAAAGCTAGCTTTAACAATATATAATTTCCGGGAATTGCAAATTAAAAACCTTTTTACACGGATTTTTAATTAAATATCCGTGTACGATACCGTTCGACACGGACTTTTAGTTAAACGTCCGTGTAGCTCGCTTTGCATTTCTACACGGATGTTCAGTTAAAGAGAAGGGAGTAGGTCCGATGCCCACCGGACCTACTTTCATGTTCAACGATGATGACCGTCCGATGTAATTTAAGATAGCGCGCACGGAAAATGAAACAGATACGAACGAATTTTAAACGATTCCGCACGAATGTTAAAGCAAATAGACGGTGATTAAACCCATCACAAGCAAATACGAACGAATCAGATAAACTTTTTTGAATTATCATGACCTACTTTTAATATGTTATGTACGAGAGCAGCTTGTGTCCGATGCCCATTGGACCCAAAGTGAGTTCGATGGGCTCTATCACCGTCCGATCTATCTCAAGATCCGTGCGCACGTAGATTAAAGATGGCGCGAAAGTTCTGGCGGGAATCAATCGTAAAACAGATGGGCATCGGACCCAAGCGGCTGGGCGCGAAAGTTCTGGCGTGAACCCACTTTGAGTCCGATGGGCATCGGACCCAAGCTGCGCGCTCCCCTAAAAAATACGTACATAACGATTGATTCCCGCCAGAACTTTCGCGCCAGCTTTAATCTACGTGCGCACGGATCTTGAGATAGATCGGACGGTGATAGAGCCCATCGAACTCACTTTGGGTAATACAGCTTGATAATACAGCTTGATGGATGGGTAAATGAAGTTAAAATTCCATCAAAATTTGCTGCACTTGATTAAAGGCTGTAATCTTTGATTTGAACGGTCCCGATCAATCAACGGACTAACTATTTTTGTGCGTCTTCACAATCTCACAAGGCAAGAGTTTATGTTTCATGAAACATAAACTCTTGCCTTGTGAGATTGTGAAGACGCACAAAAATAGTTAGTCCGTTGATTGATCGGGACCGTTCAAATCAAAGAGCATTGCATTTATTGTCTTCCGTGAAAGTTTGATCAAAAATTATTTTTATTTACCCATTTATCTAGTTCATTGAATATTGAAGTATCGTATGGCCACAAACACTTCGTGCTGGATCAAACCTCATACATAATAAATTTTCCAAACTTTTATGTTGGTTACATTCAATGTTCTCCCTTGATCATTTTAAAACATATATGGAATGATTTCGTTGCAGATCGACCGTTGATTTTCCGCTTGAAAATGAACGGTCCAAAAATATTTTTACAGTGATGAAAGTTTATAAAAATAATATGTATAAGTATTATTTGGCCATATAAGATGTAAAAAAAATAAAAATATATTTTTTGAATTATTTTCGTATGTACTGTTGTACATGTATTAGGTGATTAGTAAATATCAAGCTTTGTTGACCGTCCGATAAACGAAGAACGGTCCTGATGTCTTCATTTAGGAGGTGGTGGGTAGATTTTCCGCCCTCTCTGAGGTAACATAATATTTCTGTTTAGATCTGGTTCTAGATGATGCACAAGATCCTTTAATATTTGTGCATCATAATGATTAGACGGTCGGATATAACCACAGATATTACGTCACCTTTGAGTTTATGAAAGCCCTTCTATCCCTCCTCTCTGTGGATAAATTTTTTCGATCTTCAAACCCACTGGACATATCAATTTTTTCGCCTGATATATTGTACGGGGTAACTCGTTATCCGGGAGCATTTCTCCTAAAAGCTTTAATAAGGACGTGAAACTCTTATCACTCCAACCATTTTCTGCTTTCAGGTTAAATAATTTCAACACAGCTGACAGTTTCGTAAATTTGGTACACCCGGGATACAACGGCTTTTTGGATTCATTAGACAAATATTGAAATTTATCATAATTTTTATCAGTAATTTCATCTTCCACATCATGTAACATGTCCTCCAGATTATCAATATACTCGTGTACTACATTTTCATCGATTTCCGTCTGCAGCTCATCATCGTCGTTGCGATCAAGTTCAACATTATCAAAATTTTCGTCATTCAAATCATCATCGCTGAAATCAAGTTCAAAATTATCCAAATTTTCTACATTCTCATCGCTCTCTTCACAACGGTTAGAATTCTTATTGGTACAACTACTTTCCCCAAATTCCTCACCATGCATGAACCAACATGTATATCTTTTCTTAAATCCACGACAAATCAGATGAGCTCTAATTTCTTCGGAGTCCCCAAATCTTAAAAAAAATTTACAATCTCTACAAGGACACAAAATGTCGGCTTCCTTCATCTTCACTCTATACCTCTCAGCGAATTTTATGAACTCATCAACGCGACCCAAATATTCTTCACTATCACGTCGCAATTCATACATCCAACTTCGATCCATCTGTAAATTGAATTAAAAAAATGATTTCAATTAATCATGGTCAACTTGTAAATTGGTACCAAATTCTAGGCTTACAAAGGGCCGGTTTACAATCCTAACTCACTCTTTGAATATTAGGTCCCATATGTGAACACATATTAGCGAGATTTAATTAGTATTTGAGAAAAATTCGGCAGCATTTCCCCTTAACTCCCCAAGTATGCGTAAAAACCACATACTCGTAGGAGCATTAAGGGAAAATACCGTCGAACTTTCCTCAATTACTAATTAAATCCCGCTAATATGTGTTCACATCCTAAATGAGACCCAATATTCAAAGAGCAGTCCCAAAACGGGGACTATCCAAAATTAATCCCTATTGGATTAATTATGGACGGGCAAGGACCTAAAAGCATCAGTAGGGGTCGGTTATTGGACAACAATACACTACTTACACATGATCGATCTAAATAAGTACAAATAAGTAACATAAAAATAGAGGAAGAAAAGGAAAATATATATATTTATACACTAACCTTAGAAAGATAGAGAGGAGAAAATACAAACTTCAAAGATCTCAGATAATACCAGCTGCTGGCCTTTGCAGAAATCGGATCAGCGCATTCAATACAGAGAGAGAGACAGTATTAATTACTTGATAAAAAAAAAACGGCGCTGGAAGGAGAAGGCCTTTTATACCAAAACCCTACAAAGACTTTTCTACACGGATCTTACGTTAAGAAATCCGTGTAGCTCTCTCACAAATCATACACGGCTATTTGTATTTAAGAACCGTGTTTATAATGCTAGCCTCTTCTATGAAAATTTATAAAAATCCGGGTTATGCCCCATAGGAGAATGCGTTTCTACACGGATTTTGAAGAAACAACCGTGTACATTTACTTTTGACACGGATCTTTCGTTAAGAAATCCGTGTAGCTCTCTAAAAAATCATACACGGCTATTTGTACTTAAGAACCGTGTGTAATGGTAGCTAATTTCGTTTAGGTTATCTTTTAATTTTGCAAATTCGGGCAGCAAATCCCATTGTTTAGGGATGCTAAAAATTATTATGGAAATTTATAGTTCATTGATGAATAGAATTAAAGTTTTCGTGTCCTATATATTTTTTGGGTTTATTTATTTATTTATGGGCTAGTCTTTTTCTACACGGATATTCAACTAATATCCGTGACAATTACTATTTGGACACGGTTTTGAGTTTAATATCCGTGTATGTTATCCTATATATTTTTCAATTAACAATTTTTCTTCTGGGCTAGCCTCCAGTTTTGCTAGCCAGTTTGCTACAAAATTCAATATTGAGTTTACCCCCAGTTTTTCAGATAATTTGACATCCAATTTTCCAATTACAGCACAAAAATTATACTTAGCATTACAAAATTCATAGTTAGCATTACAAATCCATGTTCAGCAATTACAAAATTCATAAATTCATCTCCTTATTTACAATTACAGCACAAAAAATTACTAAATTCTCTATATTTTATTTAATTACAAGAACATGCTTTATATTTGAAACACAAAATAGGTGGATGGCATACAAACCGGTCAATTAATAAGGGTAAACTAAAAATTCATGTACACTAAATTATACAAATCCATATTGAGTATTACAAAATTTAAATTGAAACATTATACAAATCCATATTGAGCATATATTACACAAATCCATACTGGGTAGACATATCCTTCTTCCTGAGACTCGATCCCATAGTGATTTCATATATAAACTTAAGGTTTACTTTTGGTGCCAGTAGCCAGGGTTTACAGAGGGTAATATATATGAAGATATACATGTTTTAATAAAGAAAGAGTTGAGTAAAAAGTTGGATGAAGGACCTTGGAAAAAAAAGGGAAGAGGTGGGATGAAGGACCTTCAGAGCCGGATGAAGAGCCGAATGAAGAGTCAGACACAATCTTGTCAGTCTGACAAGATTGTGCCCGACTCTTCATTCGGCTCTTCATCCGGCTCTGAAGGTCCTTCATCCCACCTCTTCCCTTTTTTTCCAAGGTCCTTCATCCAACTTTTTACTCAACTCTTTCTTTATTAAAACATGTATATCTTCATATTACCCTCTGTAAACCCTGGCTACTGGCACCAAAAGCGAAGAGCCATCGTTGCTCACCTGAATGTGACATGGTTCTACAAAAAACAACATTATTAGAAACAAGCACAATTATACATGCATTAGTAAAATAATCACTAAAATAACTATTATACATGCAGTCCAGTATTATACATGCATTAGTTGATTATACATGCATTACTCTATTATTAGAAACAAGCACAATTATACATGCATCACTCTATTGTACATGCATTACTAAACAAGCACAATTATCAAGCTAATCATCACTAAACTAACAATTATACATGCATTACTCTATTATACATGCATTAGTTGATTATACATGCATTACTCTATTATTATAAAAAAGCACAATTATACATGCATCACTCTATTTAATATACTAATTATTTACATTATCTCAACAAATCAAGCATGCATGCATTAATTACTAATTGACCTAAATAAGCAATAACAAGTAACAGAAAATTAGAGTAAGAAAAGATAAATATATACACGACTAACCTTAGCAAGATAGAGAGGAGAAATACAAATTAACTTCAAAGATCTCAGATCCGGGCTCCTTGTGCGCAGAAATCAGACCAATTCGTATACAGAGAGAGAGATTATTAATTGATCAAAACGGCGCTGGAAGGAGAAGGTCTTTTATACCAAAACCCTACACTTTTTTCTACACGGATTTATACTTAATAAAACCGTGTACAATATGCAGTGTATAAAATTGGCAAAACCGTGTATCGATAATCAAAACCCTAGAATAACTTTCTACACGGATTATTATGTAAACAGCCGTGTAGCTCTGTCAAAGATTTCTACACTGCTGTTTAAACAAACAGCCGTGTGAATTTCGCATATTTCTACAATTACCGTTTGTACACGGTTTTTAGGTAAATATCCGTGTATGATTGCCCTATATATTTTTTTAGATTTTTTTTTTCTGGGCTAGCCTCCAGTTTTGCTAGCCAGATCTGTTCAGTATTGAGATTACCCTCCAGTTTTTCTGATAATTTTGTCATCCAGTTTTCCAATTACAGCACAAAAATTATACTTAGCATTACAAAATTCATAAATTCATATTTAGCATTACAAAATTCATAAATTCAACTCCTTATTTACTATTACAGCACAAAAATTACTAAATTCACTAATAAAACATTACAAGAAAATGCTTACAAGAACATTACTAGAATTCACAAAAATTACTAAATTCACTAATAAAACATTACAAGAACATTACTAAATTCACTAATAAAACATTACTAATATGCATAAATTCATATTTTATTTAACACCTTACAAGAGCATGCTTTATCTTGGTTAGGTTCCAAAGAAATGGGGCAGACTAACTTTCAACTAATAAAACATTTTCTGAAAATTAAATTATGTTTTAGTCCCAAGTTTTTGGCGATGTAGAAATGGACATGTTGCAGTGTTCTTACGTTGTTGTTTAAATTCTTTCGCAAACCACATCTTATTCAAAGGGGGTTTGTGTAAGAAATTAAACAACAATGCACTGCAACATGCCATTTCTACACCGCCAAAAACTTGGGATCAAAACATGATTTAATTTAAAGAACATGTTTTATTATTGAAAGTTAGTTTTACCCATTTCTTTGGAACCTAACCAAGAAAAAACATGTTCTTGTCAAGCGTCAAATAAAATATAGTGAAAATAAAAAGAAAATGAAATTCATCACATGCTGTCCATCGGAAAGTTCATCACAATCTGTAAATAAAAAAAAATGATGAGTAAGTAAGCAACAATAAGTAACAGAAAATTAGAGGAAGAAACGGAAAATACATGCCAGAGATGAAGGAGATATTCATGCCAGAAGTGAAGTCCAGATGTAGGTTATCAATTATATCACATCGCTCGTCTTGATAGATGAGCTCCAAAGATAGCGACTTATCTTGATAGATAAGCGATCTGACATAATTGATAAACCTAAATCAAAATTCCAATTATTAACCGTGAAATGATTATCAAAGTTGATCAAAAGCGATATGTAAAGTGACCGGTCTTTCTCTCTTCCTAAGGTTATACAGGAGAACCTACAATTTACCTATGAATTGAAAAAACTCTAACCTTTCCGTTCGTTGAATTACTTGATCAAAACGGCGCTGGAAGGAGAAGGCCTTTTATACGGCGCGGGAAGGAGAAGGCCTTTTATACCAAAACCCTACACTTTTCTACACGGATTTATACTTAACAAAACCGTGTACAATGTGCAGTGTATAAAATTGGCAAAACCGTGTATCGATAATCAAAACCCTACAATAACCTTTCTCCACGGATTATTATGTGAACAGCCGTGTAGCTCTGTCAAAGGTTTCTACACTGTTATTTAAACAAAAATCCGTGTGCATTTTACATATTTCTACACGGTTCTCTTCATAAATATCCGTGTAGCTCTCACATGGCTATCTACACTGTTAGTTAAACAATAATCCGTTTACAATTCCTGATAAACGTCCGTGTAGCTCTCTCAAGGCTTTCTTCACTGATTCTTTAATAAATATCCGTGTAATAGATCCCACAGATATTTCGGGCTTCCAAAAAATTACAATAGCACACGGTTTTTGTATAAAATTGTCAAATCCGTATACAATGTGCCGTGTACAATGACCATTTCTGTAGTAGTGCTTGTATAAATCCCTGCACACACAAGCAGTAAATAACGGCATTTTTTTTATGTATATATCAGTATAGTGAAGCACGCTGACTTACACAAATGATCAATAGTTGGAGGAAGAGGATGCATGATCAGCAAGTGATTCAAGAGATATTTCTATAGTCTTTTTGTCTCAGATTATTTAAAAATCTCAAGTCTCATCTCATGGGCCACTCACATCAAAGCAAGTAATTTACTTAATTTTCTTCATTGTTTTAAGAAAGTGTTACATTGAGCAATTGGTGCCTAAAATTTGTTTATAGCATAAATATATCAAGCCATTGTTATGAACTTGAACAAGGGAAATGTAATTGCAATTTTGATTATTGTTTGACAATTTTGAGAATTGGAAAATTGAGTAAAATTACGATAAATTGGTAAATTAGTTTCATTTTCAACCCTATATATCCTCTATTCTTTAAATTACAATTAAATTCTATACTATAAATTAATAATCAATTCATGAAATTCAACACTTCAATTTTCACATTCTAACAATTCTATTTTAATTTTGAAATTAAATTTGGAAAAAAATTATCAAAAATTATCAAAAATTAAAGCTAATTTAACTATAATTTACCTTGTCTACACTGTAGATCTGAAGTTCTTTTAGTTCTTCTGTCAATTCTAATAATTACAAATTAAATGGAATGCGAAAATAGACAACAAAATGAGAAGAATTTATTTATTTATTTTTTTCCAAAATGCCACAAAAGAAGGAAGACGTAGAAATTAAAGGGGTTCGGTCCGGGAGAAGAAAAGAAGAAAAAAAAGGAAGAGATCGATCGAGGGTCACTGCGCAAGAGAGAAGAGTTTAAGGAAACCGTTTCATATATGTAGTTGCTAAATGAGATTTTATATGACTGTTGAATGGAAGACGTTGTAGCACACTAAGGAACCGCATCAAATTATATGTGATTCTTTAGCGAATTCGCAAAGGAACAGCACCAAATTATTTGGTGTGGTTACTTCCATGCCTACAAAAAAACTTGTTATCTTTCCGGATCTAGATATATTATTTCTTTCTTTCTAAAATAAAAATGTCAGCCTTGTGTTTTATTCTTTTAAATTTGGCAGTGTTTATTTGAGTCGCATTAAATACATTTCAACCTAAAAAGGTACGTTTGAGATCTCTGAGGGACCCAGCTGTATAAATTATGTTGTCTCTGCCTGGACTGAATAACCATCACTTACGGACTTAAGGACCAATCAATATAATGCATTGATTACATGATTACATATTCCAACCGAATTTATATTTTTTTTCAAAAACTTGAGCAGTGTAACTAACAGGAGGTTCAATAAAACATAGGTTTTTACAATTACAAAAAATAACGAAAAAAAAAAAGAGAGAAAAGTTTACGTACCAGTACCTAACACTACAGCAGCGGAACCCTTCTGCGATCGACCAAATCGGTCGCAGAAGGTTCGGTCGCAGTTGCTCTGTCGCTGATGCCCTCCCCGCTGACGTCACCGGTCACTGATGCCCCTATAGCCACCGGTCGCTGATGCTATATGCTGACGTGGCTGAAGCCCATCAGAGACCAATTGGTCGGTCGCTGATGGGCCCAGAATCGATCGCAGAAGGGTAATTTTTTTCTTGGTATTTTTTTGTTATTTTTCTTTTCCCCAATTGGTACGAAATGTACCAAACTATTCACAAGCAATTCAAATATACAATATAAAATACTGGTACGAAATGTACCAAGCACCAAACAATTTAAAAGGATTTCACAAGCAATTTAATTGGTACATACCAAGCAATTAACAAAACAACACAAACATGAAATATCTAAAGTACTACATAAACATCAAATATCAAATATCTAAAGTACGACATAAAAATAAAATATCTAAAGTACGACATAAAAATCAAATATATAAAACTCATACAAAACGTCCTAAAACTAGATATAGTCATCTCTGATATCATCCCCGCTGTCATCCTGAGCATCGGGGTTCGATGCATGGTGCGAGCTAGAACCTCCCTGTGAGAATATAACTATTTTTAGGGTTTAATGTTAAGAGTTTACTGTTTCGGGTTTAGGGTTTACAATTTTTAAGAGTTTACTGTTCCGTTAGTTGATTTGTCATACTTGGTGTCCATATTGGATTGAAACATACCCAAAAATCAGATTTTGTACCTAATGAGACGAAGAACGTCCCACGCTACGCCTCAACTCCTCCATGAATTGGTTGATCTGTGGTTGAAGCACGCCCAACACCTGACCTGAAATCGCATTTATGTCTTCTTGCCTGAGAGGAGGCGGCGCCGAAGAATATGATTGCGATTGCGAAGAAGACGTCTGGGACCCACCTGGACGATACAACGATCTCGTCTTGCCTGAAACATTAAAAATAAGATAATTAATATTACGTTACAAAATTTAAAGCACCGAGACCATAGTTATCGCCGTGAGCATTATTGTCTGTGTTGACGTACCAGATGTCTGTGTCAAAAGAGGGCCAAAGGGTTCGATCAGGCCCATACTTTGCTCTCATATCCCGATCGTAGTCTTCCTACAAAATTTATAAAATAAAACAACAATAATTTGTTGACATTTTTGGTCGTTGTCAACAAATCTCCAACAAAAGATCTGCAAACAAAATTAATTAAAACCACTACAAATGGATAATCCTACATACACAAAAATGCACAAAAAATGAATTTTACCTATAACCGACCCGACGAATCACTGGTCTGTCCTCCGGCCTTTGCGGCGGCTTAATGTATGCATTTCGGCCGCGCGGAGGGTGCTTGGATCCACTGGATGATGCCTCCTTCTCCTTACCCTTTCTGCTCGGCATACCTGCAATAAAGTTTGTAAAAAAATTAGTTTTACAAACAATTCCAACAAAAATAATACATTACTTAAATGTTTTTTCCATTTACAAATAAATTAAAAGATATTAACCTAATTTCTCATTTGACGTTGTTTTTTTCTTGACCTTTTTTTACTTTTCGGTTCATTACTTAAGTCTTCTACCTCAGGATCGGCCCCATCAACGAAAAGACTTGGTTGATTCAATCCATCCTCAGCACGCACTACAAATTCGGTGGGTGGGCCATCTTCTTGAAAGAACGCAACTCCATCGAACAAAATAAGCGGTCGTGATTTTCCTTTTGTCTTGACAGTAACCCACCAATCTTGTCTCTCTCGCTTCGATGAAGCGTAAGGCAGGTAATACACTTGGATCGCTTGGCAGGCAAACACGAAATGCTCGTCCTTTTTAAGAAGCCTCTTATTATTAATCTCTACTAATCCATGCTCCTTTTCTGCCCGCATCCCCCTACTTATGTCGAACAAACGACACTTGAACAAGAAAACTCTTGACCCATTCGCGGAGAGGCGAAAACGTTTACCACAGAGAGAGAAGTGAGGGAGAAAGTGAGAGTGAGGGAGAAACGTTTAACACGGAGAGGCGGCCAGTTCGAACGAGCGGGAGACCGATTGGGCCGGGTCGGCCTGATCAGCGAGTTCGGGCGGCGGGGGTCAGAGAGAGAAGGACCCGGCGGCGGGGGATCGGGAGGCGCGGTGTATTTTTTTTGGCTAACCTAAAACGTAGGAGTCAGAGAGAGAAGGAAAAGCTTGGCGCGGGTTTTTTAGGGACACCCTTCAGCGACCGGGACAAATCGGTCGCTGAAGGCTGTGGGCACCGGTCGCTGAAGGGTTCGTCGCCCAAAACATTTTATTTTATTTTTATTTTTTCTTTTGGGGGGTCTTCAGCGACCGGCGACCGAACCGGTCGCTGATGCCAGTCGTTGAAGACCGGTTTTGTTGTAGTGTAATTATATAGACAATAACAACCGAAACTGACAGTCCTATTACAAGCTAATACCCATTAAAAATGGAAACTACCAAACATAACAAAGAGTTTAAAAGAAAAACAGCATGAATTCAAACCACATACTTCAATGGAAAAACTATATTGAAAAGGAAACATCTTGTGCGGGTACCACAGGAGCACATGCATGGCACCATGCCACCATGGGACAAAAGGAATTGACTTTATCATATGTAAATATATCATAGAGCAATATTAATAGTTACCGCGCCCCATTTATTCTGTTGGTCAGAGTGTTGGAAATAAAGGTTGTTGAAAAGAGGAACATCAACTTTTTTGAAGGTGGGTAATTGGGAAGGTTTTTACTCATGACTTGGACTTTATATTTGATTGGAGGGCTCATATTAAATCCGAAATTTAATCTTTTAATCGTAGCCATTGGCGGATAGGAACATCGACATGCTTAATAAAACTTGGTCTAGAGATCCTGTCCAAATAACTTAATTAACTTGGTCCAAAGCTAAGACACAATGAAATGATGACTTAAGTGATGGAATAGTAAAATTATTGGAGAATATGGACATTGAGGAAGTCATGAGAAAATAACATACAACTACTATTATATGTTTCAAAACTGTATACTAAAAACATAAATAATACGGTGGGTAATTCACAGAGAGATAGTTATCCCCAAGGCAATAATTAATCCAATAAAATTATTACTGTGACAACCCACGCTGTTAAGCAATTATATCCATGGTAATAAAAGAAACCATGTATATTCAAAGAAATTAACCATCTATACTTGTTTGGCGAATAACATTGAACGTCATTGCAAAACATATGAGCTGATTCAGATTTATGTTTCTTTAATTGGTGAGACTTATAATAATGTAAGTGTATGATATATTATTTAAGTGATGAATTATCAAAAAAATTTGCTCAGGTTAAATGCTACAAATTAATTTTATGAAAAGTACTAACTAGCGTTGTGTAGTTCCAAATTTACTCCAACCGGTCCTTAAAGTTCTAAAAAAATTGGCCCAACAATAAATTCTAGGGGTACCACTCAAAATTAATTCAATTAAATTATTTACTATCGTAATTATCAATTTTTATTTCTCGTACCACCAATTAAATGACCCCAATTAATTCACCCTTGCAATTTGCAAAAATCCCTATATAAACCCGCTCACACTCTCGTCACAAAACACAACAAGTGAATAACACAAACCAAGATACATATATATTCTACTACTTAAAATAGACTAGATTGTCAATTTCCAAGTTATTCTTGGTTGTTCTCCTTGGCGCTCTCGTTTGTGCCGCAACAGCAAGAGATCTCTCGACAACTAATGAAGAGAATGTAAAAGGTGTCTCCAGTGGTGGAGATAATGCAGATTCAAAAATTGACATAAGTGTTGGACTAGCACCTCCACCGGGCTCAGTAGATGCTGGTGTCAACGATACTATCACTGTAGCCACACCCGGACTGCCAACTCCTGATGTTAGCATTGGAACCAACAACACCATAGGCGTCGGAGGTCCACCCACCGGAGCGCTACCTCCCGTGGTGGGCTAAATGTTTGAGACAGCATCAAATCTTAATGGTTCGGTATAATTAGTTAGTGCAACTGTCATGTGATGCTAGCTAGTACGTTTTTTTTTTCTTTTTATCGAAATAAGGTGATTCCATATCATGATCTGTATTATCAGTGTATCACTACTAGAATCTCCGGTAACTGCAAGGGGAGCAAGTGTTTGTTGCAAGCATAGGAAGGGTCGTTGCAAAAGATTTTGGTTTTCTGATTAAATTAATATAACTGCAACGGGAGGCCCTTGCAAGTAATCACGCTTGCAAATATGTGATGAATCCCCTTGCTAATGTCTCCTATTGGCCCTTGCAAATAATAATACCCACCCCAAACACGGCTGGTATTATTTTATTGTGAATTGTGTTACTATTTGCAAGCGGCACCATTGCAATTGTTTTTGGATTTCTTTTTTATATTATTATATTCTAAAGACATTACTATTTGCAAGAGGCACCGTTGCAAATGTTTTTAAGATGTTGTTTTTATTATTTTATTGTGAAGGCCCTAACTATTTGCAAGAGTCACCGTTGCAAATGATTCAAAGTTTATTTCTTATATTATTATATTTCAAAAGCTCTAACTATTTGCAAGCGGGACCGTTGCAATTGTTTTTAAGTTGCAGTTTATATTAATTTAATGTAAAATGCCTAACTATTAGCAAGAGGCACCGTTGCTAATGTTTTTAAGTTGTAGTTTGTAATTTTTAATTATAAAGGTGAAAACTATTTGCATGAGTCACCGTTGCTAATGTTGTTTTAGGTTTGGTTTATTTATTTCATTGTAACAGTCCTAACTATTTGCAAGAGACACCGTTGCAATTGTTGTTCAGTTTCATTTTATATTTTTTTATTGTAAAAGTCCTAACCATTTGCATGAGGCACCGTTGCTAATGTTTTTTAAGTTTCGGTTTATATATTTTTGTTATATTATGAGACAATATCTGTAAAATTGTTCAAGGGGGTCCATATCTCAGTGGTCACTGGTTGAAAACCGCCCTTTGGATGATTTTTGTTATTTTTGTAACATTTGCTGAAAAATTATGTACCATGTACAACAATAAGAATATAGCCCCATATATTATATTTGATATTCCCTTAAATGCGAAATAGTAATATAAATGACAACAGTCAAGTTGCTTTAATGAAACCCGAAATTTAAAGAGAAGGAATCTGATATGTAACCATATTAAAGAGAAGGTATCTGATATTACATAAATGAAACTAATTCATCAATGTGAAACCAAAAATTTAATGTGTACTCATTAATAACAAAAGAGAAGCATTAATTCATTTCACTTTGGTTGGCTTAACACAAAAGAGCATTTCTGGCGAAGAGGTGCATGGCAAGGGCATGTGAAGGGGTGGCTGTGCAAATTCTTTGGGCAATGAAGGGTTTATGGTTTCTACTATTTAATTGCTGCACTGTTGGCTGTCTTCTCCACCATAATCTTCCATTCTGCAACAAACACAAAATAAAAAGTGTGATCAGAATTAAAAAAAACGATTAATAGAATGGAAAATGCTAATCCTAATCCTAACCCTTCAAACAATAATCCTAATCCTCCAAATCCGAATCATGTAAATCCTAATAATGCGCAAGGCGATGAAGAGGTCATAATCTATAATAGGCCAGTGGTGAAGGAGCCCGGAGATGGCTCTGAATGGCGAGTACCAGATCCTCCAGTGCATGAAATTGGCTCTTCGGACGAAGAAGTGGATTGGTATAAAGAGAGCCCTCCCGGTTACCCTTATGGCCCACCAGGAGAGCCCGTGAGTTTGGGACTGAGGAGAAGCAAGAGGGTTTGGAAAAATGTGGACAAAAAGAATAACGGGCACCGGGTCAGATACTTCCCTGATAAGAAGAAGAGACGCCCACGAGAGGGTCAAGAGGACTAGTTTGGTTTGAAATTAACCTTTTTTACTATTATAACCCTAGGGATGGGGTAATTTCTTTGTTAGTATTTGATGATTTTGGTTTTCATAACTGTGACTGTTTTTATATATTAGTTGTTTATGTTGTTACTCTATGTTGTATGCTGTTTTATCCATGTAACCGTTCCATATCTGTTGAATGATGTTTGTGAGGTTTTTGTTTGTTGGTTTGTTAATCTACAATTGTTTTTAAATGTATTTGGTTCCCTACTGCAAGCCCACTGTTATGAGCAAATTAGATTCAATTATAAAAATGTTAATTTTGACATAATAAGGACTAAAAGGCATAATTACATTCATGGGACTGACAAGATATATATAGGAACTGAAAACTTAATGACAGAAAAAAAAGAACAAGAAACTAAGAAAATGCGCTGACCTCACATACAAGCCGAAACCCGATCGCGTATATATGCATCAGATTGGCACAGCCCCTGACATGATGAAAAAAATCATTAATAAATATTTGAAAATTTGAATACATCAGATTGGCACAGCCTCTGGCCATTTTGCTTGCTTAGCAATGTATTATTTTTTTCTTTTGGTTTACTTGCAAATGCATGCTTGAAATGCATACTGGTATTTCAATTAATACTTGATCCAAAATTATGGTTCCTCCCTTTGATTGGACCACATCTGACAACTAATTAAATGCTGATGCAAAGAGTTAATACTAAGCAACTGATAGGTTTAATTGAAAAGGACCATGCAAACATGAGATCATCTATTAATCCTACTTGATCCAAAATTATGGTTCCTCCCTTTGCTGTGCTTGCTACATTATGTTTTTTCAGTATAAAACCCTAATACTACATTATTTTGGGCACACATTGCTGTGCTTGCTGTGCTTGCTGTGCTTGGAAATTTACCTCACATTTTTCCCTTATGCTGTGCTGTGTGGAGACTTGATTTAATTGGTAATTTTACTAATGTTCTTGCTACCTGACAAGATATATATTGGGGCAATTGATGTAACAAGAGCTCCATAAGAGAAAATAGAACAAATGGCAAAATCTTCTTTTTTCTTTGCTATTGGGTATAAAATCTGCATAGCATAACTTGCTATTGCCTTTATTTTCATTGGTATTTGAATGAGTGAGATTCAAATACGAAAGGAACTTGTGGACTGTACACCGCTGTAGTAAAAATCAGTAAGCGACAGAAAATGCAAACTAAATGTGTGTCAAAATGCAAACTAAATATATATATAGTGGGGCTTGATTTCATTGGTTTTGAATGTAAAATTTGCCCCTACCATTATTCAATTAAGTCCCTAACTAAGCATGTAGTAGGAGAAATTTTAAAAATGTGACTACGTACCAATTAAAAACCATCCTCCTCAGATTCATAAAAGTCCCCCCAATAAGCTTCTTGTTGAGCTTGCTCCATGTCATTGTCTTCATCACCTTGCTCTATCGGGGGGCCGTCATTCGTCAGAATTGGTTGTGAGACCTCCATGATATCGTCAACTAGGTCGAACTCATCTTCTCGAATGACGGTATTATCCCAATCAAAACCTGGTCCGTCCGAAACCTCGATGTGATCTTCCGGCATTTCCTCTTGGTAATATTCGAGGTTTGCATCGTCTTCCTCGTCACGAAACTGACCCTTCGGGGATGATTTGAACGCAACCCACCATTTTTGTCTTTCACGGTCCGGAGAAGCATAAGGAAGATAGCTCGCTTGGACTGCTTGACATGCCAATACAAATGGCTCATAAGTTTTCAGCCGCTATTCATGTTTAACCTCGACAAGTCCATGTTGGCGGTCGACCTTTACACCGTTTGTTATGTCAAACCAACAACACCTAAAAAGAACCACCTTGTTGCCTCCTTCATATGAGAGCTCAATGACCTCTTCGAGAACTCCATAGTAGTCATGTGGGGTCCCATCTGATTCCCACTCCCCTTTGATGCAAACACCGCTATTGCTTGATGACTTGTTTTGCCCATGTGTTTCAGTGTGATATCGGTACCCGTTGATTTCGTACCCTTCGTAACAGCTGGCTCGTTTTAGTGGTTTGATTGCTGCCTTTCGAACATTTGGGTCGCATTCGCGGTCGTGCATTAGCTTATGGCGCAACCACTCTGAGAACAGATCTTGACGTGCTTTCCAAAGAAGTTGTGGGGTTGTACCGCAGTTGAGCATGGCTGCATCAAACTCACTACATTTGGCAAGATAGTAATAAAATTTTAATTAAGTGAAAAATAACAAATGAAGTTGAGCATGAATATTATGAAATTGGAAATGCAGTTCAGCCCTTCTATTTGGAACTTTTGTATATTATGAAATCATTGAAGTGATAAATAATAATATTTTACCCTAAGTATTTGTCACGGATCTCCGGGCAGTTGAAGATGACATAATTGTGTGCTGCTTTAAATTCATCGTCAGTTAGTGTCCTTCGCTTCTCCCTACCAATGGGACGGCCAGTTCTGTCAAAAATCGAAATGTTTCCCCTCGAAGTGTTACCTTTGTCAGCTCCTTTAGGGCCATTCAGTGATAAATCTTCAAAATATAATCTGGAAGTGGTGGAAATCTCTTTGACTATGGTAGCCTCGACGATTGAACCCTCAACACGTGCTTTGTTGGTCACTCTCAGCCGTTGTTCTTTGTTACGCCTTTAATTGCAACAGTGGGTTTGAGTTAGGTAATATGTTACATCAAAAGATTTTAGTAATTTAATTAAATAGCAATTGAGAAATCAACGCACATTTCACATGGATACATCCATCGATACCCCACTGGCCCACCCATTCTAGCCTCATGTGCCAAATGTACCACAAGATGCTGCATAGAATTGAAGAAACCTGGCGGGAAGATTTTTTCCATTTTGCAAATTGTGACGATAATATCTCTCTCTAATTGGTTAATACGAGATGGATCAAGTTCTTTGGCACAGATCTCTCTAAAGAAGCTTGAAACCTCACACAGTACATCCCATACGGGTTCAGGGACAAAATCCCGAAATGCAACGGGGAGAAGGCGCTCCATGAACACATGGTAATCATGACTCTTCATCCCAATTAGGGTGTTAGTTGTTAGGTTGACACACCTTGACCAATTTGATCCGTGGCCATCGGGGAACTTGACTTTGTCTTTGAGCCAAGTTAGAACCAGCTTCTTGTCATCTTGTGATAGTGCAAATGGTGCCTTCGGTTTTTTCATCTTTCCCGGGTTTTTGTTACATGGGGTTAGGTGCTGTTTGGGTCGATTGCAAAGGAGAGCCAAATCTTTTCGAGCTTTTTCATTATCCTTTGTTTTGCTTCCCATGCTTAAAAGTGTGTTAACCAAAGCTTCCATGAAATTCTTCTCCGTATGCATCATATCAATATTGTGTGGCAAGAGGTTATCCTTCCAATAGGGCAAACTCCAAAAGATACTCTTCTTTTGCCAATGGTGAGTGTCACCATAACCCTCAAACTGACTTAATTTCTTAGTTTTACCCCATTCCATCTCACCTAGTCTATTCACTGCCTCGAGTATTTGATCTCCCGTCAATCTTGGTGGTGGCCCATCCCTCTCTTCTCTGCCTTAATGAAATTTTTTTTATCTCGACGAAACGGATGATCTGGAGGCAGCAAGCACCTGTGAGCATCGAACCAGCATGCTTTCCCACCATGTGATAGTTGGATGGCCTTTGTTGCGCCTTGGCAATAGTAACACCCCAATTTACCCTCTGTACCCCACCCGCATAGCATCTCGTAAGCCGGATAGTCACTCACCGTCCAAAGAAGTATTGCTTTCATGTTGAAATTTTCTTCTCTAGATGCATCCCATGTCATTTCACCAACATCCCACAACTTGTTCAATTCATTGATTAAAGGTTCTAGCAGAATGTCTATGTCACGACCAGGGTGCTTCGATCCCGGTATGACAAGCGCGAGAAACATGCTGTCATCTTTCATTATCATTCCAGGTGGTAGGTTATACGGAAAAACAAATACCGGCCAACACGAATATGGCGCTGCACTCGAGTTGAATGGCATGAACCCATCCGTCGTTAACCCTAATACAACATTTCTAACCTCCTTAGCGAACTCCGGATACTTTGATGCGAAATGCTTCCATGCCTCACCGTCAGCCGGGTGCACCATAATCCCGGGTTTCTCACGCTTGCCGTTCTTATGCCACGTCATATGTACCGCATTTGATTTGGTCATGTAAAGCCTTTGCAATCTTGGCGTGATAGGTAGGTAACGAAGTTGCTTTTGGGGGACTTGTTTTGTGTTGCGATTGGGTCCCGGCGGCTTGTACCTTGGTTCGCCACAAACATCACATTGTGTCTTTCTCGCCCTCTCCTTGTAATATAGCATGCAAAAGTTTGGGCACACGTCAATTTTCTCATGTTCCATGCCCATTCCCTCAATCAAACGCTTCGCTTGGTAGAAATTATCCGGCATATTCTCACTAGAAGGTAGCGTGCTCTTAATGAGGCCCAACATCCCATTGAAGCATTTTTGACTTAGTTGGTGCTCTGACTTCAACGCCAAGGCTTGTGTCACACAAGACAAAACGGTTTGTGATTCGCACTTGAGTTCACCAGTCGCGTTGACTCTCCATAGCGATGTTTTATTAGCCTCTATCATGTCGAAGAACTTCTTAGCCGCTCCAGTCGGTGACTGTTCCTCCCAATTGAAGTCCGGACCAGCAATTGCCCTTACCATCTCTTCCCCTGGATCCATGCTATTAGAGCTTAAATCAGGTTGAACGGGTGTATCCCCCTCCCCATGCTTGTGCCAAACACTATATAGGGCGCAAAAGCCCGACTTATAAAGGTGTACAGCGACGGTATCCCCATCTCTCCTGAACAGGTTTCCACATTTTTTACATGGACACGGGATACATTTCTTTCCATCATCGTCAACAGTCACAACAGATGGTTTGGATAAAGCTGCCTCAAGGAACACTTCAACCCCATCAACAAAATCTTTGTGCAGACCCCCACCCGGAATTTGTCTAGTGCCGTACATCCATCGACGACATTGCATGTTTTTTTCCCTATTTAACAATCCAATTAAAGGTGTGAGTTAATATCAACACTGTACAGGGGCAGTTTGAGGACATGTCCAAGATAATGAAACAATGCATTTTGAGGCCATTGTGTAGTTGGAACCGGAGTTAATTGAATTGAAATCATTTTGGGGTTATGCATACATTACAATCATTAAGGTTTACCAGTGGAGGTGACAGTTGACAACAAGTAACAGTGGAGGTGACAGTTGAGGATGGGTCGGTTTACCAGAAAATTGACAGGGGCATAACATGCATTTCTTACATTCTCTACTAATTATTGAAATCGGGAACAATAAATTTATAAAACTCAAGGAAAGAGATAGAGCTGTATACGAACATGTTCCTCCGAATACTCACTGTAATTAAGTTGGCGATTATCTTTGAGAGAGAGAGAAGCGGCTGAGTAAGCTGGATGGAGAGAGAGGGAGAGGGAGGGACGGAGAGAGAGAGAGATCTCGCCTAGGCAGCCACTGCCAGGATTTTTCAAAAAAAGAGAGAGAGAGAGAGATCTGGAAAAAAGGTCACGGGAGTCACATTGCGGCGGCTCTGTGTCGCAAAAGGTTTTCAAAAACGAAAGCTTTTGAGTTGGTGGGAGCAAATTTAGACTATAGCAAGAGGTCAACTGGTATTTATGTCGGAATACCATAGCAAATAATAATACATCCCTGTGCAGAAATAACAAGCTTTTGTTGCGCACCCCATTTGTACGCTTCATAATTAGAATTGCTGTACATATACCAATAATCCCAGATTGGTACTACACATATACCAATCCCTACATCATGTACTACCCCAAATCGTGTACTACACATATACCAATCACAGAAGGCCTGGTAATTAAAACATAAAATGAACATTTAATACACCACATCCTACTTACTGTTAAGCACAATAAAGATTCACAAAGCCTATTTAAAAAATTTAATCGTCAAGATTCACATCCTACTTAAAACAACATAACAAACATAGTTACAACAAATACTACACTGTTCATCCCACATTAAAGGCATTAATTAGAATTGCTGGACTAAATTAACGGGCTACATCCTTCACACATTACCGGATTCACCACTATTGTCTCCAGCAGCATGTTGACTGTTTGACGGCTCCCCCTAAAAATCAAATAAACTTAGTAAGGTATTTAATATTTCACAATTTGAAGATAGAACTTTATTTGTTGGAATGCAAAACAGAACTGGGTACTTACACCAAATACCGGTGGCTTTGCTCCTGTTGCCTGGAAGAGTGCCTCGATACATGCATTATGTCTTTCATTCTGTTTTCGGACATCTGCCATTTCGGCTCTGTGTCGTTCCTCTTGTTTTTCTATCTCCTGAGCAAATGTGTGACGTTCAGCCGATATCTTCTCAGCAACTAACTTAGCAACCTCTGATTCTGTGAAGGTTTTTCTGGCATTCTCAGCAGAGGTGGCCGTGCTCCTCGTTGGATCCGTTCGGGATGCCTCCTTGGCCTCCAATTCTTTGTTGGCTTTGCATATCCTAGCCTTGTTGCCAAAGCCGAACATCCTTCCCCGCCGGTCCTCCCCTTCAGCAGCAAGCTCCCACAACGCCTCATCAGACATATCCTCCCCAGCATGCTGTTCCTTTAAAGCTTTATACTTCGCCTGCATGGGTCATAAAAAACATGTCAGACAAGGAGAAGGAAAGTTTACTGGTAAACAAACAAGGTTGTCATGTCAAGCAGTTAGTGCAGTTGTAAGGAGACCCCCCACCTTTTCACTTATTTTAAAAATGGAAGGGGCTGGCACTTAGATGATTTCTTACTTTAATTTCTTTGTTTTTCTAGGAATTTATGTTTCAAGTTAGTTTTTCTAGGACCTTTTCGTTTCAGATAGCAGTAGGTACTTTAATTTCCTCTATTTCTTTCAGTACGGTAATGTAATGCTTTCAGACTATTTAATGTTTTTCTCTCAAAAAAGAATACTACTACTAGTGATTTACCAACTAGTATTCTGCTTACATCAGTATTCTGCTCAGTATGGTAATGTAATGCTTACATCAGTATGGTAATGTAATGCTTACATCAGTATGGTAATGTAATGACAATATATTTGATGTAATGTAATGGTAATGTAATGCTTACATCAGTATTCTGCTCTTGCCCGGTATATATTTGATGAATGACAATATATTTACCAACTAAATTGATTACTTTATTGTGAGATGAATTTACAAAAAGAAAATTTAGCTCTTGAGCTAATTAATTGAAAACCCATAAACCTTACCAGGAAGCATGTGACATATGTGTTATAGGGCTATCAGTATCAGACCATAAAATGTGCAAAACTATTCATAGCTGTAGTGCACTCATGTTTAGTTAATGCCCAATAGTATTACCATCACTTCATTTTTTCTATCTCAAAGAGCAAGAAGTTAATTTAATTAAGAAATTAATGGCGATGCAAAAGTTTTATAAAAACTAAATATGAATTGTGAACTTTTTATATTATTTAACTGGGATAAAAAAAATTATTATTGTCATGGAGAAGTAAAAAATGTGTTGAAGAGTTGGAGGGTATATAGAATATATTCAACTCTAGAGGGATAAATAAGAAACTCAAGACAAGTTGAAGGGTATATAGAAAATTAACCCTTTAGTTTATTGGTGATAACCAATCTAAGAAACAGGCAGCAATGCTACTTATTTGGAAAAGAAAAATATAAGAATCAAGTTACATGGTGCAGTGAGACAAAAAAATTAAATCTTGAGCAGAATTACCAGAATACCATTATACTGATGAATCAAATTATATGGACCAGAATACCCTTATACTAATCCTGGGTCGGTGGGTTATATAGCAATACAATGGTTTTAAGTGATTATAAAACTGACTGGGGATATAAATAAATTGATTATGCGTTTGAATGGGGAAATAACTAAATTTGAAGTTTTGGTGGGTAAATATCTAATTGATGAAGTTATGATGGGCATATAACTAAATTTCTCTAAAATATATATGGTACATGTTCAAAGTCAATTTGCTGTGTTCACTGACCAAGTGAAATATATATGGTACTTGACCTAATTTCACTGACCAAGTATAACAAATTCAAAGTAGAAGAAAATTGTCAAAATTTTCCATATTTCACAATTGAAACTGACAACAAGTCAGTCCTATTATAAGCCCACAAGCAACAATAACGACATGAAAAAAAATATATTAAATGATTATCTTACCACAACAGTGTTCGCCCTCTCGTTAACATACACCTTGCCATTCTCTGTATCGCGCATGTGAAGTCGATCGAATACTTCCTTCAGTCCAACAGAAGGTCCCCTTTCAGCTACCTGAAATTTAAACATAAAAATAATAAAAAGATGTAAGTAAATATCACTACTTATGAAAACAAACACGCACCAATCTGAGATTATTGTTTATTTAAAAAAATAATATAAGAGGCAGGTGTGGGGAATACCATGGCCTCCCTGTGCTTGTACGCGCTCCTCGAACCACCCACATGGTGGATAACCGCCTCGCCTTTTACTTTTTTGTTTGCCCGATTTGTGCACGATAGTTGGTACCACTTCGGGTTGTTCCAAATTTCACATAGCCCCTTCCAGTGACTCCACTCCCTGCACCATGGTGGACAATACTCTTTCCACAACTCCAACACCGGTCCATACTTGTCCTTGCACACTCTCCTTGCCCTGTTAAGTATACGAGTGTATGCCTCCGAAGCAATTTTTTCAAAAACATCAAGACATCGACCCTCATCTTCCCCAGCCCCCCACGAGTACCTTTGCATGAACCGTCGCAGGATTTTTAGCCTTGCCTGCGACGGGAACATGTTGTACGTCCTGTAAGGTCCCGGCATTTCGGCCGCGGTCAGAAGTCTTATGGTACTTACCAGCTTTGTGCACTTGGTAGACGATGTAAACTCACCGTCACCCACGACAAAGACTTCAGGTCTGTCCTCTGGCCTGGCCGGGGCACGGGGCTTGGCAAGACCCCTTCCACGGGGCTGTTCAGCCTTCTTCTTCTTCCCTTGCCATGTTCCGTCCCTTTTCTTGCCAAATGGCACCTTCGCCTCCCCTGGATCAAGTTCAATCCCAGAAAGCCCAAAAGCTTCGTCATAAAAACGTAGGGGCCGACGCATGCGGACCCTCCTACCACCGTCATCCTCCACAGTCGGATGCTGTTCTGGCTTTCTCGAACCATCCAGACCCTCTGCCCTCGGCGATATCTCCGGGGCAGCAGATGCTGGCGTAGGCGGCGTGTCAGAGGCATCGACTTGTTCCCAATCTGACCACGTCTCCCGAGGATTATCACACCGAGTCTGGTGATCACGCTGCTCAGTCTCTGGCCACTCTATGCAAATCGGACTGCCAATCAGCGTCTCTGGCCAGGTCAGATCAGATGGCGAAGATGCCGCAGCCCCGGCCTCTGCATGGTTCTCCCGCTGAGGGGAGAGTTGGGATACCGATCCCTCTGGCCTCGACGGTGATTTTGAGGGGCCTTCAGCTCCGGTTTGGCTAGTCTGGCCTTCCTTACACCTTTTCTTCGGTTTGAACGCTGGATTGGTGGGGTTGAGTCCATAGAATATTTTGACCGACGAGACCGACTCTGCCTTAGTATTGGAGGAGAGGGGAGCAAAGGCTGGAGTTGTAGGAGCTGGCTGAGGATCACGCTCGGTGGTTGGAGCCGATTCTTCGGGTGCAGTTTCTGTCAAGGAAGGGCCCATATTGCCACCAGGATTGAGCCTCTTCGATTTTCTTCGCCCCTCCGGGCCACAGTTGCCGGGTTTTCCTCTTTTGCCCTTCCTCGGCTGATCTGGCACCGGATCTGGCACCGGATTCAGCGGCTCTGTCGCTGCCTGATTCAGCGGCAGCAGCGGCTCTGTCGCGTCCTGAGTAGGCGGCAGCAGCGGCTCTGTCGCTGCCTGAGTAGGCGGCAGCGGGGCATCCTTCAGGACCTGAGTCGGAGATTGCAGAGTAGGCGGCCCTGCCTGAGCAGGCGACAGCGGCAGAACTGTTGCTGCATGAGTAGGCGGCAGCGGGGGTTTCGACCGAACCTTGGGTCGCCGCTCAGAAGGGGAAGCAGCGGGATCAGGATGAGGTGGTGGACAAACTCCTTGAGTGAGCCTCGAGGATTTTCGGCGGTCTCCTGTTGGTGGTGGATGTGGGAGGGGACCGTGTGTCTTCCCCGTGTCACTGGGCTCAATATTTGTAGGAGCTGGTTGTGCCATAGTATTGGAGGAGAGGGGAGCAGAGGCTGGAGTTGTAGGAGCTGGCTGAGGATCACGCTCGGTGGTAGGAGCCGACTCTTCGGGTGCAGTTTCTGTCAAGGAAAGGCCCATATTGCCACCAGGATTGAGCCTCTTTGATTTTCTTCGCCCCTCCGGGCCACAATTGCCGGGTTCTCCTCTTTTGCCCTTCCTCGGCTGATCTGGCACCGGATCTGGCACCGGATTCAGTGGCTCTGTCGGCTCTATCGCTGCCTGAGTAGGCGACAGCAGCGGCTCTGTCGCTGCCCCAGTAGGCGACAGCGGCGACTATGTCGCTGCCTGCGTAGGCGGCAGCAGCGGCTCAGTCGCCCCCTGAGTAGGATTGAGCCTAGGGGATTTCCGACGCTGGCCTTTGTCGGTGCCGTCCATGCCAACCTGACAGATAGTCCGGATAAGAAAACAAACACCATAAGATATTAGAAGGGGAACGTCATACCAACAATAATTGAACCAGTATTCTGCTATGCTGAACTGAAAAGTATTTTCAACCCAATAAGCTAGGAAATTGGTAATTGCAATTTAGCCCAACAATTAACATAATTTTCAAACAACACTCAGCTTTTGCTTTACGGACATAATTTCACAGTTCACTATAACATTTTACAAACTCGCATGTTATAGGCAGTGGCGAAGCTAGGATTTCATCCAGGGGTAGGCAGAAATCGTAGGCAGAAATCAGGTTTGGTATTAATCAATTAAACGGGTTCGGGTTCAAAACACTTTCTAAATTACAAATGACAAATTGGTACATATTCTAAATTACATATTCTTATTTGTATATATTGTCCAAATGAGGCTAAAATGTACTCTATTCTTATTTGTATTTGTTTGATTCTTCTATGTCAGCTAGTTTAACAGTAGAGAGTAGATAGTAACAATTCTAGGAAAAAATATAACAATTAAAGGAAAAAGTAAAAACAATTCTAAACTAGAAACCAGTATGTGAAATGGTACCAGTAAGTGAACCAGAGAGAAATAACAATTGCAATACTAAAACCATATTGCCACCATCAATAAGTGAAACATTGATTTAAGTTATATTTATGTTGTGTTTAGCATTTTTCTATGTTGAAATATATTAAGACAAAAATATCACTTAGATAATCCACTAGTATAATTAAATACAAGCGTCTGAAATATTATACTAATTAATAGATAAGTAATATATAGCATATACATAACAATATAACATTCTAATTTAAAGCAAAACTATAGGGGCATAAAGAAAGAAGAAGAAGTCAGTAACTCAGTGGACATATGTACGAATCCACTAATTTATATTATGTTTTGCCTAGTGTGTTTTTATGACCACTTATGTGGCAAATCATGAAAACATATGAAATTGACCCGCTACGCTGGGAGCGGCTAGGCACCACAGTTCAGAGAAAGGCATATGTAAAGAATAGGAAAATAGATGTTGGAGGAATAATATGGTGAAACAAGTCTACTCAAAAATCAAATGAATCATACATCCTAGTTCCCCAACAGCACGCCGCCTCCTCCAAAACACTTCGATGTTTCTTCCCATATTGTAAACCTAGACCTTCTAATAAAGTTTCTTATTTAATCGTCCCCGCATAATTCACAGAGAGTTGAGTCCCAATTCAGGGTAGGCAAAATCTAAATTAAGGGATAGACAAAACTCAAATCTAACCCAATTATATACAAGTATGGTAGTGTTTTCAAAATCCAGGGGTAGGCAACTGCCTACCCCTGCGTGGCTGTAGCTTCGCCTCAGGTTATAGGAACAGGTGCACTATAACATTAATTAGTGAACTGGGAAATTAGTGAACCTGTTCCTATAACATTTTATATTAGATTTTGCTTTACGGACTTAATTTTATAAACTCGCATGTGAAGGCTTCATTTTTGCTTTTCAACATGATATCAAAAAATAAATTAATTAAATGTATGATATAGCGGACGTTATATTTTTAGAGCAAGTATGATATGATATTAATATTGTCAACATTCAGACTTAAATAACAATACTGACAATTAATATCATATTTCAATTTTTAAGCTAATAACAGAATGTTGGTATTGAAAGATGGTTATTGAACAAGAAAAACATAAAATGGTTATTGAACAATAAAAATAATCTACTTCCCATTATTTTATTTTACACGATTCAAAGATGGTTATTGAACAAGAAAATTTCAATATATGTACACGAGAACATTACAGTAGTACATGTTTATTTTTTAACTAAATAATCTGGTCATTTAATATATCTGACAATTACCAATAATATAACAAAAAAAAAACATACAATTTCTCAAAAAGGGAAAACTATTTGTGGATTCATTCTCATTAAAAAAATGCTATTTCTAAATACAAGATCACTAATTCACAGTTCACTATTAAAAAACTATCATGTTATAGGAACAGGTTCACTAATTTCACATGTTTATATGTCCATCAAACAACACTAATTTCACAGTTCACTGTAACATTTTAAATTTTGTGCAATACCGAATATGTAAAAAGTTTTGTCTTTTTAACTGTGAAATTAGTCCAAAACCCTCTCTTTGTACATCTACACAGCTTTAGGGTTAGGCGAACCCGTTGATTATGCGTTTTCGTACTCTCCCTAAACCCTAATTTCACTTTTCAATTAACAGAACAGATAACAAAAGGTAATAAAAATCAAGTAACCCTAGATCGATGGAAACTTACAAGTTTCGCCTTTTGGTGCGATCTCATTCCTCTTGTCAGCACGGTATTTATCCAACTCAAACGATCTCCGATCGGCGGAGCAGCCGCCGTCCTCGGTTGAGGTCTACGCGATCGGAGAAGGCAATGTGGGAGAGAGAACGGCCGGGTCTCCTTGGTATTGTCTTCGAGAGATCGGAGAAGGCAGGGTGGGAGAGAGAACGGCTGGCGGACCGTCTTCGATAGTAGAGAGGGAAATGGTGCGAGAGAGGGAAATGGTGGGAGTAGAGAACGGGAGATAGAGAAAGGGAGTGGAGAGGTTTTGAAAAAACGCCTAAGTCCCAGGGTTTTGAAACCTCTCTGACTCGCATTTACTTGGATACACCTCGTTCTCGGTGGTGAAATCTGCGGTAACGTAATGTTTGTGTTAGAATCCAAGCCAGCTAAATGTTTTCAGCACGAATCTTGACGCATACAATTTCATCAGTTAACCCCAAAATGAATAGATATGTTATGTTACTGCAGAGATTGGCGCTCTACCCCTTTGACTACTAAATGGAGACATCCACTGTGAATCAGGGCTGTTGATTTTCTATCGGACGGCTCACGGTTACAAAAAAATCATATTTTGAGAGTGCATGTAAAGAAACCGATATGAATAATTTGTAAAAAAAACATTTTATATTTTTTGAAATATTATGTACACAAATAATGCATACAATTGTTATTTTAATTTAATTACATCATTATTTGCATTTTTAAACTTTTTAATTACATGCGGACCGTTCGTTTTCGCATGGAATCTCAACGGTCGATTTGCGATAAAATCTTTCCTATTTGGTTTTAAAATGATCAAGGTAAGTAATTTAATGTAACGGACAAAAAAAAATCAATTTAGGTTCCGAATAGCCTTTGATCTAACCATAAGTGTTTACAACCCTACGATGTTTCGGTATTCCATCGGTTGGATGGATAGGTAAATTAACATAAAATTTTAATCAACCTTTCCAATAATCAATTAATTTCGATAAACTTGTATTTCAACGGTTGCGATCGATCATCGGAGCATTTATATATACGATCATTCATTAACTCATACAACACTGGTTCATGCTATAGGCACATGTGTATTGGTTGTGAGTGTTTTAGAGAAGTTCATGCATTTCCATATATCAATATTACGTGCCAAAATCATTTACTCGTGCAATATACATACTCCAACATCAACTATTGAATAAAATCCGTTAATATAATTTTCAATTAATCCATGTCCAATATTATGCGAATTATTTGAGATTTAACTGCAATTTATGTAATTGCCAACTAAATTCCTAGTTACACATAATCAATACAATTTGTTATTCCAAATTATAACTCGAGAAACTCCCAATGACTCTCCTCGTTAATATTTGCTCATATAAATTACATTTTTTTTTTCCCGACAACAAAGACATAAATCCAAACACGTCAATGTGTACATGCAATAAATATGCGGATGTACTTTCAAAACCTTAACAAGAAATGCAACATTAATTAGATTGCAAATTACATCTACAAATTAAATTTGTAAAGTATAAATTTGTACCTTATAAATTTGGGTAAATAATTTTTAAATTTTATAAATTAAACTGTGCAATAATAAATTAATTAACTCCCTTAATTAATAACAGTTGTGTGTGTTGCAATGGCTGAGGGTTGTAAAAATACAATAATTTTGTTAACAGAGCACTATTGGCTTTGCTCAATGCACATCATATTGTCTTAGAGCATGCTCCAACACTACACGAAGTAAAGACAGCTTTGTATTTAGCTTCAAAAATTAGAATCCCCCCCCAAACAGCCCCTGTGAAATTTCAGTTCCCCCCGAAACTGCAAAATTCCCCCGAAGGCCCGAACCCTAACCAATTCGAATCCTCTAACTTACCTCATATTTTACGTTGCCAACGTGGCGGTGCCTAGTCGGGAGTGGGCACGTGTCCGGATCTTACAATCTTCATGATCGTGCAGAACATATCATATCGGCTGAGATTTCCCAAATAACGCCCCATCCATGTGAGATATCTCAGAGGATGTGAAGTAGATTGATGAAAACCCCTTTCCGCCGTTTCAATCGCACCCACCCACATTTCTCCTTTACCCCAAAAAAATCTCTGAGAAAACCTAAGTCCTCGTCGCGCCTATGAATGGGGTTTGAGAGGGTTTCAGTCGCACCCTCATTTCTTTTTTACCCCAAAAAAAGCTTCTGTGAAAACCTAAGTCCTCGTCGCGCCTCCATTGCCTAGGGGTTGAGAGGGTTTTAGCTCTTACGACCTTGCCAGACTTTTAGCTCGAATCATATCTAACGAAATTGCTACCATTTCAGCTATAATTGTAAGTAATTTGTTACTTTAACAAATCACTCTTTTAATTTATTCCGGCATTTCCTTAGATACTGTTTTTGAGTTCAGAACAAGATGAATTTGTCTCTGTTGTTGACTAATGTAAGGCATTTATGTTACAAACTTCTCCTATTTTCTGTTAGCTTTAAAGTACTAGCTTTGAGTTCAGAACTGGATATTGTGTTAGAAATTGGCCACATAGTCACCTAAAATTTCCCTTTTCTTGTCAATGTTTGCATGTGCTAGAGTTTATTAAAGGTCTCCATAGCTAGGATGTAAGTGTTTTAGAGAAGACCATGCATTTACATATATCAATATGGGAGAATTGCTGGTGTGCCCATGAAAATATCATAAATTGTCAGTTTCCCCATCAAAACATTCAAATTGCTTATATCCCCATTCAAAATTTAGATTCTTTCTTATTTCCCCAAGTATTGATTAAATCTTAAAATATAATCTGAATTTTATATGGATAAGTTGTAGAATCTCGTGGACAACAAGCGTCTAGTCTTAGGGTTCTTCCAATTACCAACAAATTAAATGGACCTTATATTCTTGAATTGTCGACAGATTAGCTCACGCTGCTTTTAGCATGTCTTTTAATTTGTTATTGTTAGGAGATATATTGAGATCAGCCATATGAATTCTATAGGTAATAGCTACTAATTTATAGTAATTTTTCATTATCGTGTGCCTTATGTTTATTTTCATTTGTTTTGTTTTGTTTGGTTCTCTACTATCAGGTTATGACTGGTGTTGTTTTTATAGTTTATTATGTCAATCCCAAAACTAACATGAATGCATGTCTGTTATTTCGTTAGAGGTAGACAAAGAACGATATGGCTCCCAAAAAATCGGCTCTGAAAAGATCTAGAGCAGCTACCTACAAAAAGAAAAAGCGCACGACAGATGAACGTATTGAATCTGGGGAGAGTTCAAGGGCTCCGACGGAAGGTGATTTACCACCACCAAAGAGAAGGGGAAGAGGCCCTGGAATAGTGCGAGACGCGACAGAAGATGTCGAAAAACGTCCGGAAATATGGGTGGTTGGGAAAAAGGAGTTCTCCTGCGATGATAAACCAAGGGATATCACTGCACTGATCACTAGGCTAGCCCTCAACTACATGCCTGGACCAATAAGAAGTTATCACAGCTGGGACATAACACAAAAGAACATTTTGGAGGAGGCTTTCTTGGTAACCAAACTACTTTTTATTACTTTTTTAAAAAAAGTTTATATTATTTTGTTGACTACATATGTGCTTTCATCTGTGCCTTTTAGATGATTTTTTAATGGTTTCCTTAATATCATGCTTTCAAGCTTGAAACAGTGCAATTCGTGTGCTCTAATTAAAAGTGTGAACTGTGATGATATTCTTATGGAGCATAATCAGGTCACAGCTCATGTGCTATAATCTGTGCCAGGTCATGGTTTCCTTTTCAAGCATGATCTTAAGGAAACCATAATCAGCACATCAGGTCACAGTTCATGGTTCATCAGAACTAGTCATGAGGTCACACTTTTGAAAGCAGGATATTAAGGAAACCATGAATTCTTCCCTGTTGTGCTGTGCGCTCTAATCAAAATTATACTGCATCCGACTCGATTTGACCATCTCACTAGTATGCATCAATAATTCACATATTCTCGTAATGCATATTTTTCACACGGTTGTGGATTATATATTATAAAATGAAATTGTTAAAACACAATAAGTTACTATGCTTGAATTGTAAAATTGCCCAATTAAGGTTATTTTGGGTAAACTATGGTCATAATGAGTTTATTACTAGTATTATTTTTAATTAAAATCCATGCACACAGCACACTCCATGCTTTACTTGCATTAGAAAGAGAGAGAGCTAGATGAGTGTGTATCCCCTAAGAATGGAAATAAATCTGCTGTTATTCCAATAGAATCACAAGAACCTGTTATTCCGATCCCAACCATGACATGCTGCCTTTGTCTGATTTTTTTTAATTGTAACTTGAAAAAAAATGATGACATCAGAATCTTTGTATCCAGCTGCTCGAATTCATATCACCTAAGGTAGCTCACTGTTTGAGTTTGAATCTGGTTTGTTTGTTATATACTAGCCCGATTGGCATGGCTGGCCCTAAACCCTAATTCTTATGAATTTTTATTCCCCGAAACAATTTAACTTATTGACAAATTATGCATGTTGGATGATGCTCCTTATTTCCCAACTTGGACAGGAAAGATTCAGGTACAAGGAAGGGCAAGATGTCCGCATTTGTCGGCTCGTTATGGATGCCATTGCAGCCAAACGATACACTGAGGAGCTGAACAAAGCTAGAACTAAATGCATAAAGAAATTTGGAGACGATATAGAATCATGGAAGACCATGGTTCCTCACTGGTGTCTTCAACCCTCCAATTGGGCTGGTCTCTGTGACATCTTCAACACGGAGGGTTGGAAAGACCTGAGCAAACAAAACAAAGAAAACCGCACAGCGTCTGGCTTTGCGGTTTCCCACTACGGTGGTTGTTCAAGCGCACACCAGCATCTTGAAAAACTGGTAAGCTGAAATGCACTAACAAATTAGAACCCTGAAAAATTTAGTCATTACTGTTGTCGTGAAAACTAATTGTTTATTGTTTTTCCATGTGGAGACAAAACTGAAAAAGGGATCTGCGCCAACTATGAGGGAGCTCTATGTCCATCTTCATAGTAGAAATGCAGACGGGAAATCACCGGTGTTGGCCAAGTACGAGGAATCCGTGGAGGGTGCATCTGAACATAATGAAAATTATGATGGCTCTGTATCGCTCCAACCAGCTTCCCAGGATGCTACCATACAACCTACATCGTTCGACATCAGCGCCTTAAAATTTACCACTGAAAAAGCACAAAAATTATTTGTAAGTTATAATTTGTATCACCCCTAAACATAGGTAAATTGCTATGTTAATTTGAAGGAGTTCATAAATTGGGGCATGATAAAAAAAATTACTTTAGATGTGTCATGCCAGTGGGGCTCAGTTTAGTTTTTGGGGAGTGTTATTTTCAGTCCAAGTATGTCTAAATGGGTTTTGCTGTTTGGGTTGATGGGTCCTTTAAGGATCCGCATGATGGGGTAAATGGTACGTATTGTTAAAGGATGGAATTCTGATACAATATGTTGCTGGTTTAATTATGCTTTTACATGTTTTCAAATGGAAATGTTTTAAGGATCCCCTTAGTTTTGTAGGTGCTAGGTTTGTGCATGGAATTGTTGCAGGTATCCCCATTTCCAACTATACTTCAAATTCGATTTACAATAACGATTAATACCAAAATATGATCAAAATTAGAGAGGAATAATATATGCTTTAACTGAAATTACTTTTCCTTACTATTACAATTACTTTATACATTTGAATCTTGTATTTTGATGAATTTCTCATGATAAATGGACTCTTTTTAACAATTTTTACATGCTGTTACATAAATCTACCTCCCCAAGTACCTTGATATTTTGCATTGCAGACCTTGATATTTACCAGAACTCATTCAAAGTAGTATAAAAAGCTGTAAAGTAACATAAAATACCCTTACAATAATGCTGTGCACTGTTTTCAGCACTGACAAGTGAGTAACACCAAACTGTACATAACCTATTTGGAAAAAAACGCAATTTTACAATTTTCAAACCAAAATTTAGCAATAATATATATTTGTCGTCTGTTGCATATGATAGACAGATGTTACAGACAAGACGGCTAACGAGGACAGTGCTGATGTGGATGAGGGCGACCTGTTTATGTCAGCAGTTGGTGGTCGCAACCATGGCCGGATAAGAGGATTTGGATGCGTCCTAGACCCGAAGTTGCCAGTCACAACTGTACGAGGCCGGCCCACCCCTCCACCATCTGACATTTCTGGGGTCACAAATCTTGGAAGCAAAAGGGTCTTCACGGATGATGTCCTGGTCGAAATGTTAAACGAACGTGATATGCGACTGGCCGAGGAAAGGCAAGAGAGGAAAAGGGACGAAGCAAGATACAACATGCTCTTCAACAAATTATTCAGCCTTGTTGGTCAGCAAAACCCTACTGGACAGGTTAGTAAGACTAAATAAGAGTCCTCAATTTTATAACTCCACTCACTACCGTTATTACAACTTCTATTTCTTTGGTCTTTTTTCAACGTGTCAGTTTGCCCTTCGGATGTTATAGTTTCATTAATATCCTAAGAATGCAAAAGGAATATCACTTGATAGATTGCTTTTATTTCCTTTTAACTATTTTTCAAACAAATATTTCTCAGCTGAACACTTTAATGTAACGAGCTTAAGAGGGGATTGTGTAAGAATTGATTCGGTTGGCATGCAAAATCATTGTAATCCCTGGTGTATACCACGCTTGTATTGAAAAATTTTCAAGCTTAAGATTTTATAATTTTGGTTACCAGAAAAGACTGAGAGCAGCCCTGATAGAAACCAAGTTTTTTTGCATACCTGACCTTGCATAAAAGGACTATGTAAACTTGGTTTTCTCGTGTTCAACATTAAAAAAAAAAATCAAACAAGCATAATTAAAAACTGTGGCACATAACAGCCACTGTGCCTTTGTTGCGATTGGTTTTTTGCCTACTCAGAAGTCCAATGGAAGTATTAAAGGCTTATGGATTGGGATAAACTTATATACCAACTGGTACATGCTGAGATTTCTGTGCTGACTCATTCTGGTAACAGTAAGGAAAAAAGGTTACCTATACCTTGCCCTCTGGCCATTTTGCTTGCTTAGCAATGTATTATTTTTTCTTTTGGTTTACGATGATAAATTAAAACCTTTTGTTGATCTGGTAATTGATCCACTAAATTTGAATACATCAGATTGGCACAGCCTCTGGCCATTTTGCTTGCTTAGCAATGTATTATTTTTTTCTTTTGGTTTACTTGCAAATGCATGCTTGAAATGCATACTGGTAGGTCAATGAATACTTGCAAATGCATGCTTGAAATGCATACTGGTATTTCAATTAATACTTGATCCAAAATTATGGTTCCTCCCTTTGATTGGACCACATCTGACAACTAATTAAATGCTGATGCAAAGAGTTAATACTAAGCAACTGATAGGTTTAATTGAAAAGGACCATGCAAACATGAGATCATCTATTAATCCTACTTGATCCAAAATTATGGTTCCTCCCTTTGCTGTGCTTGCTACATTATGTTTTTTCAGTATAAAACCCTAATACTACATTATTTTGGGCACACATTGCTGTGCTTGCTGTGCTTGGAAATTTACCTCACATTTTTCCCTTATGCTGTGCTGTGTGGAGACTTGATTTAATTGGTAATTTTACTAATGTTCTTGCTACCTGACAAGATATATATTGGGGCAATTGATGTAACAAGAGCTCCATAAGAGAAAATAGAACAAATGGCAAAATCTTCTTTTTTCTTTGCTATTGGGTATAAAATCTGCATAGCATAACTTGCTATTGCCTTTATTTTCATTGGTATTTGAATGAGTGAGATTCAAATACGAAAGGAACTTGTGGACTGTACACCGATGTTTAAACAGGTCCAACACGGGTATAGAGCTCATAGGGGTTTCACTCTAACTTTGACCAAAATTGGGGGCAAAGATAATCAACTTGGAAAAAGTTGCTGAAATAGGCTTGCCTTTCATGATAGCAAATTGCAGTTATTTTTTTTCCTAATGGTTGTCTGTCTATTAAAAACCAAATGTGTTATCTACAAGACTTCTAGTCAACCACCCCAAACATCCCTGACCAATTGACCATATAATGTGCATAAAATGCAAAATGCATATCATAATTTGGTAAAAAGGAAGGGATATTTGTGGATCAGTGTATATAAGAAGTTGAAGATTTGGTAAAAAGGAAGGGAAAATTGGGGGCAAAATGACCATGATGCTTACTGTTGCACTTTGATAGTTCTCTCTTATTAGATTTGTACGATGTAAATTAAAAATTGTGCAATTTTAACACTGATCTGATACCATTCTACATCCTAGTCCTAACCTATCTTCTTGCACATTTTTAACATAGGCACAAGTTTACAGCTCTCAGGCACTGTATGAGGGGGTGATGGGGAATATGCAAACTCTGCAGGTGACATATTTCAATTTAAAAACTTAATCATTCTAATGTTACTCTCTGATCAAATGTTGTGCTCTCCAAATGCTAACATTGCGCTTCCATATTTAATGACTAAGGTCAGGATCCCACCTCTCTACCTCAATCTCAGGACGGAGCCCCTCTGATGGAGATGGCCCACTCTCAGGTACTGAGATTATTGTGCAAACTATCTGTTTTGCTGTATTTTTTATTGATTTGGGTGAATACACTAAACATGTGTGCAAAATCAATTTCATGTGAGGTTTGTTTCAATGCTTATAATGTAAGAACACTACTAACTTGGTGCCCATGGAAATGTGGTATACATAGGGTCTACCATCTTTGCTGCCAACATCAAATCAGGCGGGGGGGTTCCAAGCACTACTAAAAGCAAATTCTGGACAAGAGGTGGCCAACCTTTTAGGGGACGAAGCGTCAATGAGTGAATAGTTCGGGCAAGGCAACTCGAACAACAACCCGCATTAATAGTCTGGGGTATTGCCAACCTTTTACATACAACTATAGATTTTGGATTTCCACAAGAACAGCATAGGGGATGTAGCTATTACTGTAAATTTTTGTTGATGGGTCTTATATTTTGGGGTATAGGTACATGTTTATATATCTATGGCTGTAATGTTATAATACAATTGGTCATTTGGTACAATGCATGCTTGGTACATGCTTGATTTTAATACTGTCATTGTTAATTTGAAGGTGTTATGTTATGTTATGTTAATGTATTATGTTATGTTATGTTTATTTGAAAGTTCTATTCTATGTTCTGGCTATTTCTTTCAATGGGAAATGTATCAGATTACTGGGATGGTACCGGGTTGGTACCGGGTAGGAAATGGGATAATTTTGGAAAAAGGGCTGCTGATATGTTGGCATTAATTAATTGCATCGGAATATCAAGTGAAATATGATCAAAATAAGCATGCAAATAATCGGGTGGGACCCACAATACCTACCCTTGCAAAAAAACATATGGGGCCCACTATCCCTACCCTTGCAAAATATCAGGTGGGACCCACGCTGGTTTGCCTTGCAATTAGTAAGGTGGGGTCCACTAACGCTAACCTTGCTAATAACACGCTGGGGCCCATGCGGGCTAACCTTGCAAATACTCAGGTGGGGTCCACTAACGCTAGCCTTGCTAATAACCCGATGGGACCCACTTGGGCTAGCCTTGCTAATAACCCGATGGGACCCACGCCAGATACGCTTGCTAATAATCAGTTGGGACATGCTTGCCAATAATAAGTGGGGCCCACAGATGATATCCTTGCTAATACTCAGTGGGGCCTACGCTACATATCCTTGCTAATATTCGGTGGGGCCTACGCTGCATAACCTTGCTAATACTCAGTTTGGGCGCCAAAAACCAAGGTATTTGCAAGCGTGCTATTTGCAACCACTGCCCTTGCGGATAGTCGAGGGCAGCGTATTAGCAAGCGTAGCCCTTGCAGTAAGTCTGAAACTGAGTATTTGCATTGGGGCTTACTACAACGGTAGTATTTGCAAGCGTAGCCGTTGCTAATGGGGTTTTTCAGGCTTGTAGCAAGCGTACGTAGCGCTTGCTAATGGGGTGTTTCCTGCCGTTGCTATTACCGGAGATTCTAGTAGTGTATGGTCGAGATCATGGTTGTATTGAATCATATCTATGAATAAGAAATAAAGTACCGAACCTGAGAAGTTAATTGAAAGAATTGCTAGTCTCGATAATTATGTTTATTGAGTTGTTTCTGCTGAGTCTATGAATCAGGTGCAATTATATATGTTATATAGGACAACTATGCCAAATGAATGCCAAATTGACAATAAATTTAGGCACTAAAAATTTCCTTTCCAAAAGTACTGGTAGTGAACGAGCAGAAAGAAAAATCGAGCTATTGAAAATTCTCTAAATAATAACAAGTTTTAATCACGGCATTTATTTTTATGTATACCACTATATAGTCAAGCACATTGACTAATACACAAATGATCAATAGTTGGAGGAAGAGGATAAATCATTACCAAGTGATTCAAGAGATATTTTTCTAATCTTATTGTTTCAAATTATTGAAAAGTCTCATGTCATGGGCCACTCACCTCAAAGCAAGTAATTTACTTAATTTTCTTCAGTGTTCTCTGTCTGTTTTTTTTATGTTTTTTTTTTAATTGTTACATTGAGTAATTGGTGCCAAAAATTTGTTTATGGCATAAATAGATCAAGCCATTGTTATGAACTGAAATGTATTTGCAATTTTGTTTATTGTATGTAAATTTCGAGAATAGGAAAATTGAGTAAAATTTTGATAAGTTGGTAAAATAGTTCAATTTTCTACCCAATATAACATACATTTTTAAAATCACAATAACAATTCAATACAATAAATTAATATCCAATTCCTGCAATTTAACCCTTAAATTTTTCACAGTCTGACAATTCTATTTTAAATTGAGCATAAAATTCGGGAAAAAAAATAATCTAAATATAAAGGTAATATATATACCCATAATTTACCTTGTCCTATTAGTTGTAGATTTCAAGTGCATTGAATTCTTCTCTAAAATCTACTAATTAATTTGTAAATGGAATGTGAAAATAGACAAGAAAAATGAGAAGAAATAAAGGAAGAGATCGACGGTCGCTCTACGCTTAAGGCGGAGTGTAAGGAACCACATCAAATATCAAGTTCATATATAAATGTGAGTTTATGTTACTGCCGAACGGCCGGGTGATGTTGTAGCACGCTAAGGAACCACATCAAATATGTGAATCCTTAGTGAATTCGTAAAGGATCGATCAGCACCAAATTATTTGGTGTGGTTCCTTCCATACCATAAAAAAATTTCGTTGTCTTTCCGGTTCGTTTAGAAATATTTATTTCTTTTCTAAAAAATATAAAAAATGTCAGCCTTCAATTTTATTCTTTATAATTTGGCAGTGCTTATTTGCAGGCTAGAACCGTACCTACAACTTATCATAAGTTGCAATAAATACAACTCGACCTAAAATGGTACGTTTGAGATCTCTTAGGGACCCGGCTGTATAAATTATATATGTTATCCCTTGGCTCTACAACAAAACAAGTCTGGAGTCTGGACTGAAATCAACACTTACCGAGTTATGGACCAATCAAGCAGATTGATGATCAGGCATTGAAGTATATATTAAAAAAAATGTGGCATTGAAATATTCAGAATTAAACTTTGAAACATATATGTCAAAAGCTACAAGAATCTGTTTTATCCCTCAAGGTAAAAAATGACTATTTCTGAAGTTAAGCAGACAAAAATTATTATTGCTAAAAGTATCACTATTACTGACAGAAGTATTCGCGAGAATAGTGACATTGTTAAACACTTTTACCCTCGCCAATAAAACATATTCTTGTCGCTATCCATACAATTTACTGCCTTCCGTTGCTGAAAATTTACTATTCACTCATATTGATCCAAACGTTCCCTTAAATTTTTAACAAAAATTTATCCAACAATTAATTCTAGGGGTACCTCTCGAAATTCATTTAATTCTATTATTTACTATAGTAATTGCCATTTTTTATCTTTCGTACCACACTGACAGCACATCAATTACCCCAATTAATGCACCATTGCAATTTTAAAAAAGCCCTAGCTATATAAACCCCTTCACACTCTCTGCAAAAAGCACAACAAGTGAATAACACAATAGACCAAGACACATATATATCTACTACTAATAGGCTAGAATGTCTGATTCTAAGTTATTCTTAGTTCTCCTTGGCGCTCTTGTTTGCGCGACAACCGCATGAGATCTCTCTACAACTAATCATGAAGAGAATGTGAATGTAAGCAGTGTCTCCACTGGTGGAGATGCTGCAGACTTAAAAATTGACATAAGTATTGGACTGGCACCTCCACTGGGCTCGGTTGATACAGTACGGCCCGGAAGAGGCACTACATCGTTTGAGCTAAGGATCATGACATCGTTTGAGCTTAGCATCACTACATCGTTTGAGCTTAGCATCATGACCAGGTGGGAACCGTTCCTTGCTCAAATGCAGTACCCAAACGAGATCTCCTTCTTTGAAAATCATAGCCTTGCGATGCTTATTTGCTTGCTTCGCGTACTTCTTGTTTTGTTTCTCAATTTGCCTTCTAACTTGCTCATGCAACTCTCTAATTGCCCCAGCGCGCTCATCCGCATCTGCACTATAACTCTCATTTATTCGCAAAGGCACAAGATCAAGTGGGCCAACGCGATTGCTCCTATACACAACTTCAAACTGGCTTTTACTGATTGTTAGCTGCAAGGTCGATTGTAAGCGAATTCAGCTTGGGGAAGAACAAACATTGAAGTCCCCAGAGAATGATGAATATATAAATTAAAATCATCTATTTTGTGATCAGTGAATAAATATGGCATTGAAGTTTTGGGAATTAATCATTGAAATCATACTTTTTAGTCAAATGACATTAAACTGGCTCCTCCTGTGAGCGTTGGCACACGCAATACCATAGGCGTGGCACTACCTCCCGTGTTGGGCTAAATGTTTCAGACGGCATCAGATCTTTATGGTTCGGTATAATTAGCTAGTTAGTGCAACTTTGAAGTGATGCTAGCTAGTATATTTTTTTGGTCGAAATAAGGTGATTCCGAATCTTGATCTGTATTATCAGTGGACGGCTGAGGTTATTGTACCGAACCGTACATATCGATAAAAAGAACTAATAGTAATCTGCCTAAAGTGTATAGAGTTATTTCTGCTAAGTCTATAAATCAACTGCGATTATATATGTTATATGAGACAATTATGCAAATGTTGTCAAATCATTGAAAAAAAAAATTGACAACAAATTTAGGCACTGAAAATTTTCTTTCCAAAGTTATACTAAAAACATTTCTGCCTTCTTTAATAAGTTGATAAAGCTTGATAGGCTATAACTAGTACTGGTAGAGAACAAGCTGAAATAATATTTGAAGGTATTGAAAAGTCCTATATAAATTATATATATGTGTACCCCTCAGACTTTTATAAATCCCTGCACACACGAGCAGTAAATAACGGCATTTTTTGTATGTATATACCACTATAGTGAAGCACACTGACTTACACAAATGATCAATAGTTGAAGCACACTGCCGGGCTCGGTAGCCGTCGGTGTAAATGTTAACATCACCATAGGTGCACCTCCTGTGAGCATTGGGACAATCAACACCATATGCATCGGAGGTCTACCCTGTACAAAGTTATAATACAAATTGTAAATTGAACACAACACTCCCACCAACCCTCCCTGTTTTTTATTTCTTTTTTGATATATTCTTACATGTCTCTCCAGGGAGAACAAGAGCTAATATTTATCAACCAGCCCCTGCGCCTCTCTAGTTGGATACAAATCTCATTCCTTTTTCATTCTTTCTATTCTAACAATATCTCTTTCTATACAAACAACTAGGAAACAAATCAACTAACAAAGTAAGGAAAATATAATTTATGCACTAAATCTTCTACGCCAAATTCGCTGGCCCACAGGACACGCTAATGACCTGTCTTGACATCCTCCCTAAAGTTGGCATGTAGATATCAGCCATGCCCAACTTGTCAATCAACTGCTTGAATATCCTTGTAGACACTGCCTTCATTAATACATCTGCCAGCTCTTCCTCTGATCTCACATATGGAAAAGATATAATCTTCTGCTCCAAGTTGTGTTTGATAAAATGTCTGTCGACTTCTACATGCTTCGTGCGATCATGTTGTACCGGGTTATATGCAATTTCGATGGCAGATTTGTTGTCACAGTAAAGTAACATTTCTTCTTGTGGTTTATACCCTAATTCAGTCAGGAGCTTTCTTAGCCACAAAAGTTCGCAAAGGCCTTTGGACATTCCCCTGAATTCTGCCTTTGCACTTGACAACGCCACTACGTTCTGTTTCTTGCTTCTCCAAGTAACAAGGTTTCCTCCCACAAATGTGAAGTAACCAGATGTCGATTTTCTGTCATTTAGGTTCCCAGCCCAATCTGCGTCTGTATAACCCGAGATCTTCAAATGTCCATTCTTTCTGAATTGTATACCTTTTCCTGGATTTTTCTTGAGATATCTCAAGATTCTCATCACAGCCTCCAGATGCCTCTCACTTGGGGCATGCATGAATTTGCTTACTACACTTACTGCATACGCAATATCTGGTCTGGTATGCGATAAGTAGATAAGCTTTCCTACCAATTTCTGGTATTGTTCCTTGTTGGTGGCCTTATCATTCGGGTTTTCTTCTAACTTTAGATTTTCGATGCTTGGTGTATCTGCCGGTTTACAATCCAACATTCCCACTTCTGTAAGCAAATCAAGAGTGTATTTTTGTTGAGAAAGAGAGATACCTTGCTTCGATCTTGCCACCTCTATTCCGAGAAAATACTTCAAACCTCCTAAGTTCTTCATCTCGAATTCTTTAGATAGTTTTCTTTCTAACTCTTTTATCTCATCCATGTCATCACCAGTAATTATCATGTCATCGACATAGATAATTAGAATTGTTACTTTCCCTTGATTATGCTTGTAGAATAACGTGTGATCAGAATCGCTCTGGGTGTAATCATAGCTTTTCATTGCCTTGCAAAATCTTCCAAACCATGCTCGCGGAGATTGCTTTAAACCATACAACGATCTCTCTAGTTTACACACCAATTTCTTTGAGTCGTGATGCTTATATCCGGGAGGTATCTCCATGTAAATCTCTTCTTCCAGGTGTAGGGCGTAGAAAGTTGCACAACGGTGGAAGGTGTGTGCATATGTTAAAATGTCTCAAGGTTCAATGCTCTCTGTTTTCGAGTCATGGAGAGAGAACATCGAATTTGAAACATTCATTTCTTTCTACAATTCCTTCGGTTCACCCTCGACAGACCTACTGTTCATAATCAGTCTATCGAGAGAGTTTATTGATTGTGGGGACGTTTAACTCCCAGCGGGCGCAAGCCCCCGCTGTTAATTACATCAGATGACCCTTCCAAGCCATACTGAACACCTCGTCCATTCCGGGATTTGTGCCTATTTGTCGTGAATTGAATAATGGGGCTAAAAAGGGGAAACTCATGTATTGACCTTGGTTTTACTTTGGTTTTCTTTGTTTGGATATGTGTATGTATGAGATTTCATGTTAAACTTATATTTTTGAGATAAGAATTTGGATATTTGAGAAGTTTATATACATTGTTTGTTTATATTTGATTTATGACATATTTATCTCTGTGTTGTTGATTATTTACATTCCATTAAGAAATGAAATCATTTGATTTTGAAGAGAGGGTATTTTAGTCATTTCAGGATTTGGCTGGTGCTTGTACATATTCAATTCTGATTTAGAAACATGAAGAATTCAATTTGGGTTCATTTGGAGGTGGTTTGAGTCGGTTCGGACTTAAGACGAAAAAGTTATGCTTGAAAAGGACATGAGAAGGACCTATTTGTAAATATTTATATTCTTTTAAGGGCTTATTTACAAGGCTGGGAGGATATGAGTTTATGATTTGGGTTTTAGATAGGGTTTTATGTGAAAATTGGGGTTTTAAGGGCTTATTTGGAAGAGATTTAGGCTGTCAAGGACTGATCTGTAAATTTATAGGGGGGGGCTTCACTGTTAATATAAGAAGTCAAAAGGGCTTTATTGTAAACAAACTTTATTCTAAAGATTTTTATTTATCAGATGGGCTTTAAGATCAGGATTTTTGGGCTTTGAGGTGCGTAGTTTGGACTTTTGGATTTGTGTGAATATTTGATTTAAATGTTGGGCTTTGGATATCAAGATTGATATTGGGCTTTTAAGATCCGATTTGCCTAGTTTCTTTAAGATTCGGTTGAAGTGTTTTGAAGATCGGACCAATGGCAAGTGGGAAATTTACCACATTTTTATATTTATTTGGCATTCATTTCAAGGGTGTGCATTTATCCTTTTGCATGTGCAGTTTTACCAGTTTGGTTGATTTTTGAGACTTGATATCTTTCAATTCTCTTGGAGATTTTGGATGAAACTTCACAGTCTTGTTCTATGACGTCAAGACTATGAGTCGGCCAATTTTCATGATTTTTCATGATGTTTAGTCATGCCAAACAATGGTGCGAAGAGACGATCTGAGCAGCAATTTTACACATTTCTGGATTTTGTCTTTTTCATTGTGATTTATCCACTTGGCCATTTTAGGAGTTCTTTATATGGATTTAAAGCTTGATAGGTAATCTATCAAATGGTCAAGTATCAGATTTTTCTGCCATGGAAGGCTATGATGAACAGTAAAGTGAAGTTGTGACCATATGACAATTCATTTACTGGTTTTTTCCTTGTTCTTTTGCAGGAAATTGGATTTTGTATCACAGATTTGAAGCCTTTAAAGCTTAACATTGAATGATTCGGTTCCATGGTTTCGAAGAGGGATTAACAGAGAGCAGTTCAAGGGTGAGTTTGAGATATTTGCATTTGTACCCTTCATTTTATGAATTTTCAAAAAGGAGTACTTGTCAATATTTTCTGCAGTGCAGTTCATGAAGCTGAGGGTTCAAATCTCATCTTAATACTCAATTATTTTTCCATGAGTACTTGATTTAAGTGCACAGATGCCTTCTTTATATTGTTAGGCAGTCATTGTCCAGATTTCACATTTTTATCAATTTTATTTCTATTTTTCCACTATGATTTTCTAGCAGAAGGGCATCAGTTTTTTATTTTGCTGCTATTAACTTGTGATTTTTGCTATGAGCAATCGGCTACATGAAATTTTGATTTCTTTATGTGGAAATGTTCATCTTGGTCTCTACTACATGCATGATTTATTTAGTGACCTCATGATTTTTCTACAGTGTGCTGGTAAGGGGTTTTAATACCACAGTTTTCGGTACCAGCAGCAGAAAAGAAGAAGCAGAATTTTGAAAAGCTGAACTTTGGAAGATCATCCTGAGAAATTGGCTGAACCAAATTTGATGTTCTTTATATGAAAATTCTCAGGAAATGATACTCTACATTCTGGTAAAATTTCATGGACTTTGGAGCTTCCTAGCTATACCAGAATGGGGTCTAAACACAGGAGTAAGCTGGGAAACAGTGCTGGAATTTTGCTGGTTTTTCATATTTCGAAGACTGAACTTTAGAAAATCATAGAAAATTCATAGAAAATGCTATAAATGTAAAATTTGGGCCTAAATTGTGTGTTTTGAAGTTCTCTATCTGACTGTACAATTTATTTTTCATTTTGGTCCTCGTACCAGTCTGTACTGGCTGTTTTACCAGAACAGGTCAATTTCACTGTTTTGAGGGTTTTCTTTGCATCAACCACATTTGCATGGTGCTTTGTTACTAAGTTTGGTTTGGTACCATACCAGAAACAAAGGAAAGAAGATCAAAGTTTCAAAAGTTCATTTAATCAAGAGGTTTGAATATCAAAAGAATGTCAAAGTATGATTTTTGCAAGAAGACCTTTGGTTTTTGTTGAAATCATGATTTAAGTGTTCTTTATCTTGATTAGAGGACAAATCATTGAGATTTCATTAGGTTAAAGATGTAAATGACATGGAACAAGTTCAACTTGTTGTCTATTTACACTTTGAACCTTCTATCTCTCACTATTCACACATTGGGCTATTTAATTTCCTTTAGCATACATGTGTGTTTGTTCAAGGAAATTAAACATCCTCTAATGTGCAACATAGGTCCAAGGACAAATCATTGAAATATCATAGGTTTAAAGATATAAATGACATGAAATAGCCAAAGCTATTGCCTATTTACGCTTTAAACCTCCATTTCTCACTATTCACACATTAGGCTTATTTGATTTCCTTATATGGCTTGATTTAACATACATGTGTATTTGCATGTATATAAGGAAATTAAATATCTCCTAATGCGCAAAGTAGGTCCTTTTTGTTGAGAGAATAATAGGGGAGACACACTAGCTCAACCCTATCAACTCTTGTGTGTTTAATTTTTTTTTATTGTCACTTTATTCCCTTTAATTCCTTTCATAAAATAATCAATATAACTTTCATATGGGAGGAGATTAACACTAGCTCAACTCTCATACTTCCATTATTCAACTATTTTAGCCGGGATTAAAGGTGTGTAGAGAAAGAAAGAAAAGAAAGGAAAAAAAGAAGAGATTTTTGTAGAATCATAGTTTTTTAATTTTTATCAATTATTTAAGTTGAGTTATGCCTCATTTTTATTATTCTCTCTATTGTTGCATTGATTACAACAAAAAGAGTTTACTTACTCAAAAGAACTAAAATCTAATTCATTACTACATTGATTGTAGCAAGAAAAAGAGAAATGATTTCATTATATTTTTTTAGAATCTAGATCCATAGTTATCATTGAAACTAAGGATCCAAATCCCTTTTATTCATGCCATGAAAAAGATGAAAGAAAGCAAGAGAGCAAATCGAATCAAGCAAAAAGAAAGATCAAAAGAATGAACATCAAAAGACAAATAATAGATTTCAAACTCCAAGTAAGGAGCAAATTTCATTCATCCATCATTTCTTTACATGGTGGCCTTTGAGGCATTTACATTGCAAGAGAACTAAATTTCTACTTAATTTGTATTGGATTTTAGGCCGAAATAAGGAGGATTTTTGCTAGGGTTTCGGCCAAGCTTTTTGCTATATGGGTGGTGGCTATTTCGGCCTTGTGGAGGTTCTTCTCTTAGGTGTGTTGTTGTGTTGTATATGTGTATTGTGCCTCTATTGTCTTTTTCTTCATCTTCAAATGAGGAGTTTATATAGGCTAGGCAAGGGGTAGAGCTTAGGGTTTAGAGGAGCCTTGTTGGCATGATCCCCACCACTCATTTGTATTAACTCTCATCCAAAGGTTTAGATGCATTCAAGTGGTCATGCTTATCCCTCAAGCTTGAAGGGAATATTCTTGGCATCTTCAATGGTCATGTGACATGTGTTCATGGGAGTAAAAATATCTAGAGCATCTTCATCCCTCCTATGTTGGCATCTTCAATGGTCATGTGACATGTGTCCATGAGAACAACAAATATCTAGAGCATATTCTAGAACATCTTCATTCTTTTGGGCCTTGCAATAATTTGGCTAGCCTATTAATCTACTTGGTTCGGCCTGAGTAGATTCGGCCAACTAATAGCAGCCCCATTATATCAATTTGATTTGATTTTTTGTTCGGCCTATAATAGCAGCAGCTCCATTTATATTTATCCATTCTTATTTTTTTGTTTTGACCAAATATGGTTTTGGTCAAACCCATCAACTTTCGACTAGGCATTAATTCAACTCCTTTTGCTATTCTTTATTGGCTTTAATTAGGTCCGAGCCTATGTGCAGCAATCCGAATTATTTTAATTTAACTCAAGTCCGAATGTTTTAGTCCAACATATATTGTGAACACATCTTCCAAATTTCATGATATATCTATTTATCCCTCCATTTTAACGTTTTAAATGGACACATCAATTTCTTGTTATTTTTTCATTTTCTTTTCTTTTTTAACCCTTCTCTTTTTTATTATATTTTTTATTTCTAAATCCAACCTTTTTAGGGTCAAACACCAGGTTACCATGCAGGAAGACATTTTTTACATCAAGCTGATGTAATTGCCAGTCAAAATTAGCTACAAGAGACAATAAAACTTGAACATTGTTTAGTTTTGCGACCAGAGAAAAAGTTTTCCGAAAATCAATTTTGTATGTCTGAGTATATCATTTAGCTACTAACCTTACTTTAATTTGTACCACTCAATTTTTCCTGTAGCATCATACTTAACAGAAAACACCCATTTACACCCTACAGGTTTTTTTCCATTTGGCAATTCTACCAGTTTCCAGGTTTCGGTTTGTTCTAGGGCCTTCATTTTTATTTCCATTGCCTCAACCCATTTAGGATCTTTCACGGCTTCTTCAACACTGTTTGGTATTTGGACTTTGGACAATTCATCAATAATTTTTTTAACCAAGTTGGGTAGACCATAAGTGTTGGTGTAATTAGTTATTGGATATTCACCATTTTGGTCACTATTTACCCTATACTGTTTCGGTGGTATATTTTGTGTGGATCTTACGGGCCATCGACTTTGTCTTTCAGGTTTAGTGTTAAGGGAACTTACCTCGAGAGCATCCTCAGGAGACTTTGAGCGTTGTAATTCTTGGCCAAACTGTATCATTTCTTTTCCAATAGGAAGTTCTATCCAGAAATTAATTGAGTTCTGTTCTTGGACTGACTGTCAGATCCGGTTTGGTGAGTCAGGTTGTCAGGCTCGGCTTGATCTAACCGAGCTAAGGTTTCACGAGCTGGGCTGTTAGGTTCGGTTTGGTCTGACCGACGGATGACTTTCCATTGATCAAGGTTAGCATCTAGCAATGCGCCTTGACTATCCAATTATACAGACGATATGTAGCAAGACAATATCGTGATCCAATGTAGACAATACATAACACTGCCTGTGTCGTTTCCAATATCGCATGATATCTATAATGATAAGCTCAAGATATGATTGTGTCATTCTTGCCATCTTATCGATTATATTTACTTGATATATGAATACTTATTATATCCACGTTCAAAACCATTTGATGGTGGTGCGCAAATATAATATTATTCCATCAAGGGGCCCAGCAGATATCATCACTTATACAACATTCGACATGATGTTGTATAAGGGATATTAGTCTTCTTGATATTCGCAAACTGCTTAACATAAGTCACATGCATAGAGACAAAAGTCCTTATAGTTCCCTTTCACGGTGAGCTAGGAAACTGAATATCTCAGACGTGAGATAACAAGCCACAATTCATTTTTACTACTAATTCCTTCGACTCCGGGTAAGTTTTTTTCTTCTCTTCTAATTTTAATTTTTAATTTTGTAGTTGTATATATGTTTAGGGTTTAGGATGTAGGTTTTAGGATTTACAGTTTAGGGTTTAAGATTTAGTATTTAAAGTTTTGTAATTAAGATTTGACCAAAATAATACCAAATAAATACCAAATTAGTACTGAAATTGTGTATCTCAACTATCCGCTATGAAAAATGTCCAACCGTTATGAGTCCGCTATCCGCAATTAAAAATATGTTAATTTACTTGCTTTAATCCAGATTTTAGATTTATAATTGAAATAAAATTAGATTAGATACTCTTACTATGATGATGTAAACGGATCGGATATCCGGATAGGAACGAAGCGGTTTCGAAACGGGTAAGATTCAATACCCAAAACCCACTACTCTTCATTGTCTCCTTTCAAGCAAAGGCCACGTGGGGTGTGTGAGTGTATTAGACTTTCTCTTTGACTTTGAACTGAGATTCTCCATGTGGGGGTCCTTCTTCACGATATTCTAAGCATAACTAGCTTTATCACATGCAGATATGTTACCTTTTTACTTGAAATAGTATATGGTTATGGGTTCTATATTCACATGTAGAATTGTATCCTATGAGGCAATATAACAACATTCTTTGCGACTCCATGTGAACGTTGAGACTTGATCGAGACTATGTACCCATTATATATGATCATTTAGAATATTTATTATTTTATAGACTTGAACACATACTTGTAGTTTAAAACTGCGGAGATAATAAAAATTGAATTTAAAAAAAATATAGTTAAATGGTTTTCTTTTTTAAAGATCGTAAATTAAAAAAAATCGTCTAATAATGAGGATGTGTTTTCAAATACAAAATTCACCGGAGCAACGCATGAATATTTGAAATGGAGAGGAAGAAGAGCGCAAAGGACGAGCAAGAGGTCAAAGAAGGGAGGAAGTTTTTGTTTTTTTTGAGTTGAAAAGAAAGGAGGGAGTCGGTCAGACTGTAGTGGAACATCTCTTTCAAAGTTTTTGGTCTTCTGTGCCTAATACCACCCACCAACTCGTGAAGAAAAAAACAATAATATACAAAACAGAAGTCAAAATGCGTTTTCATATCTTGTCAAAACATCTCTTCCACATATGTATATATACAAAACATGTCCTGTCAAGATAAAAAACACAAAATAATATCCTGAAATTTCTCAAAATATCCACATATATATACAAAACATGTCTTTGTTACAAATATGTCGGCCCAAAATATCCAAATATATATATATATATATATATACACACAAAACATGTCTTGTGAAGAAAAAAATAATATACAAAATAATATCCGGAAATTTATCAAAATACCCACATATATATGCAAGACAACTTGTCACCATCTCGGACCAAAATGATTTTAGCCTCCCAAACAAACCAAATACATGTGGATAAGTTTGCATGAGTACTGCTCTTTCATATTTTAGTTCTTTTTCTTCTAAAATAAATGGACGATTATCTATCAACAAATATAATATAAAATAGTAAGAAAACTGATGATATATATATATAGGATGTATCGTTGGAGGAGTGGCCGGGAGCAAAATTTCCTGGCAAATATATTAACAGAATAACAGGTATCAATTTAATTTTGATTTTGTGTCGAAATTTTATGTTGATCTATCTATACATGGAATTTTGTGTCGAATTTTTAAAAATTTCCTGGAAAATATTTTAATTTTGATTTTGGAGGAGTGCTTGAGATCCTGCCGAAATGACATAACTAGCCAGAACCCGGTGAATTTTTAAAGAATCCGGTGAATTTTAGACTGACCCCAATAAAGTTTTGGTCCGATTTGAAGTAACTGACTAGCTGGTCGGCAAACATCAAGCATGTGTACTGATTTATTTAGGCAGAATGAAATGGTGACCAAAGTGATGGAATAGCAAAATTATTGGTGAATTAATATGAACAATGAGGAAGCCGTGAGAAAAAAAAAAACATACAACACATAGATGCTTCTTTCAAACCCATCAAAGAAACCATACATGTTTTGGCAAATGACATTAAACTTTCAGCCTTCAGGGAATAAATGTGGTGTGGCATTGATGTTTTCAGAATTAAACTTTGAAACATATATGTCAAAAGAATTCATACTTTTTAGCCAAATCACATTGAACTTTGTTGCAAAATGAATCAACAGATTCAGATTTATGTTACTTCAATTGATGAGATTTTAAGTGTATGATATATTTTATTTATGTTATTAATTATAAAAAATAAAATTTACTCGGGTCAAATTCGACCAAATATCGTACTAACTAGCTTTCTCTTGTTCAAAAACAATTAATTCTAGGGGTACCACACAAAATTAATTCAATTATATATTATTTACTATCGTAATTATCATCTTTAATCTCTCATACCACACTGACAGAACATTAATTACCCCAATTTTTTCACCCTTTCAAATTGCAAAAAAGTCCTATATAAACCCCCTCACACTCTCCTCACAAAGCACAACAAGTGAATAACACAAAAAGCCAAGACACACATATTCTACTACATACAATAGTAGCATGTCAATTTCCAAGTTATTCTTGGTTGTTCTCCTTGGCGCTCTCATTTGCACCGCAACCGCAAGAGATCTCTCTACAACTAATGACAAGCATGTGAATGTGAGTGGTCTAGGTACTACGAGTGGTCTAGGTACTCCGGGTACTCCGGGAAGTCCGGGTACTACCACTGGTCCGGGTACTCCGGGTGCTCCGGGAACTCCGGGTGCTCCGTGTATTGGGGGTACTGGGACTGCTCCGACTACTCCGACTGCTCCAACTGCTCCGACTATTCCGGGTAGGGGTACTCCGGGTACTCCGGGAACTCCGGGTACTCCAGGTACTGGGTGCATCTCCAGATAAGTGCATCCGGGGTACCCACTGTGGCGCTACCTCCCGTGTTGGGCTAAATGTTTGAGATGGCATCAAATCTTAATGGTTCGATATAATTACTTAGCTAGTTAGTGCAACTGTGATGTGATGCTAGCTAGTATTTTTTTTTTTTTTTGGTCGAAATAAGGTGATTCTGAATCACGTTGTGTATTATCAGTGTAAGGCTGAACTCATCGATGTATTGAATCATGTCTATGAATAAGAAATAAAGTACTGAACCTGAGGAAGTTAATATAAAGAATTGATAGTCTCGCTAATTATGTTTATAGAGTTGTTTCTGCTGAGTCTATAAATCAGCTGCAATTATATATGTTATATGGGACAACTATGCAATTGTCATCACTGAAAAAGCAAATGAATACCAAATTGACAATAAATTTAAGCACTTAATATTCTTCTCAAAAAGTGTACTAAAAATATTTGAAGCTATTGAAAAGTCCTATATAAATTATATATATGTCTACCCCTCAGACTTGCATGAATAATTCCAGCTCCTTGTATAAATCGTGCTCACACGAGCAGTAAATAAGAACTCTCTGAATAATAACAAGTTATAATCATGGCATTTTTTTGTATGTATACAACTATAGTGAAGCACATTAATTGACTGATACAGAAATGATCAATAGTTGGAGGAAGAGGATGCATGATCACCAAGTGATTCAAGAGATATATATTTCTCTAGTCTTTTTGTGTCAGATTAAAGCAAGTAATTTACTTAATTTTGTTCATTGCTCTCTCTCTCTCTTTTTAAGTACTGTTACATTGAGCAATTGGTGCCTAAAATTTGTTTATGGCATAAATAGATCAAGCCATTCTTATGAACTTGAATAAGGGAAATGTAATTGCAATTTTGTTTGTTGTATGGAAATTTTGAGAATTGGAAAATAGAGTAAAATTATGATAAAATTGGTAAAATAGTTTAATTTTCTACCCTATATATCCTCTTTTTAAAATTACAATAACAAATCTATACAATAAATTAATAATCAATTCAAGCAATTCGACACTTCAATTTTTTACATTCTAACAATTCTATTTTAATTTTGAAATTAAATTTGGAAAATTTTATCAAAATTCAAAAGGTAATTTACTGATAATTTACATTGTCAACGCTGTAGATCTGAAGTTATTTTAGTTCTTCTGTCAATTCTAATAATTACAAATTAAATGGAGTGTGAAAATAGACAACAAAATGAGAAGAATTTATTCATTCATTTTTTTCCAAAACGCCCCAGAAGAAGAAAGACGTAGAAAGGGTTTCGGTCCGGGAGAAGAAAAGAAAGAAAAAAGGAAGAGATCGAGGGTCACTGCACAAAAGACAGTGTGTAAGAAAACTGCATCAAATATGTAGTTGCTAAATGAGATTTTATGCGACTGTCGAACGGAAGACGTTGTAGCACGCTAAGGAACCTAAAAAGGTACGCTTGAGATCTCTGAGGGACCCAGCTGTATAAATTAAATTAAGTCTCTGCCTGGACTGAATCAGCCAACACTTATGTTAAGTCAATATAATGCATTGATTACATTATTACATATTACAACTGAATTTATATTTTTTTTCAAAAACTTGAGCAGTGTAACAGGCGATTAACAAAAATAAGGAATAAAAAATAAAAAGTGTGAACGTATCAGTACCTAGTTAAACAATACCCACCGAAACAGACAGTCCAGTTACAAGCTAATACCCATTAAAAATGCAAACTACCAAACATAACAAGGAGTTTGAAAGAAAAAGAGAATGAATTTAAAACACTTCAAAGAACAAACTGTATTGAAAAGGAAAGATCTTATGCAGGTACCACAGGAGCACATGCATGGCACCATGGGACAAAAGGAAGTGACAAAATATAAATGACTTCAGCATAGGTAAATATACAATAGAGAAATCCTAATAATTACCACCCTCTAATTCTACCCAAGTAAAGTTGCTTGCAAAAATGTTTAAATGTCTGATACATGTCATGTCCTCTTATGATTTTACCTGTCAACAATTTCTCTTATGATATAATCTCACACCCCCAATCCGGAGGAGCAACAACCTACCGCGTATATTTACCATTCAATATACGTAACTTAAGGCATAGATCTTTTTTATGCATTGCCAATAGCATCCATTATTTTTTCCACATCCCAATTTATTTTACAAGAATTATCTGACATTTTATAGTGGATGATGCTAGAGATACACTCTCTGCACCCTGTCACATATAATAAATCCAAACCCCATACCTTTAGGTGGCCCTGCTGTCAATTATAACCCCAAAAGCGTTTATCTATCTTCGTCTAACAAATCTATAAATCCCACAAGGGAAAACGGGTGAGAAATAATAAATTAGTCCTCAGTGCTGATTGCCACTCAGATTATTGGATTCGAAGTAAATCCATATTCAGAATGAACTCTCCGCACGAGAAATTAACAGTTCATTTCGTAATGACGAATGCAAATGCTTAATAACAGTATCTAATTGAACAACAAAAATTACATAAATAAATAAGAATTCTAAGAATCTTATTAGAATAAATGGTTTGGGTCAAAATCTTTTAAACCATAAAGTCTAGTAATGTTTGGTTTCTTAACTTCACAATTTCTAGTCAGGTAACACTGACAGATACCATAACATATGTCTGTCGTGTTAGGGCTTATACTGTTTTTACTATCTTGACAATTTGTTAACGGAAACAATACATAATCAATATCACAATGCCGTCATTATCGGAAAGAAAATCAATGATAAGATGGTTACCACAGTTCATTAGTCATAAAGTCACAATTCACTTTTACTCAATATCCCTTACCCAACTGGTACTGGGTTCAGTTAGGGTCATTCACCATATGCGCATAAGGGTCCTGGAGTAAAGTCTAGTAGCTAGCTAGACTTTACAATATATTAATCTTTTTTCTCCACTATATGGAGGTTTAAAGATTACAATATTCAATATTCAATCAATTCAATCACTGTGGTCGCAATCAATCATTTTACAATAGGAATCAATCAATCGATAAACAATATCAACATGACAGTCAGCAAACTTACCTGTAATTCTGTTTCAATTGTATTGGGCTATGCATATGATGCAACAGTTAAATCTGTTGGAAACTTGGCCGACTGCAGCAGCCTTTGCTCTCTGTTTCACACAAAACTCTTTGTTTCACAAAAGAAAAATAATTGATTTTCTAAACTGCTAAAAAATAGAAACTATTTCATTTACTTTCTATATTTTCTGCTATTACAAACTTCATCTACTTCATACAAGATTAATATAGCTAATCAAAATCTATCTTTAGATCTCCACTACCTCCACAACATCCTAAATTCAACACATATTCCTTAATTATCTATGCTAAATAGGGATGTTCCAATTACAACTTCTAACTACTAATTTAAATAGAGAAATATGCCAACTATAGCTTCAGAATACTATTTTTAAAAAATGCTAATGACAGCAACTTTGATCAATTTTTAACACTGCCCCTTGATCCAAAGTTGCCAACTCCAATTGCTGATCGGAATTGCTCGAATTTGCTTCGTGTAAAACTTGGTTGAACTCCACTGTTCTTGCTACTACCAATTCTTCTATTGGTTTATGCCATTCTTCATTTTCTGCTGCTTCTTCATAGGTTGTAGGTTCTACAACAAACAATACTTGTGTTGCTTCATACAATTCCTGCACATATTTCATTTTTCTTATGGGTGTGTCAGTACCAAAATTACGCCTGCTATAAACTCTGACTGTTGGTGTATTTGGGTCAGAGTATCAGGACTATCTTGTGGTAAATCAGGATCATAACTGCTGTTGTTCAGATCTGAACTAATTGAGCTACTTGGCTGTTGATGTACTTCATCTTTGACATCATCTAATTCTGCAGATTCAACAATCTCTACTCCTTGTTTTTCTTCATTCCATTTCCAATTTGACTTTTCATCAAACAATACATAGCGAGTAATCACAAACTTCTTGCTATCTGGATTGTATAACTTGTATCCCTTCGATTGTATGCAATAACCAATAAATATGCATTTTTCTGATTTTTCATCTATCTTCCTCCTATTTTGTGAACTGGTCAAGGTGTATGCAACACAACCAAATATTTTCAAATGCCCAATTCTGGGTTTTCTCTCATGCCATGACTCATATGGGGTTCTATTTATAACCGCTTTGGTGGGAGATATATTCAAAAGGTATAATGCAGTTGCTACTGCCTCAGCCCAAAACTTATTTGGTAAACCTTTTGCTTTCAACATGCTTCTTGCTAATTCTACCACAGTTCTATTATTTCTCTCAGCTACCCCATTTTGTTCAGGTATATAAGGTGTGGTGAACTCGTGGTGTATTCCTTCTTTTTCACAAAAAAATCTAAATTATGTTGATTGATATTCTCCCCCTCTACCTGATCTTAATATCTTTATTCTTTTACCAACTTGATTTTCAGCGAATGCCTTGAAGTTTTTGAAGAGCTCAAAAGTTTCACTTTTGTTTTTCAAGAAATAAACCCAACTCATCCTGCTATAATCATCTATAAAGAGAAGAAAATACCTGCTACTGCCCAAAGATTTTGTTTTCATGGGTCCATACAAATCAATATATACTATCCCAAGAACTTGTGTTGCCCTTCTTGCTTGGCCTTTGGGAAAGGGTATTTTGGCTTGCTTTCCATAAATACAAACTTCACATATTTCTATTTTATCTATTTCTGGAAGCCCATAAACCATCTGCTTTTGACTTAACAATTTTAGCCCATTGATATTTAGGTGACCATATCTGAGATGCCATAACTCAGATTGATTCAATTTCTTTACTGCCATTACTCTTTCCTTTACACCTGTAATTTCTAATAGAAACAGTTTATTGGTTGCCATAGTAACCTCTACTAATATCTGGTTTGTAGTTTTATCCTTAATTACACAGCTTTTTCTTCAAACAAAACTGAATATCAATTTTCCATCAATTGCCCTATGCTTAGAAGGTTCTGTGACAACTTTGGAATGAAATAAACATTGTGCAAGTATTTCAAACCATTTTATTTGGTGTGTATTGCTACTTTACCTTTTCCTTCCACCACAATTGGTTTGCCATCACCAAGCTTGACCTTCAATTTGTATGTTTCATCTAATTCTTCAAAAAGATGTCTATCACCTGTCATGTGATTGGAACAACCGCTGTCCAAAAACCAGATTTCTGATGCATCAGTTTCAGTTTCACTATAAGCCATAAATACCTTGTCTTGTTCCTTCTTTTCTTCGATAAAGCTCGCTTGTTGCTCATCCCTTTGCTTCTTGTAGCATTCTGCTTGATAGTGCCCGAACCTATTGCAATAATAGCATTGTACATCTTTCCTTTGCAATCTGTTGGACTGCTGGAACTGCTGAAATTGTTGCTGATTCTGTTGGTACCGTTGCTGGAATTGAGGTGGAAACTTACTGCTCGTGGTTCTACCTCGAGTCGACTCCCCCTTCGTGTAAAATACCCTTTCATCACCTTTCTCCTCTGATCTAGACATCCTCACTTCATGGGTCTGCAGTGATCCCATTAGTTCATCAAAGGAATAGGTTGAAAGATCTTTAGATTCTTCAATTGCGGCCACAACGTGATCAAATTTCGGTGGGAGACTTCTCAACACTTTTGCCACCACGGTCTTCTCTAACATGTTGTCTCCGTATGTGCGAATTTGGTTGACAATGGATGTGACTCTTGATAGAAAAATCTGCACTGATTCTTCTGTTTACATTTGCAGTGTCTCAAAATCTCGACGAAGGCCTTGCAATTTGATGGTCATAACTCGTGCACTTCCTTGAAATGTTGTCTTCAATGTTGTCCATGCTTCTTTAGCGGTGGTTGCTGCAGCAATTTTGGAGAAAATCATATCTTCAACGGCTTGTTGGATGAAAAACAACGCTCGTGCATCCTTCCTTTGGGTCTTTTGCTTATTGGGGTCTTGAGTAGGGGCACCTTTATCTACTAAATCCCACAAACCTTGTGATTTGAACAGCGTGGTCATCTTGATGCTCCAAAATTCATAGTTTTCACCTTTGAACAGCGGAATTGCTGGTTGAGTCACGTTGACGGTGTTGCCCATCGTTTGAGCCATCTGTGCCCAATGAATCGATTTGCTCTGATACCAAATATTATTGGAAACTTGGCCGACTGCAGCAGCCTTTTTGCTCTCTGTTTCACACAAAACTCTTTGTTTCACAAAAGGAAAATAATTGATTTTCTAAACTGCTCAAAAACAGAAACTATTTCATTTACTTTCTATATTTTCTGCTGTTACAAACTTCATCTACTTCATACAAGATTAATATAGCTAATATAAAATCTATCTTTAGATCTCCACTACCTCCACAACTTCCTAATTTTAACACATATTCCTTAATTATCTATGCTAAATAGGGATGTTCCAATTACAGCTTCTGACTACTAATTTAAATAAAGAAATATGCCAACTATAGCTTCAGACAACTATTTTTAGAAAATGCTAATCATAGCAAGTTTGATCAATTTTTAACAAAATCAATGCAGTCAATCAAATATTCAAAATACACAGCGAGTTACGATTTAATTCCTAGTCATGAATCTCTGACTAATCTAATAACCCCTCACCTGATATCGTAGGGCTACAGGTGAGGTCACCAATAGTCTTTTTTACTTGGTAGTTATAAAATTTATATTATATTTTAATTATTCAAACCATCTGTGTCAATACACTACAGCAGAAAGTCACGGCGCCGGTCGCAGATAGTTATCCCGGTCGCTGAAACTCCGGTCGCTGTAAGCATTGTCATAGATACTCTTCTGATGACGTCACCGGTCGCTGAATGACGTCATCCGGTCGCTGATACTTTTTTTCAAACCACTTTTTTTTTGTCGCTGTTATTTTTTCTGACGTCAGAAAAAAGGTATCTGCGACCAAAAAACGGTCGCTGATACTTAAAACCGGTCGCAGAAAGGTTTCTATCAGGTTTTTAGAATTTTTTATTATTATTTAAATTTGGACCATTTAATAATTGGTACGACACGTACCAACATACAACATAAACATACAAACAAATTTGCCGGCAAACTGAAGGTTGAATAATGTCATCTTCTTACTCTTTCCTTTCCCAGAGAACAAGAATTTCAATTAATTAACATAAAAAACTAAGAGGACAAGGAAATAAATAAATACATGGTCTTTATATCTTATCAATCCAACTTCCATTATATTGTTTCTCTTATTGATAATAAAAAAGTCTAGTCTAGAGAAGTTTAAGTTGAAGATCTTTTGAACCGTACTTAGCCTTGTTTTTCTCCAATAGCTCTTGCATTGCCGCTACATATTGCGCATGCACTTCATTTACCTGCCATGGAATTTAAATTAAGATTGAAAGATCATTAACTAGAAGGAGAGATCGTTGCAATAATGCATGTCTTGGCTTTACCACCTAAAGACTCTCTTAATAGCCTTGTCAACTTGCTATTCCTGATTGCATCAATGTTTATAAGACAGAAGCATGAAATTCAAAAATGTATAACAACAGTAAGTAGTTTTTCTACAGGAGAGTAAACCAGAAGCTACCGATATGGAATGTGGCTATTATGCTCAGAGAGTGCTGTTATGACACGACCTAGTGTCAATAAGCTCTTGTTTATTTCCCCAGCCTCTCTTGCTTTACCCTAGGATACAAATTAAAATCAAGAATTAAGTTAAAGAACTTGTGATGTCATACAGTTTAACAAAATAGAACACGAGAATGTATGATTCCTCTTCCATTTGATTCTTTAATATACCTCTTTTGCACCAGAACGAGCTATGTTCTCTGACCCGGCCAAATCAACAAGGCTGAGCCGACCATATTTCAAAAGCTCCTCATCTCCCCACTTCTCCTCTTTCATGTGTATATTTATAGAGAAAACAACATGTGATCGGCTGTACATAAACGAGCACCAAAAAGTCATGCATATATAGAATTGAAATTTACAATGTCTAATAAAAGAATCATGGATTGAAGTTTCTACTGTTAGTTTTATTTATTATGTGGCCTATGTTATTGTTGTGCACCAATTTTATTTACAGAAATTAACGAAAGGACACGACTAATGAAAAGGCACGAGTAATTTTTGATGGAAAAATTCAGATTGCTATTTATTAAATATACTGGTCCCAAAGGTTGCCTCAGAGTTATTTAAAGACCTCTTCTCTTATTTGGACTTCATCCCATACTAAAAATTTCGTCCATAAAAAATAATAAGAGAAGTAAAAGAAAAAACGCCTAAGGTCTCCATCATTACGTCTGAGGAAAACCGTTGATGATCAGTATTTACGCTTCCGCCTAAAGATGTCTTCAATTCAGAACTGTAAGATTTAAATTCATTTGCTATTTTATTTTGGATTTACGGATTTTGGATTACGTGTTTCTAATTGTAAAAGCACGTCATGTTTTATTATGTCTATCATTTGGTATCAGAGCCACCGTAAATTCATATAAGATGCAATAATTTTTTTCGTATAAATATTATGAACGACGAATTTAAACTGACAATTCTTTGGTTTAATCGTATAAATATTATGAACGACGAATATAAATATTATGCAATAATTTTTTTCGTATAAATTCATTTTGGATGAATTTTGGATTAATCCGAGAGTAAAATTTTTTTTTTTGGGATTAATTACTAATTTTAATCGGAGAATTATTAATTTTGTTTTTTAAAAATTCTTTGGTTCATATAAATTTTGAGAATTATTAATTTTATGAATTTATTATTCTTGAAACAACAATTCATCATTATTCTCTATTATTAAAATTCATGGGAGATGCAAAAGTTGGAGACCTTTAACCTCCCAAGAGGCCTCACATGCACATCTCTATTTTGCTATATTGGATCTGATGCAACTTATGATGAACAAAACTTCGGTCCAACCTCGATGACAGCCATGCGTTTTCGCCCAAAAGTTGATTGTATGGCTAATGAAGAGGAAGGACCGAACTATGTGTTATATGTGTTGTATTGGATCTAGACTATATGTTATATGATAGGATAAGATGGGATTGCATGTACAAAAACCTATATGTGTATATATGTTGCACAGTCCGTATTATATTGGTATTTTCTATGGTTTTATATGAATTAATATATAATTTTGGTCTAATTAATTTTCTGTTGCAGAAATTTATTATATATATTTCATATAAATAATTTTAGACATTATTATTTAACGTTATTATTATGATAAAATTAATTTTGTGATTTAAGTCACAATTATGTTATACATTTAATAAATTATGACGGTTAATTTTACCAACTTTAATTGCCATTATGATTTATTAAATGAATTTATTTGTTTTAATTTGTTTCTGCCCAACGGTGATACAAATTAATTTTAATAAAATTACGTTTTCTTCAAGTAATAAATTATGAAGGTTAATTTTACCAACTTTAATTGCCGATATAATTTATTGAGTGAATTTATTTTATAATTCAATTTGTTTCTGCCCAACGGTGATATAAATTGTATCCAACAATTGTTATGATAGAATTGGAATAATTTTTTTGGCGTTTTATTATTTATTTCAGTTTAATTAATGTTAGCCCCTCTATATACAGTTGATTTAATATTATTATGTTATTTGTGGATTTATAGTTGATAATAGTAAGTATTTAATTTTTTTTCTGAATCTAATGCAGCATTGAATAATGTTCATACTCAAATCTCTGGAATAGTACCATTGAACGGAACTAATTTTTCCACTTGGAAAGAGCAAATTGAGATTTGTCTTGGTGTTCTGGAAATAGACCAGGCATTACGAATGGATACTCCTGCTACTATTACAGATAAAAGTACTGTTGATGAAAAGATTAATTTTGCAAAATGGGAGCATTCAAATCGTATCTCTCTCATAATTATGAAAACTACTATCACATCTGCTATAAGAGGAAACATTCCTGAGAAGAATGATGCAAATAATGCTTTCACTGCTAAACAGTATTTGGCTTCTGTTGAAGAGCAGTTTAAAAGTACTTCTTAGGCTAATGCAAGTACTCTCATAATGAAAATGCTCACTACCAAGTATAACGGGACAAGCGGTGTGCGTGAACATATCATGATGATGAATGATATGGCCGCAAAATTAAACGGCATGGATATGGCAATTTCTGAAGGCTTTTTAGTTCATTTCATTATGACTTCTCTTCCTGCACAATTTGGTCCTTTCAAGATCAATTATAATACGCAGAAAGAAAAGTGGAAAATGAGCGAATTAATTGCCATGTGTGTTGAAGAAGAAGAAAGGATTAAGGCTGAGAAACCTGATTATGCACATATTGCTGTTCAAAGTCCAAAACCGAAAATGAAAGACAATGGTAAAGGTAAAAATAAAGTGAATTCGGCTACTGGAATTAACAAGGCAAGTACATCTGGTACAAAACCCGTGCATGCTCCTAAGTGTCACCACTGTAAGAAACGTGGACACATGAGGAAGGACTGTGTGAAGTTTAAAGATTGGCTCGCTAAAAAGGGTAATGATTTAAATTTCATGATTTGTGAAACCTTTTTAGTTGATATTCCCTTAAATACATGGTGGGTTGACACTGGTGCCTCTGTGCACATTACGAACTCATTGCAGGGATTCCATTCCGTGAGGATGCTTCAAAGGGGAGAAAGGAAACTTAAGGTTGCTAACGGACTAGAGGCTGAAGTCGAGGCTGTTGGAACTCTTCGTTTGGTTTTGAAGAGTGGCTTTATTCTTGATTTACATGATGTAGTTTATATTCCTAGTGTGATTAGGAATTTAATTTATGTTTCTAGACTTGATGCATGTGGTTTTTTGTTTCAGTTTGGAAATAATGAGTTGAAACTATATCATAACTCTAAGTTTGTTGGTTCTGGATTATTATGTGATAATCTATATAAATTATTTTTGGATTCTTCCTTTTGTGAATCTCTGTTATCTATGAATATTACTAGTGTTAATCATAAACGTGGAGTTAAGAGAAATCGTGATGTTGGAAATTCTTCCAAATTATGGCATCGCAGGTTGGGTCATATTTCAAGAGATAGAATGCAACGTCTCATTAGAAATGAAATTCTCCCGGCATTAGATTTTTCTGATTTCGACAACTGCGTAGAATGTGTTAAAGGAAAATTTGTCAAGAGAAATAAGAAAGGAGCCACTCGAAGTGGGGGACTATTAGAAATTATTCATACTGATATATGTGGTCCTTTTCCTACTCCGGGTATTAACGGGCATAAATCGTTTATTACTTTCATTGATGATTATTCTCGTTATGGTTATGTGTATCTGATTAATGAAAAATCTGCAGCACTAGATAAATTCAAAATCTTTAAGGCTGAAGTTGGAAATCAACATAACTTTAAAATTAAAGTAGTGCGATCAGATAGAGGCGGTGAGTATTATGGTACACACACCGACCTTGGTCAAAGTCCAGGCCCATTTGCTTTATTTCTTCGAGAAAATGGTATTGTTCATCAGTACTCAATGCCGGGAGATCCTCGACAGAATGGAGTTGCTGAAAGACGTAACCGTACACTAATGGATATGGTACGAAGTATGATTTGCAATACCACATTGCCGGATTTTTTGTGGACAGAAGCCTTAAAAACAGCCACACATATTCTAAATCGGGTTCCTAGTAAATCTGTTCCAAAAACACCTTACGAACTGTGGACTGGCAGAAATTCGCAATTAGGATACTTACGTGTGTGGGGCTGTCCTGCTGAAGCAAAAGTCTATAATCCGCAACTAAAGAAACTTGATTCCAGAACCATTAGTTGTTATTTTATTGGTTATCCAGAGAGATCCAAAGGTTTTAGATTTTATTGCCCGTCACATACCACTAGAATAGTTGAGACTAGACATGCTGTATTTTTTGAAAATGGCAACGTTAGTGGGAGTAATGTAAATAGAACTGTAAACCTCGAGGAAAATCGTATTTATGTTCCAATTTCGATAATTCGAGAGGTTACAAATTCTATACCTCATGTGCAAGAGACTAATGAAGAAACTCATGTTCATGATATTCCTAATGTTGATGAAACTCCTATTCTGCCACAAGAACCCTTACGTAGATCGCAAAGAGAGAGAAGATCTGCCATACCTGATGATTATATCGTATACCTTACTGAAGAAGGATGTGATATAGGTCATGGAGAAGATCCTAACTCATTCAAGCAAGCAATTATGAGCGATAAATCATCTCAATGGCTAGAAGCCATGAATGACGAAATGAAATCAATGGAAATTAACGAAGTTTGGGATCTTGTTGAGTTACCTGTCGGGGTTAAGCCTGTAGGTTGTAAATGGGTCTATAAAACAAAAACAGACTCAAAAGGTAACATTGACAGATTTAAGGCCAGATTAGTCGCTAAAGGGTTTACGCAACAAGAAGGTGTACATTTTGATAATACATTTTCTCCTGTCTCAAAGAAAGATTCATTAAGAATTATTTTAGCTCTTGTAGCTCATTATGATTTAGAACTACATCAAATGGATGTGAAAACTGCATTTCTTAATGGTAACTTGCATAAAGAAATTTTTATGAAACAACCTGAAGGGTTTGTTGTACAAGGCAAGGAACATATGGCATGTCGGTTAAAACGTTCAATATATGGGTTAAAACAAGCTTCACGACAGTGGTATCTCAAGTTTGATGAGGTCATAACTGAATTTGGATTTAAAGAAAATACAATAGATCAATGCATATATCTCAAGGTTAGTGGGAGTAAATTTATCTTTCTCGTTTTGTACGTGGATGATATTTTATTAGCAAGCAGTGATTTAGACATGTTATATGAGACAAAACGTTTTCTATCAACTAAGTTTGAAATGAAGGATCTTGGTGAAGCCTCTTATGTTATAGGAATTGAAATTTACCGAGATAGGTCTCGTGGGATCTTAGGTTTATCCCAAAAAGCATATATTGAGAAAGTGCTTAAAAGATATAACATGCACAATTGCTCCCCTAGTGTTGCTCCTATTGTCAAGGGTGACAAATTCAGCAAGTTTCAATGTCCTAAAAATGAAATAGAACGTGCTCAAATGAAGCAAATTCCATACGCTTCGGTAGTAGGGAGTCTAATGTATGCTCAAGTTTGTACACGTCCTGATATTGCATTTGCAGTTGGTATGCTTGGCCGATATCAAACTGATCCAGGAATGGAACATTGGAAAGCTGCCAAGAAAGTTTTACGCTATTTGCAAGGGACAAAAGATAATATGCTTACTTACAAGAAGTCAAATAACCTTGAAGTTATTGGTTATTCTGATTCAGATTTTTCTGGATGTGTCGACAGTAAGAAATCCACATCAGGTTACATATTTATGCTTGCAGGGGGACCAATTTCATGGAAGAGTGCTAAGCAGTCTTTAAGGGCATCTTCCACTATGCAAGCAGAATTTGTGGCGTGTTTTCATGCTACTGGTCAAGCAGTTTGGTTGAAGAATTTTATACCAGGACTTCAAGTAATTGACAGTATTGCGAGGCCACTCACCTTATTTTGTGATAACGAGGCTGCTGTTTTCTTCTCTAAGAATAACAAATCAAGTGGTGCTTCTAAGTGGATTGACATCAAATATCTTGTTGTTAGAGACAAAGTCAAAGATGGTACTATTGTGATACAACATATTAATACAAGAGCGATGTTAGCTGATTCTCTAACAAAGGCGTTACCACCCACTATTATAATTTTGTTGTTGTAAAATATATATATATTATGTTATGTACTGAACTTTTATTTGTGTATTGACTTTGAATTTATAAAGTTTGCTTATTTATTATGATGCGCATAATTTATTTTAATCTAAGCAAATTATTTATGAGGACCGAACGAATATTATCAACCATTGTTGGAAAGAGTACCAATGCTATAATTAATGGGGATCAAATAACGACATTTGTTATTCTGATTACATTAGTTTGGTTTGGTATTTCTAACTGAACAGGTTTATGTTAATGAAAATTATATTGGCCAATTTTTGCATGTGTACTTTATTATGTTATAACATTACGGCCAAGTGGGAGAATGTTAGTTTTATTTATTATGTGGCCTATGTTATTGTTGTGCACCAATTTTATTTACAGAAATTAACGAAAGGACACGACTAATGAAAAGGCACGAGTAATTTTTGATGGAAAAATTCAGATTGCTATTTATTAAATATACTGGTCCCAAAGGTTGCCTCAGAGTTATTTAAAGACCTCTTCTCTTATTTGGACTTCATCCCATACTAAAAATTTCGTCCATAAAAAATAATAAGAGAAGTAAAAGAAAAAACGCCTAAGGTCTCCATCATTACGTCTGAGGAAAACCGTTGATGATCAGTATTTACGCTTCCGCCTAAAGATGTCTTCAATTCAGAACTGTAAGATTTAAATTCATTTGCTATTTTATTTTGGATTTACGGATTCTGGATTACGTGTTTCTAATTGTAAAAGCACGTCATGTTTTATTATGTCTATCATCTACATGTGACCTGATTGATCAAGGATCAGTACTTAGGGTGTAAGTTTCTTCAAATTCGCAGTTAAGCCCAAATTAAACCTCAATCTTGAGATGTAATAACAATTTAGCCCAACCAGACAACAATTTAACCCAAATTTTGCAACCCTAAACCCTAAAGGAATACAACATAGCAACCTAAATTAAAACCTAAAGCTTCTAATCTTTCCAGGATATTTGCAAAAAAATCACCTGCTTTGCTTGTTAATTTCATATACCGTTCTTTAATTTGAATAAGGCCATAAGATCAAGCCTTTTATCCAAAAAGAGATCATTTACCTGCATCTAAGTACAACTTGTACGGGAACCTCTCGATCTCTGTCATGCTTGTGGCTAGTCGAGTTTCCATCAGCCCATCTTAGATCAAGATTTCGTCTCTCTAATCGTGGTGTGTAGATCAGAGAAGGAGAAGGAGTCGGTGCCACAGAAAACCCTAATCTCCTATTCGGAGCGGGAGTCGCTGCCATTGAATCTTAAACCTTCCTCTAAAATATGGAAACTAGAAAAATCAAAAACCCTAGAACAACGATCAATAGCCTAATCGTGAGAAAAGGAAAGCAAGAATTGATCATTTACCTGTCAATTTCCTACTATGATATCTCTGTCTTCGAGGTGAATTCGAAACGGTAACGCTGTATCAGTGTCACAAGTGGGGAACGAGAGTGGAGGGCAGAGAGAAAGAGGAATGGGCGGAAAAGAGAGGGGTCGGAGGAGAAGAGAGGGGTGGCACAGAGAAGAGAGGGATATGGCGCTTTTTCTTTTTTTACCCCCGAACTTTCAGCAACCGGTGTGTTCGCCGGTCGCTGAACCGGTCGCTGAAACAATTGGTCGCCAATGATTTTCGTAAATTTTTATTTTATTTTAAGAAAATAGATTTCAGCGACCGGCGAAAATACTGGTCGCTGATACCGGTCGCATATACTCTTTTTTGTTGCAGTGATAGTTACGAAAGTAAAAAAATTCTTTTTTTTATCTTGAACATTCTGTCTCATCTGTACCCTTTTGTAATTACGCCCTGTGTGAAAGCTGAACATAACGAACAAAAAAAGGCGGCAACACCAATCCAATCAAAATTGTTCAAGCAGTCAGAGAAAGAGGCTTCTCTGTGTTGCCTTGCGAAGAGAGAAACAAAATAGAAAATTGGAAGAGTTCAGAGAGAGAGAGAGACGTAGAGGCAGTAAAAATAGAAACAAATGAGAAGATAACAATGAAAATATGCGGGTCCCACATGCCTTATTAAATTAATTCCATTTTACTAACTTAACCGTTAAGTTTTCAATATTTGTAAACGAAATCCAATTACAACAATTATTCTTTATTAATATTTTAATTGCTATATACTATTCAATCAATAAAATTCTTATATATGCAATCTATCAATTTCTAATTTCGAATTATATAAATTTATGAATGTTTAAAACTTTAATTAATATATACATATTAATTTGTTACAATCCCTTAAATTTCTCATGTCAGATTTCATGAAATTTTGTATATTTCAAAATTTTCCAACTATTTATTTGTTGTACTTAACATGAAATTAACTTTCATTATTTTGTTCAAATGTTCAGAAAATACAATTTGATTGTTAATTGTTATCTATTTTATTGAAAAACACGTAATAAATGTTTCATATATTACCTTTAGTTAAAAATTTCATTTACGTATTTTTCATAGTGTTACAAGTAGATCATCATATAAGCAACAAAAGCGGCTCTTTCTTATTACAAGTTTTTCGACTTTTTTTTATTTTTCTTTAATCGAGAATATTATAACTGTTAGAGATTTGCTAACAGTAAAACTTCTATATTATTTTCTATCATGCATCCGAATAAACTAATTATGATAGAAAAGTAAATACAATAATTTATACATTATTAGGGGATTTGCTCCAAATGTGTTTTTCTCTTTTCCAACTAATGGGGATGTGCTTTGTTGACACTTCACACTAGCATTCCATTAATTTTTTAGGGTTGATAAGATATCATCATGACTAAATTAAGACAATTGAAAATACAAATTCAGCTACTAATTTCATAAACCGCAAAATTAGGTGACTTAATTCGACATCAGTTTTAGAATCAGATACCATTTGAAGTCCAATTGGCTGAGATCTTCCCCATAGACATTCCTATATCTGAGTTTGAGAGGCTGAGACGATGCATATATATACTCATTGACAGTGATCTCTCTTTCGCGATATTGCAAAGGTGATGTCATATTTTCGGGAGTTAATTTCATTTATTGAAAAAATTACTCCAGAAACACTGAATCTGCTCTCATGCATAAATGTTGTGTTTTTTTGTTGTTCGTCTAAAATCAGAACTGGTACATGGCCTGTGTTTGTTACAAGGGATCAATATCAGTCCTGGTACTATACTTTTCAGAAGGTTAATTGATTTTTTTTTTCTGGCACAAAATTTGGGGGCCTTGGGGAGCATATATATCATAGACAGCGAGCTTCTGTACAAGCCGGAGATTTACTGGTAACCGTGTAAATTTTTGTTCCTCAACTTGTTGATATGCTTAGTCTTATCAAAATATATTTCAAAAATATACATGGTTGTAGTCGGTGTTTTTAAATGCGGTCGAATGGATCGCATATTCCTATACAGTCGGCAGCCGCGCTTAGAACGTTATGCAGTCCCTCCTATGCGGTTTTGAATATGCGGCCGCATATGCGGTTTTGAATATGCGGCCGCATATGTGGGTGCAAAATTTAATAAGCGGAGCATGGAACCAAAATTTAGCGTTATACGGACCCAACCCAACATCCCAAATTTAATATGAGTTATGCGATTTATATTTGTTGCATACATAATTTGTTGTTGCGGAAAGAAAATATAATTATAATTGTGAAGCAGCAAACAGGTTCTATTATTGTGTAAAAATTTATTGTATTTTTCACATACAATAAGGCATAGTTCATGCTATTTATGCGGAAATAAATTCAAATACACACATATGAATATGTATATATATGAACTCTCATTTTAAAATCCGCAATAAAATCCGCATATGCGGCCACATACCACATATGCAGATGCAGTGGCCTTCCACATGCATGAACAAAACCACATTCTAAAACATTGGTTGTAGTAATACAATTTGGCATATGGTCCTTGTTTTCTTTGTCCAATGAATCTGCTTGTTTGGTTTTATAAATATCGAAGTCCATGTTTTTAAGGCCCAATGTTGTTCCTTTCTAATATAACATTTGGCCCAATTAACCAATTCGTCAGGGGCCCAACTAACTCCTTAAATGGAGAATTTGGCAGTTGTGTCAAGTATGTAAGTTTGGTTGGTTAAAAAGGAGAAACAAGATGGTTAACAAATTGATGAAAGGAAACCTATTATATGGGTCAACTATTATTATTTATAAATTTTCTGTTTAATTGGACTATGACTTGATATTTACAATTTGAACACAGCCTACATTAATACACAGGTCCTTTCCAAATTAAAAAGAAAAACAAAGGATGTTAGTGGACAAAAAAAGCAAAAATGTATGTTACTTAAATAGTTTCTATTTGATTATTTTAAAATATTTGTACATTGAAAAAGATCTGGTCTATACGATTATATAAAATTAGCAAATTTTTTTATTTTTTTGAATATTTTTACTATTTATTAAGTATTTTACAATATATACTGCTCTTTTCAGTCTGAAAAACTGCAGTTTAATGATAAATAAAGGGAAAAAAGAAGAGAAAATCAAGAGGCATGACTAAAATTGGATTGAAGGGGAAGGGGAAGAGGCGCGCATAGTGAGGGGATATCCCTTAAAAAAAAAAATTGAGCAAAGTTTAATTGAGAGAGCGTTTGTAATATCTTATTAAGTTTGTAAATTAGGATTTTTTTGTAGTAGTGAAAAATATCTTATTAAGTTTGTAAATTTTTAGGATTTTTTTGTAGTAGTGAAAAATATCTTATTAAGTTTGTAAATTAGGATAATATGTGTGTAATACGCCATGATGGTGAGTTTTGAACTATAACCTTAAGTATACATCAAAATATTTTAAATAGAAGTTCTACAAGTTAAGTAATAAATATACACATAATTTGCAACAATATGATAAAATGGTCGATGGCCTCAAACCCACTATTCCGACAACAAAAGTTGGTTTGTGAATTGTTGATAATCTCAGAAATTAATGACTATCTAAATTATAAATGTGGCTCCATTGTTTAGACAGGGTGAACATCAAATTTGTGTCGATTTGAAAGACGTTTTTTTTTTAAATAAGATAGGATTCAAGTTCCTAATCTTATATTTTATTGATAAATTAAAAATAAGATACAATCAAAAGAGTCAAAAAGCAAGAAATTGCTCAATGAGTATTGAGAAAAGATAAAATAAAAATTACATCTCTTGTACCACTTGACCAACCAACTGAAAAATAGAACAAAAATTGTCTCTAAAGATTCGATTGCATCGCTCTCTCCATAATATGAAGATGGTAATCATGAAGACTCTTCTCAACTGCATAGGGTACTTATTTTGGAGAATAGCACACAATGGTTTGACATTTATTATTTAACCATATCTATGTCAGAGCAATGGTAAAATCACGGTGTAGGGCGCAGAAAGTTGCACAGCTGGTATGGAAGGTGTGTGCATGCATTAAATGCCTCAGGGTTCAATGCTCTCGGTTTTCAAGACATGGAGAGAACATCGAACTTGAAACATTCAATTTCTTTCTACAGTTCCTTCTGGTTCACCCTCGACAGACCTACTGTTCATAATCAGTCTGTCGAGAGAGTTTATTGATTGTGGGGACGTTTAACTCCCAGCGGGCGCAAGCCCCCGCTGTTAATTACATCAGATGACCCTTCCAAGCCATACTGAATACCTCGTTCATTCCGGGATTTGTGCCTATTTGTTGTGAATTGAATAAAGGGACTAAAAGGGGAGAACTCATGTATTTAGTCTTTCTATTTCCATTTGACTTTTCTTGTTTTGGATATTTAATTAATATGTATACATGAGATGCAATGAATATTATTAAAATATATATACTATACTCTTTTATTTATTTTTAGAAACATATTTGTATTTAAAAATATATTTGTGCTTTATTTATATTTTTTTATTTTTAAGAGAAAATGATTTGAATGTGAGAAAAGTGGAGAAAGGGGCATTTTGGTTATTTGACAGGTTGTATGATGTTTGGTTGTGCTTGATTTTGGTTTAGGGACATGAAGGATTTGATTTGGGTTCATTTGGAGTTGGTTTGAGTTGATTTGGATTTGAAATGAAGAAGTTATGGCTAAAAAGGGCTGAAAAGAGCTTATTTGTGAAGTCTCAAGTTTTCCAGGGACTTATGTGTAAAACTGGAGGGACTAAAGCTTGTGATTTGGGCTTTTGGCAGGGTCTGGAGTGGAAATTGGGCTTCCAGGGGCTTATCTGAGAAGATTTTTATATGATCAGGGGCTTATTTATGAATATCCAGGGACTGCTTCATGAATAAACTTTGTCAGATGGGTCTTTTCATAAATATCCCCTTTCAGATGTTTCTGGACTGTAGGATTGAGATTTGAGCTTTAGGATTGGTGTTATGGGCCTTTAAGATGTGTGCTAAAAGCTTTGAGATCGTTTTAAGGGATTTTCATTCAAACCCGACAGGTGGGTCCCAAAGGGCAGGGGTTTAGTCAATCTCAGGATTGGGCAGCGCTTCAAGATCCGCGCTTCATTTAAACTTTTCCCTTTAGCGCCTAGATCCAATGGATGTGGTTTCTTTAAATGTCGTGCAAACGAGATATGAACCGGGTATGAAACCCGATTAGGGTTTAACCCGATTGTCACTCCGGCGAAGCCTCAGGTCACGGCAGGGTTGAGAGGTGGCACCACTGAGATCGCCTCAAAAGGGGGAGTACGTTGGTTGCATCATCGGCGGCCGTCGGTGATCGGAGGTGGTGGTACGGCTGAGTCTAAACTCTCGGTACCGGTCAGGGTCTCATTCTCAATTTTCGGAGTTTTCTTCATCGTTCTTCTTCGATTGCCTCTTCATTTGGTATTGTCAGAGTATGGAGAAGCTTTATGCAAGCTCAATTTCACATTTCTGGAGGTTTGGGAACCATTCGGGTTTTAAGGTCTCGGTTTGGTGTTGGCGCATAGGTTTGAAACTGAGATTTTGTAGTTTGAAGGTCTCTGAAGGAACATCAGGATTGAAAGGTGTTAATTGCAGATATGATTTCTGGGCTTGGGTTTTGGGTTTGAAGTTTTGGTTTCGGGTTTGAATTGGGTATGAGCAGGTTATTGGGTTTCGGATTTGGAAAGAAGGTGAAGTTCATATCCTTTTCCTTCTAAATTTTCATGAATTGATTTATATGATCATTAAGCTATGCTTAGAAACATGATAAGGAATTCCATGAGTTTTATTCATATATACATATATAATTTTTCTATTTATTCATAAGCAGAGGGATATATGAGTAAAAGATACAGCTGCTGTATTTCTCTATTTTTCTGAAGTCCAACTTTGAAAATTGCTAGAAAATAGTAGAAAAATCAGAAGAATGCAAGGTTTGAGTCTAAATTGGTCACCTTTTCATCCTCTATCTTACTGTTCAAACAGATTTTTGATTTGATTTTTAGATCAGCCTGCACTGGCTGATCTGTACCAGCAGGTCTTTAAGAGTGATTTGGGCATGGGTACTGTACCAGTACCTTGTTAATTGGACATGGTTGGTACTGTATACTGGTACCATGTGGTATTTAACTTAATTAGACTATATGTAAGTCATTGCATCAAAGTTTGGTCATCAAAAAATCAAAAGAGGCATTGATATCACAATATGTCACTTATCAACACCATTTCAGATTTGCATATAGGTCCTTGGTCATCTACATAATTATATGAAAGGTCTTTGAGCATCATTTCATGGGGATTGGTTACTTCCCTCTTTTCATTTGCTCTCTCCTTCAACAATTATGCATCTAGGCCCTTTAAAGATCAATAAAATTCATAATATAGAAAGAGATGTAATGAAACATCAATCCTCCATATATCACTTATTTTATTTCTCTTTTATGCATGGAAGTCCTTCAAAAAGTCCAAAATGGCATAAATAGGGAGATGTAATTAAACATCAATCCCTAATTTAAATTCCCTTTTTTATTTGTTTTACACTTTTTAGTTTGATTTTATATTAAAAGAACTATGCAAGAATTGGATATTTGAAAGGATGTAGTTAAACATCAACTTTTAATATCTTCTTCTTGTATATTTCTTATAATATAAAATGTCACTTTTAATATACATATCATTTTTATATATTTGTGTAATTGTGTGTTTTTTGTCTTTTTTTCTTTGCAACATGAAATAAAGAAAAGAAAAAGAAAAGGAAAAAGGGAAGAGAAGGAAGAGTTTATGTTTATTTATATTCTAGTTTTACAAAATAAAATGAAAATATCTAAATATTTAGGAAATGCAGTAAAGCATTGAAATCCTATCATTTATCCATTTCCATTCTATTTATCAAACCAAAACACAGATCTAGTTTTTCTTTAAGGAAAATAACAGACAAGAGATGAAGCTTATTTTTAATATGTATATTTTTGCTTCAGTCATTTGAAATAAAAATAAAAATATTAAAATTTCAAGAGATGCAATAAGACAGCAATTCTCGGTACTTCTCTATTTTTATTTTATTTCTTAGACTAAGATACAATTCTTTTTATTATTTAATGAAGATAACCATAAAAGAACAACTCATGAATATGAGAACAGATTTATATGTTTTTTTTTGAAGTCGCAGAGCAATAAACATAAGCATGCATATTTATATTTTATTTTTAAAGAATCACTGGCCTTAGACTCATCAACTATTTTAGTTGTATATTTGCCTCATCTTACTTTATTAGGTAGCAACTTTAGAGAAGAGACTATTTTAAAAGGAATACTAGATACGTGTCTATGATCAAAGCCACAATCTAGAATCCTCTCAATTATTAACAAAGCTTTAGAATAGATGAAAGAAACCAAAGACGCAAAAGGAGAATAAAATAGTCAACGAAAGAAGAAGCAAAAGCAGAAGAACAGTAAACAAAGAAACTGAATCCGAGCTCCAAGTAATCGGCCTTTATTAATCCATGGTTTTACATCAAGACTTTTACATTGCAAGAGGAACTATCTTTCTATCTATTTCTATATTTTTTTGAATTTGAGGCAGAGGAGGGATTTTGAGAAGAAGCTTAAAAGCTTTCTGTTTTGGGTAGTTTCGGCCTTGTATATCTTTTTCTGGTCCCCTCTTTCTTCTTCAATTGATCCCTTTATATAGATGTAGGGCAAGAGATTTAGGGTTTAGGTTGGCCTGTGCTGGCACTAATCTCACCATTCATCTTCACGGTTCTTGATCCAATGATGTATGTTGCTTGCTTAATGATTAAGCTGAGATAGCTAGCATATTTGTCCATTTTTCAAAGCCATGTTGGCAATCCAGATTTGCAATGTATGAGAGCCACTGGATGCCGGGCTATGGATGGCCAGGATTTGATTATAACGTATAAGAGGTGATCATGCATTCCCACCTCCCTGGAAGTCATATTCCTCTCTTGGCATCATCTATCAACCGTAGGACAGGTGTGCATGGGACAAATACAGCACATAACAGCTGTTAGGTATGGATATGGTGTGTCTAAGGTGCAGCCGAGCTTAACAGGTGCCCATCAGTTTGTGCATATTCCAGCCAGTAAGAGTGCGCCAGAGAGAGTGAAGAACATGTCTTTAACATGTGCCAATGCCTATTTTATCGAATTAGCAGCTCAATGTCAGGCTTGAGCAACATGAGATCCCGCCATGGTGCTACTTTCGTGTGCAATTCGATTTATAACCCTTCAACTCAAATTGACAGTTCAAACCGTGTCATGGGAGTCCCAGGATACTCTTTGCCCACTCAATTTAGTCTTTCGTATAGAGGATCAGTGAATTAGCCTAGAGCCATGGAATGGTTCATCGAGCTTTCTTCCTCTTCAAGTCGTGGGAGTTCGAATTGAAAGTGCCAACCCGTTCCCCTTGTAATTTTGTTGCTCGGGTTAAGAAGGTTTTGAGCGAGAGTGTCTACTGCTCCCTTTTCCGATTCTCCTTTCTCTTTCTGTTGAACAACGAAGTTAGAGAGGAAGGGGAGAGACAAAGCTGAGGGAGCGGGGCCCTTGTGTCAGCTCAAATGAGAGAGTGCAGCGCCTCCTCTTTCCTTTACTTCTTTTTTTTATTTCTTTGCTTCAGTCCATCAGTAGCCCATTTAATTTATTTGGTCCGTGTGGAAGCCAAGCCCAAGTGCTTATCTGAGCTGCTTAATAACTTTCCTTTAATTTGATCCGAACCCATTATCATTATTCAACTCAAATCAATCAATTTAGTTGGCCCAGCAGCTCAGATGATTCGGCCATGCAATATCTTTTATTTTTATCTCCATTATCCTTCACCATTCGGCCAATTAATGGACTCCTCCATTTATACTATTATTTTTTATTATTATTATTTTCTTCAATCCCGACTTTTTAGGGTCAAACACACGGCTTGTAAGGATTGGTAGAGAGATAAGAAGAAGGGACATTCATTGAATAAGTGTGTCACCGTCTCTACACTTTGTTTGCAGAGGTAGCAGATGCTTGGAAGGGACCATCCTCATTTCATCATGTTGTCGGTTGTTAGAATTTTATTTTGAATTGCCAACCAAGCAAAGATTTGCATCCTAGCTGGTATACTCACCTTCCAAATATTTTTTATCTCCGTGCATGTGTAAACTCCTTCCTGAATGAAGTTGTAAAGAGAATTAGAAGTAAATAATCCGTTGGAATTGAGATTCCAAGTGATAATGTCAGCTACTGAGTTAAGAACAAGGACCCCGTGAGAAAGAAGATGTAACAGAGAATTTTGCACTTGCTCGGCTTCAAGGGACAGATTCGGCCTTATATTAAGATACCAATTATCTTGAGAGAGAGTTTATTTGTAGGGTCGCATCTTGGCAGAGGGAGAAAGAGTAGAGATTAGGATATGAGTACTTCAAAATACCATGTCCCCAATTGTGAGGCCAGAACAGAAATACATGGCCATTTCCAAGATGAAAGGTAACATTTGGAAGGAATACTTTAAGAATGCGCCTCAATCCTCGCATGAATGATGTTGTTTGCAAAAGACTGCTGATGAAGTCAAAACAAATAGAAAAAATCACTATCTTTTATTCCGAAAAATGGCAAAAAGCGAATGTAAAGTAGCCATTTTTCTGATTTATTTACCGCAAACGTGTTTTTAGGTGTTTTTGGCAGATTTTGAGAAAGTTGCATATTTAGGCCAAAAACAGAGAAAAAATGTCATATTTTGGCAATTTCGGAAGATAGCGTCAAAATAGGACATCACATGGAGCATGCAACACCTCACACGAAGTGCACAACATGTAAAATGTTGAAATTATAAGAAAATCCACTAAGTCAGGAAGCCGTGCGACCTCCCACTATGTCGCATGTGGCATAACCCTAGGCCGCACGATCCATGGACTCAATCCGTGGACTGTTTCCTTTGGATCAGATCCTCCACCGTTGGTGCTATTTTTGGCAAAATCCTTCTAGAAGGACGTGTTTGCTTCATAGCCAAGCTATCATAGCTATTTTTGGCTTCAACTATCCAAACTTGGAGTACACTCCAAGGTCCACTACTTCCACTACTCCACCTCTTATATTAGGAAGGCCATAAATACCCCTCTTGTAATAGGATTTAGTGTGCGTATTTAATTGTGTTAAGTCCATAAAATCAAAATTAGCAATCCTCATTGCTATATTAGGTTAGAGAGTTACTGAGAGAGAGAAGGGTAGCCATCGAAAGCCAAGCAGGAGAAAAATGCGTCATCTAAGGAGGCAGAGGTTCATCCATCTTCAATTGGGTTGTAATTTATGAACTCTTTATTTTATTCCTTTTATTTTGCCATGGCGATGAGAAGCTAAACTTCTCATCTCTACGGTGAGGGTTGTACTCGAATTCTTAGTTATGTTTTAATGTATGTTTATGTTTTGTTTATGTTGATTTGAGTTTCCTTTATTATTTTGAATCATTTTTATTAAGTCTTTGCATACATAATTCTGTCTACTATATTCCAATGACCCTCCACATAGCAATAGGTGTAAAGTCGTTGCATCCTTGTGTGAGAAGGATAATTCATGTAATCACTTCGAACACTTCGGCTAACGAGGCTTGGCAGCGGTTCAAAGACTAGGGTTAGAACCCAGTGGGCTCCCTTGGCAGGATAGCGTAAATTGTACATTTAGATTATATTAGAAAACACTTAGATTAGGTAAGGTCTTTGGGATATTTCAACTACGGGATAGTATAGGGAAATAATATAATTACGTACCTAAAATACTTTAGTCTTGGTTGCCCGAAAGCCGAACACAAGATCGGAAAACCTTTCAAATTGCATAAGAAAAAACCCAGCAAGCCCTGCTGGTAGTGACAATGTCGCATGCGGGGTAGCTGTGGGACAATCTAGGCCGCATGTGACAATGACAGTACCGCATGTGACGTAGAGAGACGTCGAATTTATACTTTGCATAATTAAGAAGGAGAAAACCTGAACCCTAGAGGCCCTCTATTTACTGTTTAATTCTAACCTTAACTCAATTAGCGCACCGCATCAAACTTTTAAAAAACCTACGATAACCTAGATTAGTGAAAAGTGTGTAAAATCTAATACACTATTTCTGTGGATCGACACCCCAATCATACTACACGATAGGATAATGCGCTTGTGATTTGAAAGTAAGTAGAAATTAGGGTTTATAAATATTTAAAAGTAGTAGTACCATTTTGGTCAATGAACTGCCATCAGTGAGGGAAGTACCAATAGACAATAATGCTTGCTTCAGACAGTTGGTTGGAACCATTGCCACAACCACTTAGCTTGCAACGAAAGATTTACGGTCTTTAAATCTCTAATGCCCAATCCTCCAACCTTCTTCGGTCTACATATTAGCTCCCAATTAGTTAGATTAAATTTTCCGGTTCTTTGAGCTGAGCCGTGCCAAAAGAAAGTTTTGCGTAAAGACGTTTAGTCAATCTCACATCAAACAATTTGAAAATTTTAACAGTTTAGTTTTAATGACTTTGTAAAATTTTAATTTCTTAATTTGCATTATATTTTCATATGACCATACGAATTAAATATATTATAAAAGTTAAACATAAGAATTAAACTTGAGTTTTCAATGTTCTCTATTTATTGTGAGTATGAATTAAAGTTGTTACTTGTTGACTTTTGACATAGCAGCAAGATCAAGACCATATATTTAGGGTCAACGAAACTAATTAAAATATTTAATAATATAACATAAGCAAGATCATCATGCATGAAAGGTCATGTGATTAGTTTGTGCTATCTCTGGATACTCATCTCAGTGTTTCGGGATGAATGAAAGGTCATCTAACCCTTGCAATAGCATATTATTATTATTATTATGGCTCTTTCATGGAAGCCACCAATAAAAGTCACAGAGGCCTATATAAAAAAATATTATAAAAGGTTTTCAAGACAGTGTGTTAATGACGAAGTCAATAATACAAATTAAAGCACTCACTCCTCTTAAAGAACTCAAAATGTTATTTTACTTGTAACTGACAGCCACTGTCAGCCTTCTCAAAATGTTCAGACCTTGTCATCATTGTTATCAAAATCGTTATTATTAAACCATGTCAAATCATGATAAATTCAAATAAACTGAACAATAATGTTTATAAAATTAAATTAATTCTATTATACTAAACAATATAAGCCACATGTTTTTTAAGTTCGGTGGAACCGGTTTTTTGTAAATTTTGTGCCTGGTCAAATTATACTTACATTAAGCCTACCCAATGATAATAATAGATCATTAACTGAATAATTAATAACATTATTCAACCAAATATTAAAAATAATTGTGATAATAATAGTAACAACATATATAATATTTTTATAAGACACAATTTCTCATTAATTGCACGTGCTAAATTCCAAAAGTAAAGCATACTTGAATCAATTACTAGAGGTGATTCATCGTGAAAGCTCCAGGTTCAACATTCAATAGTTCATGCATCTAATTTTTCTTGGCGTGGCCAGAATATATATAAGCAACTACAAACCATCATCATATATACTTGTTGTACTTGAAGTTTCTGTACTTTATGTACTTTCTCTCTCTTGTTTAATTTCTTTCCTTATTTTTTTTTTTAGTTTTCCCATTATTACTCCTAATGAACGGACTGCTGCCGATGCTTATTTATTATATATTATTGTGTATATAACGGTGACTATATATAAGTGGTCTTGTAATTAATGCTTATTTTTCTAATTATTGTCTGATGCTTATATCGATCGTCGTACTAGAAACACAACAAACAAATGTATAAATAATAATAAAAATAATAATAATAATAATAAAGAAAATTACCTACAAATTATATAGGAACAATTATATATGTTTTGTGTACATATAATTATAAATCGTTAATTCAATATCTTAAACATAATCAGTAATTTAATGAATTATTGTCGTCATTCCCCAAATAAGTGGCTGATTCCAACGCCAATGGTGCTCTGTAAAGTGACATCCACGAGAACCAGTGCAGCTTTTTTGCCAATCCTAGCGGCTGTGCTTCTGTAGTCTCCGGTGCAATTGTAGGAGAAGTTGAGGCAGCCTCCGGTGCTCACAGGACATGAGTAGTTGACCGCAGCGGTTTCCCCCTTACCGGCTGATGCAAGGAAACTCTCCAGGGGGATTTGTGATGTGCCAATGACCTGTAATCCTTCATCGGGTATTGTGCTGATCAGATCGATGATGAGGTATTCGTGAGATGTGCTGCCTCCAGAGAAGCAATGCAGAATGAAGCTGAGGGGATAGTCCCATTTCGGGTTCACATCCCCTACAGGATCAGCTGATGTGGGCTGAAGCTGCACCGGTTTGGAGTGTTTAGTGATGTACGCCTGGGCATGGACGACCATTGGGGTGTCGGGGTTTTGTCTCGTTAGGGATTCGGCGGAGATTAAAACTACGTCTAGGCCTCTCCTGCCCATGGCTACTCTTTCAAGTTTCAAGTAAAGAGATATATGGTTAAATCTGGCTGGCTCTTTACTCTTTCTCAAGTTATGTACTCTTTACTCTTCAGCTGAAAATTCAAAGCATAAGAAGAATTAATGGTCTTCTCACAAGACAATATTGATTCTTGTATTCTATCCTGGATATATAGAGTGAGAATGAGAATGAGAATGAGAATGTCAGGATATATAGAGTGAGAATGAGAATGATGCATGGTCTTCTAAGAAAAAGTCAAAAGATTATTCTATTATTATACTATTCTACTGTTCTTTGAGTGTGAGAAATGGTCCTCTAACAAAGACTCTTCTAGCAAATTTAATTTTAATGCATGATACTACCATGCTTGTGGTTTGATATATAAACTTGTTAGTTAGCTATATATAGCACACCACACATATGGATTAATCTTAAATTTCTTTTTCTGTGACTATGTGTGATAATATGTTTCGTAAATCCTGTTTTGTAGTTTTATTTGCGTTTGGAAATACATTCAATATTTTGTATATATGTTTTTCTTGTCACTTCCTTTGAAATTGATTGATTCTTCAATTATTGATCTACCATATATTTTTTTCTTACTTACTGATGTAATTTTTTCGATTAGTACGGCATGTTCATATTTGAAACTAGTCATTATAAACCAAATTTAGTTATTTTACGATGAAATGTTTCATTTCTTTCAAATACTATGTTATTAGTATTTGAAAAAGCTTAATTCTCAAATGTATTTCCTGATTAAATAAAATTGTTAATTACTTACATATTTAAGGTGCGTATGTGTTGTTAAAAAGAAATAAGCGTAGTGTCACGTCATAATATTAGAACTAAGTTAAATTAAGTTTATTTGATAAGTTCGATGAGTTAAAAAAATCTTTTTTAATAATTAATAAATATATACACATAATTTTAATAAAAACTATTAATCATCCGCATATCAATTAATTGCTTGGCGGTATTTGTCCGTTCGAAGAGCGCACACCGTTATTTACAGCAGTACTAATTACATGAATTACATGCTTGCATTGCTACCAGTACCGATATCGTGCATGTGAGTTATCGTCGGAACTCTAATGAAGAAGTAGAACAACTATTTTATTTAAGAGATGTCATGCCGACATTTTTATTAATATCCAAAGTTTAATACAAATTATTAATTATGTCCAGATTCTGTGCTAATATCGAAAAATGCCCAAGCCAGCCAGAAAATGGCCGGCTTACTCCCCCCTAAGCCGGCCATTCATTTTCTGGCCGGCTTACCCTTTTTTTTTTGTTTTTTGTTTTATGCACATAATTTTCTATTAAACTTTGGATATTAATAAAAATATCAGTTTAATCTTGATGAGTTTATTTTTGCTGTTTCACGCACTTATGCAATTGTTTTAAATATTTTTCTATTTATTTTTTATGTTGTACTACTATTTTAATGTTGTAATATTTTCTGTTTAGCATTATCATGATAATTTATTTTATCTGTAAAATATAAAAATAGTACCATAAAAGCACACATACAAAAGAACCGAAATATAGGATAATCCAAATATATCAAATATAAATAGTATACCAAATATAAATAGTACAAAACTAGTAAAAATAAAACTAAAACTGAGAGGGGGTATATCGCTGAGGCGGTACTCCGGCGTTCGCCCGGTGCTCGCGCGGCCAGGCTCTGTCTCTCTCGGTCTCCACACTAGCATCGGCAGACCTGAGTATCTGCTCGGCGGTATCCCATCTGGCATCGCCCGTGGAGACTGGCTGTACTGGTGGAGGTGTACTGAAGATAGATGCGGCGAACTCAGTCCCAAAGGCAGGCTGAGTATGAGACCCGCTACCGCTAGCCTCTCCATCATGCGACATCTCTATGCCATATTGGGGTACCCTCGCTGCCAACATGAAATCATCCTCGTAGACCCCGTAGTCCTGGAGACTGTACCAGAGGGACTCGTACTCAGAAGTATCGGTCTCCGCAGATGGTGGCTGTGGCGGCATCTCTGCCGGACCCTGCAATCATACACATAAATCAGCAAAATTGATCTGAATGAAGAAATTTATTAAAACCTGACAGATACTGAAGTATGACATACATGAGGCTGCACCGGACGTCTATGCTCGTCGTACCATGCCTGCCACTCAATGTTGGACAATACCCAACGATGGTAGTCCCACTCTGGATGCGAATCGGGGGAAGGTTGCATATCATCTAGCAAAATCGGGATCGCGTTGGGCTCGGTCGGATCTACCTCACGCCAGTTGATGTTCTCTCCGGCGTCTCGCAGCATACCGATGATCTTTCCACCGTGTCCGGCATCCTCAACCACATTCGCATTCTTCTTGAGGATGTGGTACCCAAGCCGTCTCCAGTTCTTCTTTCCCAGCATGGCGATCCCATGCCAGCACTCCTTGATCGCGGCCAGAAGCTGAAAAAAATTTGGCATGTCAGATCAAACATTGATGAACTACTAAGTTAGAGAAAAACTATGTAGTTTAGGTGCATTACCTGGCGAGCCCATGCACGGTTCATTGGGATGGTAACCATCATCGATTTTGATCTTGTCGCGGAGATGGGAACCGTAATTGCCCTGCAGATAGACACTCGCCATGCAGACCTGCGTGTATCAAACATCGTACCTCAACTGGGGATCCTCCTGGGTATGAACGATCGCATCTGGCTCGTGATAGAAGTCCAAATACTGAGGATCCTGGGCCGTACTGTAGTATGCATCAAAATGGGTGCTCCAGTCCTTATCCAGTCGCCCTCGGTGGTTCATCCTGTAAGGAAGATGTTAGTTGCAATACAAAGCTATCAAGTAATATGAGGTATTTGACAATAGACTACGACTTACCTGTGCAGGTCTGTGTGTGTGGACCTCGGCAAAGATGGGTCTGCCGGAATCAACGCCGCTCGACCAAACTGGCGGAGCACCCGGAATCAAAGATGGTGCTCCACTACCCAGAAGTGTACGAGTGGACCTCGGTAGAACCACATATCCCACTTCTGCTCGTTCACCCACATGGCCCGGCAAGAGGTTCTCCGTGTACAACTGCTCGTACGGCGTCCACTCAACAAGAGCTTTAGGCAAACTCTGAAGCTCTGATCGGACTGGCCTGATCCCAACGGTAGCACTGTGGGTCCGATCTAAGTAGTAGTGGAAACCGTGCCACTTCTTACCGTATGATGGGCATCTCCACATATTCGGCTCTCCCCAATTCGGCGCCTCATTGGGGATAGGACGGCCCACCGGTAGCCGTGACCACGACTAGTGCTGAAGCAGGAGTACCGGCCCGTACATGTGCTTCGCATTCTTCTGCATTTTCAAGAACATTAGACGTCAGTGTATTTTGATGGATTGATTGATTAAATAATTTACTAAGAAGAGAGTTGGTGACTTACCTCATTACTACGGCACAGGTAGGAGTACAGATACGCCATAACAGCCCCACCCCAGTTGTACGGCGACGGCCGCTCAAGGTCTGTCAGCAGCTGGAGATACATCATCGGCATCTGGTCACCGCTGGAATCAGGAAACATGACAGAACCAAAAAGGTCCATCATGTAGTCCCGTGTATATCTGCAATACAAAACATATAAAAATTCTAACAGAATCCTCGTATTATAAATTAATTAATAGAAACAAGTTACAAAATTTACCTCTGAATCTCCAGCTCGGTGGAATCTACCGAGAGACCCGCGCTGAAGTGCTGCCGTAACTTCGTCATCCGCAAATGAAATTTGGACCTCCCATTGTCCCCAATGATATGGAAAGGATCAGCTCTCAACAACTCGCTGACATCACCTATGAATCTGGTGCTATCAGATACACCGCCAACGGGTGTGCCACGGATAGGCAAACTCCAAAGAGCACTCACATCCTGGAGAGTCACTGTCATCTCTCCGAAAGGCATGTGAAACGTGTGCGTCTCGGGACGCCATCGCTCCACCAGTCCAGCGATGAGAGATGCATTGATGATGCTTCTCTCTGTCCGCACGATGTCCACAACCTAGTAGAGACCCAGGTTGATGAGGTACGGGTCCATCATCTCGTAGTACTGCATGTGAACGCACCGCAACTTTACATCTAAAAGACCCGTGTCCTACATTGAAAAAGGTAATCCGCATGGTGATAACATAATAAAATTTAAACCCAACAAAATTTAAAGAAAATCTAAAAAAAGGAACGTACCTCACGAGAAGCCAGTGAGACTCGGTGCTCGCTGTGGGGAATCCACAGGAGAGGACTGATGTGCTCTGTGCTGCTGGTACTGATCGGCTCGTCCACTACTGGACGCTGGGTAGACCGTGCTCTAGGCATCCTGATGTCTAAAATAACCTAATTTTGGTAAAATTACGCTTAATTAGCCTAATTATGGTAAAAAAGGCCAAAATACCCTAAATATTGGTCAACTGTGCTAATTACACTAAATTACGCTTAATTAGCCTAATTATGGTAAAAAATCCCAAAATACCCAAAATATTGGTCAACTGTGCTAATTACACTAAATTAAGCTTAATTAGACTAATTATGGTAAAAAAGACCAAAATACCCTAAATATTGGTCAACTGTGCTAATTACACTAAATTACGGTTAATTAGCCTAATTATGGTAAAAAAGGCCAAAATACCCTAAATATTGGTCAACTGTGCTAATTACACTAAATTAAGCTTAATTAGCCTAATTATGGTAAAATAGGCTAAAATACCCTAAATATTGGTCAACTGTGCTAATTATACTAAATTACGCTTAATTATCCTAATTATGGTAAAAAAGGCCAAAATACCCTAAATATTGGTCAACTGTGCTAATTACACTAAATTAAGCTTAATTAGCCTAATTATGGAAAAAATGCCAAAATACCCTAAATATTGGTCAACTGTGCTAATTACACTAAATTACGCTTAATTAGCCTAATTATGGTAAAAAAGACCAAAATACACTAAATATTGGTCAACTGTGCTAATTACACTAAATTACAACAAATTACTCTAAATCCTAACACCTAAACTCTAAACCCTAAAATAAATAAATTTAAATTTAAATTAGATAAAAAAAAATTATATCAAAGAAGAGAGAAATTCGGTTGAGAGATGAGAGAATTGTGTTGAGGAGAGAGTAAAAGGGTATATATAGGGTGAAATGCGGGTTAAAAAAAAAAAAAAAAGGGTAAGCCGGCCAGAAAATGGCAGGCTTAGGGGGGAGTAAGCCGGCCATTTTCTGGCCGGCTTGGGCATTTTTCGATATTGACTCAAAATCTGAGCATAAATAATAATTTGTATTAAACTTTGAATATTAATAAAAATGTCGGGATGTCATGCAATTTGTACGGTGATGACTGCCAACACTCTAAAAAACAAGTACCGTTTATTCTACGGCTGTAATTGAATCCGTGACTATGTATTTTGTACTTGGTGTGATGAAGTCGAATTCAAGACAGTGCATCTCAAACATGAACAGGAGAGAAATGTAACAACACTTCTTCTTTTTTTATTCAAAGAAAAAGACAAATAAACAGATTCAAGATAATGATTGTTATGAGCGTGCATAATATATTCGTCGGAGATAACTATCTTAATTAGTCAATTTGCATACGGAATTAGTCACGGAATTAATAAACGGGACGCGAGCATCTACATCCCTAAAACTCTTAGAGTTTCTAAGTAACTATTAACTAATTTTTAGAAATTATAGGCTATGGAGTTTTTAAGGATTCACATCCCTGAAACTAATCTAAGAGTTTCTAAAATGCCACATCAGCAATAAAATAAAATAAAGAAAAAAATTAAGTGAACACCGGCCAATTATTTTGCCAACTCACAGTTTATAAACGATTTCTTATTAATAAATTCTTGAGCACAGTTGATAAATAAGAAACTAGTCTACATTCCTGAAACTGGTCTAGAAACTGCCACATCAGACTAGAAACTCTGATAGTAACAAGCGGGATGCTAATCAACAAGCAACACAAATCACGCAATCACATGAATAATAAAATCAACAACAACAAACATGCAAGCAAACAATAATTAATATTACTTAGGTTCACTCAAACAAAAGGCGGCATGTCTTTATTAATAAATGATACAACTATTGATATCTTTCTGTGGTCTAACAACGTTTAGATCCGTATATTTTGTTATTAAATTTTGTACATTGCTTGCGGCAATATATGCTAGGTAGAAATAGGATTGAGTAGCTCAGTTCAATAATGAGTTTACTTTCCTTGTTAAATATGTAAATATCTCTTTTATCAATATATCGTTGGTGGCAACCTTCGCCGCCAACCTTCAAAAAAAATATTACTTGGGTTCAATACGTATTGTCTCATAGGTTCTCAAGTGGTATATAAAATCATAGGCATCTCGACCATGGACCTTTTAGATGTAACCTGCTTGGATCTGTATTATGTTGTCAACGGATGACTTTCCATTGATCAAGGTTAGCATCTAGCAATGCGCCTTGACTATCCAATTATACAGACGATATATAGCAAGATAATATCGTGATCCAATGTAGACACTACATAACACTGCCTGTGTCGTTTCCAATATCGCATGATATCTATAATGATAAGCGCAAGATATGATCGTGTCATTCTTGCCATCTTATCAATTATATTTACTTAATATATGAATACTTATTATATCCACGTTCAAAACCATTTGATGGTGGTGCGCATATATAATATTATTCCATCAAGGGGCCCAGCAGATATCATCATTTATACAACATTCGACAGGATGTTGTATAAGGGATATTAGTCTTCTTGATATTCGCGAACTGCTCAACATAAGTCACATGCATAGAGACAAAAGTCCTTATAGTTCCCTTTCACGGTGAGCAAGGAAACCGAATATCTCAGACGTGAGATAACAAGCCACAATTAATTTTTACTACGAATTCCTTCGACTTCGGGTAAGTTTTCTTCTTCTCTTATAATTTTAATTTTTAATTTTGTAGTTGTATATATGTTTAGGGTTTAGGATGTAGGTTTTAGGGTTTACAATTTAGGGTTTAAGATTTAGTATTTAAAGTTTTGTAATTAAGATTTGAACAAAATAATACCAAATAAATGCCAAATTAGTACTGAAATGGTGTATGTCAACTATCCGCAATTAAAAATATGTTAATTTACTTGCTTTAATCCAGATTTTAGATTTATAATTGAAATAGAATTAGATTAGATACTCTTACTAAAACCCGCAAACGGATTGGATATCCAGATAGGAACGAAGCGGTTTTGAAACGGGTAATATTCAATACCAAAACCCACTACTCTTCATTGTCTCCTTTCAAGCAAAGGCCACGTGGGGTGTGTGAGTGTATTAAACTTTCTCTTTGACTTTGAACTGAGATTCTCCATGTGGGGGGTCCTTGACGATATTCTAAGCATAACTAGCTTTATCACATTCAGATATGTTACCTTTTTACTTGAAATAGTGTATGGTTATGGGTTCTATATTCACATGTAGAATAGTATCCTATGAGGCAATATTACAACATTCTTTGATGAATTCAATTCACTTAGAAAAGTCCAGCTTTTGCTTAGCACAAACTGACAATACCACATTGCCTATCTTACTTTGCAAAATATTTTTCATGTTTCTTTGTCTGCCCTTGTATGTTTATAACCAATCCATGCAAGTGGTCACTGATTTGACTCTTTTTCCATATATTCAAGAATCTTTTATTTTGATCACTGTTATCACATTTACGTATAGTTGATCAAATAGTACTATATAGTGCAACATGTAGAAGTGATGGTTTACAATATATTTATGATGCTATTATTCGTAGGGGTGTAAACAGAAGGCCACAAATAAGATAGTATATACGGCATGAGGCTATACAAAATTACTGTTTTTACAAAATTCTGGACCATTCAAAACAGTGATTTTGTACCTATCTAAAAAAGTAGTAAAAATAATTCAAAAAATATAAGAAAATTTCTCCAAGCACCTTTTAATATGAATATCATGTTGAGCGGTTCGAATCGATTGTTCGAACTTTGAAAATAGAGAAAAAGATGTGGAGCATGATTGGAACACAAAAACAATGGTGCATTTTAACTCTACTCATATATATATTTATGATAATTCCAGCTTATTTATGTGACATATTAATAAGTTCCTCAAACTGAACGTTTAAAATGGCGGATGCATATAAATATTCTCATGATTTTATATTGGGAGTGTATAACATTTAAGTTGATGTAAAACTTGACTGACCCATAACTAGAAATTCGTCAAATATGAACTAATAAAAACGTTACAATTGTAAAGATAAATAACATTTTAATTAGTTCAAATTAACTCGATATATGTGCTAAATAAAATGTCAGATTCGGACCTGATATGGTTAAATTTGACTAGGAATATGATTCAATGGGTTATTGACTGCAAATCGGACATGGGAAACCATACAAATATATATTATAGATTAGTAGGTGAATAGTTCCACATACTTTAACCATATGGATATATTACACAGGTACCAAAGTATAGTAAAAGGTGACAATAGGTACTATGTTGATTTTGCCTAAACCATTGCAGTTCACATATTTTGGCTGCCGACTCCATGTGAACGTCAAAGAAAGGAGGAAGTTTTGTTTTGTTTGAGTTGAAAAGAAAGGAGGAAGTCGGTCAGACTTTAGTGGAACCTCTCTTTCAAAGATTTGTCTTCTGTGCCTAATACCACCAACCAACTCGTGAAGAAAAAAACAATAATATACAAATCAGAAGTCAAAATTCTTTTTCATAGTTTGTCAAAACATCTCTTCCACATATATACATATATATATACAAAACATGTCTTGTCAAGAAAAAAAATACAAAATAATATCCTGAAATTTCTCAAAATATCCACATATATATCCAAAACATGTCTTTGTCACAAATAACTCGTACAAAAATATGTATACACAAGACATGTCTTTTCAAGAAAAAAATAATATACAAAATAATATCCTGAAATTTATCAAAATAGCCACATATATATGCAAAACAACTTGTCACCATGTCGGACCAAAATGATTTTAGCCTCCCAAACAAACCAAATATATGTGGATAACTTTGCATGAGTACTGCTCTTTCATATTTTTAGTTCTTTTTCTTCTAAAATAAATGGGCGATTATCTATCAACAAATATAATATAAAATAGTAAGAAAACTGATGATATATATATAGGATGCATGCATCGTTGGAAGAGTGGCCGGGAGCGAAATTTCCTGGCAAATATATTAACAGAATAACAGGTATCAATTTAATTTTGATTTTGTGTCGAAATTTTATGTATATCTATCTATACATGGAACTTATGCTAGCTTGAGATCCTGCCGAAATGACTTAACTAGCCAGAACCTGATTGATGTGTCGAAAAAGTTGAATGTATTGAACATCATGTATTTGGGTGATTTTGTGTTCGAATCTGGTGAGGTACCATACCTCATAGCTAGAGTTAGATCTTGCACGAATTTTTAAAGAATCCGGTGAATTTTAGACTGACCCCAATAAAGTTTTGGTCCGATTTGAAGTAACTGACTAACTGGTTCGACAAACATCAAGCATGTGTACAGATTTATTAAGGCAGAATGAAATGGTGACCCAAGTGATGGAATAGCAAAATTATTGGTGAATTAATATGAACAATCAGGAAGCCGTGAGAAAAAAACAGAGATTAAGAAACCATACATGTTTTGGCAAATGACATTAAACTTTCAGCCTTCAGGGAATAAATGTGGTGTGGCATTGATGTTTTCAGAATTAAACTTTGAAACATATATGTCAAAAGAATCCATACTTTTTAGCCAAATCACATTGAACTTTGTTGCAAAATAAATCAGCAGATTCAGATTTATGTTCAATTGATGAGATTTTAAGTGTATGATATATTTTATTTATGTTATTAATTATCAAAAATTAAATTTACTCGGGTCAAATTCAACAAAATAGCGTAATTATCATCTTTAATCTCCCACACAACACTGACAGAATATTAATTACCCCAATTTTTTCACCCTTTCAAATTGCAAAAAAGTCCTATATAAACCCCCTCACACTCTCCTCACAAAGCACAACAAGTGAATAACACAATAGTATAGCATGTCAATTTCCAAGTTATTCTTGGTTGTTCTCCTTGGCGCTCTGGTTTGCATCGCAACCGCAAGAGATCTCTCTACAACTAATGACAAGCATGTGAATGTGAAAGGAGTCCCCACTGGTGCAGATGCTGCAGACTCAAAAATTCTAGGACTAGGTCTAAATATTCCGGGACTAGGTCTAGGTATTCCGGGAATTCCGGAAACTCCGGGAACTCCTGGAATTCCAGAAACTCCGAAAACTCCCGGAACTGGTCAAGGTACTCCGGGAACTCCGGGAAGTCCGGGTACTACCACTGGTCCGGGTGCTCCGGGTACTCCTGGAACTCCGGGTGCTCCGTGTATTGGGGGTACTCGGACTGCTCCGACTACTCCAACTGCTCCGACTGCTCCGACTATTCCGGGTAGGGGTACTCCGGGTACTCCGGGAACTCCGGGTACTCCGGGTACTGGGTGCCTCTCCAGATAAGTGCATCCTGGATACCCACTGTGGTGCTACCTCCCGTGTTGGGCTAAATGTTTGAGATGGCATCAAATCTTAATGGTTCGATATAATTAATTAGCTAGTTAGTGCAAATGTGATGCGATGCTAGCTAGTATTTTTTTTTTTTTTTTGTCGAAATAAGGTGATTCTGAATCACGATGTGTTTTATCAGTGTAAGGCTGAACTCATGGATGTATTGAATCAGTGTAAAGCTGAACCTGAGGAAGTTAATATAAAGAATTGATAGTCTCGCTAATTATGTTTATAGATCAGCTGAGTCTATAAATCAGCTGCAATTATATATGTTATATGGGAGAACTACGCAATTGTCTAATCACTGACAAAAAAAATGAATACCAAATTGACAATAAATTTAAGCACTTCATATTCTTCTCAAAAAGTATACTAAAAATATTTGAAGTTATTGAAAAGTCCTATATAAATTATATATATGTCTACCCCTCAGACTTGCATGAATAATTCCAGCTCCTTGTATAAATCCTGCACACACGAGCAGTAAATAAGAACTCTCTGAATAATAACAAGTTATAATCATGGCATTTTTTTGTATGTATACAACTATAGTGAAGCACATTTATTGACAGATACACAAATGATCAAGAGTTGGAGGAAGAGGATGCATGATCACCAAGTGATTCAAGATATATATTTCTCTAGTCTTTTTGTCTCAGATTAAAGCAAGTAATTTACTTAATTTTCTTCATTGTTCTCTCTCCCTCTTTTAAGTGTTACATGGAGCAATTGGTGCCTAACATTTGTTTATGGAATAAATAGATCAAGCCATTCTTATGAACTTGAATAAGGGAAATGTAATTGCAACTTTGTTTGTTGTATGGAAATTTTGAGAATTGGAAAATAGAGTAAAATTATGATAAAATTGGTAAAATAGTGCAATTTTCTACCCTATATATCCTCTTTTTAAAATTGCAATAACAATTCTATACAATAAATTAATAATTAATTCGTGCAATTCAAGACTTCAATTTTTCACATTCTAACAATTCTATTTTAATTTCGAAATTAAATTTGAAAAATTTTATCAAAATTTATAGGTAATTTACTGATAATTTACCTTGTCAGCGTTGTAGATCTGAAGTTCTTTGAGTTCTTCTGTCAATTCTAATAATTATAAATTAAATGGAATGTGAAAATAGACAACAAAATGAGAAGAATTTATTCAATCATTTTTTTCCAAAACGCCACAGAAGAAGGAAGACGTAGAAAGGGGTTCGGTCCGGGAGATGAAAAGAAAGAAAAAAGGAAGAGATCGAGGGTCACTGCACAAAAGACAGAGTGTAAGGAAACCGCATCAAATATGTAGTTGCTAAATGAGATTTTATGTTACCGTCGAACGGAAGACGTTGTAGCACGCTAAGGAACCGCATCAAATATGCTATTATTTAGCGAATTCGCAAAGGAACAACACCAAATCATTTAGTGTGGTTCCTACCATGCCTTGAAAAAAAATCATCATCTTTCCTGTTCTATATAAAATATTTATTTCTTTCTAAAAATCAAAATTTCAGCCTTCTGTTTTGTTTTTTAAATTTGGCAGTGTTTATTTGCAGGCTAGGACCCTACAACTTATCATGAGTTGCTTGAGATCTCTGAGGGACCAGCTGTATAAATTATGTTGTCTCTGCCTGGACTGAATCAGCCAACACTTATGGACTCAAGGACCAGTTAATGTAATGCATTGATTACATTATTACATATTACATCTGAATTTATATTTTTTTAGTAAAAACTTGAGCAGTGTAACAGGCGATTAACAAAAATAAGGAATAAAAAATAAAAAGTGTGAACGTATCAGTACCTAGTTAAACAATACCAACCGAAACTGACAGTCCAGTTACAAGCTAATACCCATTAAAAATGCAAACTACCAAACATAACAAGGAGTTTAAAAGAAAAAGATAATGAATTTAAAACACTTCGAAGAAAAAACTGTATTGAAAAGGAAAGATCTTTGTGCAGGACTGCAGGTACCACAGGAGCACATGCATGGCACCATGGGACAAAAGGAAGTGACAAAATATATAAATGCAAAATATAAATGACTTCAGCATAGGTAAATATACAATAGAGAAATCCTAATAATTACCACCCTCTAATTCTACCCTAGTAAAGTTGCTTGCAAAAATGTTTAAATTTCTGATACATGTCATGTCCTCTTATGATTTTACCTGTCAACAATTTCTCTTATGATATAATCTCACACCCCAATCCGGAGGTGCAACAACCTACCGCGTCTATTTACCGTTCAATATATGTAACCTAAGGCATGAATCTTTTTTATGCATTGCCAATAGCATCCATTATTTTTTCCATATCCCAATTTATTTTACAAGAATTATCTGACATTTTATAGTGGATGATGCTAGAGATACACTATCTGCACCCTATCAGATATAATAAATCCAAATCACATACCTTTATGTATCCCTGCTATCAATTATAACCCCAAAAATGTTTATTTGTCTTCGTCTAACAAACTTGTAAATCCCACAAAGGGAAATGGGTGAGAAATAATAAATTATTCCTCAGTGCTAATTGTCACTCAGATTATTGGATTCGAAGGAAATCCATATTCAGAATGAAATCTCTGCACGAGAAATTAACAGTTAATTTCGTAATGACGAATGCAAATGATCAACAACAATATCCAATTGAACAACAAAAATTACATAAATAAATCAGAACTCGAAGAATCTTATTAGAATAAATGGTTTGGGTCAAAAAAATTTAAACCATCAAGTCTGGTAACGTTTGGTTTCTTAAGTTTACAATTTCTAGTCTGGTAACACTGACAGATACCATAACATTTATCTGTCATGTTAGGGCTTATACTGTTCTTACTATCCTGACAATTTGTTAACGGAAACAATACAGAATCAATATCACAATGTCGTCATTATCAAAAAGAAAATCAATGATAAGACAGTTACCACAATTCATTAGTCTTACAGTCACAATTATCTTTTACTAAATATCCCCTACCCAATCGGTACTGGATTCAGTTGGGGCCATTCATTGTGGAGGTTTAAGGATTACAGAATTCAATATTCAATCAATTCAGTCACTCTGGTCTCAATCAATGATTTTGCAATAAGAATCAATCAATCGATAAACAATATCGACATAACCGTCAACAGACTTACCTGTAATTTTGTTTCAATTGTATTGGGCTAAGCATATGATGCAACAGTTAAATCAATGCAGTCAATCAAATATTCAAAATCCACAACGAGTTACGATTTAATTCCTAGTCATGAATCTTAGACTAATACAATAACCCCGCACCTAATATCGTAGGGCAACAGTTGAGGTCACCAATAGTCTTTTCCTCCTGAACATTATGTATCATCTGTACCCTTTGGTAATTACGCCCAGTGTGAACGCTGAACATAACATACAAAGAAAGGCGGGAACACCAATCCAATCAAAATTGTTCAAACAGTCAGAGAAAGAGGCTTCTCTCTGTTGCCTTGCGAAGAGAGAAACAAAATAGAAAATTAGAAGAGTTGAGAGAGAGAGAGACGTAGAGACAGTAAAAAGAGAAACAAATGAGAAGATAAGAATGAAAATATGCGGGTCCCACATGCCTTATTAAATTAATTCCATTTTACTATATACTATTCAATATTTGTAAACGGATCGAATCCAATTACAACTATTATTCTTTATTAATATTTTAATTGCTATATACTATTCAATCAATAAAATTCTTATATATTGCAATCTATCAATTTCTAATTTCGAATTATATAAATTTATGAATGTTTAAAACTTTAATTAATATTATACATATTTTGTTACAATCCCTTAAATTTCTCATGTCAGATTTCATGAAATTTTGTATATTTCAAAATTTTCCAACTATTTATTTGTTGTACTTAACATGAAATTAACTTTCATTATTTTGTTCATTTGTTCAGAAAATACAATTTGATTGTTAATTGTTATCAATTTTATTGAAAAACACGTAATAAATGTTTCATATATTACCTTTAGTTAAAAATTTCATTTACGTATTTTTCATAGCGTTACAAGTAGATCATCATATAAGCAACAAAAGCGGCTCTTCTTTATTACAAGTTTTTCGACATTTTTTAATTTTTCTTTAATCGAGAATATTATAACTGTTAGAGATTTGCTAACAGTAAAACTTCTATATTATTTTCTATCATGCATCCGAATAAACTAATTATGATAGAAAAGTAAATACAATAATATATACATTATTAGGGGATTTGCTCCAAATGCGTTTTTCTCTTTTCCAACTAATGGGGATGTGCTTTGTTGACACTTCACACTAGCATTCCTTTAATTTTTTGGGTTGATAAGATATCATCATGACTAAATTAAGACAATTGAAAATACAAATTCAGCTACTAATTTCATAAACCGCAAAATTTTTAGAACCAGATACCATTTTTAGTCCAATTGGCTGAGATCTTCCCCATAGACATTCCTATATCTGAGTTTGAGAGGCTGAGACGATGCATATATATACTCATTGACAGTGATCTCTCTTTCGCGATATTGCAAAGGTGATGTCATATTTTCTGGAGTTAATTTCATTTATTGAAAAAATTACTCCAGAAACACTGAATCTGCTCTCATGCATAAATGTTGTGTTTTTTTGTTGTTCGTCTAAAATCAGAACTGGTACATGGCCTGTGTTTGTTACAAGGGATCAATATCAGTCCTGGTACTATACTTTTCAGATGGTTAATTGATTTTTTTTTTCTGGTACAAAATTTGCATTGGAGGCCTTGGGGAGCATATATATCATAGACAGCGAGCTTCTGTACAAGCCGGAGATTTACTGGTAACCGTGTAAATTTTTGTTCCTCAACTTGTTGATATGCTTAGTCTTATCAAAATATATTTCAAAAATATACGTGGTTGTTGTCAGTGTTTTTAAATGCGGTCGCATGGACCGCATATGCCTATATAGTCGGCAGCCGCGCTTAGAACGTCATGCAGTCCCTCCCATGCGGTTTTCAATATGCGGCCCTATATGTGGATGCAAAATTTAATATGCGGAGTTAAAACCAAAATTTAGCATTATACGGACCCAACCCAAAATCACAAATTTAATATGAGTTGTGCGATTTATAATTGTTGCATACAAAATTTGTTGTTTATGTAGAAAGAAGGTTTAATTATAGTTGTGAAGCACTAAGCAGGTTTTATTATTGTGCAAAAATATATTGAATTTTTCACATACAATAAGACATACTTCATGCTATTTATGCATAAATAAATTCAAATACACGTATATGAATATGTATATATATGAATTCTCATTATAAAATCCGCATATGCGGCCACATACCACATATGCAGATGCAGTGACCTTCCACATACATGAACAAAACCAAATTGTAAATATTGGTTGTAGTAATACAATTTGGCATATGGTCCTTGTTTTCTTTGTCCAATGAATCTGCTTGTTTGGTTTTATAAATATCGAAGTCCATCTATTTAAGGCCCAATGTTGTTCGTTTCTAATATAACATTTGGCCCAATTAACCAATTCGTCAGGGGGCCCAACTAACTCCTTAAATGGAGAATTTGGCAGTTGTGTCAAGTACGTAAGTTTGGTTGGTTAAAAAGGAGAAAGAAGATGGTTAACAAATTGATGAAAGGAAACCTATTATATGGGTCAACTATTATTATTAATAAATTTTCTGTTTAATTGGACTATGACTTGATATTTACAATTTGAACACAGCCTACATTAATACACAGGTCCTTTCCAAATTAAAAAGAAAAACAAACGATGTTAGTGGACAAAAAAAGCAAAAATGTATGTTACTTAAATAGTGTCTATTTGATTATTTTAAAATATTTGGACATTGAAAAAGATCTGGTCTATACGATTATGTAATATTAACAAAAAATTTATTTTTTTTCAATATTTTTACTATTTATTATGTATTTTACAATACTGTTGTTTTTAGTCTGAAAAACTGCAGTTTTGTAAAATACTTAATAAATAGTAAAAAAATAAAAAAAATGTAAAATTTGATCTCCAAGCACTATTTATTAAGTATTTTTCAATATTTTTACTATTTATTAGGTATTTTACAATACTGTTGTTTTTAGTCTGAAAAACTGCAGTTTTGTAAAATACTTAATAAATAGTAAAAAAATAAAAAAATGTAAAATTTGATCTCCAAGCACATTTTAATATAGAGATCATGTTGAATGGTTTGGATCGACTGTTTGGACTTTGAAAATTTCAAAACCGAATTGTTGTAAGATGTTATAAACTTACAAATGTTGTAAGTGGACCCCTCTTTATATATATATATATATAGAGAGAGAGAGAGAGAGATGGGCTATTGTACTTCGCGAAGTAAAACCCCCGTTTAATTCACGCTCATATTTTCATTTTAAAAATCCAAACAACCGATCCGAACCGTTCAACATGTTCTAAATATTGAAATGTGCTTGGAGACTAAATTTTACATTTTTTGAAATTTTTTTACTATTTATTAAGCCACTTTGAAAATCGCTGATCCACTGTAAACAGTAAAAAACAGTAAAATTTTCTGGACCACCGGATCAGCGATTTTCAAAGTGGCTTCATAAATAGTAAAAAAATTCCAAAAAATGTAAAATTTAGTCTCCAAGCACATTTCAATATTTAGAACATGTTGAACGGTTCGGATCGATTGTTTGGATTTTCAAAATGACAAAATATGGCCCGAAGTAAACGGGGGTTTTACATCGCGAAGTACAATAGCCCATCTCTATATATATATATTATTTATTCTAATGAAAATATAATTTATTAAATAATATATTAATTTTGTCCACATATTTTAAATTAGGTATTCGAATTATATCCGTATTTGTATTCGTATTCGTTTAATATCTAATTCTTATAAGTATCCGACTAATGTCAGATTAATCCGTATCCGAAAATAATAAACAGATTAATATCTGTGTCCCATATTTAATCCGTATCCATATTTGTATTCATATTCATTTAATATCTGATTCTTATATGTATCCCATTAATATCATATTCGTAACTGTATATCAAACAAAAAATAGCGTACTAATTACTAGCGTTCTGTAGTTCAAAATTAACTCTCTCACTTTTATCTAACTGGTCCTTAAAGTTCTAAAAAAATTGACCCAACAATAAATTCTAGTGGTACCACTCAAAATTAATTCAATTTAATTATTTACTGTCGTAATTATCAATTCACCCTAGCTTGCAATTTGCAAAAATGCCCTATATAAACCCGCTCAGTGTACGGCTGAGATTATGGTGGTATTGAATCATGTCTATGAATAAGAAATAAAGTGTTGAACCTGAGAAATTGATTAAAACAATTGATAGTCTGCATTGAGTTTATAGAGTTATTTCTGATAAGTCTATATGCTGCAATTATATATGTTATATGGGACAATTATGCTAATATTGTCCAATCATTGAAAACAATTGATAAGCCGCACGGAGGGTGCTTGAATCCAGAGGATGATGCCTCCTTCTCCTTACCCTTTCTGCTCAGCATACCTACAATAAAGTTTGTAAAAAAATTAGTTTTACAAACAATTCCAACAAAAATAATACATTACTTTAAAGTTTTTTCCATTTACAAATAAATTAAAAGATATTAACCTAATTTCTCATTTGACGTTGTTTTTTTCTTGACCTTTTTTTACTTTTCGGTTCATTACTTAAGTCTTCTACTGTTACTTCCTCAGTATGTAGGTGTCGATCCAAAGGGAGGTAGGGAAATACTAATTTTTACTAAAGTAAACTACTTTTAAAACTAAACAATAAAAGTAAAAAGGGGGGTTTTTGTGTAATTTCGTTTTTAATGAAAATTAAAGGCTCCTAACAAAGTAATTAAAATTCGGGTGTGATTCAAGTTGGAGAAGTCTAGGGGCATTTGGTCTACAATCCCTTACTAATTCTATCTACTCGGTTTATTTAAATTCATGTTTGATATGATGAGATTTCTAACCTAAGATGTTAAAAAGGGTCACTTTCATTAATTAATAATGTGCTTAAACAGTTCGGATTTCACGATTAAGTCCTTCACCCTAGCTATCTAGACCATGAAGTTCTCGTTAGCCTATCCTATTCTTAGATATCAGTACTTCACGATTAAGTCCTTCGTACCCATATTCAATTCAATTCAAGGGGTCCTAATTAGAGATTCGACTTCATGATTAAGTCCTTCGTCAAACCCTAACCATAATTCCTGTAGTTCTGGTTTAGACTTCAAATTGGTCAATTCTAATCCATAATTCCTAAGGTATTTGTGATCATAATTTGATAACATCATATATGATCATAATCTACTTCAAGTCTATTAGACCTAAGCGGGATACTACAATTCAAGTACTAATCATGCATCATCACAAATAATAAATCTCAGAAATTACCATCAAATCAAACAATCATAATAAAAACTAAGATCCGAGTAAGATAAAATTAGACAAGTTCATGCTAAAAGACCTAAACCCCTAGAGAGAAAGACTAGCCTCTCATGGATGCTTTAACATCCACAAGAAAATACAAGATAAACATGATAAAAACTGAGAAAATATGTAAGAGAAAAGAATACAACCAATCTCCTAGTCCCTGCCCAAGTTCTTCCCTTGTCGCTCAAGCAATACCTCGACTTCTTTCTTCTTTTCCTTTGAAATTTATCGCAACTTTCATCACCGCCGGATAATGGAGCAGAATAACTTCAATTGAGCAATTATGAGCAGTGATTATTTCTCTTGTGGCCTCCTTAGCTTTATATAATGTTTTCTGAACATGGAGACCAACTTATTCTAATTTTGGTGCCCACTCAGCCCACTAACTTTCCATATTTAGCAGTTTTTCAGACTGGTGAGGCCATTGGTGCGGCTGTAAAAAATTCTACATTCTGAATTTGGATTTGTTTCCTTCATTAAAGTTGTCGATTTTTTTTTCATGGTTCTTCCAAGCTTTGATTCACCTAAATCAGAGTTTGTATGACCAAGATATGGCTAAAATAGTGTGGGCTGCACGGGGGTCGGTTTCTCTGTTTTCTGCATCTAATGGCTGAGTGCGTCCGAACGGAGCTCGGTTTTTTCTGTGTTGTGCTATGAATTTCTCTAAGTACTGAGTGCGGCCGCACTCTGTCTCCATGCATCCGCATTCTGCTCCCATTTCTTCATTTTCTGCAATTCAAACGGGCATAGATCATGATCCGTAACTCCGTTTTTAGTGTTCTACCACTTTTCAGAAAGCTTGCGAGAAGATCTACAATTTTCTCCATTTCCTATAATTTAAATAGACTTTTGAAGTAACTTGCTTCTTGGATGTATTTGACACTAAAATAAGCATAAATACAAGAAATTTGGTACAATTTGGAGGTCAAACCCTATCCTACGGTGTATAGAAAATTGGCTTATAAAAAACCCCCCAAGCTTAAACCTTGGGCGAGAGGATGAGGATGCCTGTTGCGCGATCTGTGTTTCTAGCATCTTTGATTTGGTCGACAAAAGTTCGACCCTATCGTTCAAGTTTCTCAAAGAATCAAAAAATTCATTTTGTTTTGCAAAAATTTTACCTTGAAAGTCGACCATATTTTCCATCATCATTTCTAACTTGGACAATTGAGAAGGGCCTTGGTTTTGTCGATTTTGATATTGTGGGTACTGATTTTGGTTGCCTTGAGTTTGGTTTGAACGGTTTTGGTATTGTTGACTACCCCCTTGATTTTCATTTTCATATTTCCACCTAAAATTTTGGTGGTTCCACTGTTGTTTGGGTTGTAGTTATTGGAATTATAATTCGGGTTTTATTGAGCATTTTGTTTATCCCCCTCATTATAAAACAAACCATTCACTTGCTCAACATTCTCCTCATCCATGGCATATAGACAATTGGTTGTTTCATGATCGGTGCCTCCACAAATATGACAAGGTAATGATTGGACAAATTTTACCTTTTGCATATTCTTAATCGCGATTTGGAGAGATTCTACCTTGGCTTGCAAAGCGGTAACTTCATCTACCTTTAGTACGCCGGGTGATGCAACGTCCTTCCTTGCATCTCTCCCGAATGTCCATTCGCGTTGGCTAATCGCCATGTCCTCGATCATTTTCATTGCTTCCACTGAGTCCTTGTTAGTGAGGTTTCCTCCCGCAGCCGTATTGAGTTGAGACTTCGTGGCGTACGTACAACCTGCATAGAAAAATTGAAACAACAACCAAATATCAATCCCATGATTGGGGCACAAACTCAATAATTCCTACCACCTATCCCATGCCTCACTCAAGAATTCATCGTCACCTTGTTTAAAGGTGGTGATTTTCTGCCTAAAATGTTGGGTTTTAGATGGAGAGAAGTATTTTCCTAAGAATAACCTTTGTACATCTTGCCAAGTTTGTGCCATATTGGGGTTCAACAATCTCAACCAAGTTCTAGCATCATCCGTGAGAGATAAATGGAAACAATTCAATTTTAAGGCATCTAATTCGTCCCCTTTTGGTGCAAATGTAGCACAATGCTCCTCAAATGTTGCTAGATGTTGGTGAGGATCCTCGTTCAATCTACCCCCAAACCTATTTTGACCTAAAAGGTGAATTAAAGTTGGTTTTAGATTTGGGTTTGTCCCCCCATATGCAATATAACCAAATTGTTTTCCCAGTTCCATTTGATTTACAAACTCCCTTATGGGTCAGCGGTCACTTGGATTGCCACCATAGAGAGGATTGTTGTTGAGAGGAGGTGGATTGTTGTACAACGCCATCTTCAATTCACCGATAAAACTTCAAGAAAGCTCTAAGAAAATAAACGCTCCAAGAAAGTTCGGCTCCCTCTGGGCTATCTTTATCGGAAATTCAAGAAACACATTCGTTCTTTCTCTTGGGCTTCTACATCTGGCCCAAGCGGGGATGGAGATTTCCTCCGTAGTTTCAGATATTTCCCTTTCGCTGCAGAGACTCGTAGAACTTACCAGTCGCCTGGAGCAAACAAACCGAGTCACGCCGCCTACTCTTGCTGGGGCCACATCTGATCCAGTAACGGCGATTAAACCTAACTCAACGGGGACGAGAGTAGCTCCAGTATCCGCTTCGCACCCGTTATCCAACAGTTCTGCTTTGACAATATCTGGTGGGGCGGATGGGGCTCCGATAGCAACACCGGGTGTATCTTATTCTGCCATAGTGTTATCCCCTCCGTCTAAACTAACTCCACAACCCGATTCGGCTTCAATCAAGGCTTTAGAGTCCAATCAGATTGTGCTTCCATCAAAACCCTCGCCTCCAGTCGCTTCACAACAGCCCCGATCTCTTCATTCCAAGCTTGCTCAGATTCGACATTCCTTTCACTTCTAAACCGATCTGCTATAAGTGCGGTGATTCCGGTCATCTTGTAAACACCTGTCAGAACGTGGTCAAGTGCTTCCGCTGTGGTCGTTTAGGGCATCGGTCTTATCGGTGTCGAGCTATTATGTTGAGGGATTCCCGTAGAATGGTTAGGCCGGAGGTGATGGAAGTGGCGCTCAAACAGCCATGTCTGAGGTTTTTACCCAATAAAGCAATTCGGGATTTTGACGAAGTGATACAGAAGGGGATTGTGTTGAAGGATGATCTGGCTTTCGGCAAAGATTTCATCCAAACTCATCTGGTGAAAGAGCATCCAGTGAAGGATTTTATTTGGACGCCTAGACTATTAGGTGAGAATCTGTTCTTGATTGATACGCCTGATGTGTCGTGGAGAGCTGCGGTTATCGCGCAAGGGCACATTGTATTAGGTGATGTTGTATTTCAAGTTACTCCTTTTGATTTTTTATCTCATGATGGGGGAAGCGAACCAGTTCAGGTGTGGGTGAATGTTACGGGTTTTCCTCCGAAGTTATGGAGAATTCAGGAATATAGAAGATTAGTAGAGAGTTTTGGAGGATTTTTGATAGATGTTGATCCTCGTTCCAGTGGTCATTATGATTTCACAGTTTTAAGGCTGAAGGTGGGAGTTCCGAATGTGAGATGTATTCCGGATGGTAGAATTTTACACTTTGTAGGGGATGCACAGCAGCATAGGTATTACTTTCTGACTTTTGAGATTGATGGTTGGAAGCAGGGGCGTGGTACTAATATTTTTAGGCAAGGGGCGTATTGGCAAAATAAGCGAGGTGGGAAGGATGTGCTTGTTCTAGATACGGGCACCAAGGTTATGAAGGTATCAGAGAAGCAGGGGTCAGGTCAGGGGATAGTAATAAGTGAAAGGAAGTATGAGGAAGTGAAAAGTAAGCCGATTGAGGAGGTCAAGGGAAAAGGTAAAAATGTCATGATAGAAGAACGGAAGGCGATTGAGGAGGATAAGGATGAAGATCTCTTAGATAGTAATATGTTTTCAGTTTTGGGTGATGAGAGAGCATCTGGGGATAGAACAGTGGAGATGGTTGGAGAGTCTTCGCGACAGATTGCAGTGGTGCCGCCACCAGTTCAACCGGAGCCGCGCCATAGTGAAAGGCTGAAGGAGAAGATTACTGGGGGGAAAGAGGCTAAGGGGTTGTCTAAGGAGTTGAAGAAAACTAGCCAACAGAAGGGACCATTGACCGGTGTTAAAGGGCAGAAGGCCACAGCGGTGCCGGGAGGGTCAAAAGGTGACAAGTCCACTTCTTCAGGTATGGATTCTTTGAAAACTGATTTTCCTTTTTCGCATTTTTCAGATGCTGTTGTTTTGGATTTGTTTGAAAAATCTGGGTTTGTGATTAAGGGATCTGTTGATGATAAGCTCAATAGTATTCGTAAGCTTAGGGGATTTTCTAAGGATAATTTTGAAGCTATACTCGATGATACTGTTCTTTTGGGTTCTTTATCGGAAATTAAGAAAGGAAATGTAGTTTTGAAACAGAATTTGATTTCTTATACTTCTCCGGGGGCTAATCAGTTTTTAAATGATGTTTAAAGTCATTTGTTGGAATGCGAGGGAACTGGGTATTTCAGTCAAACGTAGATTTCTTAGAGATTTGCTAGTAGATAATAATGTAGATCTAGTAGGGATACAAGAGACTAAGAAATCAGATTTTAAAGATCGTGTGTTAATTAGGCTCCTTAAGTAAATCTATTACTAAATGGGTTATACTCCCTGTAGTTGGTACAGCTGGAGGGATTTTAATTGGGATTAATGAAGATAAGTTTTTGGTTTTGAACAATTTGTTAGGAGAATTTACTGTCACTGTACATTTAAAGAATAAACTGGATAATTTTGAATGGCTTTTTCAGTAGTATATGGCCCAACATTAGCTTCTAAGAGATCTGATTTTTTAAGGGAACTAAGGGATATTCCTCGTTTAGGTGTGCCAGCTTGGTTATTAGGAGGTGATTTTAATATGGTTAGATGAAGAAGTGAACGACTAGGCAAGAGTTATAACCACGTTATTATTTCTAATTTCAATAGGTTTATTTCAGATTTTCAGTTACTTGAGTTATCTCTTTCTGATCGCAAATATACATGGGCTCGATCTTCCACTTCTACTTCTTTAGCTTTGCTTGATAGGTTTTTATGTTCAGTTGAATGGGAAAGGAAATTTGGAGATTCCATTTTATCTTCTTTCCCTAGGGTCTATTCAGATCATTCTCCACTCTTGTTAACTATTGGTGTAGATATAGCTGGAAGGACCTTCAATTTTAAGTTTGATAGGGCTTGGTTGAAGGAAGAGGGTTTTCTAGATAAGCTTGAACAATGGTGGTCAGAGAGAGTGATTATTAGTAATAGAGGGGAAAATTGGAGACTTAAACTTTAGGGAATTAGACAAAAATTGAGGGGATGGAACTATAATCTAGTTGGGGAAAAGAAAAAAATTAAGGCTAGATTAATTGAAGAGATATATGACTTTGAGGTTAGTAATGAACAACGACATTTAGGTAGTTCTGTAATGGAGAGGTGGACTGCATGTCAAGTTCAGTTTAAACAGATTTTGAGAGAGGAGGAGTCTTATTGGCAGCAGAGAGCTAGGTTGCAATGGTTTTTGGAAGGGGATGTTAACACCAAATTTTTCCATATTTGTGCTTCAAATAGAAGGCGGAAAAATACAATTTTAACCTTAGAACATGATGGGATAATTATTAGTGATCCTGAAGCATTAAAGAGTCACGTCACTACCTTTTATAAAAATTTGTTAGGATCTCGTACTACTAGAGATATCTTTTTACAAGATAATTTATGGGCTGACAATGAACAATTAAGTGGTTTGCAAAACTTTGAGTTAGAAAAGATGTTTACTTTAGAAGAGATTAAGACTACTGTTTTTACATGTAATGCCTCTAAGGCACCCGGACCTGATGGGTTTTCGTTTGCTTTTTATCAAGCTGGTTGGGAGTTTCTAAAATCTGATTTATATAAACTGTTTGCTTCATTTTATTTCCATGACCTAGACATCTCTAAATTGAACCTGGCATATGTGTGTCTGATCCCTAAAAAAGAGATAGCTCCTTCTATTTCTAATTATAGACCAATAAGTCTTATTAATTGTAGTTTTAAACTTATTACTAAAGTGTTGGCTGATAGGGTAGCAAAAGTTATGGATTTTTTAATAAGTGACACTCAAACTGCTTTCATAAAAGGACGTTATATTTTGGATAATGTGGTTTGCGCGAATGAGGTTTTACATCAAGTTAGGGTTTCAAAAACTAAAGGTATTTTATTCAAGTTGGATTTCGAAAAGGCTTATGATTTAATTAATTGGGAGTTTTTGCAAGAAGTTTTAGGTGCTAGGGGATTCGGTGAGAAGTTTAAGAGGTGGATTTATGATACCCTTGAAGGTAGTAGAACATGCATTAGTTTGAATGGTAGTTTGGGGGCTTATTTTAAATGTAGAAGAGGGTTGAGACAGGGAGACCCACTATCTCCCTTCCTATTTGATATAGTTGCAGAGACACTTAATAGGATATTGAATAAGGCTCAGCAAGCAGGATTTCTTAAGGGATTAGGGCATTTTGAAGGTGTTGGGGATGTTTTGAATTTACATTTCGCATATGACACCCTTATTTTCCTAGAAGCAAATGATAAAATGGTAGAAGCTCTAAAGCTTTTATTGTCTGGGTTTGAAAATATGACAGGTCTTAAAATTAATTTTCATAAAAGTGTCATGATTCCTTTGAATTTAGATGAAATAGAGAGTACTAGACTTGCTTCTCGCTTTGGTTGTATTGTGAGCCAACTACCCATTACTTATTTAGGAGTTCCTATTCATTGGAAAACCATACCTGTAGATTGTTGGAATGTTTTAATTGAGAAAATTGAAAAAAAGTTGCAAGGATGGAAAAGTAAATTATTGTCTATTGGGGGACGAGTTACACTTTTGAACTCTGTTATTTCAGCAATTCCTTTATATTGGTTAGCTCTTTACAGGATGCCAGTTCAGATCAGACATAGGATAGATAAACTCCGACGTCGATTCTTGTGGTACGGAGGTAGTTCAGTTAGGAAAAAAATTTCTTTGGTTTTATGGGAAGTGGTTTGTGCAGATAAGTCTCAAGGGGGATTGGGGGTTCTTAATCTTAAAACAATTAATTCAGCCTTATTAGCTAAATGGTGGTACCGTTTTAATGACCCTAGAGTTCCAGGTAAGTGGAAAGAGATCCTAAAAGCCAAATATGGCCCACAAGGGATTCATTATCAACTATCAGCTTTTTGGGGGGCTGTTGTCAAAATGAAACATATAGTTGAGTTAGGTTTTAAAAAAACTATTGGTGATGGACACGAGGTGTTATTTTGGACTGATAGATGGCTGTGTGAGTACTCCACTATTTTCAAAAAAAAAAAAAAGGAGGTGGATTGTTGTTGTTGAGAGGTGGTGGTGGATTGTTGTTGACATTTTGATTGCGATTTTGATTGAGAAGGCCTTCCGTCAAGTCTTCCTCCTCGTCCATGCCTAGTCTGAGGTTGTTTAGGCCCGCTATTTGTTGAGAAGAGGATTCGCCGGCCTTGATCTTTGAGGCTTGTCTCCTTGTAATGGGTGCTAGTGCTCAAATCAACAAGAGAAGAGAAGAGATGAGATGTGAAAGAGAAAATAAAAAGAAAGTAAAGTGCATAATTTAAATAAGACAAGTAAATATTTTTGGATTTTTCTGAAAAGATAAATAAGGAAAGTAAATTTCAGAAATTGTAAAAAAGGAAACAAAATATTTTTGGGTGTTTATTTTCTGAAAAAGAAAGAAGGTAAATAAGGAAACAAAGAATTAAAAGTACTTTTCTAAAATAAAAACTAGTATCTATCCTACTTCCCCGGCAACGGCGCCAAAAAGCTTGTTGTGTATTTTAGGTATAAGATATTTCTATTATGCATACACTTTTAACTTTTAAAATTTATAAATCTTCGTACATAATAATTAGGTCAGTTGCAAGCGCACAACCTATCTATTGTAGTATGTAGGTGTCGATCCAAAGGGAGGTAGGGAAATACTAATTTTTACTAAAATAAACTACTTTTAAAACCCAAATTTTTTATTGTTACCATCCGAAAAAATCGGAATTAAATGAATACCACTCTGTCGGGAGCCTTATCAATACTACCACCCTCGCTAACCCAGTTCGCGCACCAAATAGGCTGGTGCACGGACTGGGTTGGCGCCCCAGGTGGTGCGCGGACCTGGTTAGCGCACCAGCCTGTTCTGCCTATTAAGGCTCCACTTCAGGTAACTGTGCTCATTCCATTCGACGCAAGGCAGCAGGCAGCAAAGAGCATTCTCGCAAAGACCAAAGAGTAAGTTTTTTTCACTCTAGTCCTTTATATTTTTTTATTTTTTTGTAAATTTATTAAATGTTAGGTTTGTTCTGTAATTCAGGTAACTATGATTGGAATTGCTTGTTATTTTGGTGGTGAAGTGTTACAAGGGCCCAATGGTGCTTATTACAGTATCCAACCCCAGAAAATGTTCAATATCGGCCCGGATTTAGATTTCAGAGGTATAACTAGGGAAGTGTACCAGGAACTTGGTATTCACCCGAATTATTATGAACTGGTAATTTCCGCAATGATCAATATTGGCCAGGGCAACCAAACATGGTTCCAACAGCTCCCTGTACTAGACGATAGCAGTTGGGGGTTGTATACCCAAATGACATTGAATTTGACAACACCTTTCAAGTTCCTAGAGTTATATGTGGTTGCCAACTGATCACTCAAAAGAGAGCGATGTTTCTTTTAATATTTATAAACTCGGAAATGCTATCGGTTCGGACTGCAAGCGCACAATCCTATCGAGTAGTATATTCGAGGTCGATCCACAGGGAATATTGGTTCAGTGCTTTGAGCGATCGAATCACAATCTTTCGAAAGGCTAGAAGAAATCTGAAAATTGAGAGATGTTGTTGTGATCAATGAGAATTCCTAGGGTTTCGGCACACCATTGCTACTCAATCCGCCTTGACAATATATTCCTGTTGCGTCTGATTTCCTGTTGTTGTTTTATGAAAGACACTACATAGGTCATTGCGATTTATGTTACGCAAGAATGACAGATCTTTCATCGAGATTCTACATAGGACACTGCGAGTTTCCTTTCGGAAATGACTGATCTCTTAAATACCCCAAATTACTACACAGATCACTGCGAGTTTCCTTACGCAAGTGATGGAATTTGGTTCGCATTTTGTTGGTCTGGTTTATGGTTTCCCCGCTAAGGTTTTCTTCACATAAACCTAATAAATCTCAACGAGGACAATTCATACAAATAGTTTATCTTACGATTAAAGTACTGTCACTACCCTAACGGACTCAAACTAGATCATTGAAGTTAGATAAAGAGATAGTAAATCACAAAAGCATTTAGATTCAACAACAAGAAATCATAATCAACAGAAATATATATATCAAAACATCAAGAGTAACAAGGTTTACTGCCTAGCCCTAAGAAAAGAAACTTAGCCGCGAAACGGCATAGTTACAAGCACTCATCTCTTCTCACTTTAATCAAATCTAACCCTAACTACAAAGATAAGTTATTCTTCTGCCCAGGGGCCTTATATAGGAGTGGAGGGACGTCTAGGCCTGGTCCGTATTAGGCAATACGGACCGTAACAGAGACTTCATCGACAAGCGTCGCTGATCCGATTGACCCGATTCTAGCTCCATTTGGTGTAAAATAGTCCCAAAACCTGTTTTCTGCGATAAAACAGAAAGAAGGATGACAGTAGCCTTTTTCTCTAATTAATGAAACATAAGTATGAGAAAATATGCAAAACCTAAGCCAAAACTCTACGTAAATCATCATTATTTTGACTCTGATCACGCCTCCCAACTTGAATTGTTGCTTGTCCTCAAGGAACGACATCACAGCTAGTCAAAGGTCCGGTCTAGGTTAAACCATACAATCTCAAGGACTTGCTTAAAATTAAATTAGAACTTGGGTCTGGTACAATCGGCATGACAATAAAAATTTAGAACTCTAAAATATTCATGACCTCTCCTTTGAACAATTTATTCACCCCATGATTGACCTCATTATGCATACCCTAGAAAAATTATCATCGAACAATTTAATTCACAAATATCCTTAAAATTGAAAGTATTAATTTCTCCTTAGATTATAAATGGATCCCTTCCAATCAATAGGAATTCTAATGATATAAATTTTGATTTTCCTTCCCAATTGATTGGAGCAAAGTATGACAACTAGGTGTGTTGGTACTTGTGACTATTTTTGAAAAATTAAATATGTACACAATTTAAAATTTGAGAGGTTTTCTCGAGCCTATTGGTAACCAGTCTTGTGTAGGCACCCGTACTCTTTTTATCCTCCATCTTTTATTCTATTTTTTTTTTCTTTTTTTCTATTTTTTTGGATTTTTTTCATTTCTGATTTTTTTGTATTTTTCTATTTTTCTGAAAAATAAAATATTTTTGTGTCACAAGCACCATGATTACACACAATTCCAAGTATTCATTCATACAAGGAATTATTGCATAATTTCGCTAGGGGTCTATTTATAATAAATGGGTATTCTAAAATACTATCAAGTTTAAAAGACTTTGCAAAAATAAATTACTCAAAAATAAAAATTCTATGGTTTGCTATTTTAGTCAACACTCATGGTTAGCAATTTATTGTTCACTTTGAGATCACTAATAAATTTAAAAATTCCGCATTTTTGGTATCATGGCCAATTGTCTAAACCATAGCCTAACTTAATTCAAAACAATTCCCTATTTGATTAACCTACTCCTAAGGAAAAATAAAAATGCAAGCTAGCTGAAAAGCTCAATTTAATCATTCTAGAATTTTTGGTAAAGCCTCCAACCCTAATAAAATTGAGTAAAACTACTAGCACCTAAGAATTTAACTTGCGAAAAATTTAAAGATACATAGTCAATTTACCCTCCTACCCCCCGAATAAAATTGAGCATTGTCCCCAATGCTCGAGAGATAAAAATAAAGGAAGTAATAAGGTTAAAAGACCAGAGAAAGATACAACTCACTGCACCTCAATCCTGAGGTGGTGGAGGTCCGTATGGTGGTGGCTGGTATGGCAAACCCGTGGTGAGGGCATGCTGGTAGTACTGCTGTGACATGTAGCGGGCCTGCTGTACCTCCCGCCTGTTGTTGGCAGCATACCCTCGCAGCTCGTCCATGTCCTGATGAACCTGGCCTACAGAGTGACGTGCTGCGTCATACTGCTGATCCAGCCGGGCATAAGTGGTCCTGGTGTCAATGGAGAACCTCTCCATGTTCGTGTTGACCCTTTGGACGGCTTGGAGAACTCGGTTGTATCCACTCTGAGGGGCATCAGATGGTCCCGCCCCTTGTCGCGCTGCTTCTGCCGCGAGCGCCTCTTGCCGAGCCCTCTGTTCATTTGCCACTATTTCTTGCATGTATGTGGCGGCTGCTGCAGTTTCGGCCCTATCCTCTTCTTTAGCTTCGGCCTCTAAGGCCTCAAAATCAATCTCATCATCATCTTCCTGAGCAGCCTGTCTGCCGATAGGGGCCACTTGCTTCCACCTTTGCTGGTTTTTGAGAGGTAGTGGCTTGCAAGGCATTAGGACCCTTCTTCTCTCGATATTGTATAGGTATGGCTCAGGAGGTCTGCCACTGATCATCCTCATCGCGGTGAGGCACTCGATATCTAAGAATTTCATGCTGGTGCCTTCTTTCAAGAAATCTACCTCGATTCTAAGTTGGCAAGCGAGGATTGTTGTGATGGCACCGATGGAGATGTTTCCTTTGGGTCGTTTGTTTTGGCCAATTGAGTGGATGTGGTTGCAGAGGAAGTGGCCGATGTGTGGAGGCTCTTCTGGTGTGACGAGCATACACTTGAGGATGTATAGCTCGGGGAAGGTGACCTTCGCGCAGGTCTCACCTCGAGCAAAGAGAGAGTTGCTGAGAGCTGCCTGCATGTACCGAAGTACTGGATGGACAATGTGGCTGGCAGCTCTGGGGTCGCAGTTGCGGTCATTGGTGATTAGTTTCCAAAATTCCCGCTCTTCATTGTATGCTTGCGTGCCTTCATTTTTAAATCCGAAAATGTCGCAGAAGTCACGCATTGACACCTCGCGGGTGAGGTCGTCATAAACCAGGAAGGACATCGACCAGCTTGTTGAGAAAGTCCCAGATGTGAACCCTTATGGCTAGGGTTTTGAATTGGGCGAGGAGACCGAGCTCTTCGAGGGTTTCGTTGTGAATGGCCTTGTGGTTGATGATCTTGTTATCCTCTAATTTTTCGAAGAGGTCGGCATGTGTTCTTTTCGAGAATTTTATGTCGTATATTTGCCCCTCCATTGGTTGATGCTCGTCTTATGTGGGAGAGTCCGGCAATTCCTCCCGTTCGGGGCTTTGTGCAAGTGATTCAGGTGGTGGATTTTGAGAAGAAGACTCTCCCCTCTTTTTCTTGCCTCTACCTGTCAAAGCTTTAAGAAGACCTCGTGTTTTTGGGGCCATTTGTGGTATCTACCAGCCTCTGTTACGGACCGTATTAGGCTGGTATGGACCTGGGTGCTGGTGAAAATTGGCCAAGTACAAGACCAGATACGGACCGTATTGACAGATACGGACCGTATCGTACTGGTACTGGTTCTGGTAAAAACTGAAAAACCCTAATTTTTTTTGTATTTTTCATGATTTTTGGTATTAGACTAAATCTAGAAAAGAAAATGTAGTTCTAAAACTAAATTGCAAAGGAGAATAAAATGACTAATTTAAGAAATTGAAAATAAAATTGAAAATTAAGAGGGAAATTAAAGGGGGAAGAACCGAAAATGGTGAAATCGGTGGTTTCTCGGTGGGTACGGGTCGGATACGGCCCGTATTGGCGGTTGGTCGTAGTGCGAGAGGTGGTTGATGCGGTCTTCCTTGGTGGTCGGCGGTGTATTGCGAGGTTGGTTTGGGTTTTTGCAAGAAAGAGGAGAAGGGGGAGAGGAAGGAGGAAGAGAAATAGAGAGGGGAAGAGAAGAGGAGAAGAGGAATGGGAGAGGGTTCAAAAATAGAAAAACCTCTATTTTGAACGGTTACCCAACTTCGCATCTCTTCGTTAACGGGTTTTAATTCGCAGATCGGCTTTGATTACAGACCATATTGGCTGATACAGTTCGTATCCGATCTGAAATTTTGATCTTGATAACTGTTTCTTTAGCTCTTCCTCTGGATACTGTCCGCATTGGCTGAACGGGCCGTATTCGCTACTGTCTTCCTTTTTGTGTCGTCACGGAGGTTGGATGGGTTGGATGGGTTTGCGATATTAGGATTCTTGTTCAGATCATCGGTTTGTGTCGTCACGGAGGTTGGATGGGTTTGACCGTCATCTTGTATGACGAACAATCTTTCCATCTCTGCTTCGCGCATCATTTCTCCGATGTCTTCAAATTCATCCATTCGTAATTCATCATTGCCATATTCATCCGTTGTTTCCAAATTATAGACAAGATTTATGTCAGGTGGAACTTTAGTCTCATTCATGTTGAAGATCATCTTGTTTTCGCCAGCATTTAGTGAGATCTTCCCGTTCTTAACATCAATCATTGCTCCACATGTGGTGAGAAATGGCCTTCCAAGGATGATTGGAATCTGCTCATCTTCTTCCATATCAACTACCACAAAATCTGCTGGTATCTAGAATTTACGTACTTTGATTGGGATATCAACCAACATTCCTTCAGGATATCGAATTGATCGGTCGGCTAGTTGCAATGAGATCCGCGTTAGTGATAGGTCTCCACATTCCAATTTGTCAAATACTACCTTAGGCATTCAGCTCACACTTGCTCCCAGATCACATAGAGCTCTCTTAAAATCGGTTGTACCAATGGTGCATGGTATTGAGAAGCTTCCCGGATCTTTCAACTTTGTTGGTAATTTGCTTTGCATGAGCGCACTACACTCCAGATTGAGCAGAACTGTTGAGAATTCTTGGAGTCTACTTCGGTTTGAAAGAATCTCCTTCAGAAATTTAGTATACGAGGGTATGCTTGCAATTGCCTCGGTGAAGGGGATTGTAACTTGTAGTTGATTGAGTGTCTCTATGAATCTCGCGAATTGTTGCTCCATCTTATGCTTGGCAGGCCTTGGAGAGAATGGAAGAGGTGGCTTGTAGGGTGGTGGTGAAATGTATTCAGGTTCGGGTTGTCGCTCGTCTCCACCTACGGTGTCATTCTGCTCCTCAATAGGGTCTTCCTGCAATTCGAATACGGGCGGCTCCGATTGTAGCGTCTCGTACTCTTCAGAATGCGATGGCTCTACATGCATCTTTTCGGAATATTGATCGAGCACGGGAGGTCCCTTATAAACTGTACCGTTCCTTAATGTTATGCATTTGCAAGTCTCTCTCGGATTTTCTTCCGGTTGGCCCAAAAATTTGCCTTTTCCACGTGTGATACTCGAAGTTCTTTTTCCATCTTAGAGACAATGTCTTATAAGTCTTTATTGCGGTTTGTTCAGGATTCGATCTTTTGTGCGATTTTGGCATTAGCCTTATCTTGCTTCTCTAGGAATCTCTCCATTAGTGATGTGATGTCAGGTTGCTGTGGTTGGTTGTACTGCCTTGGTTGGTAATTTGGTTGGGGATTGTTGTATCTTGGTTGATAATTGGGCTGTGATTGATAGTTCAGTTGGGGTGCAGCAGGCTTTTGATTGTTTGCGTATGAGAGATTTGGATGGTTTCAGTTGTTCGGATGGTATGTATTGTAGGCGGGCTGAGGTCGAAAGCTGTTGTCGATGGCGTTTGCTTGCTCTATTTCTTCCTCAGTTTCCGTCACATTCATACATTTGGTCATCTCATGCGCTCCTCCACAATAGCCACATGCTGTTGCGGCATTGACTGCTGCTACCGTTCGCTGCTTGGTTTGCTTGTTGAGTGCCATTTGCAAAGCATCAATCTTTGCGCTCAGCATGGATATATCATCTACTCGGTGCATGCCAGGTGTTGGAGTTGGCTTTCTTCGCTCAGGGATCCAGTAGTGTTGGTTGATTGTAATCTCTTCAATTAGGCTGTAAGCCTCGTCAGGTTCCTTGTTCATGATTGCTCCTCCTGCGGAAGCATCCATAGACAACCTATCGGTAGGGTTTAGACCATTATAAAAAGTTTGGACAATCAGCCATCTTTCTAGACCATGATGTGGACAAAACCTTAACATATCCTTATATCTATCCCATGCCTCACACAATGTTTCACCACCCCTTTGTTCAAAATTAGTAATTGCATTTCTAAACCTTGAAGTTTTGGATGGTGGAAAATATTTGGTAATAAACACATTAAACAATTGGTCCCAAGTTTGAATGGAATTGGCCGGTAAGGAAAACAACCATGCTCTTGCTTTATCTTTTAATGAGAATTGAAATAGCCTTAGCCTGATTGCTTCATCGGTAACTCCGTTGATCTTTATCGTCTCGCATATCCCTAGGAAGATTGACAAGTGAAGATGTGGATCTTCATTTGGAAATCCTCCAAATTGCTGTTGCGAAACCATATTTATGAGAGCAAGTTTGATCTAAAAATTACGGTTCGTAACAGTTGGTGGGTTTATGCTAGAATTAGGATCATTCGCGCACGGTACGCAATAGTCTCGTAGAAGTTTGGGTCTTGCTGCATCGTGAACTTCATTATCACCATTGTTTTGTCTTCCATTAATCGGTGGTTCGTTCGGTGGGATATTCATGTTGATCGAATCTGAGTCTTCTTCGCTTTCAGAATTACTCGAGGAAGAACTATGATTGGTTCTTATCGGTGATGTGGAAGCGAATTGTCCTCTCCCACTTGCAATCCTTAAGGATCTCCGTACGGATGATTCGGCTAGCGTGCAGTGTCCTAAAAAGAAAAGAAAATCTGAAAATTAAACTAACAACTGAAAATAAAAAGAAAATAAAAAAGAAAAACGAAATTGGAAATAAAAGAAAAATAAAAATGCAGAAAATAAAAAGAAATCTAGGCGTTTCTAATTAATTGGATTCAATGGTCAAAGCAAGGGCTTCTTGCGAGGCCTTGCACAATGAACCGTTATTCTCCGGCAACGGCGACAAAAAGCTTGATCACTCAAAAGAGAGCGATGTTTCTTTTAATATTTATAAACTCAAAAATGCAAGCGCACAATCCTATCGAGTAGTATATTCGAGGTCGATCCACAGGGAATATTGGTTCAGTGCTTTGAGCGATCGAATCACAATCTTTCAAAAGGCTAGACGAAATCTGAAAATTGAGAGATATTGTTGTGATCAATGTAAATTAGGAAGCAATTAAAAATAATTAAAATAAAGATAGAGATGAGAATTCCTAGGGTTTCGGCACACCATTGCTACTCAATCCGCCTTGATAATATATTCATGTTGCGTCTGATTTCTTGTTGTTGTTTTATGAAAGACACTACATAGGTCATTGCGATTTATGTTATGCAAGAATGATAGATCTTTTATCGAGATTCTACATAGGACACTGCGAGTTTCCTTACACAAATGACTGATCTCTTAAATACCCCAAATTACTACACAGATCACTGCAAGTTTCCTTACGCAAGTGATGGAATTTGGTTCGCGTTTTGTTGGTCTGGTTTATGGTTTCCCCGCTAAGGTTTTCTTCACATAAACCTAATAAATCTCAACGAGGCTAATTCATACAAATAGTTTCTCTTACCATTAAAGTACTGTCACTACCCTAACGGACTCAAACTAGATCATTGAAGTTAGATGAAGAGATAGTAAATCACAAAAGCATTTAGATTCAACAACAAGAAATCATAATCAACAGAAATATATATATCAAAACATCAAGAGTAACAAGGTTTACTGCCTAGCCCTAAGAAAATGAACTTAGCCGCGGAACGACATAGTTACAAGCACTCCTCTCTTCTCAATTTAATCAAATCTAACCCTAACTACAAAGATAAGTTATTTTTCTGCCCAGGGGCCTTATATAGGAGTGGAGGGACGTCTGGAGATTGAGTAGGGGCTAAGAAACTGATCTGGATACAGCTGTCGGCAGTTATTCCCCAAGAGTTGCCTTCGGTTACGGACCGTATCAGGTGATACGGTCCGTATTAGGACCTTGACGGTTAGGGTTATAATGCTTCCAGCGCTATCTCCTGGTCTGTGCTAGGCCTGGTCCATATTAGGCAATACGGACCGTAACAGAGACTTCGTCGACAAGCGTCGCTGATCCGATTGACCCGATTCTAGCTCCATTTGGTGTAAAATAGTCCCAAAACCTGTTTTCTCTAATTAATTAAACATAAGTATGAGAAAATATGCAAAACCTAAGCCAAAACCCTACGTAAATCATCATTATTTTGACTCTGATCACCAACCCCAGACAGAACCCTAGACAGAACCCTAGTCGGGGCATGGATCAGTTAGTGACGGGTCCTACTCGGGCTCTAAATTTAGCGGGTAGTAGTCGGTCCCCATCCACGGGGGCTGGTCCTAGTCGGTCCCCTTCCATCCTCCAGCTCTAGCCAGAACCGATTAGAAACCCCAGAACCACATTATTATACTGACAATACATATGAGGATCCCGAAGAATGGGAGGCAGAGGAAAATTGGGATGCTAGTGACGACGGTGGGCAGACAGTAGATCACAGTGATGATGAAGACAATCGTCCCGTGCTGGGTATGCGAAAGTTGCCGATATTGGGTCGTGGAGAGAGACACTCGTTTCCAGCTTTTGATGACACTTCGGGGTTTGAAGAAGCTGACCACATTTTTTTTGCGGGTTCAGAGGTTCGTTTTTGAACTTATATGAATCTTTTATTTCTTTGAAAATTTAATAATTTAAATTTTTTGAATTTTCAACTAGGTTGGAGAAATGGCAAAAATTTCTGAGGGGATGACGTACAACAACAAGGATCAAATGAAAGAAAAAATCCACCACTGGCACATAAAGAAAAATATCGAGATCAAACAGACACACAGCGACACAATAAGGTTGAGGTTTAATTGCCAGAGCAACAAGTGCAAGTGGGGGTTGGTTGCGAGGGCCACAGGCTTTGGTAATACTTGGGCCATCACGAAGAATGAGGTATCGCACACATGCCACACAGATGCATCCAGGTCAGATCATGCGCAGTTGACGTCCTTTATGGTAGCTAACTGCATAAAATTGTCTTTGGAAAAAAATGCTGATATTAGTATCAGAGCTATCAAAGACCTGGTTGCTGAAAGGTACGAGGGCATCATCCCAAAATACAACAAATTGTGGCGTGGTAGAGAGTTAGCGATTGCCCGGAAATTTGGTAGTTAGAAGGGGTCTTACGGGCTTATTGTCCCTTTGTTAGAGGCAATAAAAAAGGCAAATCCGGGAACTGTGTATGACGTTGTTTCCAAGCCTTCAGAAAAGGCAAATTACCAGTATTTCATGAGGTTGGCATGGGCATGGGGACCGTGTATAGAAGTAGTAGGTCACCTCAGACCCGTCATCAGTATCGACGCCTGTTTCTTGTCAGGTAGATACAAGGGCAGGTTGTTGATTGTCACCGGATATGATGTGGAGAACCAGTTAATCCCACTAGCATTTGGATTGGTAGAGAGCGAAGAGTTTGAGAATTGGGGGTGATTTATGAAGTGGGTGCGGGAGAATGTAATTGGTCCGAATAGGTTCATGTGTGTGGTCTCTGACCGGCACAATGGCATAAAAAATATGTTCATTCAAGATGATCTGGGTTGGTCAGAGGAGAACAGGCAGTGTGCCCACCGGTTATGCTCTCAACATGTGTTTGAGAATTTTGGAAAACACACTCAGGATAAAATTGTTTCTAAATTCTTCAAGATGATGATTAAAAAGAAGAAGCGAAGAATATTACAAGATGACCTTGATGCAATCGGAAGGTGAAATCCTGATTGGCTGACATACTTGGATACATGTGGCAAGTATAATGAAAATGACGAGGAAGAACCAGCTAAGCCATGGAAGGTTTATCAAGCTATGGACGACGGGAGTCGTTGGGCCATAATGACCAGCAATGGTTCCGAATCGCTGAACAATGTCTTCAAAACTTCTCGCATGTTTGTTATTCACAATTTCCATAGTTTACAATTAATGAAATATTTTAGGTTATCTTTATTTTAATTGTAAACTGTAATTATCGTAGGTTACCGGTTGCTGCAATTATTGAGGAGACGTTTTACAAGTGCGTCACATGGTTCGTTGAAAGAAGAGAGAAGGCCGTGCAATGCCAACAAGAGGGTCAACTTTTCTCCACTCGTACGCACTTGAAGCTGAACAAACACATCCAGAAGACTAGCAAAATGAGCGCGGTTGCATTCAATAGATCCGGGGTTGCATACAACTTTTCAAAATGAGCGCGGTTGCATTCAACTTTTCTCCACTCGTCCGCACTCTGTCTCAGTGCATCCGCACAGAGCTCGGTTTCCTCTCGGCCGCACTCTGTCTCCTTGCGTCCGCATTCTGTCCCCATTTCTTCATTTTCTGCAATTCAAACGGGCATAGATCATGATCCGTAACTCCATTTTCAGTGTTCTACCACTTTTCGGAAAGCTTGCAAGAAGATCTATAATTTGCTTCATTTCCTGTAATTTAAATAGACTTTGGTAGTGACTTGGTTCTTGGATGTATTTGACACTAAAATAAGCATAAATACAAGGAATTTGGTACAGTTTGGAGGTCAAACCCTATCCTACGGTGTATAGAAAATTGGCTTATTAAGGCCCTCTATTTACTGTTTAATTCTAACCTTAACTCAATTTGCGCCACCGCATCAAACTTTTAAAAAACACCCGATAACCTAGGCTAGTGAAAAGTGTGTAAAATCTTATACACTATTTCTATGGATCGACACCCCAATCATACTACACGGTAGGATCATGCGCTTGTGATCTGAACATAAGTAGAAATTAGGATTTGTAAATATTTAAAAATAGTAGTACCATTTTGGTCCATCAACTGCCATCAGTGAGGGAAGTACCAGTGGACAAAAATGTTTGCTTCCATAGATAGACAGTTGGTTGGAACCATTGCCACAACCACTTAGCTTGCAACGAAAGATTTACTGTCTTTAAATCTCTAATGCCCAATCCCCCAACCTTCTCCGGTCTACATATTAGCTCCCAATTAGTTAGATTAAATTTTCCGGTTCTTTGAGCTGAGCCGTGCCAAAAGAAAGTTGCGCGTAAAGACGTTTAGTCAATCTCACATCAAACAATTTGAAAATGTTAACAGTTTAGTTTCAATGACTTTGTACAATTTTAATTTCTTAATTTACATTATATTTTCATATGAGCATACGAATTAAATATATTATAAAAGTTAAACTTAAGAATTAAATTTGAGTTTTCAATGTTCTCTATTTATTGTGAGTATGAATTAAAGTTGTTACTTGTTGACTTTTGACATAGCAGCAAGATCAAGACCTTATATTTAGAGTCAACGAAACTAATTAAAATATTTAATAATATAACATAAGCAAGATCATCATGCATGAAAGGTCATGTGAATTGAGTAGGTTAATTTAGTCAAAATTGAATTGATTTGAAGTTTAGTTTGCTCTACTTTCAGTTGTTTGCTCAGGATCAGCATTTTAAACATTTTTCAATCCTTGACAATAAGACCCTTATTTGTCCTCTCAATTATATACTTCTATTGCTTGTAGCTTCAGCTAAACCAAGGCTAATTCCTTAATTAATCGGTTCTTGAAAAGCATCTGAATTAAAAGTGAGATGTGGAAATTAAATTGGCAACAAGTAGAAGACCATTTTTACCAAATTTTGCATTTAGGTTCAGTCACAAATCAATTATTCCGTAATTTCCCACTAGCTTCATCTCACAAACTGGATATATGTGAATATAGTTATAGTTGGATTGCCTTTGATTTGTTCTTATATAGCTAAAACAAATGTTGTTCCTATCCATTAGACAACACTACAACGTAAACCTAAAGAGGATAATGGTTGGTGGCTCGTTACTTCAATTACCAACCGACATTTTTGAGACTGGTGACAAGAAAGGTACAATTATTGACAGTGGTACGACTTTGACGTATCTTCCTGAGGCAGCTTATAAGGCAGTATGGGATAAGGTACTCAGATTTTACCAAAAGCACCTCTAGTTTCTTGAACTCTGAAAATACTCGGTTACTTTTGCATATTACAAAGCACCCCCTAATTGTTCAGCATGTTAACATTATTAAAGAAAGCCTCAAACTCATATGTAAATTGATAAGTTAATTAAGTGATGATACCTATAGAAATGCATTGGTATTCTATTGAGAATATTTGGACAATATGTAAATAAATACTAGTTAACCAATGTAACAAATATCTCGATACTTTCCTTAAAAAAAAAAAAAAACTAATATCTTGATAGAATTGTAAATGCTAGTCATGGCATGTCATAGCATTTATTGATTGACGATGCAAGTAAATTAGGTGAGATTTTTGCAAGCATCAGCATAGATTTGTTTCTGGTATAATAATGATTTAATAAGGATTATTTTTCTATAGTCATAATCATTTGAAGGGCCAACTAACAATTTGAAAGTTCTGGGGTGCTTATCATGATTTGAAGTAGTTTTTTTTAATATGAAAACTGGAGTTTGCATTTTACAATCGTGTTCATGTTAATTTTGCTTAATTCAATGTCATTTTGTAGGTGTTCCATAGCCATTCTGATCTCAGCTTCCAAACGGTGCAAGAATTCTCGTGCTTCCAATACACTGGAAAGTATGTGCTATTTTAGTTTTGCAGTTCCTTTTAAACAACTCCAGTACTTGACCTGACCAGTACATGGTACTCTCTAGTATTGGTATGCCTCCCCTGGATTGTTTAATTTTATCATAAATGCCAAAATAAAACCATTAGATGTTATTTTCTCTATATGCTCATAAAAAAATATCAAATTTCGGTTTTGTTTTTATGTGAATCAATAAGTTGAAAAATCAACGTTTAGAAATTATCCACATTAGTACGTTTTTACAAGTTCTTGATGACAACCAAAACAAAGTTGAAATGTCATAATTTTTTACACGTGCATAGATAAAATGATGTAGATCATATCCAATAGTTTTATTTTGACATTTAAGTTTTAAATTTTGAGTTATTAAAGTTTTAAAAAACAGAAGCATGGTGGAGTCACAAAAAATGAAGGCATTTGAACCCTCCTCATCTATATTTGGCAACTTTTTTTTTTCTTTCCTTTCTCCAGAACATGCAGAAATCTAGATTCATCTAAGTCTGTGATTAATAACCCTTTCAGTATTGATGAAGGATTCCCAGAAGTCATTTTCAAATTTGAGGACTCTCTGACTTTGCATGTGTACCCGCACGACTATCTTTTCGAAAATGAGGTAATTCGAATTTCCATCATATAAACAATTTTTAAATCGGTCGGTACGGTTGCCACCGAAGTTTGTCAAGTGCTTAATTTCTTGAGTAAATCAATGAAAATTGGCAGTATATTAGTTTGGTATTACATTTATATTTAGTTGGTTTTTTGACTCCGGTTGGGTTTTATTTCTAGCCTACCCCAACTTGTTTGGGACTACAGGCTTGGTTGTTGTTGTATTTAGTATTAAAACAGAACTATTGTACTTAACAGAAGGATTACTGTTTTGGGTTTCAAAATGGAGGTCTGCAATCCAAGGAAGGGAGAGACATGTTTCTTTTGGGAGGTATATGCACCGTTAACTACATTTCATTTCAATTCTCCAATATATTAAGTATTATAATTTCTTGTTTTAGATTGTTGTCTTATTAGTTTACTTATTTACTTTTTATATTTGCAGATCTAGTGCTGTCCAATAAGTTGGTTGTTTATGACTTGGAAAACCAAGTCATTGGGTGGACTGACTACAACTGTAAGCAACCCCCCCCCCCCCCCCCCCCCCCCCCCCCAATGATAATAATTTTGTGCAATTAACATGTTTTTTATGTTCGGTATGGAACCGGTTTTTTGTAAATTTTGTGCCTGGTCAAATTATACTTACATTAAGCCTACCCAATGATAATAATAGATCATTAACTGAATAATTAATAACATTATTGAACCAAATATTAAAAATAATTGTGATAATAATAGTAACCACATATATAATATTTTTCTAAGACACAATTTCTCATTAATTAATTGCACGTGCTAAATTCCAAAAGTAAAGCATACTTGAATCAATTACTAGAGGTGATTCATCGTGAAAGCTTCAGGTTCAACATTCAATAGTTGATGCATCTAATTTTTCTTGGCGTGGCCAGAATATATATAAGCAACTACAAACCATCATCATATATACTTGTTGTACTTGAAGTTCATGTACTTTCTCTCTCTTGTTTAATTTCTTTCCTTATTTTTTTTTTAGTTTTCCCATTATTGCTCCTAATGAACGGACTGCTGCCAATGCTTATTTATTATATATTATTGTGTATATAACGGTGACTATATATATATAAGTGGTCTTGTAATTAATGCTTATTTTTCTAATTATTGTCTGATGCTTATATCGATCGTCGTACTAGAAACACAACAAACAAATGTATAAATAATAATAATAATAATAATAAACAAAATTACCTACAAATTATATAGGAACAATTAAATATGTTTTGTGTACATATAATTATAAATCGTTAATTCAATATCTTAAACATAATCAGTAATTTAATGAATTATTGTCGTCATTCCCCAAATAAGTGGTTGATTCCAACGCCAATGGTGCTCTGTAAAGTGACATCCACGACAACCTAGCGGCTGTGCTTCTGTAGTCTCCGAGCTTGTAGGAGAAGTTGAGGCAGCCTCCGGTGCTCACAGGACATGAGTAGTTGACCAGAGCGGTTTCCCCCTTACCGGCCGATGCAAGGAAACTCTCCAAGAGGATTTGTGATGTGCCAATGACATGTAATCCTTCATTGGGTATTGTGGTGATCAGATCGATGATGAGGTATTTGGGAGATGTGCTGCCTCCAGAGGACATTTGGTGATCAGAATGAAGCGGAGGGGATAGTCCCATTTCGGGTTCACATCTCCTACAGGATCAGCTGATGTGGGCTGAAGCTGCCCTGGTTTGGAGTGTTTAGTGATGTACGCCTGGGCATGGACGACCATTGGGGTGTCAGGGTTTTCTCTCGTTAGGGATTCGGTAGAGATTAAAACTATGTCTAGGCCTCTCCTGTCCATGGCTGCTCTTTCAAGTTTCAAGTAAAGAGATATATGGTTAAATCTGGCTGGCTCTTTACTCTTTCTCAAGTTATGTACTCTTTACTCTTCAGCTGCTAATTCAAAGCATAAGAAGAATTAATGGTCTTCTAACAAGACAATATTGATTCTTGTATTCTATCCTGGAAAATTTTGTGAGGATATATAGAGTGAGAATGAGAATGCATGGTCTTCTAAGAAAAAGTCAAAATATTATTCTATTATTATACTATTCTACTGTTCTTTGAGTGTGAGAAATGGTCTTCTAGCAAAGACTCTTCTAGCAAATTTAATTTTAATGCGTGATGCTAACATGCATGTGGTTTGATATATAAACTTGTTAGTTAGCTATATATACCACACCACGCATATGGATTAATCTTAAATTTCTTTTTTTGTGACTGTGTGCGATAATATGTTTCGTAAATCTTGCATGTATTGGAGTTTTACTTGCGTTTGGAAATACATTAAATATTTTTTATATATGTTTTTCTTGTCACTTCCTTTGAAATTGATTGATTCTTCAATTTATTTATCTACCATATTTTTTTTCTTACTTACTGATGTAATTTTTTCGATTAGTACGACATGTTCATATTTGAAACTAGTCACTATAAACCAAATTTAGTTATTTTACGATGGAATGTTTCATTTCTTTCAAATAATATGTTACTAGTATTTGAAAAAACTTAATTCTCAAATGTATTTTCTGATTACATAAAATTGTTAGTAACTTACATATTAAAGGTGCGTATGTGTTGTTAAAAAGAAATAAATGTAGTGTCACGTCATTAATATTGGAACTAAGTTAAATTAAGTTTATTTGATAAGTTCGATGAGTTAAAAAAAATTCTTTTTTAATATTTAATAAATATATACACCTAATTTTAATAAAAACTATTAATCATCCGCATATCGATTAATTGCTTAGCGGTATTTGTCCGTTCGAGGAGCACACACCGTTATTTACAGCAGTACTAATTACATGAATTACATGCTTGCATTGCTACAGTACGGTGATGGCTGCCAACACTCTAAAAATCAAGTACCGTTTATTCTACGGCTGTAATTGAATCCGTTGATTTTATTATTCATGTGTGATGAAGTCGAATTCAAGACAGTGCATCTCAAACATCAACAGGAGAGAAATGTAACAACACTTCTTCTTTTTTATTCAAAGAAAAAGACAAATAAACAGATTCAAGATAATGATTGTTATGAGCGTGCATAATATATTCGTCGGAGATAACTATCTTAATTAGTCAATTTGCATACGGCATTAGTCACGCAATTAACAAACGGGACGCTAATCAACAAGCAACACAAATCACGCAATCACATGAATAATAAAATCAACAAGAACAAACATGCAAGCAAACAATCATTAATATTATTTAGGTTCGCTCAAACAAAAGGCGGCCTGTGTCTTTATTAATAAATGATACAACTATTGATATCTTTCTGTGGTCTAACAACGTTTAGATCCGTATCTTTTGTTATTAAATTTTGTACATTGCTTGCAGCAATATATGCTAGGTAGAAATAGGATTGAGTAGCTCAGTTCAGTAATGAGTTTACTTTCCTTGTTAAATATGTAAATATTTCTTTTATCAATATATCGTTGGTGGCAACCTTCGCCGCCAACCTTCAAAAAAATATTACTTAGGTTCGATACGTATTGTCTCACAGGTTCTCAAGTGGTATATAAAATCGTAGGCATCTCGACCATGGACCTTTTAGGTGTAATCCGCTTGGATCTGTATTATGTTGCCAACAGATGACTTTCCATTGATCAAGGTTAGCATCTAGCAATGCGCCTTGACTATCCAATTATACAGACGATATGTAGCAAGACAATATCGTGATCCAATGTAGACAATACATAACACTGCCTGTGTCGTTTCCAATATCGCATGATATCTATAATGATAAGCGCAAGATAGGATCATGTCATTCTTGCCATCTTATCGATTATATTTACTTGATATATGAATACTTATTATATCCACGTTCAAAACCATTTGATGGTGGTGCGCATATATAATATTATTCCATCAAGGGGCCCAGCAGATATCATCACTTATACAACATTCGACAGGATGTTGTATAAGGGATATTAGTCTTCTTGATATTCGCGAACTGCTCAACATAAGTCACATGCATAGAGACAAAAGTCCTTATAGTTCCCTTTCACGGTGAGCAAGGAAACCGAATATCTCAGACGTGAGTAGTTGAAGCCACAATTCATTTTTTACTACGATGAGGAAGTTTTCTTCTCACCGAATATCTCAGACGTGAGCAAGGAAACCGAATATCTCCCTTCGACTTCGGGTAAGTTTTTTTCTTCTCTTCTAATTTTAATTTTTAATTTTGTAGTTGTATATATGTTTAGGGTTTAGGATGTAGGTTTTAGGATTTACAGTTTAGGGTTTAAGATTTAGTATTTAAAGTTTTGTAATTAAGATTTGACCAAAATAATACCAAATAAATACCAAATTAGTACTGAAATTGTGTATCTCAACTATCCGCAATTAAAAATATGTTAATTTACTTGCTTTAATCCAGATTTTAGATTTATAATTGAAATAAAATTAGATTAGATACTCTTACTATGATGATGTAAACGGATCGGATATCCGGATAGGAACGAAGTAATATTCAATACCAAAACCCACTACTCTTTATTGTCTCCTTTCGAGCAAAGGCCACGTGGGGTGTGTGAGTGTATTAAACTTTCTCTTTGACTTTGAACTGAGATTCTCCATGTGGGGGGGTCCTTCTTGACGATATTATAAGCATAACTAGCTTTATCACAGGCAGATATGTTACCTTTTTACTTGAAATAGTATATGGTTCTGGGTTCTATATTCACATGTAGAATTGTATCCTACGAGGCAATATAACATTCTTTGATGAATTCGTAGAAAAGTCCAGCTTTTGCTTAGCACAAACTGACAGTACCACAATGCCTATCTTACTTTGCAAAATATTTTTCATGTTTCTTTGTCGGCCCTTGTATATTTATAACCAATCCATGCAAGTGGTCACTGATTTGACTCTTTTTCCATATATTCAAGAATCTTTTAGTTTCATCACTGTTATCACAATTACGTATAGTTGATCAAATAGTACTGTATAGTGCAACATGTAGAAGTGATGGATTACAATATATTTATGATGCTATTATTCGTAGGGGTGTAAACAGAAGGCCACAAATAAGATAGTATATACAGCATGAGGCTATAGATAAGCTAACTATATATATAGAGAGAGAGAGTAGGGTTAAAATTCAACATTGGTTTTGTACTCCAATCATGCTCCACATTCTTATCTTCATTTTCAAAGTCCGAACAGTCGATCCGAACCGTTCACCATGATCTTTGTATTAAAATGTGCTTGGAGACCGAATTTTATATTTTCTGAAAAAAATTTACTATTTTTTTAAATAGGTACAAAATCACTGTTTTCACAAAATTCTGGACCATTCAAAACAGTGATTTTGTACCTATCTAAAAAAGTAGTAAAAAAAATTCAAAAAATATAAAATTTTGTCTCCAAGCACATTTTAATATGAATATCATGTTGAGCGGTTCAAATTGATTGTTCGAACTTTGAAAACAGAGAAAAAGATGTGGAGCATGATTGGAGCACAAAAACAATGGTGCATTTTAACTCTACTCATATATATATTTATGATAATTCCAGCTTATGTTGATCTTTAGGATATATTTATGTGACATATTAATAAGTTCCTCAAACTGAACGTTTAAAATGGCAGATGCATATAAATATTCTCATGATTTTATATTGGGAGTGTATAACATTTAAGTTGATGTAAAACTTGACCGACCCATAACTAGAAATTCATCAAATATATATGAACTAATAAAAACGTTACGACTGTTAACGTTTTAATTAGTTCAAATTAACTCGATATATGTGCTATATAAAATGTCAGATTCGGACCTGATATGGTTAAATTTGACTAGGAATATGATTCAATGGGTTATTGACTGCAGATCGGACATGTGAAACCATACAAATATATATTATAGATTAGTAGGTGAATAGTTCCACATACTTTAACCATATGGATATATTACACAGGTACCAAGGTATAGTAAAAGGTGACAATAGGTACTATGTTGATTTTGCCTAAACCATTGCAGTTCACATATTTTGGCTGCCGACTCCATGTGAACGTTGAGACTTGAGACTATGTACCCATTATATGATCATTTAGAATATTTATTATTTTATAGACTTGAAGACATACTTGTAGTTTAAAACTGCGGAGATGATAAAAATTGAATTAAAAAAATATAGTTAAATGGTTTTCTTTTTTAAAGATCGTAAATAAAAAAAAATCGTCTAATAATGAGGATGTGTTTTCAAATACAAAAATCACCGGAGCAACGCATGAATATTTGAAATGGAGAGGAAGAAGAGCGGAAAGGAGGCGCAAGAGGTCAAAGTCAGAATGTAGTGGAACCTCTCTTTCAAAGTTTTTGGTCTTCTGTGGCTAAGACCACCCACCAACTCGTGAAGAAAAAAACAATAATATACAAAACAGAGGTCAAAATGCTTTTTCATATCTTGTCAAAACATCTCTTCCACATATGTATATATACAAAACATGTCTTGTCAAGATAAAAAATACAAAATAATATCCGGAAATTTATCAAAATATCCATATATACATGCAAAACATGTCTTTGTCACAAATATCTCGGACCAAAATATCCAAATATATATATATACACACAAAACATGTCTTGTCAAGAAAAAAATAATATCCAAAATAATATCCTGAAATTTAGCAAAATATCCACATATATATGCAAAACAACTTGTCACCATCTCGGACCAAATATTTGTGGATAAGTTTGCATGAGTACTACTGCTCTTTCATACTTTTAGTTCTTTTTCTTCTAAAATAAATTGACGATTATATATCTACAAACAAATATAATATAAAATAGTAAGAAAATTGATGATATATATATATATAGGATGTATATATCGTTGGACGAGTGGCCGGGAGCAAAATTTCCTGGCAAATATATTAACAGAATAACAGGTATCTATTTAATTTTGATTTTGTGTCGAAATTTTATGTATATCTATCTATACATGGAACTTATGCTTGAGATCCTGCCGACATGACGGCTTGACTAGCCAGAACCTGATTGATGTGTCGAAAAAGATGAATATGTATTTGGATGATTTCGTGTTCGAATCTGGTGAGGTACCATACCTCATAGCTAGAGTTAGATTTTGCACGAATTTTTAAAGAATCCCGTGAACTTTAGACTGACCCCAATAAAGTTCTGGTACCGCATAAGATACTCGGAGCTATCCTAGCTAGCTGGCCGACAAACATCTAGCATGCATGTGTACTGATTTATTAAGGCAAAATGAAATGGTGACCTGAGTGATGGAATAGCAAAATTATTGGTGAATTAATATGAACAATGAGGAAGGCGTCAGAAAAAAACATAGATTAAGAAACCATACATGTTTTGGCAAATGACATTAAACTTTCACGGTATGTTTGGATGCGAGTTAGAATAGTTAGAATAGTAAAATTTGAGATTAGTAAATGAGAATAGAGAAAAGTTAGTGATTTTCATATTAGTGTGAAAATTATGTTATTCGGATTAGTAAAAATATTATTTGGATTGTACATTTGAAATAGTAAATAGTTGTAACATAAAAAAATTGTCAACAATGTGCTAATTAAGAGGAAAAATAGACAAGTAGGATCTCAAACGAATTATCACGACATGAAGATGTTAAAAGTGACATCAACTTTGTCATTTCGGGACTGTGTTAGTGGAAATCCGAGAAGAAAACATTTTTTTGCTCTCTATTCATACTTCCGAATAGTAGTTATTCCAACATTTACAAGAAATAAAAAATAGCAGCAATTCTAGCTATTCCGAATAACAAAAATATTGTTTGGATCCACATTGCTATTTCGAATAGCCTCTATTCTCGAATAGCCCCCTATTCAAGCTATTCTCACTTCATCCAAACATACCCTGTCAGAGAATAAATGTTGCATTGATGTTTTCAGAATTAAACTTTGAAACATATATGTCAAAACAATCCATACTTTTTAGCAAAATGACATTGAACTGTGTTGCAAAATAAATCAGCAGATTCAGATTTATGTTTCTTCAATTAATGAGATTTTAAGTGTATGATATATTTTATTTATGTTATTAATTATCAAAAATAAAATTTACTCGGGTCAAATTCGACCAAATAGCGTACTAACTAGCGTTATGTTGTTCAAAAAAAATTAATTCTAGGGGTACCACACAAAATTAATTCAATTATATATTATTTACTATCGTAATTATCATCTTTAATCTCTCATACCACCATGGTTATGAAACTCGGAATCGGAATTGGATACTTGACCATGGAATGTTGAGTATTTTAGGTATGGTGTTTTTATACTCTTTTAACTTTTAAAATTTATAAACCTTCGTACCCAATTAATAGGTTAGTTGCAAGCGCACAACCTATCGATTGTAGTATTTAGGTATCGATCCGCAGGGAGATAGGAAAATACCAATTTTTAATTAAAGAAAACTACTTCTAAAACTAAACAATAAAAGTAAAAGGGGGGTTTTGTGTAATTTCATTTTTGAAGAGAATATTAAAGTAAATTAAAAGTTCGTAAAAAGCAATATAAAGACGGGTGAAAAATCAAAGTTGAGAAGTCTAGGGGTATTCGGTCCACAATCCCTTGCTAATTCTATCTACTCGGTTTGTTTAAATTCATGTTTGATTATGACGAGGTTTCTAACCTATGTTAGCCTTTGGAACAAATATTAATACAAATACTTTGGGTGGTTGGATTAATGTTCCTCGAATTCTAGGGCTGTCACTAACCTAGAGGGATATTTAAGTCACATGCTCCAAAGTATATATCGATATTTGTTCTAGGGTGTCCTAATTAGGTTTTGACTTCACGATTAAGTCCTTCACCAAACCCTAACCTTAATTTCTATAGTTCCGGGTTGGATATCAAAGTACGGTCGCTTCTAATCCAAATCCTAAGGTATTTGCGATCACAATTTGTACTATCCTATATGATCCTAATCTACTTTTAATCAAAAAGACTTAAGCGGGATAACTACAATTCAAGCACAATAATTTGTACTATCCTATATGATCCTAATCTACTTTGGGTCTAAAAGATCAAAGCGGGATAACTACAATTCAAGCACAAATCATGGAATATCACAAATAATAAATCACAGAAATTAACATCAAATCAAACAATCATAATAAAAACTAAAATCCAAGTAAAATAGAATTAAACAAGTTCATGCTACATGACCTAAACCCCTAGAGAGAAACTAGCCTCTCATGGAGAAGCAAGTATTCATCATGAATTCAAGTACAAAAATAAGTAAAGACAAAGAGAAACTAACTAGAGAAATAGAATACACCCTTCTCTAATCAAAAACCCTAGCCTTCCTTGCGTTTGCTGTGAGAATTCGCCTTCTTTCCTCTTGAATGCTCTTGTGGTTGATGCTCTATCTCGTGAATTTCTCTCTTAAAATGGTGATAATTATGGAGAAGAAATTCCCTTCCTTTTATAATGGATCTGGAGCATATGGACGTGAGGAATCATTCTAAATCTGTCACAACGTGTTCCCCACGTTTCCACCTTCTATTTCCCACCTTTGGGTCGTGGTCTGAAGTGCCGAAAATAGAAAATCTTCCGAAATAGCAGTTTTTAGGCTGAATGCGGCCCAAGTGCGTCCGCACTACGACCGCACGGGTTATGGTTTCTGCGCTGATTTATTTTCCAAGTGCTGAGTGCGTCCGCACAGCTTCCCAGTGCGCCCGCATTCCTCTCAGTCTGTTCTGTTCTTCCAGAGTGCGGGTCAGGTGCGTCCGCACTTTGCTTCTCTGCTGCTGGATTTCTTCTGGAAAATTGCCCAAGTAGGAAGTGCGTCCGCACCAATATTTAGTGCGTCCGCATTCCGCTCGGACATTTCCTCTGGAGCTTGCGTTTTCTTCCAAGTAGCGAGTGCGGCCGCACTATGGGGCTGTGCGTCCTCACTTTTCATCTGTTTCTTGTTTTCCTGCGAATTACACACAAGCAAATGCAGTAACTTGATTCTAGGGGTATTTAATCCTATATTATACTAAAATACATGATATTTGGTGCTATTATGTGATGAAAACCAGACCGAACATATATATAAATTAATCCTATCATGGAATCGAAATCGGATGAATCGTCCGGAATCAGAAGAATCGGATCAGAAACTCAGATTTCTTTTGGCAGAAGCTTATTTTGTAACCAAAAAATTGATAAAAAAATAATTGTAAAAAAAATATGTTAAGACAAAAAATTACACTCAAATATTCTACTAATTATATAATATAATACAAGTATTACAAATATAACACTCTTTTTTGTTGCCAGAAGCTATGCCGAGCTGGCTGGATCATCTCATCGTCCTCCATATTAAAATACGAAGGGGAATATTGTTGTACAGAGCCAAAAAATGAAAACATTAATATAGTGTCAAAAGAAGAATTATTAACACCCTCATATCCAACATATGGATTGTATGTGCTAGACATTTTTTTTGTGAGCATAATTTTTTTTTGTGATTTGAAATCATAGATTAAAAAATAACCGAAGGATTCGGTCTAACTCGGTCAGACTCGGACCAAAAATCGGATAACTCAGTCTGACTCGGCCGAGTCAAACACTGTTCAACCGAGTTTTGATGAAAAACTCGCATGGGCGCGAGACTCGGGTAAAACTCGGATCGGACCCGATTGATACCAAGTTGACTCGGCCGAGTTTCCAAACCATGGTAAATAATTTAATTGAATTAATATTGAGTGGTAACCCTAGAATTTATTGTTGTGTGATTCTTTTTAGAACTTGAGGACCAGTTGGATAAACTTGTTCGGTCAATGTTTTATTGTTCCGTCAATTACCCACCGTATTATATATGTTTTTAATCTACAGTTTTAAAACAAATTATAGTAGTTTATGTTATTTTCTAATGACTTGCTCATTGTCCATATTCTCCAATAATTTTACTATCCATCACTTAAGTCAGTTTGGGTTTGTAATGTTTAATTAGGTACTGATACGTTCACACTTTTCTCTTTTTCTCTTTTTTGTTGTTTAACTTGTTTTTTGTAATTGTAAAAACCTATGTTTGGGTTGATACCACACTGACAGAACATTAATTACCCCAATTTTTTCACCCTTTCAATTTGCAAAAAAGTCCTATATAAACCCCCTCAGACTCTCCTCACAAAGCACAACCAGTGAATAACACAAAAAGGCCAAGACACATATTCTACTACACACAATAGTCTAGCATGTCAATTTCCAAGTTATTCTTGGTTATTGTCCTTGGCGCTCTCGTTTGCACCGCAACCGCAAGAGATGTCTCTACAACTAATGACAAGCATGTGAATGTGAAAGGAGTCTCCACTGGTGCAGATGCTGCAGACTCAAAAATTCTAGGTCTAAATATTCCGGGACTAGGCGGTCTAGGTATTCCGGAAATTCCGGCAATTCCGGGAACTCCGGGAATTCCAGAAACTCCGAAAACTCCGGGAATTCCGGGAACTGGTCTAGGTACTCCGGGAACTCCGGGAAGTCCGGGTACTACCACTGGTCCGGGTGCTCCGGGTACTCCTGGAACTCCTGGTGCTCCGTGTAGTAAGGGTACTCGGACTGGTCCGACTGTTCCGACTGCTCCGACTGCTCCGACTATTCCGGGTAGGGGTACTCCGGGTACTCCGGGAACTCCGGGTACTCCAGGTTCTGGGTGCGTCCCCAATTAGGTGAATCCCGGGTACCCACTGTGGTGCTACCTCCCGTGTTGGGCTAAATGTTTGAGATGGCATCAAATCTTAATGGTTCGATATAATTAATTAGCTAGTTAGTGCAACTGTGATGTGATGCTAGCTAATTAATTATCAGTGTATTTTTTTTTTGTCGAAATAAGGTGATTCTGAATCACGATGCATGTGTATTATCTGTGTAAGGCTGAACTCATGGATGTATTGAATCTGAGGAAGTTAATATAAAGAATTGATGGTCTCGCTAATTATGTTTATAGAGTTGTTTCTGCTGAGTCTATAAATCAGCTGCAATTATATATGTTATATGGGAGAACTATGCAATTATCTAATCACTGAAAAAACAAATGAATGCCAAATTCACAATAAATATAAGCACTTCACATTTCCTTTCAAAAAGTATACTAAAAGTATTTATGCTTTCTTTAATAAAATTGATGAAGCTTGACAAGCTATATATTACTAGTACTGGTAGAGAACCAGCAGAAAATATATTTGAAGCTATATATTGAAAAGTCCTATATAAATTATATATATGTGTACCCCTCAGACTTGCATGAATAGGTCCAGCTCCTTGTATAAATTCAGCACACACGAACAGTACATAAGAACTCTCTTGATTAATAATTATAAGTTATAATCACTGAAAAAAGAAATGAATACCAAATTGCCAATAAATTTAAGCACTTCATATTCTTCTCAAAAAGTATACTAAAAATATTTGAAGCTATTGAATAGTCCTATATAAATTATATATATGTCTACCCCTCAGACTTGCATGAACAATTCCAGCTCCTTGTATATATAAATCCTGCACACACGAGCAGTAAATAAGAACTCTCCGAATAATAACAAGTTATAATCATGGCATTTTTTTGTATGTATACAACTATAGTGAAGCACATTAATTGACTGATACACAAATGATCAATAGCTGGAGGAAGAGGATGCATGATCACCAAGTGATCATTCAAGAGATATATATTTCTCTAGTCTTTTTGTCTCAGATTAAAGCAAGTAATTTACTTAATTTTCTTCATTGTTCTCTCTCTCTCTTTTTAAGTGTTACATTGAGCAATTGGTGCCTAAAATTTGTTTATGGCATAAATAGATCAAGCCATTCTTATGAACTTGAATAAGGGAAATGTAATTGCAATTTTGTTTATTGTATGGAAATTTTGAGAATTGGAAAATAGAGTAAAATTATGATAAAATTGGTAAAATAGTTTAATTTTCTACCCTATATATCCTCTTTTTAAAATTACAGTAACAATTATATACAATAAATTAATAATCAATTCGTGCAATTCAACACTTTAATTTTTCACATTCTAACAATTCTATTTTAATTTCGAAATTAAATTCGGAAAATTTTATCAAAATTTATAGGTAATTTATTGATAATTTACCTTGTTAACGTTGTAGATCTGAAGTTCTTTGAGTTCTTCTGTCAATTCTAATAATTACAAATTAAATGGAATGTGAAAATAGACAACAAAATGAGAAGAATTTATTCATTCATTTTTTCCAAAACGCCACAGACGTAGAAAGGAGTTCGGTCCGGGAGATGAAAAGAAAGAAAAAGGAAGAGATCGAGGGTCAGTGCACAAATGACAGAGTGTAAGAAAACCGCATCAAATTTGTAGTTGCTAAATAGGATTTTATGTGACTGTCGAACGGAAGACGTTGTAGCACGCTAAGGAACCGCATCAAATATGCGATTATTTAGCGAAATCGCAAAGGAACAGCACCAAATCATTTAGCGAATTCGAAGAATCTTATTAGAATAAATGATTTGGGTCAAAATCTTTTAAACTATAAAGTCTAGTAATATTTGGTTTCTTAAGTTTACAATTTGTAGTCTAGTAACACTGACAGATACCATAACATATCTGTCATGTTAGGGCTTATACTATTCTTACTATCCTGAAAATTTGTTAACAAAAACAATACAGAGTCAATATCAGAAAAAAAAAAATCAATGATAAGACGGTTAGCATAGTTCATTAGTCTTACAGTCACAATTCACTTTTACGTATATACCAGTATAGTGAAGCACACTGACTTACACAAATGATCAATAGTTGGAGGAAGAGGATGCATGATCAGCAAGTGATTCAAGAGATATTTCTATAGTCTTTTTGTATCAGATTATTTAAAAATCTCAAGTCTCATCTCATGGGCCACTCACATCAAAGCAAGTAATTTACTTAATTTTCTTCATTGTTTTAAGAAAGTGTTACATTGAGCAATTGGTGCCTAAAATTTGTTTATAGCGTAAATATATCAAGCCATTGTTATGAACTTGAACAAGGGAAATGTAATTGCAATTTTGATTATTGTTTGACAATTTTGAGAATTGGAAAATTGAGTAAAATTACGATAAATTGGTAAATTAGTTTCATTTTCAACCCTATATATCCTCTATTCTTTAAATTACAATTAAATTCTATACTATAAATTAATAATCAATTCATGAAATTCAACACTTCAATTTTTCACATTCTAACAATTCTATTTTAATTTTGAAATTACATTCGGCAATTTTTTATCAAAATATAAAGGTAATTTACCAATAATTTACCTTGTCTACGCTGTAGATCTGAAGTTCTTTTAGTTCTTCTGTCAATTTTAATAATTACAAATTAAATGGAATGCGAAAATAGACAACAAAATGAGAAGAATTTTTTTTTTTTTTTTCCGAAATGCCACAAAAGAAGGAAGACGTAGAAATTAAAGGGGTTCGGACCGGGAGAAGAAAAGGAGAAAAAAGGAAGAGATCGATCGAGGGTCACTGCGCAAGAGAAGAGTTTAAGGAAACCGTATCATATATGTAGTTGCTAAATGGAATTTTATATGACTGTTGAATGGAAGACGTTGTAGCACACTAAGGAACCGCATCAAATTATATGTGATTCTTTAGCGAATTCGCAAAGGAACAGCACCAAATTATTTGGTGTGGTTGCTTCCATTCCTTCAAAAAAATTTGTCATCTTTCCGGATCTATATATATTATTTCTTTCTTTCTAAAATAAAAATGTCAGCCGTCTGTTTTATTCTTTTAAATTTGGCAGTGTTTATTTGAGTTGCATTAAATACATTTCAACCTAAAAAGGTACGTTTGAGATCTCTGAGGGACCCAGCTGTATAAATTATGTTGTCTCTGCCTGGACTGAATAACCATCACTTACGGACTTAAGGACCAATCAATATAATGCATTGATTACATGATTACATATTCCAACCGAATTTATATTTTTTTTCAAAAACTTGAGCAGTGTAACTAACAGGAGGTTCAATAAAACATAGGTTTTTACAATTACAAAAAATAACGAAAAAAACAAAAAAGAGAGAGAAAAGTTTACGTACCAGTACCTAATTCACTACAGCAGCGGAACCCAGTCACAAAAGGGTAAGGCGCTGGTCGCAGAAGGTCCAGTTGCAGTTGCTCCGTCGCTGATGCCGTCCCCGCTGACATCATTGGTCGCTGAAAGGTAAGACGCCGGTCGCAGATGCCCCTATAGCGACCGATGAAATCGGTCGCTGATGCTATATGTTGATGTGGCGAAAGACCATCAAAGACTGTTAAGAGTTTACAAAAGATTGGGCGGTCGCTGATGGGCTCAGAATCGGTCGCAGAAGGGTAATTTTTTTGTTGGTATTTTTTTGTTATTTTTCTTTTCCCCAATTGGTACAAAATGTACCAAACAAATATAAAAATCATTGAACCCATTCTGTTAATTTATTTTTCTCCAGCCCCAATTGGCACAAAACGTACCAAACAATTCACAAGCAATTCAAATATACAATATAAAATACTGGTACGAAACGTACCAAGCACCAAGCAATTTAATTGGTACATACCAAGAAATTCGCAAAACGACATAAACATGAAATATCTAAAGTACTACATATATAAACATCAAATATCAAATATCTAAAGTACGATATAAAAATAAAATATCTAAAGTACGACATAAAAATCAAATATCTAAAACTCATACAAAACGTCCTAAAACTAGATATAGTCATCTCCGATATCATCCCCGTTGTCATCCTAAGCATCAGGGTTCGATGCATGGTGCGAGCTAGAACCTCCCTGTAACAATATAACTAAAAATTTAGAGTTTAATGTTAAGAGTTTACTGTTTAGGGTTTAGGGTTTAGAATTTTTAGGAGTTTACTACTCCGTTAGTTGGTTTTCCATACTTGGTATCCTTATTGGTTGTGGATGCCCTTATTGGATTCAAACATACCCAAAAATCAGATTTCGTACCTGATGAGACGAAGAACATCCCACGCTACGCCTTCAACTTCTCCATGAAGTGGTTGATCTGTGATTGAAGCATGCCCAACACCTGACCTAAAATCACATTTATGTCTTCTTGCTTGAGAGGAGGCGGCGCTGAAAAATATGATTGTGATTGCGATTGCGATTGCGAAAAAGACGTCTGGGACCCACCTAGACGATACAACAATCTCGTCTTGCCTGAAATATTAAAATAAGATAATTAATATTACGTTACAAAATTTAAATACAAATTTACAATTTTAAGTATGTGTATTTTACTTATAGCACCGAGACCATAGTTATCACCGTGAGCATTATTGTCCGTGTTGTGATCAGAGTCAAAATAATGATGATTTACGTAGGGATTTTGGCTTAGGTTTTGCATGTTTTCTCACACTCATGTTTAATTTATTAGAGAAAAAGGCTATTGTCTCCCTTCTTTATGTTTTATTGCAGAAAACAGGTTTTGAGACTATTTTACACCAAATAGAGCAAGAATCAGGGTTAATCGGATCAGCGACGCTTATCGACAAAGTCTCTGTTACGGTCCGTATTGGCTAATACAAACCAAGCCTAGCACAGACCAGGAGATAGAGTGAGAAGCACTAAAACCCTCAGTGACAAGGTCCTAATACGGACCGTAACCGAAGGCGTCCTTTGGGAAATAACTGCCGATAGCTGTATCTAAATCAGTTTCTTAGCCCCTACTCAATCTCCAGATGTCCCTCCACTCCTATATAAGGCCCCTGGGCAGAATAATAACTTATCTTTGTAATTAGGGTTAGATTTGATTAAAGAGATAAGAGAGGAGTGCTTGTAACAATGCCGTTCCGCAGCTAAGTTCCTTCTCTTAGGGTTGGGCAGTAAACCTTGTTACTCTTGATGTTTTGATATATATATTTTCTGTTGATTATGATTTTTTGTTGTTGAATCGAAATGCTTTTGTGATTTACTATCTCTTCATCTAACTTCAATGATCGAGTTTAGTCCGTTAGGGTAGTGACAGTGCTTGAATGGTAAGAGAAACTATTTGTATGAATTAGCCTCGTTGAGATCTATTAGGTTTATGTGAAGAAAACCTTAGCGGAGAAACCATAAACCAGACCAACAAAACGCGAACCAAGTTCCATCATTTGCGTAAGGAAAATCACAATGATCTGTGTAGTAACTTGTGTATTTTAAGAGATCAGTCATTTGCGTAAGGAAACTCGCAGTGTCCTATGTAGAATCTCGATGAAAAATCTGTCATTCTTGCATAACATAAATCGCAGTGACCTATGTGGTGTCTTTCATAAAACAACAACAGGAAATCAGACGCAACAGGAATATATTATCAAGGTGGATTGAGTAGCAATGGTGTGCCGAAACCCTAGGAATTCTCATCTCTATCTTTATTTTAATTACTTTTAATTGCTTCCTAATTTACATTGATCACAACAACATCTCTCAATTTTCAGATTTCGTCTACCCTTTCGAAAGATTGTGATTCGATCGCTCAAAACTCTGAACCAATATTCCCTGTGGATCGACCTCGAATATACTTCTCGATAGGATTGTGCGCTTGCAGTCTGAACCGATAGCATTTCCGAGTTTATAAATATTAAAAGAAACATCGCTCTCTTTTGAGTGATCATGTTGGCGTACCAGATGTCTGCATCAAAAGAGAGCCAAAGGGCTCGATCAGGCCCATACTTTGCGCTCATATCTAGATCGTAGTCTTCCTACAAAATTTATAAAATAAAACAACAATAGAGTAAATACAACAAAGAATGAATATTTTGTTGATATTTTTTGTCGTTGTCAACAAATCTCCAACAAAAGATCTGCAAACAAAATTAATTAAAACCACTACAAATGGATAATCCTACATACATAAAAATGCACAAAAAATGAATTTTACCTATAACCGACCCGACAAATCACTGGTCTGTCCTCCGACCTTTGCAGTGGCTTAATGTATGCATTTTGGCCGCGCAGAGGGTGCTTGAATCGACTGGATGATGCCTCCTTCTCCTTACCCTTTCTGCTCGGCATACCTGCAATAAAGTTTGTATAAAAATTAGTTTTACAAACAATTCCAACAAAAATAAAACATTACTTAAATGTTTTTTCCATTTACAAATAAATTAAAAGATATTAACCTAATTTCTCATTTGACATTGTTTTTTTCTTGACCTATTTTTACTTTTGGGTTCATTACTTAAGTCGTCTATTGTTATTTCCTCAGGATCAGCCCCATCAACGAAAAGACTTGGTTGATTCAATCCATCCTCAGCACGCACTACAAATTCAGTGGGTGGGCCATCTTCTTGAAAGAACACAAATGAGAATTCGGTGGGTGAGCCATCTTCTTGAAAGAACACAAATGAGAATTCGGTGGGTGGGCCATCTTCTTGAAAGAACACAAATTCAGTGGGTGGGCCATCTTCTTGAAAGAAAAATCGAGCTATTGAAAATTCTCTAAATAATAACAAGTTTTAATCACGGCATTTAGTTTTATGTATACCACTATATAGTCAAGCACATTGACTAATACACAAATGATCAATAGTTGGAGGAAGAGGATAAATCATCACCAAGTGATTCAAGAGATATTTTTCTTATCTTATTGTTTCAAATTATTGAAAAGTCACAAGTCTCATATCATGGGCCACTCACCTCAAAGCAAGTAATTTACTTAATTTTCTTCAGTGTTCTCTCTCTGTTTTTTTTTTTTTTTTTTAATTGTTACATTGAGCAATTGGTGCCAAAAATTTGTTTATGGCATAAATAGATCAGTTTTCTACCCAATATAACATACATTTTTAAAATCACAATAACAATTCAATACAATAAATTAATATCCAATTCCTGCAATTCAACCCTTAAATTTTTCACAATCTGACAATTCTATTTTAAATTGAGAATAAAATTCGGGAAAAAAAAATATAAATATAAAGGTAATATATATACCCATAATTTACCTTGTCCTAGTTGTAGATTTCAAGTGCATTGAATTCTTCTCTAAAATCTACTAATTAATTTGAAAATGGAATGTGAAAATAGACAAAAAAAATGAGAAGAAATAAAGGAAGAGATTGATGGTCGCTCTGCGCTTAAGGCGGAGTGTAAGGAACCGCATCAAATATCAAGTTCATATATAAATGTGAGTTTATGTTACTGCAAAACGGCCGGGCGATGTTGTAGCACGCTAAGGAACCACATCAAATATGTGAATCCTTAGTGAATTCGTAAAGGATCGATCAGCACCAAATTATTTGGTGTGGTTCCCTCTATACCATAAAAAATTTCGTCGTCTTTCCGGTTCGTTTTGAAATATTTATTTCTTTTCTAAAAAATATAAAAAATGTCAGCCTTCAATTTTATTCTTTATAATTTGGCAGTGCTTATTTGCAGGCTTACAACTTATCATAAGTTGCAATAAATACAATTCGACCTAAAAAGGTACGTTTGAGATCTCTTAGGGACCCAGCTGTATAAATTATATATGTTATCCCTTGGCTCTACAACAAAACAAGTCTGGATTGAAATCAACACTTACCGAGTTAAGGACCAATCAAGCAAATTGATGATTAGGCATTGAAGTATATATTAAAAAAAAAATTTGGCATTGAAATATTCAGAATTGAACTTTGAAACATATATGTCAAAAGTCTACAAGAATCTGTTTTATTCTTGAGGGTAAAAAATGACTATTTCTAAAGTTAAGCAGACAAAAATTACTATTGCTAAAAGTATCACTATTACTGACAAAAGTATTCGCGAAAATAGTGACATTGTTAAACACTTTTACCCTCGCCAATAAAACATATTCTTGTAGCTAGGATCCATACATTTTAGTGCCTTCCGTTGCTGAAAATTTACTATTCACTCACATTGATCCAAACGGTCCCTTAAAAAGTTTTAACAAAAATTTATCCAACAATTAATTCTAGGGGTAGCTCTCGAAATGCATTTAATTCTATTATTTACTATAGTAATTATCATTTTTTATCTTTCGTACCACACTGACAGCACATCAATTACCCCAATTAATGGACCATTGCAATTTTAGAAAAGCCCTAGCTATATAAACCCCTTCACACTCTCTACACAAAGCACAACAAGTGAATAACACAATAGACCAAGACTGTAACATCCCAATTAAATTGGATATATTTGGAAATTATTTGATATAAAGTGAAAAACGTAATTGACGAAATTTTTAGTGTCGTTGTAGCTTGTTAAAATTTACCTTGAATTTTTATGAATTGAGATGAACAACAATTTCGAAATTATTTGATTGTATAGTAATTTAGTTATTAGATAGAGTTTCTATTAGCCTTGAAATATTTTTTAAATTTCACTTAACAACTTGTTTACTTGAATTAGATATATTTAACAACATTTTAATTTGAAAGTTAGTATGTTATAAATTAATTTTAGTACTAAAAAAAATGAGAGTTGTGCACTAATTAACTAATTATTAAGTAATAAGAATAACTAAAAGAATTTTCTTTTATGATTAAAATGTGTATGTGAGGGACACCTGTTGGCAATCTGGACTGCCATTTCACCTAACTCAATTACTTTATATATGCCGCTGAAATTTTTTATTTCCAAAGCTTGTGGATATGAAAAGAAATAGATTATTGCACTTATTTAATTCTAAAATAAAAAAGATATTAACTTTTCAAAATTGGAAATAACGGAGAGAGAGACTATGTTATTTTATTCTTTACTTTTTCTGAAGGAACCGCTTTACCCCTCTTTTTATTTTATTTTTTTTATCGGTGGATATTGGAGAACCGTTCATTTGGGATTTCACTCAGTCCAGTATACCCTGAAACATAGAAACTAACGAAAAGAAAAAGAGGGGATACGGGGAAGAAAACAATGAAGAAAAGAGAGAAGAAAGGAGTGTCGGCAGCCCAACGAAGCGGTGAGGAGAAGGAGACAGAGCTGACGGAATTTTCTCGGTTAGCAATTAGTTGCTTGCTTGAAATCTGTAGCTGCTTTCGAATCACTCAGATAGCTTGATTACAAACAATGGACTGACTTCGAGCCCCGTCATGCTATGGATAACAGGTAGGGATTTCGAGTTATTCTTAGCCCCTTTCAACTGATGCTATTATTGTTGATTGCTTGCGGCACATTGTGTGCTTATTGATTGCAATTTACTTGTTGATTGTTTGTGTATTATGGTTAAATTAGTTGCTTGATTGTTATGTGCGTAGCATGAATAGATTAGTTATTGGGTAACGGGTGAAATTGGCAAGGCATGCTTAATTAATATAACATATGTGTATTGACCAAATATAAAGGGGACTGCATTGAAATTGATATAAATGGACTGCATTAAAATTAGAAGACATTGTAATGACATCCCCACTAATTCGTTAACAAATTGGGTTATATGGTGACACACTTTAGACACGATGTTGTAATTTAGAATTGTATGCATAAGCCTCAAGTATGGTATTTGACGATTTCAGTATCGATTTATGGGATTAGAGAATGACATGATTGAATCATTTGGTTTAATATTATTTGAATTGTGATTTGGTTTGCTTGATTGCTATTGTCTTGATAATTGCTTGTTGATTTCTAGTGTCTTACAATAGATATTTGTTGAAGTTTTGAATTGTATAATATAAATGCATGAAATGTCATAGGAAGCACGATCATACTTTTATGAAATTGATGCATGACTTGATATAATAATTCATTTGGTGGAATCATAAGTTTGATTTTAAGTGAACAGTGGCATGCATGATAAGAATGCATAGTATAATTTCTCATGAAGCATAACATATAGTCATATGTGTAATTGATTAAATATTAAAATGGATACTTGACCGGTCATGTAGGCGCTGTCTTTTTGTGGTAGCGCATGACCGTGGTAATGTATTGATTGAATATTAAACTTGGAAATTTGACCGGTCATGTAGGCGCTGTCTTTTCGTGGTAGCGCATGACCTGGGTCATGTAGGCACTGTCTTTTTGTGGTAGCGCATGACTGGGGTCATGTAGGCGCTGTATTCGTGGTAAGCGCGTAATTTCTGTTATGTAGGCGCCGTTAATTCGTGGAAGCGCATAACAGAAATTGCGTAGGCGCCGTATTAGTGGTAGCGCGTGATCTAGTTATGTAGGCGCCGTTGAATCGTGGAAGCGCATAACTGAAGGCACGTAGGCGCCGTATTCGTGGTAAGCGCACAATTTCAGGTTATGCGCATGACAGAAATTGTGTAGGCGCTGTATTCGTGGTAGCGCATGACTCGTAGTCAGATAAGTGTCGAATCTGGATCGCAAGATAGAAATGTTAAAAGAATTAATTTACAAGAACATTTGTGCATTAAGTAAGATTCATGATCATTGCATTTGGGTACCTATGTGAGATCATATGCATGGAAAAAGATTGACTTTTGTTTCAGTGTATCTCTTATGGTTGTTGCAGTTATTATTACTTTGTGTGTGTTGTTTCTTTTATTTTGATGCGAGCATTTTATGTTGTGAATTATTTATTTGGCTTGATGATTAGTGTGCTCTTTTATTATTTGTGCTTGGTGCTATTTGGTTTTTGTTGGTTGGGCCTTAGAATAACTTGACTGGAACTGAATACCGCACTTTGAGATTTTCAATCTCTCACATTTTCCACTTCGGTGGGTTCTAGGTACAAAGCGCAAGACATAGGAACGAGAGGTCGAATTTGAACTTTGCGGAAGTTGCCACAATGATAAGTATATTTTGTTTAAAATAAGTTTGTTATGGTATTTTGCTTGTATGTCATTATACCATAACAAGTTTCTACTCTATTTGGTTATACATGTATATTATGAAACTTAAAAGAAAGTTTTATCAAGTATTGTGGCTCTTGTCGTGTCATTGGTAATGTATGTATATATATGAAGATTGTGCATGATAATAAAATCGCCTTGCGTTGGCAGCGCGGCAGGTTGTCAGCCCCATTGTCGGGGTGTGACAAAGACACTATATATCTACTACTAATAGGCTAGAATCACTACAGCAAAATATAGTATCAGCGACCGCCATTAGCGACCAGTGCATTCGCCGGTCGCTGAAAGTTTTTCTCCCAAAAAAAAAAGAAAAACAAATTGATTTCGGCGACCGGCGCCCAAACCTTTCAGCGACCGATTTGGCCCGGTCGCTGAAGGGTGCCCCTCAAAACCCGCCAAGTTTTTTTCCCTACCACCCGAAGGCCCGCCATTTCTAGATTTAGACAAAAAAAATACCCTTCTCTACTTTTTTTCCCGCTGCCGCTTCTCTGCCGTCCGGCCTCCGCCACTTCTAGGTGTCCGGCCTCCGCCACTTCTAGGTGCCCGACCCTGCCACTTCTCTGCCGCTTGACCCCACCACTTCTCTGCCGCCCAACCCCCGCCCTTCTCTGCCGCCAAGTCTCTCTTTCTCTCTCTCTCCCGTCAAGTCTCTCTCTTTGTCTCTCTCTCCCGGAAAAAATATCTAAGTAAATGGAAAATTTGGAATTTTCAATTTGAGATGACAGAAATTTTAGGTATTTTCAATTTTAGTTAATAAGGGAAATATTTGCTATTATACTGTCGGCTAATCGATCCGCGGTATGCGGCCAGGCCTTGATTCTCGGTACCGGTTGAGGTTTGGACCTGATTTCATCAATTTTTTTGTTGTTTTCTTAAATTGTTTAGTCATTCAGCATCGCCTTTGGGGCATTAAAGCTTTATGTAGTAGCAATTTCACATTTTGCAGAGGTTTGGGCATGACTTTGGTTTATACTTCTCGGTTTGGTATTGATTTGACAGTGATATATGGTACTTTAGTCAGGGAATAGATTTAGAGGTTGAGATATCTTTACTTGAGTGAATTAGAGAGTATCAAGGTTGTAAAGGGTCAGTTTTGGGTATGGTGTTTGAATTTGGGTCATGAGGTTCATATTACCTTGATCTTAATTTTTATATTTCTCATAAATTTTGTTGATAAGCATGTATGGTTTTTGTACTGTACTTGTAATATGATATCTTAACAGTAATTATGTGAAGTTTCATGATTTTTGTCTTTTTATTTAAATTTTTAAAGATGCCAAATATACAGAGGGGCATAAATGTCATATATATATTTTAATATGCTGTTTTTTGTATTTAAAGGTCCAAATTGAAAAATAGCTAGAAAATAGCAGAAAAATCAGAAAAACGCAAAGTTTAAGTCTAAATTGATTGTCTTTTTGTCCTTTACGTGTCTGTTTAAATGAATTTTTTATTTGAGTTTTGAATCAGCCTGCACTGGCTGATCTGTACCAGTATGCCATTCAGGGTATTTTTAACATTTGCATGGTACCAGTGGGTACTTGTTTTGGCTTAATTTGAATTTTATGCTGATACCAGTATGATATAGGCTAGAGTAACCTCATAGTGCACTATTTACAATTCCATAGATCAATAAAGACACTGATTTCATGTTTTACTTTACCAGCACTATGCCAATTATGCATAAATGACCTTATATTTTCATGGAATCCATATTATTCCTTTTTACCTTTCTCTCCAATATATTGTCATGGAATCCATATTTTATTTAATTTCATATTAAAAGAAGCATATAGAGATATTGCCAAAAGAAAGGATGTAATTAAACATCAACTCCCAAAGTTATATCTTTTTATACCTCTTATAATATGAAATAGTCACTTTGTTTACATTTTCTTGGGTCTGACCTTACCAGTACCATTACTGGTACTGGCTTTGCGGGGTTAATGTTTCAATTTTTGTGCCGTTCTTGATCTTTAAATTTGTTTGATATGAACATTCAGGTTCTAGGTAGTGGTTTTGAAGTTATTGCAATTGGACGAAAAAAGCTTGTTCGATCTGTGCCAACTGAGCTGAAAAAAGCTTGTTCGATCACAACGAGATTTTAGAATTAGCTCAGGTTGTCTTCTACACTATTGAAGTAACTTGTAATTAATTAATAATGATATTTCAATACATCAATTCTAAATTTGATTTCATACTGTTATGCAGGCACAAGGTTATGTAACAGTGGATCAGCAACCAGATTGTGGTATGGCATTTAAACTCAAAACTTAAATCCCTCATCATAAATTTTTGAAGTCATGCTTGGCAGTCAGCAACCATTTTATTCAAATCATAAATGAAATCATGTAAACAAATGATGCTTTAATAGGTGTTGGTTATGTCTCAAATCATAAATGATGTTCAGTTTATGCATTAGTTTGTATTGTCTGTGGTAAAAACACAACATGAATTTTATAAATTGTAATTATTTTATTTTTACTCGGGTGTTTGACTTGTTTGATGTTACTGTTTGTATGAATTGTCGACTACAATGTATTGTGTCTTAAATTAGCATCAGTATAACCTTAGAGGCTAGTCCAATTAATCGAGTCTAGATTGCTTCAGGTTACAAACTAACTGTATTACGGTTGTTTCAAGTTGCAAATAATCAGGTTGGAGAATCACGAGATTTACGACTTGTGATGATGGAGTTACAGATAGTATTGCTGAACTTCTCTTGAAGGTTGAATTATTTCGGATAGTTATTGTTTCTGTATTGAATTTTCATTGAAATGTAAAAAGGTTTTTGTATTGAATTTTCATTGAAATGTGAAAATGTTTCTGTATTGAATTCTTGAAGGCTCTGGCTTTGTAATTTTTTCTGTATTGAATTTTCATTGAAAATGTAAAAATGTTTATAAAGAATGAAATTATCATGTTTGTTGTAAGCTGTATAATGTTGGGTAAATTGAAATTTTGAAACTTGATTGGGCTTAAATGGTGCAAATTTAAATAATAATAAAAATTTCAAAAACTGGACATAAAACTTTCTGCGACCGGTTTTAAGTATCAGCGACTGTTTTTTTGGTCGCAGATACCTTCTTCTGCCGTCAGAAAAAATAACAGTGACAAAAAAAAAGTGGTCGCAAATAAAGTATCAGCGATCGGTGACGTCATTAGAAGAGTATCTGCAACAAAGCTTACAGCGACCGGTCTTTTAACGACCGGATTTGGCTTTCTGCGACCAGAAATAGTATCAGCGACCGGCGCCAATACTTTCTGCGACCGGAAAACTAGTCGCTGATGGTCCTATTTGTTGTAGTGAATGTCTGATTCTAAGTTATTCTTAGTTCTCCTTGGCGCTCTTGTTTGCGCGACAACTGCATGAAATCTCTCTACAACTAATCATGAAGAGAATGTGAATGTAAGCGGTGTCTCCACTGGTGGGGATGCTACAGACTAAAAAATTGACATACGTATTGGACTGGCACCTCCGTCGGGCTCGGTAGCCGTGGGTGTAAACGATAACATCACCATAGGTGCACCTCCTGTGAGCATTGGCACAATCAACACCATAGGCATCGGAGGTCTACCCAGCATGGCGCTACCTCCCGTGGTGGGCTAAATGTTTGAGACGGCATCAAATCTTAATGGTTTGGTATAATTAGTTAAGTGTAACTGAGCTGTGATGCTAGCATGCTTTTTTTCGAAATAAGGTGATTCCAAATCATGATCTGTATTATCAGTTTAAGGCTGATATTATGGTTGTATTGAATCATGTCTATGAATATGATATAAATTACCGAACCTGAGAAGTTAAGAGAGAAGAAGTGAAGGAAAAAGAAATATAGATAGATATATAGGGACGAAAGATCTAAGCTTTAATTTGATTAGATAGAGAAATAAAGACCGGACAGTGATCCAAGAGGCGTAAAAAACTGAAAATCCTAAGAACTAATCCTACATGGTTCTATAGAAAAAACCATGTACAATATACACAAATCAAACACGGTTCTTACAAAAAATCATGTAAATATAATTTACAACGGTAGCTAAGAGAAATTTACAAGGTACTCAAAGAGGCACGAAAAATCAAGAACCTTAATAAAAACTATGCACGGTTCATTAGAAAAACCGCGTACGATTTGTATATTTTCTTATATTAAACTGTTTTATAATGTGCTACCATCCATGTTTTCGATCTAGCCATTAAAGAAACATAAAAGAAGCTTTGAAAATAATTAAAACAATTTATACATACATATTTGGGTCATAATTAAACAAATTTGTTCATAAATACAGATAATCACACAACAGATATACATACATATTTAATAAACAAGAAACATGCATTGTCATAAAAGAATCTGGATAGTTATTGAATTGATTGGCAAAAACAAAAAGGAGGATAGTCATTCGCAAATTTGATCAACTAATTAACTATTGATCTCAATCCTTTTTGTAGTTGGCCATTCTGACTCCTTAGCCCCTTTAATTTGCAAAGGGGCTAGTGAAACCTCAAAGGCTAAATACGAAGAAGGGCAGAGCTCAACTATTTAAGTGCTCTTGCGAAATGACATGTTCTCTGCTTCCTCAAAGCCAATCAATTCATGATATATGATGTGCCCTTCTCTCTCTGGGTGTAAAAAAATCAAGCAATATTCATATATATTGTCGAGATCAATCTCATTTTCACTTTGGTCGCCATCTTGGTACCTAAATGAAGGTCGTACCCAAAGTGAAAAGGAGATAAATTTCCTTACCATTGTAAGAGGGTTTAATGAGAAATAAAGGGAAAAAAGAAGAGAAAATAAAGAGGCATGACTTAAATTGGATTGAAGGGGAAGGGGAAGAGGTGCGCATAGTGAGGGGATGTCCCTTCAAAAAAAAAAAAATTGTGTAGAGTTTAATTGAGAGAGCGTGAATGAAGGACACATGGTTTCTAAATACAAAACCGTGTTTGGAGATTGAGCAGAATCATACATGGTTGATTCTGTAAAAACCGTATATGGATGGATAAATCGTACATTGTTTCTTATTAAAAACACCATGTACAGATGCTGGTACTTTTCTTACACGGTTTCGTCTTTAAAGACTGTGTGTATGTGAGAGCTCATCTTCGTGCGCGCACCTCCTCCCTTTACATACTTTTTATTTAGGAATTTCTCGAAACCATGTAAGATGTGCCGTGTATGATTAACATTTTTGTAGTAGTGAAAAATAACAAGAAAAAATGTAATATCTTATTAAGTTTGTAAATTAGGATAATATGTGTGTAATACGCCATGATGGTGAGTTTTGGACTATAACCTTAAGTATACATCAAAATCTTTTAAATAGAAGTTATATAAGTTAAGTAATAAATATGCAGAGAATTTGCAACAATATGATAAAATGGTCGATGGCCTCAAATCCACTATTCCGACAACAAAAGTTGGTTTGTGAATTGTTGATAATCCCATAAATTAATGACTATCTAAATTATAAATGTGGCTCAATTGTTTAGACAGGGTGAACATCAAATTTGTGTCGATTTGAAAGATGTTTTTTTTTTTTTTAAATAAGATAGGGTTCAAGCCTCTAATCTTATATTTTATTGATAAATTAAAAATAAGATACAATCAAAAGAGTCAAAAAGCAAGAAATTGCTCAATGAGTATTGAGCAAAGATAAAATAAAAATTACATCTCTTGTACCCAATTGACCAACCAATTGAAAAATAGAACAAAAATAGTCTCTAAAGATTCGATTGCATCGCTCTCTTCATAATATGAAGATGGCAATCATGAAGACTCTTCTCAACTGCATAGGTTACTTATTTTGGAGAATAACACACAATGGTTTGACATTTATCATTTCACCACATCTATGTGAGAGCAATGGTAAAATCACGACTTGTAAGGATTGGTAGAGAGATAAGGAGAAGGGGCATTCATTGAATAAGTGTGTCACCGTCTCTACACTTTGTTTGCAGAGATAGCAGATACTTGAAGGGACCATCCTCGTTTCATCAAGTTGTCGGTTGTTAAAATTTTATTTTGAATTGCCAACCAAGCAAAGATTTTGCATCCTAGGTGATATTCTCACCTTCCAAATATTTTTTATATTCGTGCATGTGTAAACTCCTTCCTGAATGAAGTTGTAAAGAGAATTAGAAGTAAATAATCCGTTGAAATTGAGAATCCAAGTAATCATGTCAGCTGTGGAGTTAAGAACAAGGACCCCATGAGAAAGAAGATGTAACGGAGAATTTTGCTCTTGCTCGGCTTCAAGGGACAGATTCGGCCTTATATTAAGATATCAATTATCTTGAGATAGTTTGTTGTAGGGTCGCATCTTGACAGAGGGAGAAAGAGTAGAGATTAGGATATGAGTACTTCAAAATACCATGTCTCCAATTGTGATGCCAGAACAAAAATACATGGCCATTTCCAGGATGAAAGGTAACATTTGGAAGAAATACTTTAAGAATGCACCTCAATCCTCGCATGAATGGTGTTGTTTGCAAAAGACTGCTGATGAAGCCAAAACAAATAACGAAAATCACTATCTATACTTCCGAAAAATGGCAAAAGGCGAATGCAAAGTAGCCATTTTTTTTTTACCGCAAACGTGTTTTTAGGTATTTTTGGCAGTTTTTTGATAAAGTTGCGTATTTAGGCCAAAAACAGAGCAAAAATGCCATATTTTGGCGATTTTCGAAGATAGCGTCAAAATAGAGCATCACATGAAGTATGCAACACCTCACACGAAGTGCACAACATGTAAAATGTTGAAACTATAAGAAAATCTGCTAAGTTAGGAAGCCGTGCGACCTCCCACTATGCCGCATGCGGCATAACCCTAGATCGCACGATCCATAGACTCCATCCGTGAATTGTTTCCTTTGGATCAGATCATCCACCGTTTGTGCTATTTTTGGCAGAATCCTTCTAGAAGGACGCGTTTGTTTCATAGCCAAGCTATCATAGCTATTTTTTTGGCTTCATCTATCCAAACTTGGAAGGCTATAAATATCCCTCATTGCTAGGTTAGATTAGAGAGTTACTTAGAGAGATAAGGGTAGCCATCAGAAGGCAAGCAAGCGAACAATGCGTCATCTAAGGAGGCAGAGGTTCATCCATCTTCAATTGGGTTGTAATTTATGTTCTCTTTATTTTATTCCTTTTATTTTGTTATGGCCATGAGAATCTAAACTTCTCATCTCTAGGATGAGGGTTGTACTCGAATTCTTAATTATGTTTTAATGTATATTTATGTTTTGCTTATGTTGATTTGAGTTTTCTTTATTATTTTGAATCATTTTTATTAAGTCTTTGCATACTATATTTCAATGACCCTCCACATACCAATATGTGTAAAGTCATTGCATCATTATGTGAGAAGGATAATGCATGTAACTACTTCGAATACTAGGATTGGTAGCGGTTCAAAGACTAGGGTTAGAACCCAGTGGGCTCCCTTGGCAGGATAGCGTAAATTGTACATTTAGATTATATTAGGAAATACTTAGATAAGGTAGGGTCTTTGGGATATTTCAACTACGGAGTAATATAGGAAAATAATATAATTACGTACCTAAAATACTTTAGTCCTGGTTGCCCAAAACCCTATCACGAGATCGGAAAACCTTTCAAATTGCATAAGCAAAAACCCAGCAAGCCCTGCGGGTAGTGACAATATCGCATGCGGGGTAGCTGTAGGATAATCTAGGTCGCATGTGACTGTGATAGTGCCGCATGTGACGTAGAAAGACGTCGAAATTTATACTTTGCATAATTAAGAAGGACAGAACCTGAACCCTAGAGGCCCTCTATTTACTGTTTAATTCTAACCGTAACTCAATTTGCGCCACCACATCAAACATTTAAAAAAACCCCGATAACCTAGACTAGTAAAAAGTGTGTAAAATCTAATACACTATTCATGTGGATCGACACCCCAATCATACTACACGGTAGGATCATGCGCTTGTGATCTGAACGTAAGTAGAAATTAGGATTTATAAATATTTAAAAATAGTAGTATTATAGATTAGTAGGTGAATAGTTCCACATACTTTAATCATATGAATATATTACACAGGTACTGAGGTATAGTAAAAGGTGACAATAGGTACCATGTTGATTTTGTCTAAACCATTGCAGTTCACATATAGTAAAAGGTGACAATAGGCTACCGACTCCATGTGAACATTGAGACTTGAGACTATGTACCTATTATATGATCATTTAGAATATTATTATTTTATAGACTTGAAGACATACTTGTAGTTTAAAACTGCAGAGATGATAAAAATAGAATTTAAAAAAAATATAGTTAAATGGTTTTTTTTTTTTTTAAATCGTCTAATAATGAGGATGTGTTTTCAAATACAAGAATCACCGGAGCAACGCATGAATGTTTGAAATGGAGAGGAAGAAGAGCGGAAAAGAGGCGAAAGAGGTCAAAGAAAGGAGGAAGTTTTGTTTTTTTTGAGTTGAAAAGAAAGGAGGAAGTCGGTCAGACTGTAGTGGAACCTCTCATTCAAAAGTTTTTGGTCTTCTGTGCCTAATACCACCAACCAACTCGTGAAGAAAAAAACAATAATATACAAAACAGAAGTCAAAATATATGCATATATATACAAAACATGTCTTGTCAAGAAAAAAATACAAAATAATATCCTGAAATTTATCAAAATATCCACATATATATGCAAAACATGTCTTTGTCACAAATATGTCGGACCAAAATATCCAAATATATATATATATATACAAAACATGTCTTGTGAAGAAAAAAATAATATACAAAATAATATCCTGAAATTTATCAAAATATCCACATATATATGCAAGACAATTTGTCACCATCTCGGACCAAAATGATTTTAGCCTCCCAAACAAACCAAGTATCGTTGGACGAGTGGCCGGGAGAAAAATTTCCTGGCAAATATATTAACAGAATAACAGGTATCAATTTAATTTTGATTTTGTGTTGAAATTTTATGTATATCTATCTATACATGGAACTTATGCTTGAGATCCTGCCGACAAGAATTCGACTTGCCAGAACCTGATTGATGTGTCGAAAAAGATGAATATGTATTGAACATCATGTATTTGGGTGATTTCGTGTTCGAATCTGGTGAGGTACAGGTACCATACCTCATAGCTAGAGTTAAATCTTGCACGAATTTTTACAGAATCAGATTAATGAATATTTAACAAACTTTATTAGACTGACCCCAATAAAGTTTTGGTCCGATTTGAATTAACTGACTAGCTGGTTCGAGAAACATCAAGCATGTGTACTGATTTATTAAGGCAGAATGAAATGGTGACCCAAGTGATGGAATAGAAAAATTATTGGTGAATTAATATGAACAATGAGGAAGCCGTGAGAAAAAAAAACATACAACACATAGATGCTTCTTTGAAACCCATCAAAGAAACCATACATGTTTTGGCAAATGACATTAAACTTTCAGCCTTCAGGGAATAAATGTGGTGTGGCATTGATGTTTTAATTTCAGAATTAAACTTTGAAACATATATGTCAAAAGAATCCATACTTTTTAGCCAAATCACATTGAACTTTGTTGCAAAATGAATCAGCAGATTCAGATTTATGTTACTTCAATTGATGAGATTTTAAGTGTATGATATATTTTATTTATATTATTAATTATCAAAAATAAAATTTACTCGGATCAAATTTGACCAAATATCGTACTAACTAGCGTTCTCTTGTTCAAAAACAATTAATTCTAGAGGTACCACACAAAATTAATTCAATATATATTATTTACTATCGTAATTATCATCTTTAATCTCTCATACCACACTGACAGAACATTAATTACCCCAATTTTTTCACCCTTTCAAATTGCAAAAAAGTCCTATATAAACCCCCTCACAGTCTCCTCACAAAGCACACTGACACACATATTCTACTACATACAATAGTAGCATGTCAATTTCCAAGTTATTCTTAGTTGTTCTCCTTGGCGCTCTCATTTGCACCGCAACCGCAAGAGATCTCTCTACAACTAATGACAAGCATGTGAATGTGAGTGGTCTAGGTACTACGAGTGGTCTAGGTACTCCGGGTACTCCGGGAAGTCCGGGTACTACCACTGGTCCGGGTACTCCGGGTACTCCGGGAACTCCGGGTGCTCCGTGTATTGGGGGTACTCGGACTGCTCCGACTGCTCCCACTGCTCCGACTCTTCCGACTATTCCCGGTAGGGGTACTCCGGGTACTCCGGGAACTCCGGGTACTCCGGGTACAGGGTGCACCTCCAGATAAGTGCATCCGGGGTACCCACTGTGGCGCTACCTCCGGTGTTGGGCTAAATGTTTCAGATGGCATCAAATCTTAATGGTTCGATATAATTAATTAGCTAGTTAGTGCAACTGTGATGTGATGCTAGCTAGTATTTTTTTTTTTGTTGTCGAAATAAGGTGATTCTGAATCACGATGTGTATTATCAGTGTAAGGCTGAACTCATGGATGTATTGAATCATGTATACTAAAAATATTTGAAGCTATTGAAAAGTCCTATATAAATTATATATATGTCTACCCCTCAGACTTGAATGAATAATTCCAGCTCCTTGTATATATAAATCCTGCACACACGAGCAGTAAATAAGAACTCTCTGAATAATAACAAGTTATAATCATGGCATTTTTTTGTATGTATACAACTATAGTGAAGCACATTAATTGACTGATACACAACTGATCAATAGTTGGAGGAAGAGGATGCATGATCACCAAGCGATTCAAGAGATATATATTTCTCTAGTCTTTTTGTCTCAGATTATTTAAAAATCTCAAGTCTCATCTCATGGGCCACTCGCCTCAAAGCAAGTAATTTACTTAATTTTCTTCATTGTTCTCTCTATCTCTTTTTAACTGTTACATTGAGCAATTGGTGCCTAAAATTTGTTTATGGCATAAATAGATCAAGCCATTGTTATGAACTTGAATAACGGAAATGTAATTGCAATTTTGTTTGTTGTATGGAAATTTTGAGAATTGGAAAATTGAGTAAAATTATGATAAAATTGGTAAAATAGTTTAATTTTCTACCCTATATATCCTCTTTTTAAAATTACAATAACAATTCTATACAATAAATTAATAATCAATTCAGGCAATTCAACACTTGAATTTTTCAAATTCTAACAATTCTATTTTAATTTTGAAATTAAATTCGGAAAATTTTATCAAAATTTATTGGTAATTTACTGATAATTTACCTTGTCAGCGTTGTAGATCTGAAGTTCTTTGAGTTCTTCTGTCAATTCTAATAATTACAAATTAAATGGAATGTGAAAATAGACAGCAAAATGAGAAGAATTTATTCATTCATTTTTTTTGAAAACGCCACAGAAGAGGGAAGTCGTAGAAAGGGGTTCGGTCCGGGAGAAGAGAAGAAAGAAAAAAGGAAGAGATCGAGGGTCACTGCACAAAAGACAGAGTGTAAGAAAACAGCATCAAATATGTAGTTGCTAAATGGGATTTTATGTGACTGTCGAACAGAAGACGTTTGTAGCACGCTAAGGAACCGCATCAAATATGCGATTATTTAGCGAATTCGCAAAGGAACAGCACCAAACCATTTGGTGTGGTTCCTACCATGCCTTCAAAAAAAATCGTCATCTTTCCGGTTCTATATAAAATATTTATTTCTTTCTAAAAATAAAAAATGTCAGCCTTCTGTTTTGTTCTTTTAAATTTGGCAGTGTTTATTTGCAGGCTAGGACCCTACAACTTATCATGAGTTGCTTGAGATCTCTGAGGGACCCAGCTGTATAAATTCTGTTGTCTCTGCCTGGACTGAATCAGCCAACACTTATGGACTCAAGGACCAACCAATGTAATGCATTGATTACATTATTACATATTACATATTACATCTGAATTTATATTTTTTTTGTAAAAACTTGAGCAGTGTAACAGGCGATTAACAAAAATAAGGAATAAAAAATAAAAAGTGTGAACGTATCAGTACCTAGTTAAACAATACCAACCGAAACTGACAGTCCAGTTACAAACTAATACCCATTAAAAATGCAAACTACCAAACATAACAAGGAGTTTAAAAGAAAAAGAGAATGAATTTAAAACACTTCAAAGAAAATTGAAACTGTATTGAAAAGGAAAGATCTTGTGCAGGTACAACAGGAGCACATGCATGGCACCATGGGACAAAAGGAAGTGACAAAATATATAAATGCAAAATATAAATGACTTCAGCATATACCAAAACCCACTACTCTTTATTGTCTCCTTTCGAGCAAAGGCCACGTGGGGTGTGTGAGTGTATTAAACTTTCTCTTTGACTTTCAACTGAGATATTCCATGTGGGGGGTCCTTCTTGACGATATTATAAGCATAACTAGCTTTATCACAGGCAGATATGTTACCTTTTTACTTGAAATAGTATATGGTTCTGGGTTCTATATTCACATGTAGAATTGTATCCTACGAGGCAATATAACATTCTTTGATGAATTCGTAGAAAAGTCCAGCTTTTGCTTAGCACAAACTGACAGTACCACAATGCCTATCTTACTTTGCAAAATATTTTTCATGTTTCTTTGTCGGCCCTTGTATATTTATAACCAATCCATGCAAGTGGTCACTGATTTGACTCTTTTTCCATATATTCAAGAATCTTTTAGTTTGATCACTGTTGGTATAGTTGATCAAATAGTACTGTATAGTGCAACATGTAGAAGTGATGGATTACAGCATACAAGATAGGGGTGTAAACAGAAGGCCACAAATAAGATAGTATATACAGCATGAGGCTATAGATAAGCCAACTATATATATATATATATATATATATATAGGGAGAGTGGCTAAGGTCTTGGTGCTACCAATTAGTTTTTGCAATTTTAAAGTTCAAATAGTCGATTCAAACCATTAGATGTTCAATCTATATTAAAATCTGCTTGGAGACCAAATTTTACATTTTTTGGAATTTTTTTACTATTTTTTAAGCCACTTTGAAAATAGCAGATCCGGGTGAACAGTAAAAACAGTGCAACCAAATTCTGGACCATGTGATCAGCAATTTTCAAAGTGGCTTAAAAAATAGTAAAAAAATTCCAAAAAATGTAAAATTTGGTCTCCAAGCAGATTTTAATATAGAGATCACATCTAACGGTTTAGATCGACCGTTTGGACTTTGAAAATCCAAAAACGACTTGGTAGCACCAAAGGCCTTGGTCATACCACTTTGATCTTAGCCACTCTCTATATATAGGATTTTGCTAATTTGCTACGCGTAGCATAGAGCCCCTCCGTGCTACGGCTCACTTTTTGAGTTTTCAAAATCCTAACGGTCGATCCGAACCATTCAACATGATCTCCATATGAATATGTACTTGCAAACCAAATTTTACATTTTTTAGAATTTTTTTTACTATTTATTAAGCCATTTTGAAAATCGCTGATCCAATGGTCCAGAAAAGTTTATTGTTGTATACAAATTAGTGTTTTTCTCAATGTGGCTTAATAAATAGTAAAAAAATTCTAAAAAATGTAAAATTTGGTTTGCAAGTACATATTCATATGGAGATCATGTTGAATGGTTCGGATCGACCGTTAGGATTTTGGAAACTCAAAAAGTGAGCCGTAGCACGGAGGGGCTCTATGCTACGCGTAGCACCGTAGCACTGTCATATATATATATATATATAGAGATGGGTTATTGTGCTTTGCAAAGTAAACCCCCCGTTTACTTCGGGCCATATTTTGCATTTTGAAAATCCAAACAACCGATCCGAACCGTTCAACATGTTCTAAATATTGAAATGTGCTTGCATACTAAATTTTACATTTTTTGGAAATTTTTTACTATTTATTAAGCCACTTTGAAAATCGCTGATCCACTGTGAACAGTACAAAAACAGTAAAATTTTCTGGACCACCGGATCAGCGATTTTCAAAGTGGCTTAATAAATAGTAAAAAAATTCCAAAAAATGTAAAATTTAGTATGCAAGCACATTTCAATATTTAGAACATGTTGAGCGGTTCGGATCGGTTGTTTGGATTTTCAAAATGCAAAATATGGCCCGAAGTAAACGGGGGGTTTACTTTGCAAAGCACAATAGCCCATCTATATATATATATATATATATATATCTATATATATATATAGGGGTTGGCTACGGTGCTATGCATAGCATAGAGGGCCTCCGTGCTACGGCTCAATATTTGAGTTTTGAAAATCCTAACGGTCGATCCGAACAGTTCAACATGATCTCCATATGAATATGTACTTGCAAATCAAATTTTACAGTTTTTAGAATTTTTTTTATTATTTTTTTAGATAGGTAAAAAAACACTTGATCTGAATGGTACAGAATTTTCAGACCAAGTGATTTTTTACCTATCTAAAAAATAGTAAAAAATTCTAAAAAATATAAAATTTGGTTTGCAAGTACATATTCATATGGAGATTATATTGAACAGTTCGGATCAACCGTTAGAATTTTGAAAACTCAAATATTGAGCCGTAGCACGGAGGCCCTCTATGCTATGCATAGCATATTAGCAATTTCCTATATATATAGAGAGAGAGAGAGAGTGTAGGGTTAAAATTCACCATTGGTTTTGCACGCCAATCATGCTCCATATTCTTATCTATATTTTCAAAGTCCGAACAGTCAATCCGAACCGTTCACCATGATTTTTGTATTAAAATGTGCTTGGAGACTGAATTTTATATTTTCTAAAAAAATTTACTATTTTTTTAAATAGGTACAAAATCACTGTTTTCACAAAATTATGGACCATTCAAAGCAGTGCTTTTGTACCTATCTAAAAAAGTAGTGAAAAAAATTAAAAAATATATAAAATTTTGTCTCCAAGCACATTTTAATATGAATATCATGTTGAGTGGTTCGAATTGATTGTTCCAACTTTGAAAATAGAGAAAAAGATGTGGAGCATGATTGGAGCACAAAAACAATAATGCATTTTGACTCTACTCATATAGGTAGTATTCGGCTGTACAAGCTTAGGCCTCCTTAGGCTTCCTTAGAGCTCCTTAAGAGACTAACACTAGTGGAAAAAGTACAATTAGTGTCGCCCCATCAGTGTCGGATTTATGTCCTAACCGATACGGATATAGATCAGCAACGGGCACAATATGGACCCGACCTTGATTAGTAGTATTTGTATCGGTTGTTTTTAACAGGCGTTACTGATTAGTAGTATTTGTATCGGTTGTTTAGGTGCGTTCCTGATTAGTAGTATTTGTATCGGTTTTTTTTAACAGGCGTTACTGATTAGTGGTATTTGTATCGGTTGTTTAGGTGCGTTCCTGATTAGTAGTATTTGTATCGGTTGTTTTTAACAGGCGTTACTGATTAGTAGTATTTGTATCGGTTGTTTAGGTGCGTTCCTGATTAGTAGTATTTGTATCGGTTGTTTTTAACAGGCGTTACTGATTAGTAGTATTTGTATCGGTTGTTTTAGGTGCGTTCCTGATTAGTAGTATTTTGTATCGGTTGTATTAGATGCGTTCCTGATAGGTATTAGGAACTGTTATTTTAATAGCCGATACTAATGGGCTAAGTTAGGGTTCATACTGCGCCAAGCTAGGTTGATATCTCATTTTTTTTACTTTTCCTCTTCGGCTTTCCCTCCAGTCTCACCTGAGAGAGACCTCGACGGCGACCCTCACGACGACGCTGCCTAGATAAAATCCTCGCGAAGCTACGCACGCACGACGACGCACGACTGCTGCCCAGAGGAGACACCAGTTTCACGACCTCGCGAAGCTACGCACGCACGACGCACGACGGCTTTCCCTCCAGTCTCACGACCTCGCGAAGCTACGCACGACTGTTGGTAATGCAATTGGCTGATACCTTTCTCAACAAAAGATTGCACCTTTTGCATCATATGATTTCAATTCAAGTGTTTTTTATAATTTCAGATAAGACGAAATCTTGGTTAAGGCACCAGAATGGTCTGAAGACGAAGTCCAGGAGCAAGTTCCAAGAGTTTCTTCAATTGGAAATGGGCGGTGAAACTACCACCGCAGAGGAGGATCTCGAACTGGAGAGGAGGCTTGCAAAAAAACTCAAGGTGCAGCTTTTGTGATTTTGGTTCTTGTGGCTGGTATGGCTTGTCTAGTTGGAGTAGACTTCAGTGCAAAGCTTCTTGCTTCTCTTGCTAAAATATTTCAGGTACAACTTAATTGCTTGGATTTAGGATCAAATTATTCAAGTCAGTGATTTTGGTTCCATTTTGTCCAGGTCCACACCTATATGTACCTACTGGCATTTTGTTTATGCTTAATTGAGACCTCTAGCTGCAAAGTTCAAACTATGGGGGGCAAGTTATATAAAATTGTCTAGAAGTGACCTGAAGAAACCTATTATATTAGCGAGGTCCTTTGAAAGCATATCCTAGATTAAATTGAAATCAGATCAATTTTATTAATTCCTTGAGGTATATAAGATTAGAATGACATTTTAATATTTCTAGTCTATTGTGTTTCCTGTTCTACCTTAATTGCACCTATTAGGCTATTACTGTCTGGGCAATATACTTGTCCATATCTGTGGAAGCCTTTAATTTTCTGTAAATCATGTTATTTCTTTTCCTTTTCTCTCAGGATGAGTACTCAAAGGAAGACAGTCTCTCTCTTAGGAATCTGACCTTATTGTTGTGCTACTTGTGCATTTTTGGGGTCTTTAATTTCCAGGTGCATTATTTCATGCAATTTTGGGTTTCTTGCCAACTGCAGCATATAAATCATAACATATGCAATCAACACCCTACATTTATCTCATTTGCAAACTGACAGTCAATATACCTGGAAGTGCTTGCAAAGCATAATGATTTATGTTTTGTTAAGTGTTGACTAATTTGCTCTTCCTCTAGTGAGCTTTTGTCGCTGTGCCCAAATTAAATTAAACTCAATTTAAGCAGATTTAGAGATTGGTTTTCAATTTTGTATGAATTTAAAGTAACTTGGTTGTGTAAAATATCTGAGGGTTAGTTTGGTCATTTCCGGACTTAAAATTGTTGTCTGGGAATTACAAGTGTGGCAAATGTTGGCTATTATATTAAAGTAGATATTAAGCTAAAAAAAATTCCAGTAGAAATATTTCAACCAGTACATCTTAAGAATTTATGTTATTACTATTTTACAAAAAAAAATTAAACAATTTTAAATCCAAGCTGTTTCAGTTGATGTTACTTATTGCACATTGCTTCTTTTTATGTGCAGTGAGTTGATGTATGATCTTCTGACTGAATTGAGCAAGCGGTTGACAGAATTGGATGTTGCCACTATCTTGACTACCCTACAGTGTACATACCTATTCTGACTGTTTTAGTGTATAATGAGTTTAGGGATTCATTTTTAACACCCTTTTACATTTTTTGTACCTTAGTTTTTTTTACTTTGTTTTGTGGATATATGGAATTAAATTTGGATTTTTTTATGGCAATTAACTTGTTTGATGTCTTTTGTTTGTGATTGTGGCATATTAATTATTGATCTAAATGTGATATTTGAATTAGCTCATGCGAATACCCACATTTTGCAAAAAAAAAAAAAAAAAAAAAAAAAAAAAAAAATATGAACAGTAACGGTTGTTTATTAAAAGGCCGTTCCTGATTGTTAAAATCAGTATCGGTTGTTCTTAAAGGCCGTTCCTGATTATCAATATCAGTATCGGCTAATAACAAACAACCGATCCTGATTGTCCATATCAGTATCGGCTATATCAAACAACCGTTCCTGATTATGAGATTTAGTGTCGGTTATTTAACCGTTCCTGATTAGTTCTACTATCTGTAACAGCTGGGTCAGTGTCGCCTCTAGGTCCGCTACTGATGCGTGTTTTTAACCGTTCCTGATGTGTGTTTTTCCACTAGTGTAAGGAGGTTTAAGCTTGCCAAACACTTGCTCCTTTGTAAAGCTTAAAACCACTTTCTTAAGCCTCATTTTGCCCACAATTTTAAGTTTGCCCATGTTTTTAAGGAACCATTCTACATGGCTTAAGCATTTTGCCAAGCTTAAAACTTTCTTAAGAAAGTTATTTTTCAACTTTATTGCCGAACGGGTGCTCCTTAGTGCAGCTTAAAATTTAAGCTTGATGGGGCTGCCGAACACTACCATATATATTTATGATAATTCCAGCTTATGTTGATCTTTAGGATATATTTAAAATGGCAGATGCATATAAATATTCTCATGATTTTATATTGGGAGTGTATAACATTTAAGTTGATGTAAAACTTGAACGACCCATAACTAGAAATTCATCAAATATATATGAACTAATAAAAACGTTACGACTGTTGATGTTTTAAGTAGTTCAAATTAACTTGATATATGTGCAATATAAAATATCAGATTCGGACCTGATATGGTTAAATTTGACTAGGAATATGATTCAATGGGTTATTGGCTGCAGATCGGACATGTGAAACCATGCAAATATATATTATAGATTAGTAGGTGAATAGTTGCACATACTTTAACTATATGGATATATTACACAAGTACCGAGGTATAGTAAAAGGTGACAATAGGTACTATGTTGATTTTGCCTAAACCATTGCAGTTCACATATTTTGGCTACCGACTCCATGTGAACGTTGAGACTTGAGACTATGTACCCATTATATGATCATTTAGAATATTTATTATTTTATAGACTTGAAGACATACTTGTAGTTTAAAACTGCGGAGATGATAAAAATAGAATTTAAAAAAAATATAGTTAAATGGTTTTTTTTTTTAAAGATCGTAAATAAAAAAAAAATCGTCTAATAATGAGGATGTGTTTTCAAATACAAAAATCACCGGAGCAACGCATGAATATTTGAAATGGAGAGGAAGAAGAGCGGAAAGGAGGCGCAAGAGGTCAAAGACAGGAGGAGGTCAAAGTCAGAATGTAGTGGAACCTCTCTTTCAAAGTTTTTGGTCTTCTGTGGCTAAGACCACCCACCAACTCGTGAAGAAAAAAACAATAATATACAAAACAGAGGTCAAAATGCTTTTTCATATCTTGTCAAAACAACTCCCGAAATTTTTATTTATAACACTTTAAAAAAATAAATTAATAAAATAACCATCGTTTTTGGTCAATTCTAAATCTAACACGGCCGCAGAACACCGGAGCGGACCCATATGAGGGAGGCCGCAGAATGCCGGAGCGGACCCTGTTCTTTATATCCCGAAAATGACAGAGAAATTTCATTCCACACTCTCACACCTTCTCTCTCCTGAGTTAGCTCTCTGATCTGTAAGTTTTTTCTCTCTTCTTTTAAATTTTTTATTTTTATTTCAGTAGATTAATAATTTAATTAGAATAATTAATTTAGAATAATTAAATTAGCAATAATTTAATTAGAATAATTAATTAGAATAATTAATTTAGTTAATTTTTAATTGTAGGTTTCTTCTGTATTGAATTGGAAAAATGGCTCTTATGGTATCCATCTACACTGGTGGGGATGTTTTAACAGGTCCTAACGGGGTTTACTATAGTATTGGACCTGTTACTGTGATCCCGGTATTGCCGGGTACTGATTATTTGGGACTTAAATCAAGTATATGTCAGAATTTGGGGTTGGATCAGGGTCAGTATGACCTTAAAATTGATGCCAAAATTAGCATGCCGACTAGTTCGGCACAAACCTGGTTCCAACTATTTCCAGTTCAGAATGAGGGAGTCTGACAGGTATTGTACAACCAAACCATGAGTTTTTCTGGGGGTGCATACAAGATAATTGACCTATATGTGGAGGTTACCAGAGCCCGGCGTTCGAACCCAGCTATGAGGTTAATCCAGGGTCGTAGTCGGGGTAACTCATCCGGCTCTAGTCCGTCCCCTGTCCAAATTGACCAACCGTCCAGTAGTCGGGCCCCAGTTCAGAGGGACCGACCCTCCCGTCGGGCCCCAGTTCAAAGGGACCAGCCTTCATCTAGTCGGACAGCTCATTGGGGTCAAACTTGTGATCCGGATGAATCCGATGAAGAAGTGGATCCGGAAATACTAGAGGCAGAGGAAAATTGGGGTCCTGTTGATCCTGAGGGTATGAGCGATTATTCTGACCAGGAAGATACCGGGCCTGTGCTCGGCAAACCAAGGACTTTCAAGATGGATCGCGGGTTTCAGATAATGGATCGCGGGTTTCAGCACCCGGTTCATGCTTTCAACGACACATCAGGGTTTATGGAAGTCAATTCGGGTTTGTTTGGAAGTAGGGCAGAGTATGAGAATGAATTGTCCGAGGGACAAATATATGACTCAAAAGAGGAAATGAAGAGCGCAATTGCCAGGTTTCACATCCTTTGCAACAAAGAGGTAAAACCTACGCACAGTGACCGCACAAGAATGAGGTTCAAGTGCAAGGACAGTTACTGTGGGTGGTACATACTCGCAAGGGCCACCGGTTATGGAACACAATGGCGTGTCTCCAAGTGCCCAACACAACATTCATGCCACGCGGATGCGACAAGAACAGATCACGCTCAGTTGTCAGCTGCTATGGTTGCCGAGTGTATATCCGCTCACATGAGGAACGATGTCGACTTGAGTATTCAGGCTGTCCGAATTGCTGTTGCTGAAAGGTACAACGGTCAGATACCGGCGTACAACAAATTATGGCGTGGCCGTGAGTTGGCAATAGCCCGTCAATTTGGCAGTTGGGAGGGGTCATACGCTCTTGTAGTTCCATTGTTGGAGGCAATCAAAAGAAGCAACCCAGGTACTACATTGTTCCTTCAATTTTTATGTCATTTCATTATCAATCAAAAATTGAACTTATTTTTTTAAATTTATTGACAGAAACATTGTTTGAGGTGACCTCATATCCCACTGGTGAACCTGGACCATGGAGGTATTTTCATAGGGCGGCTTGGGCATTTGGACCGTGCATAGCTGCTTTTCAACATATCAGACCGGTCATCACAGTTGATGCATGTTTCCTGTCAGGCCGGTATAAAGGTAACTAATTTGGTTGTTTTCACTTTATTTATTTTAGTTGATTTCGGCTCTTACAAAATGGGTTTTAACCATAGGCAAGCTGTTGATTGCAACCGAGTACGATGCTGAAAATCAGCTCCTCCCGTTGGCTTTTTCACTGGTAGAATCAGAGAGTTATGACGATTGTGCGTGGTTCATGAAATGGTTGCGCCGTAATGTAATCCGCTCCAGATTCATGTGTGTCATCACTGATAGGGGAAAGGGTATCAAGAAGATGTTCAGACAAGATGATATGGGGTGGAACGAGGAGGATGAGGATCAATGTGTTCACCGTCTTTGTGCTACTCACATAGCCGAGAACATGAAGAAGAACGGTTGCAGTGATAAGGCAATCCGTTTTTTTAGAATATGTGTGGCTAAGAGGAAGATGAGGAGGTACGAGCAAGGAATGCAAGCAATGGGGCAGGCATGTGACATTGCCCTCAATTGGCTGGACGGGGTGGGTAAATATTTGGATCAAGATGAGAACGAGTGCCCCAAACCATGGAAGATATTCCAAGCACTGGACGGTGGTTACCGTTGGGGCATCATGACTACAAACGGGTCCGAGTCGCTTAATAAGGTCTTCAAGTCCTCTCGTAGGCTACCGGTTGCAGCAATAATTGAAGACACATTTTACAAATGTATGACATGGTTTGCGCAAAGGAGGGCCAAAGCAGAATGGGAAGTCAGTCAAGGTCAACAATTCTCGTGTCGTGTGCATCAGGTACTTTTATTTGTAGTTCTTTCTTCGTAATTTTTAATTTAATGAACTTTGTTAAAAAAATCTGACTTCTTCATTATTTTTTAATTTTCCGTAGCTGATCAACAAACGGTTCGAGAGGTCCGATAAAATGAAGACGTTGGGGGGCTTTGGAAACAACAACGAGTTCGAGGTAACCTCCACACAGGAGAGAGTTCACGCTTTCATACCTGACGATTCTGGTCGGTTTACCAAGGCCAATTACAAATACACGGTGATAATCGGGGATGATGCCACGGTAACTTGCACGTGCCAGAAGCCTCAATTGGAGAGAATACCGTGCTCTCATGTTCTGTCCGTGTGTCGTCTCCGAGGCATCGACCCTCTCGTATTTGTAAGTCACTACTATCACATCCATACACTGATCAACACATGGAGCGCACAATGGCATGTCTATGGAAATCAGTCGGAATGGCCTCAACACGATGGCCCGGTCCTTGTTTCAGAGAAAAAAAATATTGCTGTGGGCAGAAGACAGCACGACAGAATTCCAATGTGGATGGACGTTCTACATAATAGGAGAAGAGGACACCAAGCCGGCCGAGATACACAAGAAAGACAAAACAGAGCTGCTCGAGCTGCACGAGATTGAGAGTTAATGTTGTTTTTTTAATTGTACTCGTAGAACTGTTGTTTATTTTCGGTTAATTAGACGTATTTGTAATTTCCGATAATATTAGCATTGTTCTATTGTATGCTTCTTTATATGGCTTTCTATTGTAATGTTTCTTTTGATCAAACAAACGACGAACAACAATTTCAGATTAAACGACATTTCAAACATAAGTAATTACACACAACTTCCAGTACAAACTTTACATTTTTGATAAAAATTTCCAAAACAAAATCATAATCAACTTCAGAATCAGATTAAAAAAAAAAAAAAAAAACAGGGGCCGCTCCGGCATAGCGCAGACCCGGGTCCGCTCTGGCATAGTGCGGCCCCATATGAGGGTCCGCTCTGGCATTCTGCGGTCCCCCCATATGGGTCCGCTCCGGCATTCTGCGGCCGTGTTAAATTTAGAATTGACCAGAAACGATGGTTATTTTATTAATTTATTTTCTGATAATGGTATAAATAAAAATTTCGGAAACAACTCTTCCACATATGTATATATACAAAACATGTCTTGTCAAGATAAAAAAATACAAAATAATATCCGGAAATTTGTCAAAATATCCATATATACATGCAAAACATGTCTTTGTCACAAATATCTCGGACCAAAATATCCAAATATATATATATATATACACACACACATGTCTTGTCAAGAAAAAAATATATATCCAAAATAATATCCTGAAATTTAGCAAAATATCCACATATATATGCAAAACAACTTGTCTACATCTCGGACCATATTATTTGTGGATAAGTTTGCACGAGTACTACTGCGCTTTCATATTTTTAGTTCTTTTTCTTCTAAAATAAATTGACGATTATATATCTACCAACAAATATAATATAAAATAGTAAGAAAACTGATGATATATATATATTGGATGTATATATCGTTGGACAAGTGGCCAGGAGCAAAATTTCCTGGCAAATATATTAACAGAATAACAGGTATCAATTTAATTTTGATTTTGTGTCGAAATTTTATGTATATCTATCTATACATGGAACTTATGCTTGAGATCCTGCCGACATCATTTGTTTTAATCTTGCACGAATTTTTAAAGAATCCCGTGAACTTTGGACTGAGCCCAATAAAGTTCTGGTACCGCATAAGATACTCGGAGGTATCCTAGCTAGCTGGCCGACAAACATCAAGCATGTGTACTGATTTATTAAGGCAAAATGAAATGGTGACCTGAGTGATGGAATAGCAAAATTATTGGTGAATTAATATGAAGAATGAGGAAGGCGTCAGAAAAAAACATAGATTAAGAAACCATACATGTTTTGGCAAATGACATTAAACTATCACGGTATGTTTGGATGCGAGTTAGAATGGTTAGAATAGTAAAATTTGAGATTAGTAGATGAGAATAGTGAAAAGTTAGTGATTTTTATATTAGTGTGAAAATTATGCTATTCGGATTAGTAAAAATATTATTTGGATTGTACATTTGAAATAGTAAATAGTTGTAACATAAAACAAATTGTCAACGAGGTACTAATTAAGAGGAAAAATAGGCAAGTAGGATCTCAAACGAATTATCACGACATGAAGATGTCAAAAGTGACATCAACTTTGCCATTTCGGAACTGTGTTAGCGAAAATCCAAGGAAACATTTTTTTCCTCTCTCTTCATACTTCCGAATAGTAGTTATTCCAACATTTACGAGAAATAGAAAATTGCAGCTATTATAGCTATTCTTAGTAACAAAAGTATTGTTTGAATCCACATTGCTATTTCGAATAGCCTCTATTCTCGAATAGTCCCATGTTTTAGCTATTCTCACTTCATCCAAACATACCCTTAGGGAATAAATGTTGCATTGATGTTTTCAGAATTAAACTTTGAAACATATATTTCAAAACAATCCATACTTTTTAGCCAAATGACATTGAACTTTGTTGCAAAATAAATCAGCAGATTCAGATTTATGTTTCTTCAATTGATGAGATTTTAAGTGTATGATATATTTTATTTATGTTATTAATTATCAAAAATAAAATTTACTCAGGTCAAATTCGACCAAATAGTGTACTAACTAGCGTTCTGTTGTTCAAAAACAATTAATTCTAGGGGTACCACACAAAATTAATTCAATTATATATTATTACTATCGTAATTATCATATTTAATCTCTCATACCACCATGGTTCTGAAACTTGGAATCGGAATCGGAATTAGATACTTGACCGTGGAATCGGAATCGGATGAATCGTCCAGAATCAGAAGAATCGGATCGGAAACTCGGATTTCTTTTGGCAAAAGCTTATTTTGTAACAAAAAAATAGAAAAAATTTGATAAAAAAAATAATTGGAAAAAAATATGTTAAGACAAAAAATTACACTCAAATATTTCACTAATTATATAATATAATACAAGCATTACAAATATAACACTATTTCTTTTATTGCCAAAAGCTATGCCGAGCTGGCTGGATCACCTCATCGTCCTCTGTATTAAAATACAAAGGGGAATATTGTTGTACAGAGCCAAAAAATGAAGACATTAATATAGTGTTAAATGAAGAATTATTAACATCCTCATATCCAACATATGGATTGTATGTGCTAGAAATTTTTTTTGTAAGCACAATTTTTTTTTGTGATTTGAAATCATAGATTAACAACTATTTCGAAAAAAACGTAAACAACCGAAGGACTCGGTCTGACTCGGCCGAGTCAAACACTGTTCAACCGAGTTTTGATGAAAAACTCGCATGGGCGCGAGACTTGGATAAAACTCGGATAGGGCCCGACTGATACCGAGTTGACTCGGCCGAGTTTCCAAACCATGGTAAATAATTTAATTGAATTAATATTGAGTGGTACCCCTAGAATTTATTGTTGTGTCATTCTTTTCAGAACTTAAGGACCAGTTCGATAAAAGTGAGACAGTAAATTTTGAACTACATAAGTTATTGTTCGGTCAATTTTTTTATTGTTCCGTCAATTACCCACCGTATTATATATGTTTTTAATCTACAGTTTTAAAACAAATTATAGTAAATTATGTAAAGCCTGTAGGCACAGAAGTATCATGTGGAGAGCATGGCCTGTACAGTTCCAAGACGGAAGGCCTACAGAGAAAAATATTGCCATTTATTTCTTTGCTAGGGATTGTGAGAGTTATGAAAATTATTACATGAAGCTTGTGGAGAGCATGCACAAAAACAAATTATAGTAGTTTATGTTATTTTCTCATGACTTGCTCATTGTCCATATTCTCCAATAATTTTACTATCCATCACTTAAGTCTGTTTGGGTTGGTATTGTTTAATTAGGTACTGATACGTTCACACTTCTCTCTTTTTCTCTTTTTTGTTTTTCAACTTGTTTTTTGTAATTGTAAAAACCTATGTTTGGGTTGATACCACACTGACAGAACATTAATTACCCCAATTTTTTCACCCTTTCAATTTGCAAAAAAGTCCTATATAACCCCCTCAGACTCTCCTTGCAAAGCACAACAAGTGAATAACACAAAAAGACCAAGACACATATATTCTACTACACACAATAGCCTAGCATGTCAATTTCCAAGTTATTCTTGGTTATTGTCCTTGGCGCTCTGGTTTGCACCGCAACCGCAAGAGATCTCTCTACAACTAATGACAAGCATGTGAATGTGAAAGGAGTCTCCACTGGTGCAGATGCTGCAGACTCAAAAATTCTAGGACTAGGTCTAAATATTCCGGACCTAGGTCTAGGTATTCCGGGAATTCCGGAAACTCCGGGAACTCCGGGAATTCCGGAAACTCCGAAAACTCCGGGAATTCCGGAAACTCCGAAAACTCCGGGAATTCCGGAAACTCCGAAAACTCCGGGAATTCCAGAAACTCCAAAAACTCCGGGAACTGGTCTAGGTACTCCGGGAACTCCAGGAAGTCCAGGTACTACCACTGGTCCAGGTGCTCCGGGTACTCCTGGAACTCCGGGTGCTCCGTGTAGTAAGGGTACTCGGACTGCTCCGACTGTTCCGACTGCTCCTACTGCTCCGACTATTCCGGGTAGGGGTACTCCGGGTACTCCGGGAACTCCGGGTACTCCAGGTTCTGGGTGCGTCCCCAATTAGGTGAATCCCGGGTACCCACTGTGGCGCTACCTCCCGTGTTGGGCTAAATGTTTGAGATGGCTTCAAATCTTAATGGTTCAATATGATTAATTAGCTAGTTAGTGCAACTGTGATGTGATGCTTGCTAGTATGTTCTTTTTTTTTTGTGTGTGTGTAGAAATAAGGTGATTCTGTTTCATGATTTGTATTGTCAGTGTAAGGCTGAAATCATGGATGTATTGAATCACGTCAATGAATATATAAAAATTAAAGTACTGAACCTGAGGAAGTTAATATAAAGAATTGATAGTCTCGCTAATTATGTTTATAGAGTTGTTTCTGCTGAGTCTATAAATCAGCTGCAATTATATATGTTATATGGGAGAACTATGCAATTGTCTAATCTCTGAAAAAACAAATGAATGCCAAATTAACAATAAATTTAAGCACTTCACATTTCCTTTCAAAAAGTATACTAAAAATATTTATGCCTTCTTTAAAAAAATGATGAAGCTTGATAAGCTATATATAACTAGAACTGGTAGAGAACCAGCAGAAAAAATGTTTGAAGCTATTGAAAAGTCCTATATAAATTATATATTTGTGTACCCCCTCGGACTTGCATGAATAATTCCAGCTCCTTGTATAAATCCTGCACAAACGAGCAGTAAATAAGAAGTCTCTTAATTTATTTGTATGTATATAACTATAGTGAAGCACAATAATTGACTGATACACAAATGATCAATAGTTCGAGAAACATAGGATGCATGATCACCAAGTGATTCAAGAGATATATATATATTTCTCTAGTCTTTTTGTCTCAGATTATTCAAAAATCTCGAAGTCTCATCTCATGGGCCACTCGCCTCAAAGCAAGCAATTTACTTAATTTTTTTCATTGTACTCTCTCTCTCTCTTTTTAAGTGTTACATTGAGCAATTGGTGCCTAAAATTTGTTTATGGCATAAATAGATCAAGCCATTGTTATGAACTTGAATAAGTACGCCTTGGTTACGGACCGTACTGGCTGATACAGTCTGTATTCATATCATGTCACTGAGGGGTTTAATGCGTATCGCGCTATCTCCTGGTTCGTATCCGACTAGGTCCGTATTAGTCAGTGCGAGCCGTAACAGATACTTAGTCGATGAGCGTCGCTTATCCGATTGACATGATTCTTGCTCCATTTGATGTGAAATAGTCTCAAAAAATGTTTTCTACGATAGAATATAAAGAAGGGTGACAGTAGCCTTTTTCTCTAATTAATTAAACATAAGTGTGAGATAATATGCAAAATCTAAGCCAAAAACCTACGTAATTCATCATCATTTTGTCTCTGATCTGGGAGATGAAAGGTGAGCGTCTCAGGACGCCATCGCTCAACGAGCCCGGAAGATAAGCCATCATCATGGTTCTCCTCGGCCATCTGGGATAGCTGAAACAATCTCATCGCACATAGTGTCCTCCCGTATGTCGGCTGGTACTGTAGCCACATGCAGTTGTGACGAACCGTAACTGCATCCAAACCCTGCATTGAATTAAAAAATCAGATCAAGTTCATTCATAGAAAAAAAATTAGGTTATTAGTATTTTTATAAATATGACTAATTTATAACTTACCCCAGTGGCAGCCTCTAGAATCCGGTGCTCCGTATTCAGATATCACAAGAAGTCGCTGACCCTGTCAGTGCGACTCCGGATATCCGGAATATCTGCCAACGCACTCTCGATGTACTGGGACATCTTGTATGAAGTAACTATAGGGCCATGTTGTGTACCTCTACTGGAAGATGGTACACCCCTACTGGAAGACGATATATCTCTACCTTTATTTGATAATTTTTTTCTATTTGCGTTGGTACCAATTTTGGTCAAATATGAGAATTTTGGTAAAATAAACCTAATTAAATTTTGGTACAAGTCCAGTTTAATGTTGGTGCTCAAACAATTAATTTTGGTAAAATAAACCTAATTAAATTTTGGTACAAGTATAATTTAACTCAAACAATTAATTTTGGTAAAATAAACCTATTTAATTTTTGGTACAAGTCTAGTTTAATTTTGGTGCTAAAACAATTAATTTTGGTAAAATAAACCTATTTAATTTTTGGTACAAGTCTAGTTTAATTTTAGTGGTCAAACAATTAAAATTTGGTACAATTCTATTTAAATTTTGGTCATATTCTAATTCTAAACTCTAAATTAATATCTAATTCTAAACCATAAATCTAAATTCTAAAACTAAATTCTAAACCTAAACCTAAACCCTAAATTAATATCTAATTCTAAATCATAAATCTAAATTCTAAACCTAAACCCTAAATATAAACCTAAACCCTAAATCTAATTACTACTTTAAACTAAAAAATAAAACTAGAAAAGAAGAAGAAAACTTATCCGAGGTCGAAGGGATTGAAACTTCTTTGAATTGATACGAAAAATAAAACCGGCGGACCCCTTATATATTATCCCTAGGGGACAGCACCGGCATTATGAGGCCCCATTCCAGGGTCCGCATCAGCATTCTGCAGTCCCCATTAAATGAGATCGCAGAATACCAGTGCAGCCATGGTAGATCTCGAATCGAATCCGTAGTTTTTTGGTTAATTTTTTTTGAATGTATGCTAACTTTAAAAATTTCGGTGACTTTAGCATAGGTAAATATACAATAGAGCAATTCTAATAATTACCACCCTCTAATTCTACCCTAGTAAAGTTGCTTGCAAAAATGTTTATTTCTCTTATGGTATAATCAGTAGATAATTAATCATATAAGCAACAAAAGCAAACTCTTCTTCATTTCACGTAAATTTTTCGAATTTTGTTTATTTTTCTTTAATCGAGGATATTATAACAATTGGAGATTTGCTAACAGTAAAACTTCTATATTATTTTCTGCCATCCGAATAAACTAATTATGATAGAAAAGTAAATACAGTAATTTATACATTAGTAGGGGATTTGCTCCAAATGCGTTTTCCTCTTTTCCAACTAATGGGGATGTGCTTTTGTTGATACTTCACACTTGAATTCCATTAATTTTTTGGGTTGATAAGATATCATCATGACTAAATTGATAGGATCGATTTAATATAGAGTCAAACTTGATATATTTTAATAGTGGAAGAGAGAATACTCTATGGTAGAAAATTTACTTTTATTATCAATATTCTCTTACTCTCTTACATTCAAAAGACTCTTTCACATTATATAGACCCATAGGAACTTTCTATACACTCTACTATCACTAAATAACATTTAAACCTCTCATTAACACTCGCTATTTCCTATACACGTTTTTTATCTTTCAAGATAACTTAGAAGACCACAATATAACTTTTAGAGAGTTCCAACAATTAACTAATACATTTGACTACTAATTAAGTTTATTAATTTCTAACATAAATTAAGACAATTGAAGATACAAATTCAGCTACTAATTTAATAAACCACAAAAGTGACTTAATTGCCTTCAGATTTTGAAACAAGATACCATTCAGCGTAGTATCTATACCGCTCATCCAGAATCTCAAAGCTTATTGATTGATTTTTCTGAATATCTACCCGTACACCGATCGGACCAGAGACATAGATATCTATTTCTGAGTTTGAGAGGCTGAGACAATGCATATATATACTCAATGACAGTGATCTCTCTTTCGCTCTATCGCAAAGGTGATGTCATATTTTCGGGAGTTAATTTCTTTTACTGCAAAAATTATTCCACAAACACTGAATATATTCTCATGCATAAATGTTGTGTTTTTTTGTTGTTCGTCTAAAATCAGAACTGGTACATGGCCTGTGTATGTTACAAGGGATCAATATCAGTCCTGGTACTATACTTTTCAGAAGGTTAATTGATTTTTTTTTTCCTGGTACAAAATTTGGAGGCCTTGAGGAGCATAAATATCATAGACAGTGAGCTTCTGTACAAGCCGGAGATTTACTGGTAACCGTGTCAATTTTGTTCCTCAATATGTTGATATGCTTAGTCTTATCAAAATATATTTCAAAAATATACATGGTTGTAGTCAGTGTTTTTAAATGCGGTTGCATGGACCGCATATGCATATTCAATCGGCAGCCGTGCTTAGAACGTAATGTAGTCCCTCTCATACGGTTTTGAGTATGTGGGTGTAAAATTTAAAATGCGGAGCATGGAACCAAAATTTAAAATGTGTTATGCGGACCCCACCCAAAATCTCAAATTTAATATGTATTATGCGATTTATAATTGTTGCATACATAATTTGTTGTTTATGCAGAAAGCAAGTTTAATTCTAATTATGAAGCAACAATTAGCAGATTTTATTATTGTGCAAAAATTTATTGTATTTTTCACATACAATAAGGCACACTTCATGCTATTTATGTGGAAATAAATTCAAATACACGCATATGAATATATGTGTCTATATAAATTCTCATTTTAAAATCTGCATATATAAATCCGCTATAAAATTTGCAATGCTGCCACATACCGCATATGCAGTATGCAATATTGGTCTTACGCATGTATGAACAAAATCAAATTCTAAAACATTGGTTGTAGTAATACTGTTAGGCATATGGTCCTTGTTTTCTTTGTCCAATGAATATGCTTGTTAGGTTTTATAACTATCGAAGTCCATCTATTTAAGGCCCACTGTTGTTCCTTTCTAATATAACATTCGGCCCAATTAACCAATTCGTCAGGCGGCCCAACTAACTCCTTAAATGGAGAATTTGGCAGTGGTGTCAAGTATGTAAGTTTGGTTGGTTAAAAAGGATAAAGAAGATGGTTAACAAATTGATGAAAGGAAACCTATTATATGGGTCAACTATTATTATTTATAAATTTTCTGTTTAATTAGACTATGATTTGATATTTACAATATGAACACAGCTCCTTTCCAAATTAAAAAGAAAAATGAAGGATGTTAGTAGACAAAAAAAGCAAAAATGTATGTTACTAAAATAGTTTCAATTTGATTATTTTAAAAGATTTGGACATTGAAAAAATATCTGGTGTATACAATTATATAATATAGCAAATTATATTTCACGACTAAACATAATATTGATCGGGTGGCTTATTTTCCTTAGTCCCACAATTAAATTAAATAAGGAGATATCCTTATCATAATCAGGGGCGGACCCACATGGTCCGGGGGTGCAACTTATTTTTTTTGCCTTCCTCTGATCGACTATGCTTCCTCTGAAAATTTTTTTGTCTTCCTCTGGATGTTTGATTTGTAATTCGGATAATGAACTTGAGTTATATATTTCAAAATTTACTTTCTCTCACATTCGTAATTATCAATTTTTATCTCTCGTACCACCACATCAATTACCCCAATTCATTCACCCCATTTGCACCGCACCCGCAAGAGATCTCTCTACAAATAATGAAAAGCATGTGAATGTGAAAGGACACTACAACAAAAAACACATTTATTATCGCTCTTTTACCATCTGGTGTCTTTCCACACGGATGATGTATGTAACAAGTGGCAGTGCTGTAATTACGTTGAACTTTTTACCGACTGTTTGGTCTAACCAACCGATGACGTTGATGGCCCCCCTCCTTTGCCATTGAGTATAGTTTAAGTAGAGTTAGTATTGGGTGACTCTTCGATATCGGTTTGGCTCAACGGACGATGGCATTGAGGGGGTGACTTTTACCATTTGTTTGTTACATGAGCCGTTGGTGTTAGTACAAAGCAATAACACATATTCTGAGGGGCAACGCTGTAAATAATTGGAACCTCAGTTTTAGTATACACTGTCTGCTCTATATATTGGACCAATGGTGGTGATGTTATATATATATAGGAGTTGGCTACGGTGCTATGCATAGCATAGAGGGCATCCGTGCTACGGATCAATATTTGAGTTTTCAAAATCCTAAAGGTCGATCCGAACCATTCAACATGATCTCCATATGAATATGTACTTGCAAACCAAATTTTACATTTTTTAGAATTTTTTTACTATTTTTTTAGATAGGTAGAAAAACACTTGATCTGATGAATGGTACAAAATTTTCAGATCAAGTGATTTTCTACTTATCTAAAAAAATAGTAAAAAAATTCTAACAAATGTAAAATTTAGTTTGCAAGTATATATTCATATGGAGATCATGTTGAACGGTTCGGATCGACTGTTAAGATTTTGATCGTGATATTGTATGGTATATATCATCTATACTGTTTGGATAGTCATAACATATACTGCTAGGTATTTCTTATGATTTATAAAATAAAATAAAAAGTTTTGATATCATTGCCAACACGACATGGATTACAATGCAACCCAAGCCCAGCCGAATTATATGTGAGCTGAACAAAGTGAACAAACCGTTCTCTCGGACTCTCTCCCGTGATTAATTGCATCTGCATTCTATTGTTTGATTGATTGGACTCCGATTGTCAAAATTAGCCCAAATATATATATATACAGTGCTTGGCTACTATGCTTATATAAGCAAAAGCCCACATATGCTTAAATGAGCATTTTTGTGTTTCCAATGTTCAAATGGTCGATCCGACCGTTCATCTTGTTCTCCATATTAATATGTGCTTGGAGACTAAATTTTACATTTTTTTGAATTTTTTTACTATTTATTAAGCCACTTTGAAAATTGCTGATCATATGGTCCAGAATTTTGGAAACACTGTTTTTACTGTTCACCCAGATCAGCAATTTTCAAAGTGGCTTAATAAATAGTAAAAAAATTCAGAAAAATGTAAAATTTAGTCTCCAAGCACATATTAATATGGAGAACAAGATGAACGGTCGGATCGACCATTTGAACATTGGAAACGCAAAAATAAGTTATAAGCATATGTGGGCTTTTGCTTATATAAGCATAGTAGCCAGCCCCTATATATATATATATATAGAGAGAGAGAGAGAGTAGAACTAGGGTGCTCTCGAGTTCACCAAGCCCTTGGTGAACTCAAGTCCAAAACTCACACAAAACATGTCTTGTCAAGAAAAAAATACAAAATAATATCCTGAAATTTATCAAAATATCCACATATATATGCAAAACAAGTTTGCATGAGTACTGCTCTTTCATATTTTTAGTTATTTTTCTTCTAAAATAAATGGACGATTATCTATCGACAAATATAATATAAAATAGTAAGAAAACTGATGATAGATAAGATTAAAGTTAAAATTTAAATAAAAATAAAAAACAACGGACCTAAACAAGCGGGGGCATATATGCCATTTAAATATGCTGGATGCATGCTAAAATTACTTTATTGAGAAAATATTTGGCTTTGTCAAAGAACAATTTTATCCAATAGGAAAACACAATTTAGTACGGAACGGACAAAAATTTTGTGAATCATGTGCAAATTTAAAAATTCATACGATTCATACTTATTTGAATAAATTGTATATATTTTTTTTGTAATTTATATTGTATAGGATGTATCAATTTATTAACAGAATATATTAACAGAATAACAGGTATCAATTTAATTTTGATTTTGTGTCGAAATGTATGTATATCTATCTATACATGGAACTTATGCTTGAGATCCTGCCGAAATGACTTGACTAGCCAGGATTTATTAATCTTGCCCGAATTTTTAAACAATCCCGTGAATTTTTTTTTTGAGTAATCAATGGAAAAAAAGGATAAAGAAAGAATAGTATTTTTTTGAGTTTTTTGATAAATAAAGAAAAAAAGGATAAAAAAAAGGTCTAGTCCACATTTCATTAACCATCATTGGTAAGAGTTTTTTTAGTTTCTGAAATAGAAACACGGATTATAAAAGGATAGTAAATAAAAATGGGAAAAAAGATAAAAAAAGAAGAAAGCAACCGACGACAACAGCACTAAAAAAAGAAATCTTCATCCTGAACTTCTCAGTCGACATTTAAATCTTTTGACCGGTCAGGCATACCAATTCTGAACCGTGTATTTACTTCTTGTGCCAGTTGAGCCGTGTCTTTGCTCAGTTCCCAATAAAGTTTTGGTACGATTTGAAGTGACTCACCTCCATGGGTCTGGCACGTCCGTACCGAATATATATAAGATACTCCGGAGCTAGCTGGTTCGATAAACATCAAGCATGTGTACTGATTTATTAAGGTAGAATGAAATGGTGACCCAAGTGATGGAATAGAAAAATTATTGGTGAATTAATATGAACAATGAGGAAGCCGTGAGAAAAAAAAACATACAACACATAGTTGCTTCTTTCAAACCCATCAAAGAAACCATACATGCATGTTTTGCCAAATTAAATGACATCAAACTTTCAGGGAATAAATGTGGCATTGATGTTTTCAGAATTAATCCATACTTTTTAGCCAAATGACATTGAACTTTGTTGCAAAATAAATCAGCAGATTCAGATTTATGTTTCTTCAATTGATGAGATTTTAAGTGTATGATATATTTTATTTATGTTATTAATTATCAAAAATAAAATTTACTCGGGTCAAATTCGACCAAATATCGTACTAACTAGCGTTCTGTTGTTAAAAAACAATGAATTCTAGAGGTACCACACAAAATTAATTCAATTAGATATTATTTACTATCGTAATTATCATCTTTAATCTCTCATACCACCATGGTTTTGAAACTCGGAATCGAAATTGGAATCGGAATCGGATACTTGACCGTGGAATCGGATTTGGATGAATCGGCTGGAATCGGAAGAATCGGATCAGAAACTCGGATTTTTTTGACAGAAGCTTGTTTTGTAGCCAAAAAAATAAAATTAACATCTTTAATCTTTCATACCACCATGATTTTATTCAAAATTGATTATTCTCAATGTATTATTAAAAAAATTGTTTTTATCACTAAACTATGATTTTTTGTGTGTAAAGTAAGGATGTTAATTTTATTTTGTAAATTAATAAACAGGATTTTTAATGTTAGATTGACTATTACAGTTTTTAAATTATTAGATCTTTTAATAAATGAACTTAAATTAGGTTGTGTGTACATGTTAGCTTGCAACAGAGAATCCCAACTTCAAACCTCGGAGGAAGAGAAACTAACACATCGATATTGGAACTTCTTTTTGTACTTTTTTTTTGTACTTGCATTATAATATATGGCAAGAGACAAGAAGAAAACAAGGAGTAGATACCAATTTTATAAAATTGTATATTTTTCTTTCAAAAAGAAGTGGGTAGATTGTGAAATTAATTAATGATTTTGGATATTAATAAAAATTTCGGATGAATGATACTCTATGTTGCATGGATACGGATAGGGTATTGTATCGGATACGATACAGATACCGCGATACGTCAATTTTAAAAAATTCCGGATACGATACGGGTACTATATATATTTTATTTTAATTATTTTATTAATTTAACATTTCCATTATATAATTAAATATCAAAATCAACTTAAGTATGTGTTAAATATAAACGTTAGTAGTTTGAAACAACAAAAGTGCTATAGTGCAGTGGGAAAGTAATGCGTCGCTTAGCTAGTGGAGCCAAGTTCGATTCTCAGTTGGGGCAAAAAAAAACATTTTACCATGCGCGGTGCACAGGACTGGGTCCATGCGTGGGGTGCACCATGGTGTTTCGGCCGTTTCAATCCGTATCGGAGTTGTATCAGATGGTTTGAGATACGCCACATCATCCAATACGCCAGCTGGCGTATCCAGTATGTATCGGGTCCGTATCGTATCCGTATTAGTATCCGATACGCACCCGATACGGGTACGGGTCCTAGTTTGAAGTATCCGAGTAACATAGATGATACTGTATAGTTTTATTCATGGTTTATACATATCTATTTAATGACACTATTTTATTTGTTTATGTAATATGTACCGTATTTGATATGACGGGTACGGATAAGACTTTTTTTATTTAGCTTATAAGGTACGGGTAAAAATAATTTTTTTTTCATTAACATATTGTGTAAGTGTATATTCTTATTGATTCAATACTTTACATGCATTTACATACGAAAATTTTAAATTTTAGAATTAATTTAGTATAAAGAATCAATAAGAAAAATAAAGTATGAATATTAATGTCGATATTAAAAATATATACTAATGTCAAAAACATTCTTTGCATAAAACAAGAATGACCTGATAATATTATGAAAAATTTTAAATAAATATTTTTTTTTCTTATTGATTCTTATTAGATCCGAATCATTTGTTTTAATCTTGCACGAATTTTTAAAGAATCCCGTGAATCTTTAGACTGACCCCAATAAAGTTTTGGTACGATTTGAAGTGACTCACCTCCATGGGTCTGGCACGTCCGTACCGCATATATATAAGATACTCCGGAGCTGGCCTAGCTAGCTAGCTGGTTCGATAAACATCAAGCATGTGTACTGATTTATTAAGGCAGAATGAAATGGTGACCCAAGTGATGGAATAGAAAAATTATTGGTGAATTAATATGAACAATGAGAAAGCCGTGAGAGAAAAAACATAACACATAGATGCTTCTTTCAAATCCATCAAAGAAACCATACATGCATGTTTTGCCAAATGACATTAAACTTTCAGGGAATAAATGTAGCATTGATGTTTTCAGAATATTAATCCATACTTTTTAGCCAAATGACATTGAACTTCGTTGCAAAATAAATCAGTAGATTCAGATTTATGTTTCTTCAATTGATGAGATTTTAAGTGTATAATATATTTTATTTATGTTATTAATTATCAAAAATAAAATTTACTCGGGTCAAATTCGACCAAATATCGTACTAACTAGCGTTCTGTTGTTAAAAAACAATGAATTCTAGAGGTACCACACAAAATTAATTCAATTAGATATTATTTACTATCGTAATTATCATCTTTAATCTCTCATACCACTATGGTTTTGAAACTCGGAATCGGATACTTGACCGTGGAATCAGATTTGGATGAATCGGCCAGAATCGGAAGAATCGGATCAGAAACTCGGATTTTTTTGACAGAAGCTTGTTTTGTAGCCAAAAAAATAAAATTAACATCTTTAATCTTTCATACCACCATGATTTGCTTAAAATTGATTATTCTCAATGTATTATTAAAAAAATTGTTTTTATCACTAAACTATGATTTTTTTGTGTAAAGTAAGGATGTTAATTTTATTTTGTAAATTAATAAACAGGATTTTTAATGTTAGATTGACTATTACAGTTTTTAAATTATTAGATCTTTTAATAAATGAACTTAAATTAGGTTGTGTGTACATGTTAGCTTGCAACAGAGAATCCCAACTTCAAACCTCGGAGGAAGAGAAACTAACACATCGATATTGGAACTTCTTTTTGTACTTGCATTATAATATAAGGCAAGAGACAAGAAGACAAGGAGTACATCCCAATTTTGTAAAATTGTATATTTTTCTCACAAAAAAAAGAAAAAGCTTGCATGTATAAAATAAAAAGATAAACTTAACCAGTGGCGAAAACAAGGAGTAGATCCCAATTTTATAATAATTACATGAGTGAGCCTATGGTGCTATGCATAGCACGGATGGGGTCCGTGCTACGGCTCAAAATTTGACTTTTCAAAATCCTAACGGTCGATCCAACCGTTCAATGTGATAACCATATGAATATGTACTTGCAAACTAAATTTTATATTTTTTCGAATTTTTTTACTATTTTTTTAGATAGGTAGAAAAATCAGTGTTTTCTGAAAATTTTGGACCATCAAAATTCTACCTATCTAAAAAAATAGTAAAAAAATTCGAAAAAATATAAAATTTAGTTTGCAAGTACATATTCATATGGTTATCACATTGAACGGTTGGATCGACCGTTAGAATTTTAAAAAGTCAAATTTTGAGCCGTAGCACGGACCCCATCCGTGCTATGCATAGCACCATAGCCTCACTCTAATTAGATTATGCAGTCTCACTCTAATTATTATAAAATTGGGCTCTACTCGTTGTTAGAGGTGTAAATATAGCACTTTTTTTACTCATTTATACCGTATTTGATTAGAGAGATACGGATAAGATTTTTCTTTCTTTTTAGCTTATTTGAGTACGGATAAGAATAAAATTCCTTTTTGTTAGCATAATAGTTAAGAATACGAGTAAAGATTATTCCTAACCAGTATCCTATACGGTAATAATTAAAAAAATTATAAAATTATAGATATAAATATATTTATATGGAGATGATGAATGTTCCGAAATTTTTATTAATATTCAAAATTATTAATTAATTTCACAATCTACCTATTTTTGCTTAGAATTTTTAGAAATGACCAAACCGTAAACTTTGTTTCCGGTTTCAAGCTCTCTTTCCACAAACTTTCTTTCCGGTTCCTGCTCCTCTAAAACTGCAAACTTTGTTTTTGGTTCTAGAGCGTGCTCTCCGTGTCCAGTCTCCTCTATGAGCTGGCAAGCTCTCCCAAAAGGAAACATAAATCAATTTAATCACTCTCCATTTAATCTTCCACTTGAACCTCCCCATCCAGTACCATATTTGAACTTCCACGCGTGGTCTGGTACATCCGTACCGCATATATATAAGATACTCCGGAGCTAGCCTAGCTAGCTGGTTCGATAAACATCAAGCATGTGTACTGATTTATTAAGGCAGAATGAAATGGTGACCTAAGTGATGGAATAGCAAAATTATTGGTGAATTAATATGAACAACGAGGAAGCCGTGAGAGAAAAAACATACAACACATAGGTGCTTCTTTCAAAGGGTAGAAACCCATCAAAGATACTATACATGCACGTTTTGCTAAATGACATTAAACTTTCAGGGAATAAATGTGGCATTGATGTTTTCAGAATTAATCCATACTTTTTAGCCAAATGACATTGAACTTTGTTGCAAAATAAAACAGCAGAATCAGATTTATGTTTCTTCAATTGATGAGATTTTAAGTGTATGATATATTTTATTTATGTTATTAATTATCAAAAATAAAATTTACTCGGGTCAAATTTGACCAAATATCGTACTAACTAGCGTTCTGTTGTTCAAAAACAATGAATTCTAGGGGTACCACACAAAATTAATTCAATTAGATATTATTTACTATCGTAATTATCATCTTTAATCTCTCATACCACCATGGTTTTGAAATTCGGAATCGAAATTGGAATCGGATACTTGACCGTGGAATCGGCCGGAATCGGAAGAATCGGATCGGAAACTCGGATTTTTTTGGCAGAAGCTTGTTTTGTAGCCAAAAAATAGGAAAAAATTAATAAAAATAATTTGTAAAAAAAATATGTTAAGACAAAAAATTACACTCAAATAATCCACTAATTATATAATATAAGACAACCATTACAAATATAACACCCTTTTTTTATTGCCAGAAGCTATGTCAAGTTGGTTAGATCACCTCATCGTCCTCTGTATTAAAATACGAAAGAAAATATTGTTGTACAGAGGAAAAAAAAAAAAAAACATTAATATAGTGTCAAATAAAAAATTATTAACATCCTCGTATTCAGCAAGCACTGCTGAGCACTGAAGCAAGCAAAGACAGCTATCATAGATAGAAGCCTACGCAGGGATACTACAGACAGCTTTGTAGAGTAGAAAGATAGAAGAATTGCCAGGGAGGATTATTTAGTGAAAAGCAGAAAAAGCCTTGAAAAAACCTTGACTGCCGACGTAACTTTTGAGCCTTGACTGCCGACGTGGATTGTACTATTTCTACTTAGGTAATTGCCTATGGATTGAATGTGCTAGAAATTTTGTTTTGTGAGCATAATTTTTTTTTGATTTGAAATCATAGATCAACAATTATTTTGAAAAAAAATGTAAAATAACCGAAGGACTCGGTCTGACTCGGACCAAAAATCAGATAACTCAGTCTGATTCGGCCGAGTCAAACACTATTCAACCGAGTTTTGATGAAAAACTCACATGGGCGCGAGACTCGGATAAAACTTTGATCGGACCCGACCGATGCCGAGTTGACTCGGCCGAGTTTTCAAACCATGGTAAATAATTAAATTGAATTAATATTGAGTGGTACCCCTAGAATTTATTGTTGTGTCGTTTTTTTTAGAACTTAAGGACCAGTTGGATAAATGTGAGACAATAAATTTTGAACTACACAATTTATTGTTCGGTCAATTTTTATATTGTTTCGTCAATTACCCACCTTATTATATATGTTTTTAATCTACAGTTTTAAAACAAATTATAGTAGTTGTATGTTATTTTCTCATGACTTGCTCATTGTCCATATTCTCCAATTAGGTACTGATACGTTCACACTTTTCTCTTTTTTGTTTTTTAATTAACTTGTTTTTTGTAATTGTAAAAACCTATGTTTGGGTTGATACAACACTGACAGAACATTAATTACCCCAATTTTTTCACCATTTCAATTGTAAAAAAAGTCCTATATAAACCCCCTCAGGCTCTCCTCACAATGCACAACAACCTAATAACACAAAAAGACCAAGACACGTATATTCTACTACACACAATAGCCTAGCATGTCAATTTCCAAGTTATTCTTGGTTATTGTCGTTGGCGCTCTCGTTTGCACCGCAACCGCAAGAGATGTCTCTACAACTAATGACAAGTATGTCAATGTGAAAGGAGTCTCCACTGATGCAGATGCTGCTGACCCAAAATTTTATGTAAGTAATGGACTAGGTCTAGGTACTGCGAGAACTCCGAGAACTCCGAGAACTGGTCTAGGTACTCCAGGAACTCCGGGACGTCCGGGTACTACCACTGGTCCGGGTGCTCCGGGTGCTCCTGGAACTCCGGGTGCTCCGTGTGGTAAGGGTCGGACTGCTCCGACTGTTCCGACTGCTCCGACTGCTCCGACTATTCCGGGTAGGGGTACTCCGGGTACTCCGGGAACTCCGGGTACTCCAGGTACTGGATGCCACTCCAAATAGGTGCATCCGGGGTAGCCACTGTGGCGCTACCGCCAGTGTTGGGCTAAATGTTTGAGATGATATCAAATATTAATGGTTCGGTACAAGTAATTAGCTAATTAGTGCAACTGTGATGTGATGCTAGCTAGTATGTTTTTTTTTTTGTGTGTAGAAATAAGTTAAGTGATTCTGAATCATGATTTGTATTATCAGTGTAAGGCTGAAATCATGGATGTATGGAATCATGTCTATTAATAAGAAATAAAGTACTGAACCTGAGAAAGTTAATATAAAGAATTGATAGTCTCGCTAATTATGTTTATAGAGTTGTTTCTGGTGAGTCTATAAATCAGCTGCAATTATGTATGTTATATGGGAGAACTATGCAATTGTCTAATCACTGAAAAAACAAATGAATGCCAAATTGACAATAAATTTAAGCACTTCACATTTCCTTTCAAAAAGTATACTAAAAATATTTATGCCTTCTTTATAAAAATTGATGAAGCTTGATAGGCTATATATAACTACTACTGGTAGAGAACCAACAGAAAAAATATTTGAAGCTATTGAAAAGTCCTATATAAATTATATACATGTGTACCCCCTCAGACTTGCATGAATAATTCCAGCTCCTATTATAAATTCTGCACACACGAGCATTAAATAACAACTCTCTTAATTAATAATTATGAGTTATAATCACGTCATTTATTTGTATGTATACAACTATAGTGAAGCACATTAATTGACTGATACATAAATGATCAATAGTTGGAGGAAGAGGATGCATGATCTCTAAGTGACTCAAGAGATACATATTTTTCTAATCTTTTTGTCTCAGATTATTCAAAAATCTCAAGTCTCATCTCATGGCAAGTAATTTACTTAATTTTCTTCATTGTTCTCTCTCTCTCTTTTTAAGTGTTACATTGAGCAATTGGTGCCTAAAATTTGTTTATGGCATAAATAGATCAAGCCATTCTTATGAACTTGAATAAGGGAAATGTAATTGCAATTTTGTTTATTGTATGGAAATTTTGAGAATTGGAAAATTGAGTAAAATTATGATAAAATTGGTAAAATAGTTTAATTAATTTTCTACCCTGTATATCCTCTTTTTAAAATTACAATAACAATTCCATAAAATAAACTAATAATGAATTCATGCAATTCAGCACTTCAATTTTTCACATTCTAACAATTCTATTTTAATTTCAAAATTAAATTCGGAAAATTTTATCAAAATTTAAAGGTAATTTACTGATAATTTACCTTGTCAATGTTGTAGATCTTAAGTTCTTTTAGTTCTTCTGTCAATTTTAATAATTACAAATTAAATGGAATGTGAAAATAGACAACAAAATGAGAAGAATTTATTCATTCATTTTTTCCAAAACGCCACAGAAGAGGGAAGACGTAGAAAGGGGTTCGCTCCGGGAGAAGAAAAGAAAGAAAAAAGGAAGAGATCGATCGAGGGTCACTGCACGAAAGACAGAGTGTAAGGAAACCGCATCAAATATGTAGTTGCTAAATGGGATTTTATGTGACTGTCGAACGGAAGACGTTGTAGCACGCTCAGGAACCGCATCAAATATGCGATTCTTTAGCGAATTTGCAAAGGAACAGCACCAATTCATTTGGTGTGGTTCCTTCCATGCCTTCAAAAAAAATTCGTCATCTTTCTATATAAAATATTTATTTCTTTCTAAAAATAAAAAATGTCAGCCTTCTGTTTTGTTCTTTTAAATTTGGCAGTGTTCATTTGCAGGCTAGGACCCTACAACATATCATGAATTGCATTAAATACATTTCAACCTAAAAAGGTACGTTTGAGATCTCTTAGGGACCCCGCTGTATATATTATTTTTGTCTCTGCCTGGACTGAATCAAACAACACTTACTGACTCAATGACCAATAAAACTTAAGTAGTGTAACAGGCGGTTGAATAAAACATAGGTTTTTACATAATTACAAAAAACAAGGAAAAAAACAAAAACAAAAAAGAGAAAAGTTAACGTACCAGTACCTAATTATATGAAAAATAGCAACCGAACCTGACAGTCCTGTTACAAGCTAATACCCATTAAAAAGGAAAGATGTTGTGCAGGTACCACAGAAGCACGTGGCACCATGTGACAAAATATATAAATGCAAAATGTAAATGACTTTAGCATAGGTAAATACCACCCTCTAATTCTACCATAGTAAAGTTGCTTGAAAAAATGTTTATTTCTCTTATGGTATAATCAGTAGATAATTATATAAGCAACAAAAGAAAACTCTTCTTCATTTCAAGTTAACTTTTCGAATTTTGTTTATTTTTCTTTAATCGAGAATATTATAACTATATTAGAGATTTGCTAACAGTAAAACTTCTATATTATTTTCTACCATGCATCCGAATAAACTAATTATGACAGAAAAGTAAATACAATAATTTATACATTATTAGGGGATTTGCTCCAAATGCGTTTTCCTCTTTTCCAACTAATGGGGATGTGCTTTGTTGATAAGATATCATTATGACTAAATTAGGACAATTAATTGAAAATACAAATTCAGCTACTAATATCATAAACCACAAAAGTGACTTAATAAATTGCCTTCAGATCTTGAAACAAGATATTATTCAGCGTAGTATCTATACCGCTCATCCAGAATCTCAAAGCTTATTGATTTATTTTTCTGAAAATCTACCCGTACACCGATCAGATCAGAGACATAGATATCTATATCTGAGTTTGAGAGGCTGAGACGATGCATATATATACTCATTGACAGTGATCTCTCTTTCGCGCTATCGCAAAGGTGATGTCATATTTTCTGGAGTTAATTTCATTTATTGCAAAAATTACTCCAGAAACACTGAATCTGCTCTCATGCATAAATGTTTTCTTTTTTTTTTTTGTTCGTCTAAAATCAGAACTGGTACATGGCCTGTGTTTGTTACAAGGGATCAATATCAGTCCTGGTACTATACTTTTCAGAAGGTTAATTGATTTTTTTTTTCTGGTACAAAATTTGGAGGCCTTGGGGAGCATATATATCATAGACAGCGAGCTTCTGTACAAGCCTAACTATTTGTCAGACTTTTATAACAATTCATGTTTAATTATTAAAACAGTCAGATTATTATCCTTGATAATTCGCCTAGATAGTAAACTAATTAAAAATTTCAAAGTTAGGATTAAGAACATGTTTTTAGGAAACGAGAATCATTGAATTCAAACATTATTTATTAAAGGTATGTTTACGTTTTAGGTTTGACTTTTAAGGATAATAACGACATAAGAGACGATCAAGGAATTCCTCAAATATCAGGTGCGGGTTTTCTGGACTTTGTAAAATTATTATTTATCGTTTTGTGTGCATTTATTTTTAATATAGTTGAATTATGCATGTTGAATTCGAACAACCATTTGACTTTGTTAGAAAATATTAAGATAGGATTATTCGTTTGATCAAAGGACTATGACATGCGTGCTGTGCTAAATGAATGAACGTGACATGAACAGATAATTGAAGTGAACAGGGGCCGATATGCTTGCGTATCGGGATGTATACACTGCGTCCGATCACGGATGTGATTGTAGGCTGATGCGGTCCTTTCACGGACGTGATTGTAGGCGGAAGCGGTCCTGTCACAGCCAAGATCTAGCGGCATATGAATTCACTGTCTAGTGAGGCAAATGAAATACATTAACTGAAACTTGAAAGAGAAAGAAAGTGTTTATGAACATAGAATTATATTGCATTAGAGATGCTTGAACATTTGTTTATTTACTTTATTCATGCTTTTCAGTACTAAAATTGACCCAACAATAAATTCTAGTGGTACCACTCAAAATGAGATAAATATCGTTGCAGTGGTGTCAAAGTATGTAACTTTAATTGGTTAAAAAGGAGAAAGAAGATGGTTAATAAATTGGAGTCAAAGTATCATTGCAGTGGTGTCAAAGTATGTAACTTTAGTTGGTTAAAAAGGAGAAAGAAGATGGTTAATAAATTGAGGAAATGAAACCTATTATGTGGGCCTGAATATTTAGGGCTTTTGTTGGGCCGACTATTATTATTTATATTTTTTTCTATTTAATTGGACTATGACCTGATATTTAGAATCTCAACACAGCCTACAATACACAACTCCTTTCCAAATATAAAAAAAACAAAGAAATGTTACTAGAAAAATAATTAACATGTACGCTTTTAACTAAAGTAGAAAGTTTTAACTCAATTTAATATAAAAAAAAATCCAAAAATTTATTATACTAAAAAGTTTCTATTTGATTATTTTAAAAAGATTTGGTACATATATTGAACAAATTCTGGTGTATACAATTATATTATATTAGCAAATTAATTATATTTCACGACTTGGACATAATATTGATCCGGTTGATTATTTTCCTTAGTCCCACAATGAAATTAAATAAGGAGTTATCCTTGCAAAATCTATAAATCTCATACTTGAAGTCTCCCAGAGACTCCACACTTTCTCATACAAATATCAATATGCTTCTCAAAAATAATTATGTTTGAAGTCTTTTCTGAATACAATTTAGCATGAAAAGGTCTAGGAATTCAATATTTTTCAGGTTCTCCATCTCTAGAAAGGTATCATGATTTTATATTTTTCTTTTCTTTTCATTCATTCTTAGTTTTATTATTCTATACTATATTAAAAAATAAATTCGAGATGATGTATACTTTTTTTTAAATTCCACATTTATGTAGACCAAAAGACATTTTATAGTGCTTGTGTTTCATGTTATTGTTTGAATTCACACTGTATTTTATAATCGTCCAAAAAATTAAGAAAATATTTCGCGATCACTTTTACGGATCATGTCGCAATTATAATTAACGGTACAATAAATGTATAAACATCCATGTGTCTCATAAAATTTTATCTATTTTTTGAAGAAATCTAAATGCTTTAAAAAAAATTTCGAAAAATTTAGTTTGGGAAGACTCTACTAATTGTAAGAAAGCAAGGATAACTCAGAAAAAGAACAAACCGGCATTGAAGACTTCTTTATCAACAAAAAGATACTGAGAAATTCTCACACATGTCTCTACCAAGCATTCAAAAAAAAAAAAAAATTCTCACACAGCCACCAACTAATTTTGATTTGTACTAGTATTTTTTTTGTAATGTATATATGATGAAAATGATTAATTTGTTTAAGGAGTTGTCATGTTTAACTTGTGTTTTTTCTTTCTTTTCACTCTATACAAGCATCAAGCATAATGGAATTTTTTTTTTATTGGTGTATTTTTTTTACTAGCTTATTTCACCCTCATTCATAATTTCCACAGATTATAACAAGTAGTCTGAAGGAAAAGAAAGAGATAGAAGTATTGAATGTGATCTTTAACAAATGTGTGTTTCAATTCTTCAAAGGATCAAATTAATTTAGGACTTTAATAAAACTTCCAAAAAATATATGAGTGAAGAAAAATAAAAAGGCATAACTAACTCATTTATAAATTCCACTAGTTAAAAAGCTGAGGAAACTGAGCTCCCAAAAGAAATAATATCAAAGAAAATGAGGAAAGAAAAAAAGAGGAGGAAAAATTGGATTCAATCAATACCAGTTCACAAAAGTCAATAAATACAGAAAGTTTCCCTGGTCAAATTATAATTTAAGTCTTAGCAAATGGCCGTTTTTATTCTTCAGAGAATCAATTAACTTAGGATGTTAATTAATAAAAAAAATATTTGCTAAACAAAATATAAAAAAGTTGGAAAAGAAAAAAAAAACAACCTAGCTACTTTTGGGCACAGTCATAAGAGTGCATATCCCCTGCAGTACTGCACGGAATTTACAGAACTTTTAAAGTTCGTGTCCGATCCAAAAAGACGGTTCGAATCTAACTTGACGGGATACGGTACCTCTTGGGATTCAAACTCCAGCCATACAGCTTGTAATCACTGACTAGGTCCGGATCCTCTACAGTAACACAAAATTTGAATTTAGATCCGGACCATTCGATAAAAATCCAGTCAATCCAATCAGAGAAAAAATCTCATGGCTCCTTTAATATTCGTGCAAATTCTGATCTGACATTGTGAATCCAAACTCACATTTTGAGTTACTTTAGGATCAAAATTCAAAAAGTATCTATGGTTTAGATCCAACATGCATTCATCCAAGAAAATTATCTCTTTTTGTGGATGTACAACTCTGAAGCAAGCACACAACAATACTTGAGTTTAATTTGACTAAATTGAATTAGATCATTTACTGTGCTAATAGGGACAAATTCACCGAAATTTTTTTAGTTACCACATCAAACTTTCGTAATTCGTATTTTATCTCTTTTGTGAAGGTATAACTCTGAAGCAAGCACACAACAATACTTGAGTTTAATTTGACTAAATTGAATTAGATCATTTACTGTGATAATAGGGACAAATTCACCGAAATTTTTTTAGTTACCACCTCAAACTTTCATAATTCATATTTTATTACTGTTTGAATTAAAATTCAAAAACTAGCACGTGTTTCGATTAACAATTAATTAAGTAAAAAAAAATCGTGCACAGATTGGGTCTGCGCTTGGTCTGTGCACCATTTTTTTTTGTTCTGTTTCAGTTAATAATTAAGCCAAAAAAAACAGGGATTGTTTTGTTTTGTTCGAAATATGTGCACGTGGAAAACTTTTAAATTTTGCATCAAATAATGATAAAGTGCGAATTATGAAAGTTTGAGGTGGTAACTAAAAGAATTTTTCGATCTCCAAAAGTCTTTATCTCTAACTTGTGTACGGCAACCACAATAAATAAAAAAAATAAAGACACTCTCCAGAGTCTTTTATCAGCAAGAGAAAAAGAAGATATTTTTGAATTGTGTTCTACAGTATCTAGTCTACACAACTGCATTAAAAGTTGTCATGTTGAACTAAACACTGCATTAATTCAATATAGAGCAGTGAGAAAATTTAGAATATTATAAACTTCATTTTTTTTTCCTGAGAGTATGGTACAATAGAAAGTGATGATAATATTTGGTGTTAAATTATGAATTTTTTTTAAGGAATAACAAATAAGGAGAAACAGAGAGAGAGAGAGGTCTTCTTAGTGCAATAATCATGCTTAATTTAAAAATGGCACTCAGAAATCATGTGATTAAAATAAGGAAGTCAAATATATGAACACTATTTCATTAATTCCATGTTTATCTACATGTTATTTAATACATGCTATTTAAATTCAAGTGGCACTCACAGCATGTGGGATGGAATAATGTCACAATTCCAAATTATAATTATAATCCAGCAGTAGCAATTTACAAATTTTAATTAGGAATTTTGGATAATGATAAGATATATCGGATCTTCTGTGGCGTTGAGATCAGAGCCCACTCGTGCAATGAGTTTGCTCTTACACAAAAGCACAGTGACAGCTTCGGAATTGTTATCACTTCATCTATCTCATGGGGCAGCTGGATGTCATATACGCTAATGGATCGATCGCCACTCGCCATTGTTTAAAGCAGTCTTGGGGTCAGATATTCTTGGACAGTTGGACCTCAGAGATGCAACCACCACCATCAGCATTCCAGTCTGTGGCCCACAACATAATGGTTTTTTTCAGTCCTTCCACCAGGTATTAATATACATTATTTGTTGGGAGGTAAACACTACAGCCTCGTGTCACTTGGCGAGAGCTTAGTGGGAAATTCCTTTCCATTGTATTGGTTTGAGAGTTACTAGTGGTTTTGGTATCAAAGGTTTCCTGAAAATACTATGTAAAATCAAGCTAAACTATACTGAAGAAAATGACTGTGTAAATTCCTCTTGAAACAAACTCTTAGAAACATGTAAATGCATCTTAGCATTTTAAGTTTGAATTCATATAAAACTTTTAAGTTTTAATCTGGACCGTTGGATCCAAACTTAAATTGAGTCAGTGGGATCTGGACTAGTGCCGACTACCCTTTTTTTTTTTTTGATAAAAGTGGGAACATAGGCCCACCCATTTTCCACTAACTGAAAAACCAATGTCGACTAAACCAATGTTGACAAAGCATGTCTTGTCTGTTGTCACCATCTAGCTAGGAAAAAATTAACATGTCATGGCAACGTATTATTGATCTATTGTTGTGACAAACAATTAACAAGTCATGACAAAAAATCTACATATGACAATATTTTGTTTCAACATAAATATATCATTGGATCAAAAATGTTTGGTCTAACATTTTTGCATTGTACATGCCCTTTATTATTGATCTATTCAGGAAAATTGGAATGATAGAATGGTTGAATTGTTATCTTAGTTTTTTGCTTGTTAGTCCTTTCAATATGAAATTTATATTGGAGGCAGATTTATATTTTTCAAATGTTTATTGTTGCAAATTTCAGATTTTGGTTATTTTTTACAAAATACTCATTACATTTTTGTGAACACAAAAAGTCCAATTGTCACATCTCAAACTTTCACTATAATTGGAATAATTGAATGGTTGAATTGTTATCTTAGTTTTTTGCATGTTAGTCCTTTCAATATCAAATTTATATTCGAGGCAGATTTATATTTTTCAAATATTTATTGTTGCAAATTTCAGGTTTTGGTTATTTTTTACAAAATACTCATTACATTTTTGTGACCACAACGAGTCCAATTGTCACATCTCAAACTTTCACTATCAAACTTTTAATTATCAAATTGTCCTTGCTCACTATTAAGTGTAACATGTCTGACCATCCAATTCTCCTAATCCCTAAAAGTTCCCTTCTATAATTTATTGTTCTCCCTTGGGAGCTCACTACATCAGCTAAGAATCCGTATCCTCTCATATATCTGACTCAAGCAAATTACTAACGGACGGCCCAAATTAATTCTAGCCGGACCAAAGTCAATCCGGTGCCTATAGAAACTATAGGGGTCTGTTTTGAGATTCGTGCCAAGTTAAAAGAACTAATATGGGCCGTCCGTTTGTAATTTGCTTGTGTCAGGTACCTGGGATGATCCGAATTCCGTCAGCTAACATGCAGTATGTGTTGTAAGTATATGATATATTATTTAAGTCATAAATTATCAAAAATATTTGCTCAGGTTAAATTCTACAAATTAAAATAGCATATTAACTTGCGTTCTGTAGTTCCAAATTTACTTTCTCTCTCTTTTATCCAACCAGTCATTAAAGTTTAACAAAAATGATCCAGCAAATTAGTTCTAGGGGTACCACTAAAAATTAATTCAATTTTTATCTCCCGTACCACCACTTTAATTACCCCAATTAATTCACCCTTGCAATTTGCAAAAAGTCCTATATAAACCCCCTCACACTCTCCTCACAAAACACAACAAGTGAATAACACAAAAAGACCAAGACACACATATTCTACTACATACAATAGTCTAGCATGTCAATTTCCAAGTTATTCTTGGTTGTTCTCCTTGGCGCTCTGGTTTGCACCGCAACCGCAAGAGATCTCTCTACAAGTTGTTCTTGGTTGGGTACTCCGGGAACTCCGGGTGCTCCAGGTACTCCGACTACTCCGGGTACTCCGGGTATTCCGGGAACTCGACCCGTTCCCATAACTGATAAGGATATGATAATGCTTCCGGGGTACCCGATGTGGCGCTACCTCCAGTGTTGGGCTAAATGTTTGAGACGGCATCAAATCTTAATGGTTCAGTATAATTAATTAGCTAGTTAGTGCAACTGTGATGTGATGCTTTTTGTTGTTGTCGAAATAAGGTGATTCCCAATCATGATCGGTATTATGAGTGTAAGGCTGAAATCATGGTTGTATTGAATCTTGTCTATGAATAAGAAATAAAGTACATGAACATGATAAATTAATACAAAGAGAATAGATAGAGTTAGAGTTGTTTCTGCTGATTCTACAAATAGGCTGCAATTATATATGTTATATGGGGCAACTATGCAATTGTCCAATCCATGTTAAAACAAATGAATGCCAAATTACCAATAAATTTAAGCATTGAAAAGTTTCTCTCTAATAGTATAAAAATATTTGTACCTTCTTTATTAAAATTGAAGAAACCTAAGATATGCTATGACTGGTATTGGTACAGAACCAGCAGATAGCAAATTCCAGCTATTGAAAAGTTTTATATAAAGTATATGTGTAGGCGTGTAGCCCCTCAGACATGCATGAATATTTCCTACTCCTTGGAAATTTTTTTTTTTCTGGTAATTTTTTTTTAGGGCATATAAGAGGCATACATGAGTACCGGTTTAATATCACAGATGCATATAAGAGTTATATGTCGTCATATTTGACCATACATGAACATCATCCGGATTCTATGTTATGTCATTGATTGTTCATGTGGTGTTGTTGTCTTATGTCTGAGACATTTGGTTTTCTTACCTAAGATATGCACATCAGTGGTTGGTGTTAATCGCTCACCGTAATAGGAAGCGAAAAAGACATTTTGTCTTTGTGTAGAACTTATGTTGAGAAGTTCCCATATGTCAATAGGACGAATATCTCTTATTCGCATTCAGGATTTGTGAGGGGTAGTTCATAGGCCAGCTCACAATATTTTACACAGTTTTTGTTTTTGTCAGTCTGAGATTCAAAAATCAGTTTAAAATCACCAAAGTCCCTATAAATGGAAAAATTTGTACAGTGGTATTTAGCATGTTGTATTCTAGATCACCTGTCAAACTATAGCATTTGTCAGAGCCGTGCACTAGGCACAGGGAAAGGCGGGTGAGGATGGAGATCATGTGGTGTACTCTGAGGAACACCAATTTCTCTTTGTTGGGAATATATGATGGTTTTAATGGCGCCGATGTGACTGATTCCCTATTGGCCAATATATACTAGGATATCTTGTTTGAGCTTGAAGACAATTAATGGGAACGATAGCAGCACCAACTGGTAATATTACTAGAAAAAGTAACATTAATTTCCCTATTTCTTGCTTGCATACTTACATTAATTAGGAAGAAATAGTATCTGATCACATTGATCTGGCATCTTTGCAGCAAATAACCTGGGAGTGGATGCAGTATTCGTGTACACAAAAACAGGCCACATGGCGTGCCTACTGTCGCGGTGCCGTCCTGACTGCCCCATCATTGTCTTCACCACTTTGACAACTGTGCGGTGGCGGCTGAACCTGCAGTGGGGCCTGATCCCTTTTTGCTTGAGCTTCTCTGATGACATGGAGAGCAACCTCAACTGCACCTTCGCCCTATTGAAGGCCCGTGGGATGATCCAGTCTGGAGACCTTGTAATTGCGCTCTCAGACATGCTACAGTCAATCCAAGTCATGAATGTGCCTTGATGTTGTAAGATCAGTTTATTTTTGTGTTTCTATCTTTCTTTGCATTTGTGATCCGGTGCTGGTAAAGCTGATTAGTGGTATTTATTCTGAGGTATAAAGAAAGTGGTGTTTGTTTAGTTTTTGGCAAGAGTGATTAGTAATTAGTTTGTAGTTCCTGAAGTGTTGTAATTTATTCAAATGATGAATGTACCCATGATGTTTATAAGATCTAGAAGCTTTATGTTTTAATTTTTAATTTTTGTCTAGTGCTTTTTAGCTAACTAGTATTTGTGTATTTCCATCCACTAATCTAAGTGTTCTTGTTTTCTGTTTGGGATTGAAGTAATCTACTGAAGTCCAAACGAGTTGCATTAGCATTTTGGACTTGCTGTTCATTTAGGTAAAGGCCGATTGCGCTATTTCCTCGTTCAAATAAAAAGCAGCTTTATTCTAAAATTTTTACATATAACAAGGTGTGCAAAGTTCTGTGCTTTCATTTTCCCTTGATAGATAGCCATGGAAAGTGGCAAGCTATTCATATTTACACATCTCAGGAAGTGTAAAGATGGTGAAATGCTTAAATGGAGCAAGCATGTAAGCCAGCAAGATGAATGCTCTAAGGCGCGTGATGAACGTCACGAAATGAAATTATTTGGCGGTAAGGTGTGTGATGAATGTGATCGAACTTGTCTGAGCAGCTGAGGGAGTACCAGATCCGATTGAAGCATCAGTAGATCGCCTTTCTTTCCTCCACCTCGAATTATGCTTTCGTTGTTAAGGTTAAATCTGGTCAGGTTAAGTTGTTGATTCGAAAGGTTACACATTCATGTTTGCTTTGATTTGTGTTAAAATGTTATGTTTGGTGGAAAACATTTATGTTATTTATTGACAATTTATTTTGTTTAGTGATAAAAATTATGTCTCATTGTTAGACATAATAATATGTGTGTTTTGAAATTAGTTGTTATGTTTACAATATTTAGAGTACCACCATACAAAGTTTACAGTAATAAGATTTACAGAATTCAAAACATAAAATTATAGTTTTTGGATGCAGCACATCGATAAAAAAAAAGATAAAATTCACAAATTACAATTTAGGTTTACAGAATTCAAAGCTTAAGTTTAGAAGTGGTCCTAGTTAGTTACTAGTTTTGAAAAGCTGTTATAGATCTTCAAGATGTTGTCCCAGTGGTCCTAGTCAAAGGTTTAAAAGTGGTCCCGGTCAAAGTAGTTAAAGTTCTTAAAGTAGAGGTTAAAGTGGAGGTTTTTGGGGACCACACGGTAATGAAAAGTTATATTTGCAGAATTCGTTACATTGGTTTATAGGATTTAATATTAAAGTTTATAAAACCGGGGATAATCCGGGGATTGGTGTCCGAGGATTGTTAGCAGTTTCCTTATAAATTGGTTATAAAATTCAAACAATCGATTTGAACCACTTAACATAATCTGAAAATGTATTTCGAGACTAAATTTTATATTTTCTTTTTAGAATTGGTTTATTATTATTATTTAAAATAAGTAAAAGATTTCCTGGTTGGGTCAGGTACTAATTTTTTTGACATATTTTCATAAATAAATCTCATACATAACATATTAAATGACAAATAACATTACATAAATTATATAAAAAATGGAAAGAAATGAAGACATGACCAATTAATTATCAATTAATAAAAAAATTCCTTAAATGACATCTAAAATGAAATAAATCGGGATCAATTAGAGAAATGATACAATTTGCATGTGGTGAGTACGTATCTAAATAAATTTAGACTTATACACATAAACAAACATAAAAATAATGCATAGAATCAGAATATTTTATCGGAAGACTAATATTCAATCCAAAATTTCTTCTATTAATCAAAGTCGTTGACGGAACTAAACATCAATGTAATTATAATTAATATAAAAATAGAGATAAGAAAACAATAAAAATATATTTTTGGCATATCTAGGCAAGCAACTCGGGATCTATTCACAGTATACCTAATATATTTGCTAGTCATATTCTTTCTCTCACCTCATGGTCTTGATTGAATGAAACACTCGATAGCTAAAGCAGCTTAAAAGATCAAATTATTTGGCTCTTATTCTTTAGAGTAGGGTTAAAATGTTCCATTATTTTTGTATCACAATATTGCTCCACATCTTTATCTTAGTTTTTATAGGTCCAAATAGTCAGTTCGAACCGCTAAACATAATCTCTATATTGAAATGTGCCTTGAGACCAAATTTTATATTTTTTTAAATAAAAATTACTAATTTTTTAGAGATGTACCAAATCATGTTTTTCAAAAGATTTTGCATCATCCAAAAATAATGATTTTGTACCTATCTAAAAAAAATAGTAAACAAATTCTAAAAAATATAAAATTTGGCCTTAAAGTACATTTATTATAAAGATCATGTTGAGCAATTTAAATCAACTATTTGGACTTTGAAAATCAAGATAAGAATGTGAGGCATGATTGAACCAAAAAACAATGAGACATTTTAACCCTACTCTATTATTTATACCCAATTAAATCTCAATTTATATGTCGCGCACATAAGAATGTTGAATATCAGTCATCATTTTTTTTTATATCAGATCTTTATACCCTAAAAGCAACTAAGTGATAAGAAAAAAATACCTTATTTTTCTTGAATGGACGTCTACAGAAGTAGAACCGGTGAAACTTGAATGAATTTACATAACAAAGTTCTAAATATAGCAAAGGTAATGAATGCTCAGTGAGTCTCATTACCCATAATAACTTCTATAATTCTAAAAATTTGAATAGCGCCTTTATAAGTTTACTTTATGAAGGAAGGGCATTACGGTGCAAACAAAATATTGCTGTTAAAATCTGCACCCATTATTTGGAGTTGTTTCAAAAATCTCGGCCGATATCCCACTATAGATGAAGACATGTGTCTCTTTCATTAACTAAACTTTATTTTTTTATTGAAGAAATTTTTAGGCTGTGGTTCAGAATTAATGAAACCTATAAAGAAATGAAATGAAATAAAAGTAACATAGATATAAAAAGAAATTTCTTACTATTAACACGGTTGTTTTTTATGACTATATTTATACTATGAAATAAAAGTAACAAAGATATAAAAATAGATATTTTACTATTGACACGGCTGTTTTTTATGACTATATTTATACTATGAAATAAAAGTAACAAAGAAATAAAAAAATGATTTTTTACTATTGACATGGCTATTTTGAATGACTATACTATATAAATAAAAGTCACAAAGATATAAAAAGTATTTTTTACTATTGACACGACTATTTTGAATGACTATATTATATAAATAAAAGTCACAAAGATATAAAAAATGATTTTTTACCATTGACACGGTTGTTTTGATGATTATATTTATACTATAAAATAAAAGTAACAGAGATATAAAAAGAGATTTTTTACTATTGACACGGCTATTTTTTATGATTATATTTATACTATGCAATAAAAGTAACAAAGATATAAAAAAGGATTTTTTACTATTGACACGGCTATTTTGAATGACTATACTATATAAATAAAAGTAATTAAGATATAAAAAGGGAATCTTTACTATTGACATGGCTGTTTTTGATGACTATATTTATACTATGAAATAAAAGTAACAAAGATATAAAAAGGGATTTTTTACTATTGGCACAATTGTTTTGTATGACTATATTTATACTATGAAATAAAAGTAACAAGATATAAAAAGAGATTTGTTACCATTGACACGGCTGTTTTTGATAACTATATTGATACTGAAATAAAAGTAACAAAGATATAAAAAATGTTTTTTTTTACTATTGACACGACTATTTTGAATGGTAAAGATTGATTGTTATTCTATGTCCTATAGATCTATCAAAAGCAGGTCTAAATACATCATAACATGGAACCAAGGCCATTGTTGAACCTTGGTATTTCTCAAATTGAATAAAATAAATAAACTTCCTTCTTTATTTCTTTTTTTGCATCTCCTCTAAAAAACAAATTACTCAAAAAAGTAGTTTTTTTTTATAATAAAAAATATAATTCTTCTTTTGAACAAAAATATAATTCTTCCTTTGAAAATTTTTGTTTTTTTTTGTACCATAGTTTTGTCCTCCTATTTTACTTGGTAGTTATAAAATTTATATTATATTTTAATTATTCAAACCATCTGTGTCAATAGTTACTAAAGTAGAAAATTCTTTTTTTATCTTTTTTTTTAATTTCCCCTTTTTTGCATGATAAAGATTGATTGTTATTCTATGTCCTATAGATCTATCAAAAACATGTCTAAGTACATCATAACATGGAACCAAGATCCTTGTTGAACCTTGGTATTTCTCAAATTGAATAAAATAAAAAAACTTCCTTCTTTATTTCCTTTTTTGCATCTCCTAAAAAAAACAAATTACTCAAAAAAGTAGTTATAAAATTTATATTATATTTTAATTATTCAAACCATCTGTGTCAATAGTTACGAAAGTAAAAAATTCTTTTTTTTTTATCTTTTTTTTATTTCCCTTTTTTTGCATGGTAAAGATTGATTGTTATTCTATATTTTATAGATCTATCAAAAAACAAGTCTAAATACATCATAACATGGAACCAAGGCCCTTGTTGAACCTTGGTATTTCCCAAATTGAATAAAATAAATAAACTTCCTTCTTTATTTCCTTTTTTGTATCTCCTCTAAGTCCTATAGATCTATCAAAAACATGTCTAAATACATCATAACATGGAACCAAGGCCCTTGTTGAACCTTGGTATTTCTCAAATTGAATAAAATAAATAAACTTCCTTCTTTATTTCCTATTTTACATCTCCTCTAAAAAACAAATTACTCAAAAAAGTAGTTTTCTTTTTACAATAAAAAATATAATTCTTCTTTTGAAAAAAATTATAATTGTTCTTTTGAATTTTTTTTTGTTTTTTGTATTATAGTTTTGTCCTTGATCACTCAAAAGAGAGCAATGTTTCTTTTAATATTTATAAACTCGGAAATGCTATCGGTTCGGACTGCAAGCGCACAATCCTATCGAGTAGTAATACGAGGTCGATCCACAGGGAATATTGGTTCAATGCTTTGAGCGATCGAATCACAACCTTTCGAAAGGCTAGATGAAATCTGAAAATTGAGAGATGTTTGTTGATCAATGTAAATTAGGAAACAATTAAAAGTAATTAAAATAAAGATAGAGATGAGGATTCCTAGGGTTTCGGCACACCATTGCCACTCAATCCGCCTTGACAATATATTCCTGTTGCGTCTGATTTCCTGTTGTTGTTTTAATGAAAGACACCACATAGGTCACTGCGATTTATGTTACGCAAGAATGACAGATCTTTCACCGAGATTCTACATAGGACACTGCGATTTACCTTACGCAAATGTCTGATCTCTCAAATACTCTAATTACTACACAGATCACTGCGATTTACTTTACGCATGTGATGGAATTTGGTACGCGTTTTGTTGGTCTGGTTTATGGTTTCCCCACTAAGGTTTTCTTCACATAAACCTAATAGATCTCAACGATGCTAACTCATACAAATAGTTTCTCTTACCATTAAAGCACTGTCACTACCCTAACGGGCTCAAACTAGATCATTGAAGTTAGATGAAGAGATAATAAATCACAAAAGCATTTTAGCAGAACAACAAGAAATCATAATCAACAGAAATATATATATCAAAACATCAAGAGTAACAAGGTTTACTGCCTAGCCCTAAGAAAGAGAACTTAGCAGCGGAACGGCATGGTTACAAGCACTCCTCTCTTCTCACTTTAATCAAATCTAACCATAATTACAAAGATGATCTATTCTTCTGCCCAGGGGCCTTATATATGAGTGTAGGGACATGTAGAGGTTGATTGGAGGCTAAGAAATCAATCTGGAAACAGCTGTCGGCAGTTATTCCCCAAGAGATGCCTTCGGATACGGGCCGTATCAGGTGATACGGTCCGTATTGGGACCTTGGCAGTTAGGGTTTAACTGCTTCCAGCGCTATCTTCTGGTCTGTGCTAGGCCTAGTCCGTATTGGTCAATACTGGCCGTAACAGGGACTTAGTCGATGAGCGTCGCTGATCCAATTCTAGCTCCATTTGGTGTAAAATAGTCCCAATACCTGTTTTCTACAATAAAACATAAAGAAGGGTGACAGTAGCCTTTTTCTCTAATAAAGTAAACATAAGTGTGAGAAAATATATAAAACCTAAGCCAAAATCCTACGTAAATCATCATTATTTTGACTCTGATCACGCCTCCCAACTTGAATTGTTGCTTGTCCTCAAGCAATGACATCCCAGCTGGTCAAAGATTCTGTCTAGGTTAAACCATACAATCTCAAGGTCTTGTTTAAAAATTAAATTAGGGCTTAGGTTAGTTACAATTGGCATGACAATAAAAATCTAGAACTTTAAAAAATATTTATGACATCTCCCTTGAACAATTTATTCACCCCATGATTGACCTCATTATGCTTGCCCTAGAATAATTATTATCGAACAATCTAATTCACAAATATCCTTAAAATTGAGAGTATTAATTTCCCCTTCGATTATAAATGGATCCCTTCCAACCAATAGGAATTCTAATGATATAAATTTTGATTTTCCTTCCCAATTGATTGGAGCAAAGTATGACAACTAAGTGTGTTGGTACTTGTGACTATTTTTTTTTTGAAAAATTAAATATATAAAAGAATTTAAATTTGGGAGGTTTTCTCGAGCCTATTGGTAACCAGTCTTGCGTAGGCACCCGTACTCTTTTTATCCTCCATCTTTTATTCTATTTTTTTCTTTTTCTGATTTTTCTATTTTTTTTTTTTGGATTTTTCTCATATCTGATTTTTTTTTTTTTGTATTTTTCTGAAAATAAAATATTTTTGTGTCACAAGCACCATGATTACACACAATTTCAAGTATTCATTCATACAGGAAATTATTGCATAGTTTCGCTAGGGGTCTATCTATAATAAATGGGTATTCTAAAACATTATCAAATTTAAAAGACTTTGCAAAAATAAATTACTCAACATAAAAATTCTAGGGTTTGCAATTTTGATCAACTCTCATGGTTAGCAATTAATTGTTCACTTTGAGATTACAAATAATTTAAAAATTCTGAATTTTTGGTATCATGGCCAATTGTCTAAACCTTAGCCTAATTCAATTTTAAAAACAATTCCTATTTGATTAACCTACTCCTAAAATAAAATAAAAATAAAAATGCAAGCTAGCTAAAAAGCTCAATTTAATAATTCTAGGATTTTTGGTAAAGCCTCCAACCCTAGTCAAAAATTGAGTAAAACTACTAGCACCTAAGAATTTAAAATGCGAAATTTTTTAAAGATACATGGTCAATTTACTTTTCCTACCCCCCGAATAAAATGGAGCATTGTCCCCAATGCTCGAGAGATAGAAATAAAGGAGATAGTAAAGTAAAAAGACCAAGGAAAAGATACAACTCACTGCACCTCAATCCTGAGGTGGTGGTGGTCGCTGGATCTCCTCGTAGAATGGCGGGTCGAAGAGTCCGTATGGTGGCGGATGGTATGGCAAACCGGTGGTGAGGGCATGCTGGTAGTACTGCTGTGACATGTAGCGGGCCTGCTGTGCCTCCCGCCTGTTGTTGGCAGCATACCCTCGCAGCTCGTCCATGCCCTGACGAACCTGGCTTGTATAGTGACGCGTCTCGTCATACTGCTGGTCAAGCTGGGCATAAGTGGTCCTGGTGTCGATGGAGAACCTCTCCATGTTCGCGTTCACTCTTTGGACGGCTTGGAGGACTCGGTTGTATCCACTTTGAGGGGCATCAGATGGTCCCGCCCCTTGTTGCGCTGCTTCTGCCGCGAGCGCCTCTTGCCGAGCATTTTCCTCATTTGCCGCCATTTCTTGCATGTATGCGGCGGCTGCTGCGGTTTCGGCCCTGTCCTCTTCTTCAGCCTCGGCCTCTATGTCATCAAAATCGATCTCATCATCGCTTTCTTGAGCGGCCTGCCTGCCGCTAGGGGCCACTTGCTTCCATCTTTGCTGGTTCTTGAGGGGTAGCGGCTTGCAAGGCATTTGAACCCTCCTGCTTTCGATGTGGTATAGGTAAGGCTCAGGAGGTCTGCCGCTGATCATCCTCATGGCAGTGAGGCACTCGATATCGAGGGATCTCATGCCGGTGCCTTCTTTAAGGAAATCCACCTCGAGTCAGAGTTGCCGAGCGAGGATTGTTGCGATGGCACCAATAGAGATGTATCCTCTGTCTCTTTTGTTTTGGCCAATTGCGTGGATGTGGTTGCAGAGGAAATGACCGAGGTGTGGTGGCTCTTCCGGTGTGATGAGCATACATTTGAGAATGTAAAGCTCGGGGAAGGTGACCTTTGAACATGTTTCGCCTCGAGCGAAAAGAGAGTTGCTGAGAGCCGCTTGCATGTAACGGAGCACCGGATGGACAATGTGGCTTGCGACTCTCGGATCACTGAGGCGGTCATTGGTGATCATTTTCCAGAAATTCCGATCATTGTTGTACGCCTGTACGCCCTCATCTTTAAAGCCAAAGATGTCGCAGAAATCGCTCATTGACATCTCCAGCTCTGCATTCATCAGCTGGAATTTGATTACGTCATTTTCGGAGGAGAAGGTGGCGATGAACTCGCGGGTAAGGTCATCATAGGTTGGGACATCCACCAGCTTGTTGAGAAAGTCCCAGATGTGAACCCTTTTTGCTAGGGTTTTAAATTGAGCGAGGAGGCCGAGCTCTTGAAGGGTTTCGATGTGGATGGCCTTGTGGTTGACGATTTTGTTGTCATCCAGTTTCTCGAAGATTTTGGCGTGTGCCCTGTAGGTGAATTTTATGTCCAGGGGGTTATGTTGTTGCCCCTCCATCGGTTGTGGTTCTTCTTAAGGAGGAGATTCTGGCAATTCCTCTCGTTCGGGGCTCCGTTCGGGTGATTCAGGCGGTGGTGGATTTTAAGAAGAGGACTCTCCCCTCTTCTTCTTGCCTAGACCTGTCAAAGCTTTGAGAAGACCGCGTGTTTTCGGGGCCATTTTGAGGGTCTGTAAGTTACTGTTACGGACCGTATTGGATCAATACGGACTTATTACGGACCCTTGTGGTGGTAAAAATTCGGCCAAGTACGGGACTGCATACGGACCGTATTGACAGATACGGATCGTATTGGGCTGGTACTGGTTCTGGTAAAACTGAGAAAACCTAATTTTTTTTTGTGTTTTTCGTGATTTTTGGTTTTTAACTAGATCTAAAATAGAAAACTAATTCTAAAACTAAATCGCAAAAAGGAATAGAAGACTAGTTTAAGAAACTAAAATTAAAACTGAAATTTAAAGAGGGAAATGGGGAAGGAAAACCCGAAAATGGTGAAGATTCGGTGTCCTCGGTGAATACGGGTCGGATACGACCCGTATCGGCGGTTGGTGGTTGTGCGAGAGGTTGTTGATGCGATCTTCCTTGTTGGCCGGCGGTGTTTTGCGAGGTTGGCTCGGGTTTTTGCAAGAAGGGGAGAAGGAGGAGAGGAAGGAGAAAGAGAAGGAGAGAAGGAAGAGAAGAGGGGAATAGAAACGGGAGAGGGCTCGAAAATAGAAGAATTTCTATTTTGAACGGTTACCCGACTTCGCGCCTCTTCGTTAACGGGTTTTAATTTCCAGATCGGCTTTGATTACGGACCGTATTGGCTGATACGGTCCGTATCTGATCCAAAATTTTGAATCCCGATGACTTTCTTTAACTCTTCCTCTGGATACGGTCCGTATTGGCTGATACGGGCCGTATTTTCTGCTGTCCCTTTTTCATCCAACTCCTTGATCCGTATTTACTGTCGTAATCCGTATTGGCTGATACGGTTAGCAACAGAAAATATTTTCTTGACTTTTCCAATGTTTTTAACCGAGCCCCTCCTCTAGCATGTTCACCTGGTCATGAAAAATAAGTGGATGTGATTCGTTCCCCAGTTAAAATCCTAATTAAACTGAAATTTAAATAATTTTAAGAAAATATAAAAGTGGCCTTGGGTTGCCTCCCAAGAAGCGCTTGTTTAAAGTCATTAGCTTGACTATGTGTCGCATCAGTTTCTTCCAGATATTTTCCCGTCGATGCAAGGAGGTTGCTCGTCGGGTGGTTCGCCTTCAGCGTCTTCTGTGGTTTCATCATCACTGTCCTTGAAGAAGTCGGTTGGTATTTGAGGTCCAGGGTCGAATGCTAGACTCACACCGAGTACCACTTCAACCTCGTTCAGTCTTTGAGAAATTGCATCGAGTTTCTTGCGTAGGTTTTTGATTAGTGTTAGGGCTAAGAGAGAATAATTCCAATTGCTTGCGATATTGGGGCTCTCGTTCAGACCATCAGTTTGTGTTGTCATGGAAGTTGGATGGATCTGACCGTCATCTTGTACAGTGAACAGTCTCTCTACTTCTGCTTCGTGCGTCATCTCCTCGATGTCTTCAAATTCATCCATTCGCAATTCATCATTGCCATACTCGTCCGTTGTTTCCAAATTGTAGACAAGATTCATGTCAGGTGGGACTTTGGTTTCATTCATGTTGAAGATCATTTTGTTCTCGCCAACATTGAGTGAAATCTTTCCATTCCTAACATCAATCATTGCCCCACATGTGGCGAGGAATGGCCTTCCAAGGATGATTGGAATCTGCTCATCTTCTTCCATATCGACTACCACAAAATCTGCTGGTATCCAGAATTTACCGACTTTGATTGGGATATCAAGCAACATTCCTTCAGGGTATCGAATTGATCGGTCAGCTAGTTGCAATGAAATCCGTGTTGGTGATAGGTCTCCACATTCCAGTTTATCAAATACTACCTTAGGCATCAGACTCACGCTTGCTCCCAGATCACATAAAGCTCTCTTAAAATCAGTTGTGCCAATGGTACACGGTATCGAGAAGCTTCCCGGATCTTTCAACTTTGTCGGTAATTTGCTTTGCACGAGCGCACTACATTCCAGATTGAGCGGAATTGTTGAGAGTTCTTGGAGTCTACTGCGGTTCGAAAGAATCTCCTTCAGAAATTTAACATACGAGGGTATGCTTGCAATTGCCTCAGTGAAGGGGATTGTGACATGTAATTGCTTGAGCGTCTCCATGAATCTCGTGAATTGCTGCTCTACCTTATGCTTGGCAGGCCTTGGAGGGAATGGCAAGGTGGCTTGTAGGGTGGTGGTGCAATATATTCAGGTTCGGGTTGTCGTTCGTCTCCACCTACGGTGTCATTCTGCTCCTTAGTAAGGTCTGTCTGCAGTTCGAATATGGGCAGCTCCGGTGGTTGCAGCTCATACTCTTCGGAATGTGATGGCTCTGCATGCATCTCATCGAAAGTTAGATCGGGAATGGAAGGTCCCTTGTAAGCTGTACCACTCCTTAACGTTATGCATTTGCAAGTCTCTCTCGGGTTTTCTTCCGGTTGGCCCGGAAATTTGCCTTTTCCGCGTGTAATACTCGAGAGTTCTTTAGCCATCTTAGAGACATTGTCTTCTAAGTCTTTGTTGCGGTTTGTTAAGGATTCGATCTTTTGTGCGATTTCGGCGTTAGCCTTATCTTGCTTCTCTAGGAATCTCTCCATTAAGGATGTGATGTCTGGTTGCTGTGGTTGGTTGTATTGCCTTGGTTGATAATTCTGTTGAGGATTGTTGTATCTCGGTTGATAATTGGGCTGTGGTTGGTAGTTCTATTGGGGTGCAGCAGGTCTTTGATTATTTGCGTATGAGAGATTTGGATGGTCTCGGTTGTTCGGATGGTATGTATTGTAAGCGGGCTGAGGTCGAAAGCTGTTGTCGATCGCGTTTGCTTGCTCCATTTCTTCCTCAGTTTCCGTCACATTCATACATTCGGTCATCTCATGCGCTCCTCCACAATAGCCACATGCTGTTGCGGCATTGACTGCTGCTACCGTTTGCTGCTTGGTCTGCTTGTTGAGTGCCATTTGCAAAGCATCAATCTTTGCGCTCAGCATGGATATATCATCTACTCGGTGCATGCCAGGTGTTGGACTTGGCTTCTTTCGCTCAGGGATCCAGTAGTGTTGGTTGATTGCAATCTCTTCAATTAGGTTGTAAGCCTCGTCAGGTTCCTTGTTCATGATTGCTCCTCCTACGGAAGCATCAATAGACAACCTATCGGTAGGGTTTAGACCATTATAAAAAGTTTGGACAATCAGCCATCTTTCTAGACCATGATGTGGACAACACCTTAACATATCCTTATATCTATCCCATGCCTCACACAATGTTTCACCATCCCTTTGTTCAAAATTAGTAATTGCATTTCTAAACCTCGAAGTTTTGGATGGTGGAAAATATTTTGCAATAAACACATTAAACAATTGGTCCCAAGTTTGAATGGAATTGGCCGGTAAGGAAAACAACCATGCTCTTGCTTTATCTTTTAATGAGAATTGAAATAGCCTTAGCCTGATTGCTTCATCGGTAACTCCGTTGATCTTTATCGTCTCGCATATCCCTAGGAAAATTGACAAATGAAGATGTGGATCTTCATGTGGAAATCCTCCAAATTGCTGTTGCGAAACCATATTTATGAGAGCAGGTTTGATCTCAAAATTACGGTTTGTAACAGTTGGCGGGTTTATACTAGAATTAGGATCATTCGCGCGCGGTACGCAATAGTCTCGTAAAAGTTTGGGTCTTGCTGCATCGTGAACTCCTTGATCACCATTGTCTTGTCTTCCATTGTTAATCGGTTCGTTCGGTGGGATATTCATGTTGATCGAATCTGAGTCTTCTTCGCTTTCAGAATTACTTGATGAAGAACTATGATTGGTTCTTATCGGTGATGTGGAAGCGAATTGTCCTCTCCTACTAGCAATCCTCTCGGATCTTCATACGGATGATTCGGCCAGCGTGCAGTTTCCTACAAAGAAAAGAAAATCTGAAAATTAAACTAAAAACTGAAAATAAAAAGAAAATAAAATAAAAACGAAATTGAAAATGAAAGAAAAATAAAAATGCAGAAAAATAAAAAGAAATCTAGGCGTTTCTAATTAATTGGATTCAATGGTCAAAGCAAGGGCGTCTCGCGAGGCCTTGCACAATGAACCGTTATTCCCCGGCAACGGCGCCAAAAAGCTTGATCACTCAAAAGAGAGCAATGTTTCTTTTAATATTTATAAACTCAGAAATGCTATCGGTTCGGACTGCAAGCGCACAATCCTATCGAGTAGTATATACGAGGTCGATCCACAGGGAATATTGGTTCAATGCTTTGAGCGATCGAATCACAACCTTTCGAAAGGCTAGACGAAATCTGAAAATTGAGAGATGTTTGTTGATCAATGTAAATTAGGAAACAATTAAAAGTAATTAAAATAAAGATAGAGATGAGGATTCTTAGGGTTTCGGCACACCATTGCCACTCAATCCGCCTTGACAATGTATTCCTGTTGCATCTGATTTTCTATTGTTGTTTTAATGAAAGACACCACATAGGTCACTGCGATTTATGTTACGCAAGAATGACAGATCTTTCACCGAGATTCTACATAGGACACTGCGATTTACCTTACGCAAATGTCTGATCTCTCAAATACTCCAAATTACTACATAGATCACTGCGATTTACTTTACGCATGTGATGGAATTTGGTACGCGTTTTGTTGGTCTGGTTTATGGTTTCCCCACTAAGGTTTTCTTCACATAAACCTAATAGATCTCAACGAGGCTAACTCATACAAATAGTTTCTCTTACCATTAAAGCACTGCCACTACCCTAACGGGCTCAAACTAGATCATTGAAGTTAGATGAAGAGATAATAAATCACAAAAGCATTTTAGCACAACATCAAGAGTAACAAGGTTTACTGCCTAGCCCTAAGAAAGGGAACTTAGCCGCGGAACGGCATGGTTACAAGCACTCCTCTCTTCTCACTTTAATCAAATCTAACCCTAATTACAAAGATGATCTATTCTTCTGCCCAGGGGCCTTATATAGGAGTGTAGGGACGTGTAGAGGTTGATTGGAGGCTAAGAAATCAATCTGGAAACAGCTGTCGGCAGTTATTCCCCAAGAGATGCCTTCGGATACGGGCCGTATCAGGTGATACGGTCCGTATTAGGACCTTGGCAGTTAGGGTTTAACTGCTTCCAGCGCTATCTTCTGGTCTGTGCTAGGCCTGGTCCGTATTGGTCAATACTGGCCGTAACAGGGACTTAGTCGATGAGCGTCGCTGATCCGATTGACCCGATTCTAGCTCCATTTGGTGTAAAATAGTCCCAAAACCTGTTTTCTACAATAAAACATAAAGAAGGGTGACAGTAGCCTTTTTCTCTAATAAAGTAAACATAAGTGTGAGAAAATATATAAAACCTAAGCCAAAACCCTACGTAAATCATCATTATTTTGACTCTGATCAGTCCTCCTATTTTACTTGGTAGTTATAAAATTTATATTATATTTTACTTATTCAAACCATCTATGTCAATAGTTACTAAAGTAAAAAATTCTTTTTTTTTATCTTTTTTTTATTTCCCTTTTTTTGCATGGTAAAGATTGATTGTTATTCTATGTCCTATAGATCTATCAAAAACCGGGCACATACTTCGAGAAATGGTTCATGCATGCCGGGTGCAACAAAATCAAGTTGGTAAGGATAACAATCTCGTTTCTATTTTTACCTAAAAGATTTTGTATTTTGTACCTAAAAAAGAAATATCGCTTCCCAATTGTACCTATTTTTATGAACCCTCTTGAGATTTCTTTCGAAAAATAGTGGATTGGGTTACAATCAATCTTTATATACTAAATGAATGTGAATGGAGATTAACTTTAATTGGATTTTTTAAGACAGGTTTTTTTGATTATAAGCTAAAACAACCCCAATCGAATCCCATAAATTGGATTGGGGTTGACATTTAAAGAATATTATGATAAAATAATTTAATATCAAATTTCTGTTAGTTTTGAATATAAAAAATGGGGCGTCGCCAAGCGGTAAGGCAACGGGTTTTGGTCCCGTTATTGCGAAGGTTCGAATCCTTCCGTCCCAACTTTCTTTTATGAAATGAATCGAATTCCATAAATTGGATTGGGGTTGACAAATAAATAATATTATGATAAAATAATTTAATATCAAATTTCTGTTAGTTTTGAATATAAAAAATGGGTCTTTGTACTCAAGTTATATATAACTATATTATTTTTAACTTAATAAGAATCTTCTAAGATTCTCCACTGTTTTTTTTAGTATTTTATGCTCCTTTTCTTTGTCTTTCATTTAAATACCTAATAATATAAATGAAAATACTTTATTTATTATTTTTTGAATGTTAGATCAAAAAAATATCGAAGAGTTTTTTCCTCTTAGCTTAGATATTTTATTTATATTGCATAATTTGTTCTTTCATTTGAACAAAAAATGTCTTTCACATAAAAAAAATAAAAAAAACTTCTTTTCAATGGCAGTTCCAAAAAAACGTACTTCTATGTCAAAAAAACGTATTCGTATAAATATCATCTTTTGAAGAAAGGATAATATCTTAATAAGATTTTCCAGATAAGTTGTTTCGCGAATTCAAAAAAGATAACTTGCCTCACCAATTTAGAAAAGATTTGGATTATTAGTAATTTACAAAACTTGGTAATAGAATGTTTTCCCAATTTGAATTCTTGAAATTGTTCCATACAGACCTCCTTTTTTATTAAAAAATAATATCTGTCTGAATTTTTTTCAGAAAATAGATGGGATAAAATCCCATTTCTTCATTTGATTTCTTTTATTTTTATGTATTAAAAAAACACACTAACATTAATATTATTATTATATCAAATAATAATAGATCATACAATATCTAGTTAATGGATCAGATATTCTTGGACAGTTGACCTCAGAGATGCAACCACCACCATCAGCATTCCAGTCTGTGACCCACAACATAATGGTTTTTTTCAGTCCTTCCACCAGGTATTAATGGACATTATTTGTTGGGAGGTAAACACAGCCTCCTGTCACTTGGCGAGAGCTTAGTGGGAAATTCCTTTCCACTGTATTGGTTTGAGAGTTACTAGTGGTTTTGGTATCAAAGGTTTCCTCAAAGTACTATGTAAAATCAAGGTAAACTATACTGAAGAAAATGACTGTGTAAATGCTATGAGGGTAGCCTTGTACACTTGGAGAAGGGTTAGGTGTGGTTTGCGTGTGCTAGGCAGGGAAGGAGTAAATGCCTTGAGGAGCAGGAAAAGGTGGAGTTAATGGTGTGGAAACCTATATTCCTAGTTGGTTTTGCTATCATTTACGTCTTCTCTGCGGAGCTTTCCATTACCTCCATTCTCTCCATTCCTAGTTTGACATGAAAATGGCGAAATCAAAGCGAAGCCATTTGTTGGTTTTTTTGGAAGGCTGGAACATGGCTGGGGCATACCTTATTGGTTTTTTTGTTGACGCATTTCAAAAAAGTTATTCCATAGGTTTCATTCATTCACCTGCCAGCTCTTTTGCAAAGTTTGTGTACATTTTCCACGCGGAGCACCGACCTTCTTTTTCTTTTCGTTTTAAAATCAGAGGAAAACTTGTGAAAAAATGATGAAATTTTATGTGTATATATAAGATGAGCTAATTAAGAAGCTTCCTGAATTAAGGTTATAAGGTCATGTTTTACTTCATATTTATAAATTTGTTATAAAATTCAAACAATCAATTTGAACCAAATAAGTAAAAAAATTACCAGGTCAGGTTGGGTACTATTCTTTTTGACATATTTTCATAAATAAATCTCATACATAACATATTAAATGACAAATAACATTAATTACTTAAATAATATAAAAAATAGAAAGAAATGAAGACATGACTAATCAATTATCAATTAATAGAAAAATTCCTTAAATGACATTTATAAAATGAAATAAATCAGGACCAATTAGAAAAATAATACAATTTGCATGTGGCGAATATGTATCTAAATAAATTTAGACTTATACACGTAAACTAACATAAAAAGTACGGGCAAGAAAACAATTACTCCCGTATCTATCAACTCAAACTATAAATCCAACAAGAAAAGCAAGGCACGAGAAAACATATAGAGTACCTTGGTGCTCTTCAAAAGAAAAAAGATGAGTTTCGATCATACCGGCCGCCAACCACCGACTTGGCAATAATAATAAAACGGCAAGAAGAAGATGATATATTTGAGTACCTTGCCAGTTTATATCCCAGCTATGAGGCTGTACGGACTCAGATCATGAACACCATCCCCCTTCCTTCCTACTCACAAATCAATAACATGATCCAACAAGAAGAGAGCAGAAGAGAGGCCATGGGTGGTCCACAAATCATAACCGAAGAGGGACACGAGACCCACGGCTTTGCAGTGGCAAAAAAATCCAACTTTCCCAATTTCGGCCAAAATCCTAGATCTCAAATTCACTCAAATCACAATGAAATCGAGAGGTGCACGGGGTGTAAAAAGGAGGGGCACACCCATGAGAGCTGCTGGTTTCTTCACCCCTACTTAAAACCGAAACATTGGAGGGGTAAGACCTCGCTGGAGGAAGGGCGGAATGGAACCAAGGAAAAAAGAAAGAGAAGGAGGAGACACGCATGCGCGTGGGGGCTTCTCTACACAGACCGGATCCAAACTTAATGAACTAGGTTCGAGTTCGAATGGGTCTGTGGGTCCGGGTCCGAATGGATCTGGTGGAAATGAGTCAGCAGTGGCAGCAGATCAATTGCAGTCACTGGTTCAGCAGATGTCGGTGTTGCTAGCCCAACAAAACCAGTCTAAATTTTCTGGTATCTCTTCACACTCAAAAGATTTAAATTTGTTAGATAAAATAATTATTGATAGTGGTGCTACGGACCATATGTTTGGTAACCAATTTTTCGAAAAAATTTAGACATGACCAAAAACGACCAATTTGTCTTGGTAGCTAACGGTATGAAGGCTAAAATAAATGGTATAGTTGAAACTATATTTTGTAACAAAAAAATATTTAATATGCTATATCTAGACACTTTCCTATAAACTTACTCTCGGTTAAAAAATTAACACAAGAATTAAATTGCGATGTAATTTTTTCTTGTAAAAATATTGTATTTCAGGATCGGGAAACCGGAACGAAGATTGGTGAATAATTTCTTGAAAATGGACACTATTTTTTTAACTCAAAAAATTACTTTTGTGCTTTCGCTAAATCCATTGATATTGGCGTTTGGCATAGAAGATTTGGGCATCCCTCCGACAAGAGTTTAAATTATATTTTGGATTATAAAAATTTAAATTGTGCTAATTGTGAAGTTTGTAAATTGGTAAAACAAACAAAACTTCTGTTTTCTCATTCCAATAGAAAAAGTGAAGTTATGTTTGATTTAATTCATTGAGATGTATGGGGGCCAGCCTCAATTGAATCATATAATGAATTTAAATATTTTGTTATTTTTATTGATGATTTTTCAAGAACCACTTGGTTATATTTACTCAAATAAAAAAAATAAAGTTTTAAGTAGCTTTAAAGAATTTTTTTATCTCATAGAAAATTAATTTAATGCCAAATTAAAAATATTTAGGTCTGATAACGGAACGGAATTTGTAAACAAAAATTTTACAACTTTTTTAAAGAAAAATGAATTATACACCAAACCACTTGCATTAATACACCCGAGCAAAATGGAGTGTCGGAAAGAAAAATAGACATTTGTTAGACATAACAAGAACATTGATGTTCCAAAGTAATGTTCCTAAAATATATTAGTCGGATGCCATACTTTGCGCTACACATTTAATTAATAGATTACCAAGTTCAAAGTTAGAAAACAAAATCCCGCTAGAAATTCTTTATCAACAAAAAATCACCTTTGATCATTTAAAAATATTTGGATGTACAAGTTTTGTACATATTGAAAGAAAAGATAAGCTAGACTTTGTATCGACAAAAGCTATTTTCTTAGGGTATTCATCCTTTAAAAAGGGGTACAAATGCTATGATCCTATTAATAAAAAATTATTTATTTCTAAAAATGTTATATTATTTGAAAATGAGCCTTATTTCAAAAAAATAGGAGACATTCAAGTGTCTAGTCAAATTCAAAATGAAAAAATAAATTCGGTAACACCCTACATTGCTCAAAATAATTTAGAAGAAAATGATACAAGTGATGTCGAAGAAGAAATAGATGATAATAATAATGACATAAATGAGACCGAAGTAGGAAATAATTCGGGGCTTAGACGAACATCTAGAGTATCAGAACCATCAAGTAGACTTAGATATCATGTGACTTATACCGTCCAATATCCTATATAAAATTTTGTTTCATATAAAAAAATTTCACCTTCATACCAAGCTTTCCTTACTACCATAGAAAAAGAAATAGAGCCGAAAAATTACCAAGAGACCATTAAAAAACCAACTTGGAATAAAGCCATGAAAGAAGAGCTAAAAGCTTTAGAAAAAAATAAAACTTGGGTAATTGTTCCATTACGAAAAAATAAAAAATCCATTGGGTGCAAATGGATTTACAAAATTAAATATAATTGTGATGGTACCATAGAACGGTATAAGGCAAGGTTAGTGGCAAATAAATTTACACTAACCTATAGTATAGATTACAATGAAACTTTTGCACCGGTTGCAAAAATGAATACCGTTAGGGTTTTATTCTCCATTGCCGTAAATAACGGTTGGAACCTATACCAAATGGACATTAAAAATGTCTTTCTTCAAGGAACACATGAAGATGAAGTGTACATGACACTACCACCGGGCCATAAAATGGAAAATACCTCTAACCTAGTTTGTAGGTTAAATAAATTAATTTATGAATTGAAGCATTCTCGACGCATATGGTATGGCAAACTTAGCTTTTTTTAACTTCTTGCAATTTTAAAATTAGTAATGCCAATCACTCATTGTTTAACAAAAATGAAGGAAAAAACATAACCCTTGTGTTAGTATATGTAGATGATTTAATAGTTACCGGTAACAACCTAGAAGAAATTAGAAAAATCAAATTACAATTAAAAGAAAAATTTGACATTAAAGATTTAGGTTTTTAAAAATATTTTCTAGGAATAGAAGTAGTTTTTTCAAACAAAAACCTATTAATTTCACAAAGAAAATATACTTTGGATTTATTAAAAGAAACCGGTAAATTGGGTTGTAAACCAGCCTCTACACCAATAGATAAGTATAAATTAAATACCGAGGAAGGTGAACTTTTACAAAACATAAACCAATTTCAAAGACTTGTAGAAAAAATGATTTATCTCACGGTAACTCGTCCGGATATTTCATTTTCCGTAAGTCAAATTAGTAAATTTATGCATTCATCAAGAACACCACATTTAGAGTCCATTAATTGAATTTTAAGATATTTAAAAGGAAATCCCAAAAAGGGCATATGGATGAAAAATGATAATTCTAATGCAATTTGTGGCTATTCCGATGCAGATTAGGCCGGTAGCTTTGATAGAAAATCCACCACCGGCTTCTGCACATTTGTAGGCAGAAATTTAGTCATATGGAAAAGTAAGAAGCAAAACATCATGGCACAATCAAGCGCGGAAGCGGAATATCAGACCATGGCATCAACCGCAAGCGAACTAATATGGCTCAAACAATTGCTCAAAGATATGTGAATCAACCTTGATCAACCCATGAAAATGTATTGTGACAACAATTCGGCAGGTCACATTGCACTAAATCCCGTATTCCACGAACGGACCAAACACATAGAAGTCGATTGTCATTTTATTAGAGAGAAGGTCCAAGCCAAGGAAATAGAAACACCGTTTGTTCGAAGTGAGGATTAACTAGCGGATGTTTTTACAAAAGGGTTAGACCCTAAACCATTTGAAGAAATCACAAACAAGCTAGGATTACTAGATATCTACAATCCTAGCTTGAGGGGGGTGTTGAAGAATGATCTCAGAATATAATTTCATCATAGATCAAGGGTATATGTGCAAAAGTGTAAATAGGTACAACTGTACAAAATATTAATTTGGATAGGTACCAACGGTACAATTTTTCTAACCGTTGGAATGGTTGTAATATATAGATGGAAATCTCCACTGTAACAAATATAACAAAAAGAGAATAAAAATAGAGTTCAAGTTTCTCCTCAATTTTGCATCTCTCAAAAATAACAGTAAAATATACTGAAGAAAATGACTGTGTAAATTCCTCTTGAAACTAACTCTTAGAATCATGCAAACGCATCTTAGCATTTTAATTTTGAATTCATATAAAACTTGAAGTTTTAATCTGGACCATTGGATCCAAACTTAAATTGAGTCAGTGGGATCTGGACTAGTGCCGACTACCCTTTTTTTGTTGTTGACAAAAGTGGTAACATAGGCCCACCCATTAATTTTCCATTAACTGAAAAACCAATGTCGACTACCCTTAAGTCCTTCCACCTCATGACAACAAATCTACATACGACAATATTTTGTTTCTACATATTTTATATCATTGGATCAAAAATGTTTGGTCTAACATTTTTGCATTGTACATGCCCTTTATTATTGATCTATTCAGGAAAATTGGAATAATAGAATGGTTGAATTGTATCTTAGCTTTTTGCATGTTAGTCCTTTCAATATCAAATTTATATTGGAGGCAGATTTATATTTTTCAAATATTTATTGTTGCAAATTTCAGATTTTGGTTATTTTTTACAAAATACTCATTACATTTTTGTGAACACAAAAAGTCCAATTGTCACATTTCAAACTTTCACTATAATACTTTTAATTATTAAATTGTGTTTTGTTAGTATCTTATATCTCATTTTTAGCCACATGAAAACTCTGATTTTAGAAAGTATGAGCATTTTGCACCACACCAGAGGTTTATGTGGGGTACTTCCTCTAAAGTTGAGCTAATTGTACACTGATTTGACTATAAACCCCCGTGAGTGCTCCCATCTCCAAGCTATTCTATCTAGTATATTTGTAAATGAGATAATACTTATTAAGTGTAATAAATCTGACCATTCAATTCTTCAAATCTATAAAATTTATTGTTCTCCCTTGGGAGCTCACTACATCGGCTAACATGCATATGTGTTGTAAGTGTATGATATATTATTTAAGTCATGAATTATCAAAATTAAAATTGCTCAGCTTAAATTCTACAAATTAAAATAGCATATGAACTTGCGTTCTGTAGTTCAAAATTTACTTTCTCTCACATTTCAATTTTATCATTTACTATCGTAATTATGAATTTTTATCTCTCGTACCACCACATCAATTATCCCAATTCATTCACCCTTACAATTTGCGAAAGTCCTATATAAATCCCCTCACACCAAGTGATAAAACAAAAAAACCAAGATACACATATATTCTGCTACATGCAATAGTCTAGCATGTCAATTTCCAAGTTATTCTTGGTAGTTCTCCTTGGCGCTCTCATTTGCACCGCAACGGCAAGAGATCTCTCTACAACTAAAGAAAAGCATGTCAATGTGAAAGGAGTATCCAATGGTGCGGATGCTGCCGACTCAAAAATTGACGCAAGTGTTCGACCTCTAGGTACTCGAGGTACTCCGTGTACTCCGCATAATCCGGGTACTCCGTGGCATCCGGGTACTCCGGGTACTCCGTGGAATCCGTGGAATCCGTGGAATCCGGGTACTCCGGGTACTCCGCGTAATCCGGGTACTCCGGGTACTCCGGGTGCTCCGGGTCCTCCGGGTACTCCGACAACTCCGACTACTCCTGGTGGGGGTACTCCGGGAACTCCGGGAACTCCAGGTACTGGAACTGGTCAAGGTACTCCGGGAACTCCGGGTGGGGGTACTCCGGGAACTCCAGGTACTGGAACTGGTCAAGGTACTCCGGGAACTCCGGGTGGGGGTACTCCGGGAACTCCAGGTACTGGAACTGGTCAAGGTACTCCGGGAACTCCGGGTGGGGGTACTCCGGGAACTCCAGGTACTGGAACTGGTCAAGGTACTCCGGGAACTCCGGGAACTCCGGGTACTGCCACTGGTCCGGGTACTCCGGGTACTCCTGGAACTCCGGGTACTCCGTGTAGTACGGGTACTCGGACAGCTCCGACAGTTCCGACTGTTCCGACTGCTCCGACTAGTCCGGGTATGGGTACTCCGGGTACTCCGGGAACTCCAGGTACTCCAGGTACTGGGTGCGTCCCCAAATAGGTGCATCCGGGGTACCCACTGTGGCGCTACCTCCCGTGTTGGGCTAAATGTTTGAGATGGCATCAAATCTTAATGGTTCGGTATAATTAATTAGCTAGTTAGTGGAACTGTGATGTGATGCTAGCTAGTATTTTTTTTTTTTTTTTGTGGAGAGATAAGGTGACTCTGTTTCATGATGTGTATTATCAGTGTAAGGCTGAAATCATGGATGTATTGAATCATGTCTATGAATAACAAATAAAGTACCGAATCTGTGGAAGTTAATAGAGTTGTTTCTGCTGAGTCTATAAATCAGCTGCAATTATATTTGTTATATGGGAGAACTATGCAATTGTCTAATCACTGAAAAAACAAATGAATGCCAAACTGACAATAAATTTAAGCACTTCACATTTCCTTTCAAAAAGTATACTAAAAATATTTATGCCTTCTTTAATAAAATTGATGAAGCTTGATAAGCTATATATAACTAGTACTGGTAGAGAACCAGCAGAAAAAATATTTGAAGCTATAGAAAAGTCCTATATAAATTATATATATGTGTACCCGACAAACTTGCATGAACAATTCCAGCTCCTTGTATAAATTCTGCACACAAGAGCAATAAATAAGAACTCTCTTAATTAACAATTATAAGTTATAATCACGTCATTTATTTGTATGTATACAACTATAGTGAAGCACATTAATTGACTGATACACAAATGGTCAATAGTTGGAGGAAGAGGATGCATGATCACCAAGTGATTCAAGAGATATATATTTCTCTAGTTTTTTTGTCTCAGATTATTTAAAAATCTCAAGTCTCATCTCATGGGCCACTCGCCTCGAAGCAACACAACAACAAAGTAGGCACTTATCGCGAGGGAAAAAGCGCATTTATGACGGTTCTCCGTCGCGAAAAGTACCGTCGCGAATAGAAAAAATACAGTTATGACAGTACTCCGTTGCGAAAAGTCATTTTTTATCCTCACAAAAAGTGCCAGTCTTTTGTAGTGCAAGTAATTTACTTCATTTTCTTCATTGTTCTCTCTCTCTCTCTCTCTCTCTTTTTAAGTGTTACATTGAGCAATTGGTGCCTAAAATTTGTTTATGGCATAAATAGATCAAGCCATTTTTATGAACTTGAATAAGGGAAATGTAATTGCAATTTTGTTTGTTGTATGACAATTTTGAGAATTGGAAAATTGAGAAAAATTATGATAAAATTGGTAAAATAGTTTAATTTTCTACTCTATATATCCTCTTTTTAAAATTACAACAACTATTCCATACAATAAATTAATAATCAATTCATGCAATTCAACAGTTCAATTTTCACATTCTAACAATTCTATTTTAATTTTGAAATTAAATTCGGAAAATTTTATCACCTTGTCAACATTGTAGATCTGAAGTTCTTTGAGCTCTTCTATCAATTCTAATAATTACAAGTTAAATGGAATGTGAAAATAGACAACAAAATGAGAAGAATTTTTTCATTCATTTTTTTCCAAAACGCCACAGAAGGGGAAGACGTAAAATGGGGTTCGGTCTAGGAGAAGAAAAGAAAGAAGAAAGGAAGAGATCGAGAGTCACTGCACAAAAGACAATGTAAGAAAATTGCATCAAATATGTAGTTGCTAAATGGGATTTTATGTGACTATCGAACGGAAGACATTGTAGCACGCTAAAGAACCGCATCAAATATGTGATTATTTAGCGAATTCGCAAAGGAATAACACCAAATCATTTGGTGTGGTTCATACCATGCCTTCAAAAAAAATCGTCATCTTTCCGGTTCTATATAAAATATTTATTTCTTTCTAAAAATAAAAAATGTCAGCCTTCTGTTTTGTTCTTTTAAATTTGGCAGTGCTTATTTGCAGGCTAGGACCCTACAACTTATCATGAGTTGCATTAAATACATTTCAACCTAAAAAGGTACGCTTGAGATCTCTGAGGGACCCAGCTGTATAAATTATGTTGTCTCTGCCTGGACTGAATCAGCCAACACCTATATATGGACTCAAGGACCAGTCAATATAATGCATTGATTACATTATTACATATTACAACTGAATTTATATTTTTTTTGTAAAAACTTGAGCAGTGTAACAGGCGATTAACAAAAATAAGGAATAAAAAATAAAAAGTGTGAACGTATCAGTACCTAGTTAAACAATACCAACCGAAACTGACAGTCCAGTTACAAACTAATACCCATTAAAAATGCAAACTACCATACATCTCAATTATAACCCCAAAAGCATTTCTCAGTCTTCGTCTAACAAACCTGTAAATTCCACAAGCAGAAACGGGTGAGAAATAATAAATTATTCTCATGGTTTGGAAACTCGGCCGATTCTGAGTCAACTTGGACTCGGTCGTGTCCGATCCGAGTTTCACCAGAGTCTCGCGCCCGTGCGAGTTTTTTAGCAAAACTCGGTTGAACAGTACTTGACTCGGCCGAGTTAGCCGATTTTCAGACCGAGTTAAGCTAATTTAGACCGAGTTTTGGCTGAGTCAGCTGAGTTTTGGCCGTCGGCGATCCGATTTTGGACCGAGTTCCTCGGTGCGTAATTTTTCAGTAAACAAACTAGTTCAAATTGGACGATCAAGCGATTCTTCGTCAATTCTTCTACCGTGGAGCGATTCTTGACGTTGATTCTCATGATTTGGAGCGATTTTTCACAAAGCAACGAAGTGTTACAAACTCAAATCAGATTTGGGGGCGAAATCTGCAATTTTGACTAGATCAAAATGCTAATTGGAGAAGAAGGGTTCTCGGATCATGAAGGGCCCATCGTCAGAAGGAGATGGCCCACCTGTCTGGTTTAACAAGGGAGAACGAAGTACTCTTGAGTGGGGCCTATTCAGTCAGAGGTTTAAAGAGAAGGTGGGGTCCGCTGGCAGAGGCGCTGATTAAGGGTATTGTTGTGCGTTAGTTTTATTGGAGATGTAGGTATTATTTTCTTCAATCGGGCTTGGGCCATTAAAGATACTATTTATGCACTCAATAAAGAAATCCCTAAATGTGATTTTTTTTAATGTTAATATTATTAATATTATTTTTATATAGAGGAGGGATCAAGTTACAACAAATTTGAGTTACAACAAAGTTACAACAATTTTTTTTTTCGTTTTCAAAGTCCAAATCGTCGATCCAAACCGTTCAACATGATTATCTAAATAAAATGTGCTTGTATTAAAAAATTCAATGGTCTAAATATGAATATGGGTACAAAATTCAATGGTCTGAATATGACTATTTTTTGTAAAATAATTAATAAATAGTAAAAAAAATAAAAAAAATGTAAAATTTGATCTAGAAGCACATTTTATTGTGGAGATCACGTTGAACGGTTTGGATCGACGATTTGGACTTTGAAAATGAAAAAAATGGTTGTTGTAACTTTGTTGTAACTCAAATTTGTTGTAACTTGATCCCTCCTCTTTTATATATCATATTTTTCTTTGTTTTATAACCCAATAAACCATCTGGTGGTTTTCTAAAATCACAAACAAGTCCTTATAGTCTTAAATAAGCTCAAATTAAGTTTAAATCAAAATTCCAAATCAAATCGAGTACAAAACAAGCTTCTGCCAAAAATATCCGACTTTTCTGCCAAAAACAAGCTTCTATGGTCAATACCAAAGGTAGTGATTAAAATTGTTTTCTGTAAAAAGATGTTTGCTGTCAGGCCGAGTCATGGAAGAACTCGAAGTAGAAACTAGAAAGAAATCTTCTGCCAAAAAAATTCGAGTACGTTTTCGAGTCAACTCGGCTGATTCTGACCAATTCATCCGATTCCGATTCCGATTCCGAGTTTCAGAACCATGGTTTATAGAGTTGTTTCTGCTGATTCTATAAATCAGCTTCAATTATATATGTTATATGGGACAACTATGCAATTGTCCAATCGCTGTGAAAACAAATGAATGCCAAATTCCCAATAAATTTAAGCATTGAAAAGTTTCTCTGTAAAAGTATACAAATATGTGTGCCTTCTTTATTAAAATTGATAAACCTAAAATAAGCAATGACTGTTATTGGTAGAGCACCAGCAGAAAGAAAATTCCAGCTATTGAAAAGTTCTAAATAAAGTATATGTGTACCCCCTCAGACATGCAAGAATATTTCCTGCTCCAAGGATCTTGTATACATACTGCACACAAGACCAGTAATGAAGCACATTGCCTGATACACAAATTGATCAACTAACCAGATGACAAAGTACTAGTGTTACATAAAATATTTATTAAGCACGTACCAACCTACTTTTAATTTCTTATTTCCTAACAGAATTTAAATACTGGCAGATACCTATTAGGTAATTAGATTAACTATGGTAAATATTTGCTTTAGTTGGACAAAGTCTGTTTTTTTGTTGGGACAGATTTGCACAGTGGACAGGTTCACATAAAATGAATTTGACAAATTTGACCATAAGAGAAAAGACATGACTGTGCATAAAATGATTTGTATTAAACTCATTTTAATTTATAAATTTATCATTGTCTTTTATTATAAAAAAATAAAAAATGTATAGCGTGTGTAAGAAAAATATTCAATCTTTTAATTAACAGATTTATTAAGACAAATAGTTTGTTTTCCTATTTGTGACTCACATATATACAAGCGTGTGGCTGAAAAACAAGAACAAGAAGCAAATAAACATGAAGAGACGATTCTTTAAATGGCTGCTAATCTACTAACCTAAAAGGGAGAAAATGATTTCAATTTCGTTGTCATTAATTCCACATAATGAAACAAATCATTCACCAATTGCATCTTCTACTAACCTCATTGTCATACTTTTTTTTTTTTTGGTTCTTACAACGCCCGTAGGCTCACAACAAATCCGAATTACAAAAAGAAACTAAAGACTGAAAAATTTGCTCCTGATCCTCAGCATCAGATAAGCTCCACCCTTTTGTCCTGCCATGATTAGCCAGCTGGTGTGCAATTCTGAGCCCTGGGCTTTCTCTAGAACAATACATTGCTTGGAGATGACCCGGAAATTGCGCTTGTTTTCGCCATACCTCCCATATCTGTTCAAAGGACCTCCAGTCATTAATGGTTGGAGGGTTGCTTGCCAGTGAATGCACTGTTTCCATTGAGTCTGACAAAACTCTTCCCATACCCCCAAATCTACGCTGCAGGAGATGTTAACCTTCTAGTACTGCAATCGCCTCCGCCTGAGATGGACTGATAGCTATCACTCTTTTAGATGCCCAACCAATAATAGTTCCACCTCTCAACATGCATAATCCAATGCCGGCTAATCCATCGTCAGACCATGAGCCATCAGTATAGCATACTGTACCTCCCAAAGACATTGAAATAGGTACCACTGATAAGGTTGCTATCAGATTCCAAATCGTTGTTGTCAAGTCGGATCCAGAACCCGTTACCCAATCGGATTGAGTGGTACACCTTTTTTTACTAGTGAGGATTCTAATGGAACAGCTTTCGTTAGCCACTTGGTAGTACTTCTTACAAGCCTGGAAAGAGGCCTGTTTTGCCCCGATTACCACATCATTTTGCATCCTCCAGATTGCCCAAAGCCAGCTAACAAAAGGGCAAATTAGTTTCTGGCTGAGTGCAGTAACTAGACCCATGGCTTAGTCGGGTCCGAAGCTACCTTCCACACATTCTTCAAAACAAGAGCTTGATTCATGTGCTTTAGGCTCCGCAAACCCAACCTCCCATTCCTTATGGAACCGTGACCTTATCCCAAGCTACATAGGTCATGGCTCTTTTCTCCTCCGTCCCTCCCCAAAAGAAATTTCGCACTATAGCCGTCAACCGCTTAACGATCTTGTTTGGGAGAATGACAGTGCCCATTGCATACACTGGAAGGCTTTGAAACACAGACTGAATAAGATCCACTCTACCTGCATGTGTTAAGAATTTTGACTTCCACTGATTGAGTCTACTTTTGCATTTCTCCACCAAATCAAAGTCACTATTTCTCTGTGTTGCCACTGGGCATCCCAAATATTTCTCCTCCCTTCCCGCTTCGCCCACATTCAAAAGGTTTAAGAAATGTACCTTATCCCTTTCGGGTGTCAGCTTGCTGAACCATGCCTTCGACTTTGTCGGATTGATCAACATCCCAGACAATTCTGTAAATTGGTTGAGTGTGCGTATGAAAGCTTCTACCTCCTACTGGCTTACCCTTCCCGTTAGCAACAAATCATCAGCAAACATTGAACACATCAGCGGGGTTGCACTCCTTGCCACCTTTAGACCCAATAGATTCCCCCTTCTCCGATTAAGGTCAGGAGCTCTTGCTAACAGGTCCATAGAAATGATAAACAGATAAGGGGATAAAGGAGTATAGGTAAGTGATCACTTGAGAAGTTGGGTAGATGAAAAACTTTAGCATTCGGGTAGGTGTTAATCTAGTCTGCCATGGCGACCCCTCTGTTGAGTCTTTCAAGGATCAGTTTTCTTCCCCTTTGGTTGTTCGCCCATGTATAAGCCGGTAAGTCAATTAGGCCCGATCTTTGCAAAAAATCACATAATCTCCTATGTTTCTCTTTTAGCACGGTGTTGCCACCATGTTTGTCTTGTTGGTCTGTAATGCAATTAAAGTCACCTATTGAGCAAAGAGGTAGATTAGAGTGCTCAATGTAGTGATTTATTCGATCCCAAATGTAGTCATTCAAGCGATCATCACAATCGCCATAAACAGCAAAAAGGATCCACGGTGAGATGAAGGGTTGAATTGAACTTTTGCAACTATGAAAAAGAAAGAGGTTTCTACGATAGATACTGAAATGTCTTGCGACCACAAAAGCCACAAGCCCCCTCCCCGGCCTCTAGAGGGAACAAGTTCAGCATTTGACAGAGGTAAATTTGCTATCCTCCCTGGAGCTTGATGTTCCGAACACTTGGTTTCAGAATAAATGCCAAATCTACCCCTGTATTTTGGAGGTACTGCTGGATTATGGGTACTGTCACGGCACCTCCGCTGCCGCGACCGTTCCATGATAAGATACTCATTGGTCGAGCGGCGAGACCCTCCTCGCCGCTTTTACTTTCTTGCCGGAACTTGGTTCAGCCTCATCTCCTTTAGACCAGAGCATTGGAGAGTCAGCAGCATTAGTGGGTCTTGTTGAAAATTAATTCAAATTGATTAGAGCATGTACGAATCAGTTTTTACCAGCATAAAAACTGCATGGGTTATATTAGGCATTGGTTATTTTAAGCATAGTTATTTTAGGACAAGTTAGCGTAGTGGTTAGCTATTTTTAGCATGTTGTGTAGTGGGTGCTTAATTTAGGCAAGTTGTGGGTGTTTATTTTAGGAACATTGTATTGCTTTAAATACTGCAGAACTCTATGTAATTGAGTAAGAGAGAAATGAAATAAAGTGTTGTTTCTATTCAGAAAAATATTATTCTCTCTTCAATCTTTTGCATACTGGCACAAAGCAGTGCAGTATTGCTGAGTTTTGTCCCAATAAAATGGTATCAGAGCCGATGGTTCGGTGCAACAGGCAATTGATGGTAGAGTCGATTCGCAATTGATGGTAGAGTCGATTGGTGGGCAACTTGGAAGAATTGCAGCAGCAACAATCGCTAAAGAAGCATTGACAACCTTGAAGACGGCATTTCAGGGAAGTTTGCGAGTTGTGGCCATCAAACGGCAAAGCCTATGTGAAGATCTTGAGACGTTGCATATGAAAATAGAAGAATCAATGCAGATTTTTCTTTCAAGAGTCACATCCATTGTCAACAAAATTCAAGCATATGGAGACAACATGTTAGAGAAAACCATGGTGGCAAAGGTGTTGAGAAGAGTAGCACTAAAGTTTGACCACGTGGTGGCAACAATTGAAGAATCAAAGGATCTTTCAACCTATTCCTTTGATGAACTGATGGGATCACTACAGACCCATGAAGTGAAATCTAGATCAGAGGAGAAAGGTGATGAAAGGGCGTTCTACAGAAAGGGGGAGTCCTCTCTAGGCAAAGGTGGATGTGGCCATTGTAGATTTGGCAAGTTCTTGTTTCAGCACAACATAAAAGATGTCCAGTGCTTCCACTGCAAAAGATATGGGTATGTGCAAGAAGAAAAGAAAGAGCAACCCACGCTTTTCATGGCGTATGAAGAAGGTGGAAGGCAAAGATCCACAACCTTGGAAGAAGCAGCAAGAAATGAAACATGGCATCAAGCATTACAAAAGAATTGGTAGCAGCACAAACAATGGAGATCAAGCGTGCAAGTTCTAAAGAACAGAAGGTTGACGTTTTGTTGAAGGCATTGGCAAGAGAAAAGTTTGAGGAATTCAGAATCAAACCTGGTATAATCAATTTTGAATTAAGGGGGAGTGTTGAAAATTAATTCAAATTGATTAGAGCATGTAAGAATCATTTTTTACCAGCATAAAAACTGCATGGGTTATGTTAGGCATTGGTTATTTTAAGCATAGTTATCTTACAACTAGTTAGCGTAGTGGTTAGCTATTTTTAGCATGTTATGTAGTGGGTGCTTAATTTAGGCAAGTTGTGGGTGTTTATTTTAGGAACATTGTATCGGAAATTATAAAGACAGTGTTTCAGATATGGATACTTGTGTGGAGGGAACGGGCTCATCAAGATTACTAATGTCCCTCATGTTTGAATAATGCGAGTGATGATATTCCTGGGTCCCTTGATAAAATACAATTATAAGCATGCTATATGATTAAGGAGTTAATCATAATAATCTACTTCGGAGATCAAGAAAGCAATAAGTCGCAAGAATGAGACATTCTTATCTTGAACTTATTAATGATATCATGAGGTATAAGAATTAGAGGTATAAGAATTAACACGATTAATAATATTATTGTTTTATGTGGATCGTGATATTGTATGGTATATATCATCTATAATGTTTGGATAGTCATAATATATAATGCTAGGTATTTCTTATGATTTATAAAATTAAAAAAAAGTTTTGATATTATTGCCAACACGACATGCATGGATTACAATGAGTCACACCAAAAAGATTGTTTATTGGAAAAAAAAAATTTTACTTTCTTGTGATTATCTAAAATTAATGTCACAGAGATGGCAACCTTAAATCCTAAATTTATGTGTATATATGACATGGCACCTTAAATTTTCATTCTTGTTTTATTGGGCCTAATTTACCCTATTTTGACGCACCCCAAATTGATCCAATAATAATATTATTTTCGTTTTAATACTAATATAGCCCAGCCCAAGCCCAGCCCAATTATATGTGTGAGCTGAACAAAGTGAACAAACCGTTCTCTCGGACTCTCTCCCGTGATTAATTGCATCTGCATTCTATTGTTGATTGGACTCCGATTGTCAAAATTAGCCCAAAATATATATATATATATATAGAGAGTGGCTAAGGTCAAAGTGGTATGACCAAGGCCTTGGTCATACCAATTAGTTTTTGCAATTTTAAAGTTCAAATAGTCGATTCAAACCGTTAGATGTTCAATCTATATTAAAATCTGCTTGGAGACCAAATTTTACATTTTTTGGAATTTTTTTACTATTTTTTAAGCCACTTTGAAAATGGCAGATCCGGGTGAACAGTAAAAACAGTGCAACCAAATTCTGGACCATTTGATCAGCAATTTTCAAAGTGGCTTAAAAAATAGTAAAAAAATTCCAAAAAATGTAAAATTTGGTCTCCAAGCAGATTTTAATATAGAGATCACATCTAACGGTTTAGATCGACCGTTTGGACTTTGAAAATCCAAAAACGACTTGGTAGCACCAAAGGCCTTGGTCATACCACTTTGATCTTAGCCACTCTCATATATATATATATATATATATATATATATAACGCTGGTACAACACATTGTCGGTTGGTATACAACACAAAGAGGTTTGAAATGAATGAGAGTAGTAACTCGGATTCATACACGATAAGGAGGCAATTAGGAAAGAGGAGGAAGAATCAAAATTTCCAGAAACACCAATCATTATCCATCTTGTAATATTGCAAAAGAGTTCCAATTGATCATTAATTCGATCAAATATCAACTCAAAATCTGGTGTTTATTAATATTTTGTCACATAAAATTAGAAAACTTTTCTTTCAAGTTAAGGAATCAAATACCAATAATAAGAATAATTCATAGGAGGTCATTGCAGTTGGGTTTAAAGCCGATAATGAATACAAAGGCAGCATGCTTTGGTCGGATTCAATTAAATCAACAACCATTCCTCAACAGGAAAACTAATGTGTAAATAACCTAAAAATCATAGTACACACAACATTCTTAATTAGGGCAATTGAAAAAGACACTAATTATTTCAATTCACACAAAGTAATTCAGTATAGAAATTTGAATTAGGCACTAATTATTTGTACAGCAGGAAAATTGTCAATACAGCTAACAAATTACAATTACAATCATGAGCAAATTAAAAACTAGGCATATAATAAATTTCGAAGTAATTAATCTCCAACTCACTTCAAAACATCTCGTAAAAATTATTTAATGTTATAAATTGGAGATTAAGAAAAATAAATAAGATATCGAGAATGTACAAATGATGACTATCTTTTATTCATATGTATTTTATGTGTACAATACAAGCTTACAATGATTCCATTTATAGGCTACAAATTTTAAATGAGAAATTTATCTAAATTAATTCTATTGATGTGGGGAGATGTAACATATTTTTGAAGAATTTTTTTGAAGTAATTAATGTTGAAAGTTTGCAAAATGAGAACTTTTCTGAAGATGAAACATTTTTTCAACACAAGTAGTTGATAATAATAAAAAAAGAGCATTCAGAAGCAATACCAACAGTGAGGGACCATATACTGAGTATAGCTAGTAGAAATTCATTTTGATTAATTGGTTGGTGCTGAAGTCTTCTATGCATTAATTACTTTGGCCATGGCTCTACAAATCAAGCAGCAACAGATAACATCAGGGACCAATCAAGTTCATGATCATGTGCAAGCCTTATTTACCCAAGTATATATATTGATTTTTTGCTAGAGCTGTCTACTTTCATGTCATCACCTGTGCGCTATGATTATATTTTTATTTGATTGATGGTGAAATTATGTTAATCAAGAACAAATATATGTTCTAGGTTATAAATAAGTCAAACCGAGGCGAGCTAGGCAAAGTTTAAATTCGACTTATGTCAAAACGGGCTATGCCGAGCCAGCTCATTCGTGCTATGAGCCGTGTATAGACCAAATTTTTTCAGTGATTCAGTGTTGTAAGCGACACATAGATCACGAGCTGAGAAAAAATTTCAACTTCTTTTCAAAACGGGGTTCAAACTCTCATAATGGACCTGAAGAATGATAGTGAAAGAACAATCCAAGGTAGAATGAGTCGAGCTAAGTCAAACTTGAACTCGCACCTGAAGAGTCGAACCAGATTAATTGATCGAGTTAAAAGGAAAACAGAAAGATAAAATTTGTAGGCAGCACGGTGGCATGCATAGAGCTTGTTCTCAGAGGATCCTTTTGAGATTCCAGGGACAAATTGGACCTAACAAGAGTTTGGCAGTGTATTCAGTATTCCATTACTGAGAAATCATTACACATGTACCATCGAGCACATAGGTAATGGCAATATATGTTTTTACTTTTATGGGTCTTTGTATCGTTAAAATACTAAGCATCCTACACAGAGAAGGGAATTCGGTAGCACAAAAGTAGAAGCCAGTAATAATTGGAGGAGATCCCAATTATATATTGGAGGAGGGACATGTTCATCAGAGGTTCAAAGTGGACAATATTTTTTTACCAATACAAAAATATTGTACTCAATAGTTGTGTACTTTAGAGGAGAGATCTGATATTTCAACTAATATTGTGTACTTAATAGTTAATAGGCCATGAATATTCAATAAAAAAGACTCAAATATAAAGTTATATGGCAATATCAAGTCTAATTATTTTTTGTATACCAATGAAAATTTAAGCATCACGTTACCTCAAAACTAAGTGAAATAATAAATATAGTATTTTAATCATACATTTTACAAAATTGTCATTGCTAAATATAAAACACTAATTGAAAAATATGTTCATCACTAATTTACCATCAATTTTTTTGAAATTGCTTATTACTCAAAACATCAAAAACTATTTATTCAATACTATAAGTGTATGGTATATGTTCTTTAATTTATGAGGTTTATAATAATGTAAGTGTATGATATATTATTTAAGTGATGAATTATCAAAAAAAGAATTGGTCAGGTTAAATTCAACAAATTAAAAGAGTGTAATAACTAGCGTTCTGTAGTACAAAATTAATTCTAGGGTACCACTCAAAATTAATTAAATTTGGCTACTTACTATCGTAATTATCAATTTTTACAACTCGTACCACCACTTCAATTACCACAATTAATTCACAATAAGTCCTATATAAACCCCCTCACACTCTCCTCACAAAGCACATCAATTGAATAACACAAACCAAGATACATATATATTCTACTATATATAATAGTCTAGCATGTCCAAGTTATTTTTTGGTTGTTCTCCTTGGCGCTCTCGTTTGCGCCGCAATCGCAGGAGATCTCTCGGCAACTAATGAAGAGAATGTAAAAGGTGTCTCCAGTGGTGGAGATAATGCAGATTCAAAAATTGACATAAGTGTTGGACTAGCACCTCCACCGGGCTCGGTAGCCGTTGGTGTAAAGGATACTATCACTGTAGCTACACCTGGGCTGCCAACTCCGGATGTGAGCGTTGGAACCAACAACACCATAGGCGTCGGAGGTCTACCCACCGGAGCACTACCTCCTGTGGTGGGCTAAATGTTTGAGACGGCATCAAATCTTAATGGTTTGGTATAATTAGTTAGTGCAACTGTCATGTGATGCTAGCTAGTATTTTTTTTTTTAATCGAAATAAGGTGATTCGAATCATGATCTGTATTATCAGTGTAAGGTTAAGATCATGGTTGTATTGAATCATGTCTATGAATAAGAAATAAAGTACCGAACCTGAGAAATTAATTAAAACAATTGATAGTCTGCCTTGAGTTTATAGAGTTATTTCTGCTAAGTCTATATGCTGCGATTATATATGTTATATGGGACAATCATGCAAATGTTGCCCAATCATTGAAAAAACCAATTGACAAGAAATTTAGGCACTGAAAATTTCCTTTCCAAAGGTATACTAAAAATATTTATGCCTTTTTCAATAAAATGGATAAAGCTTGATAAGCTATAACTAGTACTGGTAGAGAACAAGCTGAAAAAATATTTGAAGCTATTGAAAAGTGTTGGGAGTTTTTCGGAAAAGAGAGAAAAAACAGAAACAGAACAGCAGCAGAATTTTCTCACAACACAATTTCATTAATTCATCAACAGAAAAATACATGATATTTAAGGTGGTGCATATAACTAATTTTGCACCCCACTAACTCCACTAACGCTGCTATAACTAACCTATAACCAACCCACTACATGACAAACTAAATAAGAAACTACCCACTACTTCCTGCACATGTCTAAACAGAAAACTTGCTGCCTAAGTTTACAATTAGTTTTTAATTAATTCTTAACAGAAAATAAAACTGCAACAAAAACCGAAACTTCTAAAAACTGCATCTCTTATGCATTTTGCTGCTGACTTGGATTATTTTCAACACCCCCCCTTAATCCAAAGTCCAGCACATTCATCATGTCTCGACACCAGTTAAACTTCTCTCTTGGGAGTGATTTGGTCAGCACATCTGCAACTTGCTGGTTCGTGTTCACATACTGCAACTCTATCATCTTTTGCTCAATCAGATCTCGTATGAAATGGAGCCGAGTGTCTATGTGCTTTGTTCTGTTGTGATGCACCGGGTTGTTACTAATTGCAATTGTCGACTGATTATCACAATAGAGTATTGTTGCACCTTTCTGCTCACAATCTAACTCTTCCAATAAGCGCCTTAACCATACACCTTGGCATGCTGCTGATGTTACTGCATTGTACTCAGCTTCTGCGGTTGATAGTGCAACTGTTGACTGTTTCTTCGAATTCCAACTTATTACGTTGTTGCCAAAGAAGAACACCTGACCTGTTGTGCTTTTTCGATCATCTATGCTGCCTGCCCAGTCACTATCGCTGTAGCCTGTCAAACACGATTCATCAACACCCTTGTACCACAGACCATAGCTTGTTGTACCTGCAATGTACCTAAGAATTCGCTTTGCTGCTCCCATGTGTTGTTTAGTTGGATTCTGCATGTATCTCGCAACCATTCCAACTGCATGTGTGATGTCTGGTCTTGTGTGCGTCAAGTACAATAGACCTCCCACCAAACTCCTAAACCGAGTTGCATCTGCAGCTCCGGTTCCATCAATTGCTGTCAACTTCTCGTTTGTATTCATTGGAATTAGTACGGGATTGCAATCTTTTAATCCGAACTTTTCTACCAAGTCTCTTGCATACTTGCGTTGGGACACAAAGATTCTTCCCTTCTCTTGTTCAACCTCTAGACCTAGAAAGTAATGCATTTCTCCTAGATCGGTCATCTCAAACACACGCATCATTTGCTCTTTAAACTCCTTCACCATTGCGTCATCTGTGCCAAAATAAATCATATCATCAACATAGAGACATACCGCTGCTAAACCTCCTTTTTCTTTGCGTTTGACATAGAGATTAGGCTCATTCTTGCTTCTCTCAAATCCCAATTTCTGAAAATGTGCATCAATCTTGCTATACCATGCACGAGGAGCCTGCTTCAAACCGTATAATGCTTTGAACAAACGGTACACCCACTGTTCTTTGCCCTTCACCACAAACCCTTCCGGTTGCTCAACATAAACCTCTTCTTTTAGTTCACCATTGAGGAATGCTGACTTCACATCAAATTGATAGATAGGTTGTCTCAACTGGGCAGCCATTGCAATCAACAACTGAACAGTTTCAAATGTGGCCACCGGGGAGAACGTCTCTTCATAGTCTATGCCTTGCTTTTGCGCATATCCTTTTACCACTAACCTCACTTTGTATTTTAATACACTGCCATCTGGACCAAATTTAGTCTTGTAAACCCATTTAACTCCAATTGCATTGCGATCTTTTGGTAATTCCACCAACTTCCAGGTTTGGTTTTGCTCGATTGAACTCATTTCTTCCTTCATTGCTTGTACCCATTCCTTTCTTTCTACGGCTTCTTCATAAGACAATGGATCTGCTACATACAAAACCTGAGTTGCTTCATACAATTCTTGTAAGGATCGTACCTTTCTTCCTTGTGTATCCGGATCAACCATCCGATGTGATGTGCTACTCGAGCTTGGACTGCTTTGCAGCTGCTCACTGCTGCCTTCTTCTTCTTCATCTTCTATTTCTGCTATTGGTGTGTTGTCTTCCTCCATAGACCAACTCCAACTAGCATTCTCATCGAACATGATATTTCTACCGACTATAATCTTCTTTGTCACCGGATTAAACAACCTATAACCTTTAGATTGTATGCAATACCCAATGAACACACACTTTTCAGAATTTGAGTCCAGTTTTTTTCGGTTTTGTGTAGTTATGAGAGTGTAAGCAATGCACCCAAAAACACGCAAATGCCCCACACTGGGCTTCCTTTCAAACCACGCTTCAAACGGTGTTTTGTTCATCACTGCCTTGGTTGGTGACAGATTTAGAACATATACCGCTGTTGCTACTGCTTCAGCCCAAAAACTATTCGGCATACCTTTAGATTTCAGCATACTTCTTGCTAGTTCTACTACCGTGCGGTTCTTGCGTTTAGCTACACCGTTTTGCTCCGGTGTGTATGAAGTGGTCAGCTGCTGTAGCACCCCTTCTTTCTCACAAAACTGCTTGAATTCTTTTGATTGAAACTCACCACCACGATCTGATCTTAGAGCTTTCAGCCTAGCCCCTGTTTGCGTCTCTGCCATGGCTTTGAACCTTTTGAACAGCCCAAACACTTCACTTTTATAGCTAAGAAAATATACCCAAGTCATCCTACTGTAATCATCAATAAACAGCATAAAATACTTGCTTCCTCCCATTGATTCAACCTCCATGGGACCACACAAGTCAGTATGCACCAACTCGAGTACCTTGGTTGCACGCATCGACTGATCTTTTGGAAATGGCAGCTTCGATTGCTTGCCAAACACACATCCTTCACATAACCCGATTTCACCAATTTCGGGTTTACCCATTCACCATTTTCTTTTGATTCAACAATCTCAAACCATTCATGTTTAGATGACCATACCTTAAATGCCATAGCTCGCTGGAACTAATCTCCTTGGCTGCAAGTGCCTTGTCTTTCACCTTGGCTATCTCTAGAGGGAACAAGTTGTTTTGTGTCTTCTTGATTGTTGCCATCGTCTGATCCGTGGTTGCATCTACAATTCTGCATTTATCGCCTTCAAACTTGATGGTACACCCGCTGTCCATCATCTGACCGATGCTGAGTAGGTTTTGGGACAGTTGAGGAATATAGTACACATCATGTAGCATCCGTGTATTGTGACTGCTGGTCTGCACGGCTACTCTTCCTTTTCCTTCAACATGAATCTCTTTATCGTCACCAAGCTTTACTGCCTTCTTGTATGACTCATCTAGTTCATCAAATAAATGTTTGAAACCCGTCATATGGTTTGAGCACCCGCTGTCCAAAAACCAGATTTGACTCGCATCTGATTCTTCATAGGTTTTGGCCATGAACAACTGTGCCTGATTGCTCTTCTCTTCAACAAAACTTGCCTGTCCTTCTTCTCTTTTCTTCTTGTAGCAGTCGGCCTGCACATGACCGGGCTTGTGGCAGTAATAGCACTCCACGTCTTGACCTTCTTCTCTCTGTTTCTTGTAGCAATCGGCTTGCATATGCCCTTTCTTGTGACAGTAGTAGCATTCTACATCTTTCTTCGGTTGATTAGAATGCGGTTGATTGTAACTCGGCTTGCCTCTGCCTCTGCCGCCTTGACTGCCTCGACCTCTGCTGTAACCTTGGCCTCTACCCCTGCCTTGCTGTTGGCTTCTTGAGGAATCGCCCTTGTTATAGAAAGCTTTGGTGTCGTCCTTCACTTCTGATTGGTTGAGACGAACTTCATGGACTTGCAGTGATCCCATCAACTCATCAAACGTGTAGTTGGACAGATCTTTGGATTCTTCGATCGCTGCCACGACATGGTCAAATTTTGCTTTAAGGCTGCGGAGCACCTTCATAACCACGATCTTTTCTGTGAGATCCTCGCCACAACTCTTGATTTGGTTGACTGTGGATGTGACCCTTGTGAGAAACGCTTGAATAGATTCGCCTTGATTCATGTTCAACGTCTCGAACTCTCTTCTCAAGCCTTGTAGCCTTATCTCGAGAACTTTTGAATTTCCCCAGAAGGCGGTTTTCAGTGTTGTCCATGCCTCCTTAGCCGATGTCGCTGCTGCGATTTTTGTGAACACCGTGTCAACAACACCTTGTTGAATGAAGAACAGCGCCTTCGCATCGCGCTTCGCTGTTTCAGTTGGTATGGGATCATTGGTTGGTGCTCCCGACTCCACCAGTTCCCATAGACCTTGCGACTTGAGCAAAGTTCGTATCTTGGTGCTCCAAAACTCGTAGTTATCTCCCTTGAACAGCGGAATCGAAGGATTCGAGACACTCATGTTCTCTGCCATGGTCGGATCTGCCTTGATCTCTCACCTTTGGCTCTGATACCAATTTTGTTGGGAGTTTTTCGGAAAAGAGAGAAAAAACAGAAACAGAATAGCAGCAGAATTTTCTCACAACACAATTTCATTAATTCATCAACAGAAAAATACATGATATTTAAGGTGGTGCATATAACTAATTTTGCACCCCCACTAACTCCACTAACACTGCTATAACTAACCTATAACCAACCCACTACATGACAAACTAAATAAGAAACTACCCACTACTTCCTGCACATGTCTAAACAGAAAACTTGTTGCCTAAGTTTACAATCAGTTTTTAATTAATTCTTAACAGAAAATAAAACTGCAACAAAAACCGAAACTTCTAAAAACTGCATCTCTTATGCATTTTGCTGCTGACTTGGATTATTTTCAACAAAAAGTCCTATATAAATTATATATATGTGTACCCCCTCAGATTTGTATAAATCCCTGCACACACGAGCAGTAAATAACGGCATTTTTTGTATGTATATACCACTATAGTGAAGCACACTGACTTACACAAATGATCAATAGTTGGAGGAAGAGGATGCATGATCAGCAAGTGATTCAAGAGATATTTCTATAGTCTTTTTGTCTCAGATTATTTTAAAATCTCAAGTCTCATCTCATGGGCCACTCACATCAAAGCAAGTAATTTACTTAATTTTCTTCATTGTTTTAAGAAAGTGTTACATTGAGCAATTGGTGCCAAAAATTTGTTTATGGCATAAATATATCAAGCCATTGTTATGAACTTGAATAAGTAAAATGTAGCCGTAATTTTTATTATTGTATGGAAATTCTGAGAATTCAAAAAATTGAGGAAAATTACTATAATATTGGTAAATAAGTTCAATTTTCTACCCAATATAACATCTATTTTGAAAAAAATAACAATTCAATAAAATAAATTGATAATCAACATTCACTTCTACACATTCTATCAATTCTATTTTTATTTGATAATTAAATTCGGAAAAAGTAATCAAAATATTAAAGATATATAATTTACCTTGTTAAGTTGCATCTCAGAAGTGCTCTAAATTCTTCCCTCAATTCTAAAAATTAATTTGTACATGGAATGTGAAAATAGACAACATAATTAGAAGATTGTTTTTTTGGGGGGGAAATTAAATGTCACAGAAGTGGAAGACGAAGAAAGGGGTTCGGTAGAAGAAAAGAAACAAAAAAAGGAGAGTGGGTCGCGCATCGCAAAAGACATAAGTGTAAAGGAATTACATCAAATATGTGATTCAAATCTATATGAATGAAATTTTTTGTGACTGTCAAATGGGTGGTATGATTTGGCGTGGTTTTAAAATCTATCAGATTGGCTTCAAATGACAAATCCACACCGTTGAACCCAACATACTTCACGAGTGATGCATGTAGATGCAAAATTTTGATATTTTCGAACTTATTTAGTACAAAATCAAGTGGTCAAACAAATGATAAAACCACGATCGGTTTTCATAATATTGTATGTACACACAATACTCATGAAGTAGATCGGTTTCAACGGTTTGGATTCGTCGTTTGAAACCAATCCGATTGATTTTGAAGCTTATGCTTACCACACTCTCTTTGTGAGCATAGCACACGCAAGCTTTACTCATTCCCTGTTGTGGAGTCATCATCTATCACTATCACCTTATTCTGTTGAATTTGGAAGTGCTTATTGCAGGCTAGGACCGCACAACTTATCATGAGTTGCAACAAATACAATTCGACCTAAAAAGGTACGTTTGAGAGATCTCTGATCTCTGCTGTATAACATATGGCTCTATAACATAAAGCTCATTGATGAACAGGCTCACTCAAAATTACTGGGGTCAGTGAATAAACAGAAGGATTAATTACTCGAAGAGGTTGTATAAAAAAAAGTTACTGCCATGGGGCCATGGAATAAATATTGAAGTCACCAGAGTCTCTGATGAATTTTTTGAATATCATGTGTTTTGTCAGCGAATAAATTAATGTGTTTTGTTCATCATGATAAAAAATGTCTAGTGCGGAAGATAAGCTGACAAAAATTACTATTACTGACACTCTTAAACACTTTTACCCTAAAACATAAAAAATATAGCCGGGGTCAAAAATTTTTGGCCAAATAACATTAAAAATCGTTGCAAAATAAATCAGAAAATTCAGATTTATGTTTCTTCAATTGTTTTCAAATTTCAAACAGTCGATCCGAACCACTCAACGTGATCATCATATATATTAAAATGTGCTTGGAGACAAGATTTTATATATTTTTTTTTAAAATACTATTTTTAAGACAGATACAAAATTAGTGTTTTTGATTGGTCCAAAATATTTTGAATAACAATGAGACATTTCAACCATACTCTTTTATTTAAGTTATTAAAATTATCACAAAAATATTTTACTTGGGGTCAAATTCTACAAATTATAAAATAGCGTATGAACTAGCGTTCCATTACTGAAATTTTACTATTCACTCGCATTGTCCCAAACGGTCCCTGGAAAGTTTTATAAAAATTGATCCAACAATTAATTATAGGGGTACCACTCAAAATTAATTAAATTTTATTATTAATTACCATCGTAATTATCAATTTCAATCTCTTGTACCACCCTGACAGGCCATCAATTACAACATTAATTCACCCTCCAAAATTGCAAAAAGTCCTATATACCCCTGATCACATTCTCCTCACAAAGCACAAGTGAATAACACAGGAAGACCAAGACACATATATTCTACCACATATAACTGGGTAGCATGTCAAATTCTAAGTTATTCCTCTTCTTGGCGCTCTCGCTTGCGTTGCAACCGCAAGAGGTGTAAAATGATGGCACTACCTCCCGTGGTGGGCTAAATGTTTATAAGTTATTTTATAAGTTATTTTAATGCATTCATTTTCTCATCATCGGAGGTCTACACAACATGGTGCTACCTCACGTGGTGGGCTAAATGTTTGAGACGGCATCAAATCTTAATGGTTCGGTATAATTAGTTAAGTGTAACTGAGCTGTGATGCTAGCATGTTCTTATTTTTTTTGTCGAATTAAGGTGATTCCGAATCATGATCTGTATTATCAGTGTAAGGCTGATATTATGGTTGTATTGAATCTCTATGAATGTGATATATTGTACCGAACCTGAGAAGTTAAGAGAGAGGAATTGAAGGAAAAAGAAAAATAGATAGATATATAGGGACGTTAGATCTAAGTATTAATTTGAATAGATAGAGAAATAAAGACCAGACAGTGATCCAAGATGCGTAAAAAACCGAAAATCCTAAGAACTAATCCTACACGGTTCTAGAGAAACAACCATGTACAATATACATAAATCAAACACGGTTCTTACAAAAAAAAAACATGTATATATAATTTACTAGGGTAGCTAAGAGAAATTTACAAGGTACTCAAAGAGGCGTGAAAAATCAAAAACCTTAATAAGATTTATGCATGGTTCATTAGAAAAAACCGCGTACGATTTGTATATTTTCTTATATTAAACTGTTTTATAATGTGCTACCATCCATGTTTTCGATCTAGCCATTAAAGAAACATAAAAGAAGCTTTGAAAATAATTAAAACAATTTATACATCTATTTTTTCTTGGCGTGGCCAGAATATATATAAGCAACTACAAACCATTATCATATATATATACTTATTGTACTTGAAGTTTATGTACATTACGTACTTTCTCTCTCTTGTTTAATTTCTTTGTTATTTTTTATTTTTTCCCATTATTACTCCTAATGAACGGACTGCTGCCGATGCTTACTTATTATATATTATTGTGTATATAATGGTGACTATATATAAGTGGTCTTGTAATGCTTATTTTTCTAATTATTGTCAGCCGAATGTTATATCGATCTCGTACTAGAAACACAACAAACAAATGTATAAATAATAATAATAATAATAAACAAAATTACCTACAAATTATATAGGAACAATTAAATATGTTTTGTGTACATATAATTAAATCGTTAATTCAATATCTTAAACATAATCAGTAATTTAATGAATTACTGTCATCATGCCCCAAATAAGTCGCTGATTCCAACGCCAATGGTGTTCTGTAAAGTGACATCCACGACACAACCAGTGCTGCTTTTTTGCCAATCCTAGCGGCTGTGATTCTGTAGTCTCCGAACTTGTAGGAGAAGTTGAGGCAGCCTCCGCTGCTCACAGGACATGAGTAGTTGACCGCAGCAGTTTTCCCCTTACCAGCCGATGCAAGGAAACTCTCCAGGGGGATTTGTGATGTGCCAATGACCTGTAATCCTTCATCGGGTATTGTGCTGATCAGATCGATGATGAGGCATTCGGGAGATGTGCTGCCTCCAGAGGAGCAATGCAGAATGAAGCTGAGGGGATAGTCCAATTTCGGGTTCACATCCCCTACAGGATCAGCTGATGTGGGCAGAAGCTGCACCGGTTTGGAGTGTTTAGTGATGTATGCCTGGGCATGGACGACCATTGGGTGTCGGGGTTTTGTCTCGTTAGGGATTTGGCAGAGATTAAAACTATGTCTAGGCCTCTCCTGCCCATGGCTGCTCTTTCAAGATTCAAGTAAAGAGATATATGGTTAAGTCTGGCTGGCTCTTTACTCTTTCTCAAGTTATTTATATATACAACCACACTTGCACTGCATGCATTCAGCTGAAAATTCAAAGCATAAGATGAAATTAATGGTCTTCTAACAAGACAATATTGATTCTTGTATTCTATCCTGGCAAATTTTGTGAGGATATATAGAGTGAGAATGACAATGATGCCTGGTTTTCTAACAAAAAGTCAAAAAATTATTCTATTATTAATTTATTATACTATTATACTATTCTTTGAGTGTGAGAAATGGTCTTCTAACAAAGACTCTTCTCTGAAATGTTCTAAATTTTGTTATCTGTGCATTTTGATTGTCAATTCAATAACCTATGTCGTTTACTTTGCTAAAATTTCAATTCCAAAGTCATACTACAACCGAGCAATATGATGGTCAAAATACTCCATTTGTTACTGTACAGAGACAGAGACATAGACACCAATCTGTGGTCTTCTAAGTAATTAAAGCCACTGATATATTACTAATTTTGTTAAAATACACCCTGCTATCTTGAATATATATGCTGGAACCTACAGGTATTTCTAACCACATCATTTATCAGACTAACATAAGTTTTAAAATCAGACACCATTCCCTTTTCACCCCTCAATATTTCCTTGTTTGCTCTCCCCTTGCCATTCCTTGAATGCCCCTCTAACAATACATTATATGTGATATCATATGGTTTAACCACAACATCTAGCATAGCATCTAGTAGCATTTCAGCATTTCTCATTTGACCAATCTTACATAAACCCAATATGAGGCATCTCCTTTGCATCCTTTTAACCTCGCCTTTGCTACAAAATGCACCAATCACCAGTATATGTAACCTTATCAGGAGCGAAACCTGAGTTGATCCTTTCACGCAGTATCATCTCTGCCTCATGAGCCTGGCCTTGTTAAAAATTGATCAAAGTTGCTATGACTATAAGTTTCTAATATTAGTACTTAAAATCATGATGTGATAGCTTATATCTATATTTAGCAAAGTTAATAAGGCAGCATGTATCAATTGTAGAACTTTGTGGAGGTAGTGAATGTCTAAAAATAGATTATTTATTAAGTATATTAATTATGTAAGCAGGAGATGAATTTGTAACGAAAGAAATAGTTTCTGTTTTTGAGCTGTTTGGAGCATCCAATATTTTCTTTGTATGAAACAGAGTTGTGTGAGACAGAGCAAAAATTAGAAAATTGTTTTGGCAAAACTAAACTAATGGGGATGTGCTTTGTTGAAACTTGACACTAACATTTCATTAATTTTTTGGGTTGATAAGATATCATCATGACTTAATTAGGACAATTGAAGATACAAATTCAGATATTATTTCACATAAACCGCAAAAGTGACTTAATTTGCCATCAGTTTTTGAAACCAGATACCATGATCAAGTCCAATTGGCTGAGATCTTCCCTGCTATTTGTAGTCAATGATTTATATTTCAAATGGATTTTGTAATAAGTTTCTGGATACGTGTATCTTTACGCCACGTAGTATCTATACTGCTCATCCAGAATCTCAAAGATTATTGATTAATTCACCGATCAGGTCAGAGACATGCCTATATCTGAGTTTGAGAGGCTGAGACGATGCATATATACTCATTGACAGTGCTGTCATATTTTCTTGAGTTAATTTCTTTTATTGCAAAAATTATTCCAGAAACACTGAATCTGTTCTCATGCATAAATGTTGTGGTTTTTTCTTGTTCGTCTAAAATCAAAACTGGTACATGGCCTGTGTTTTCAGAAAGTTAATTGGTTTTTGTGGTACAAAATTTGGAGTCCTGGTACTATACATGGTTGCAGTAATACAATTTGGCATATGGTCCTTGTTTTCTTTGTCCAATGAATCTGCTTGTTTGGTTTTATAAGACTGAAGCCCATCTATTTAAGGCCCACTGTTTGTTCCTTTCTAATATAACATTTGGCCCAATTAACCAATTGGGCGGCCCACTAATTTTATGAAAGGGAACCAATTATGTGGGACTGGATATTTAGGATTTTGTTGGGCCAACTATTATTATTTATACCTGATATTTAGAATTTTAACACAGCCTACATTACATAACTCCGTTCCAAATAAAAAAGAAAAACAAAGAATGTTAATTACTAGACAAATAATTAACATGTACGCTTTTAACTAAAGTAGAAAGTTTTAACCCAATTTAATATAAAAAAAAAAGTAAAATTGTATTTTACTAAAATGTTTCTCTCTGAATATTTTGAAAGATTTGTCACATTGAACAAGATCTGATGTATGCAATTATATATATAATAATAGAAAATTATATTTCACCACTAAACATAATATTGATCTGGTGGATTTTTTCTTTCCTTTGTCCCACAATGAAATTAAATAATGTGTTATCCTTGTCACAATTTATAAATATCCTACCTGATGTTTCCCAAGACGCTATGCTCATTTGTTGGAGGGAATTGGGTCTGACAGATCCTTATCTACATTTTGCCTCAGATCCTTATGCGCATTGGAGGGGAGTTGAAGTGATGTGGTGTTGTTTGTGGGATAGGAGATCTGATGGCTTGTGAGTAGGAGGTAATATGCGCATTGGTATGGTTCTGATTAGTGATTGTGGTATGGTTCTGATTGGTGGGTGTAGTTGATGAGTTATTAGGCATTGATGGCAACGGGTTGGGTTTTCCTTTTGCCATAAATGAGGTAGTTGAGGAAGAAGTGTTGTAATTAATGGTGCGTTGATAATTCTGAGTTTGTATCTAATTTGTAGTCGTTTGTGATAGTGGATTGCCATTAATGGCATTAATGGTTGATGGGGAAAACCATGGAAAAAGTTTAGCTATGTACCACTGCATTTAATGTTGTTTTCAGAAGTTGATTGTTGTTGTTGTGGTTGTACGTGTTGCACGTGTTGCCGGTACGATTTGAGCTCTGCTGATGAAGTTCCCTAGGGAAGGCATGGGTTTGGTGGTGCTGGCGCCTTAGGACACCATGATGCTGTAGCAACAAAGAAGGCCTATGAATTATGATGCTGAGAACGGGCCCTTGCTTTCAATAAGCAACAAAGAACTGCATGTGCGTGTTTCATCAAAGAATACTGCTAGCTAGCATAGAAGGAAAAATCAGGTATCGGGATCGGAAAAATCGGTCGGGATCGGCCGATCGGATCGGAAAATCAGACTTTTTTGTCAGAAGCTTGTACAAATTAAAATTCTCATATATACAAATGAGTTGTATTTTTCAACAACAAATGTTGTATGGTGTGGTGGTAGTTGACTTTGGTTGCTTAACTAGAGGGCATGTGTTTGATTCACGCAAGAGCTCAAAAAAATTTTGGAGTTTGTTTAATTAGTGTTTCAGCCATTTCGGTGAAATCGGTCTATTTCGGTCTGAAACGGCCGAAATTTGATTTGAATCAGGTTGGAACGGTCAAAATTTGTCTGGAATCAAGTTGAAACGGCCGAAATTTGACGAAATCTACACTATCTGCCTAACTCGGCCTGAAATCGGATCGGTACCGTCCGATTCCGATTCAGAACGGCCGATTTTTCCTTCTTTGCTAGCTAGTACTCAAATTATTGATGCTCGGGTCCCTCTCTGCTAGACTGCTAGTACTCAAATTCAAAAAGCTGTGTGTACACTCGAATATCCCCAAATTGAAGTTCATATTACGTACCGGGCCTTTTCCTTAATTGATTGTGTATTTTCCGTGTAATTTGAATATCATTCCATATTTCACCGAATACCATTAAATATACACGGTAAAAAAATTAAGTCATTCGATGAACAGTAAAATTTGTATCAAATTTGTACAGGGGTGTGACTTTTAATCATACTTGAAGAAGCTGGAAAAGCAAAACGAGGAGAGAGAGTTGAGAAAAAAAAAATCTAAAAAGGAGAATAAAATATTTCTATTTTGTGGGACCCACGTATCATTGTTACGATAGAATATATTGAAGCAAGACCTATGAGGATTATATATATATAATAGATGTCACCAAATTAATACTACTTTTTTATCTCATATAATTTTTTATAGAAGACCCTTGCGCTTTACATATTATAAAATAGTCAATCAAGGACTTCTCTCACCTTTTTTTTTTTGAAAAGGAACCTGGCAGAGGCTGCCTAGGTTTTGCATAACTTCTTCTCTCACCTTGCTTCCCAACCTCCTATCTCTCTCTCTCTCTCTCTCTCTTGCCAATTGAAAGAAAAGAAAAAAAACCTAACATTGTACTCCAATGGCAGAGGCGTTGGCACTAGCAGGAGCAAGCTGGGGGATGTCCATCGCAGGATGGGTGGCATCTCCAATCATAAGCAAACTCCTCAACCAGGGCTTCTCCTACCTCGAGATGGACGTGGCTGCTCGGATTGAAACGTTGGAGGTCACCATCCTTCCCCAATTCCAGGAAGTGATCGACGTGGCTGAGAAGCACGGCTACAAGAGCAACATGGAGAAGTGGCTGAGACGACTCAAGGATGCCATGTATGAGGCGGAGGATGCAATCGACTTTTACAAGTCCCGACTTCTCCAACAAAAGGTACTTTCCTCAACAAGTAAATTAGAGTACGTGTTATTATTAAAAAAAATATTAATATTTACAAATGGAATATAGTAAAAAATAAAGAAGAAAAATAAAGAAATATATATATGCCACTTATGGACAACAATTAGTTACACAATTTAGCATAGTCTGCAAACTCGGCCGAGTCAGACCGGAATCGGCCGAGTTGGACCGGAATCAGACCAAGCCGAGCTAATTTTTGATCGAGTTACGCGGTTGGGCGAGTTTTGCGATGAAAATCGGCGGAATCGGTGAAATCGGACAGGAATCGGCCGAGTTTTTGTCCGAATCGGACCGATTCTCACGATTTCAGATCGATTTGAAGGAAATGAGCCGATTCTGCCCTTTTTTTTCATGGCTGGTCGAACTCTATGTTGCATGGATACGGGTACGGGTATCGGTATCGGATACGATATGGATACGGCGATACGGCAATTTTCAAAAATCTCGGATACGATACGCCTTTATATATTATTTTAATTATATTATAAATTCAACACTTGTATTATATAAATTGAATATCAAAAATCCTGAATAAGATATTTTATATAAGTTATATAAATAAGCTACTGTATTATAACAACAAAGTTGAGTTGTTGCAGTGGTTAAGGCTTTTTTTCGGATTACCCTCAGATCCTTGGTTCGATTCCCGCTGGAGTGTAGGATTTTTGCTCAATTTGCTGGTCAACGCACAGTCCACGCGTGGCTCATAGAAGGAATTAGAAGCGTCTGCAGGCGTATCCGCTCCGTATCCAAGCAGAGAGGAGCCGTATCGGCGCGTTTCAATGCGTATCGGTGACCGTATCGGAGTGTTAAGGATACGCTACGTCATCGGATACGCCAGCTGGCGTATCGGATACGTGTCGGAGCCGTATCGAGTGCGTATCCGTGTCCGATACGTGTCAAATACGGGTACAGAGCCTATATTGGAGTATCCGAGATACATAGGTCGAACTCAAGGGGATTTGAGAAGAAAGATAGTGCGGCTCAGGAGAGGAAGAAGTTTAAGTATTATAAAATATGAAATAAACATGGTCTACAAGTGGTGTATTGTTTTGTGTGGAGAATATTGCTTGATTCACAGTGAACCACGTCCGGACGAACTATCTGCTATTAGTTACCGGTGGGCCTCACAAAAAAAAATTCTCTATTTCCTACCACAAAATTTCAAATAAATTCCAAGTGTCAGTCTGTCAGATATCACCAGAAAAATTTTGCTATTTCTAACAACAAAGTTTTGAAATAAACACTCAAGTGTCAGATATGAACTATGACCATCCAATTAACTATATTAGAGTGAGGGTATACATATAAACAATTATAATATCAATAAATTTAACTATATTCAAATCTATGTAAAAAAAAGAGACATTTTTGTAATGTCTCATTATTACTACAACTGTTACACCGAGTTGTTTATTGCAAAAAATAACAATAATACTAATAAATATTGAGCCTTTTACATGACATTTTTGAATCGGCCAATTTTAAATATTTATATTTATTATATTAGTGAATTTTTTTTTTGTAAGATGTGGCCCTAACATTATTTTTTGACTAATTATTATTTTACATTTCTATTTTTCTAATACAAAGGACGATGAGCTGATCTAGCCTGGTTGACAAAGTTTATGAGAGTAAAATAGTGTGTTTTGGTTGTAATGCTTATATTATATTATATTATAAGGTTATTTGAGTGTAATATTTTATCTTAACATATTTTTTTGACAATTTTAATTTTTATCAATTTTTTCTTATTTTTTATTATAAAACAAGATTCTGTCAAAAAAATCCGAGTTTTCGATCCAATTCACCCGATTCCGATTCCGATTCCGATTCCGATTCCGATTTGGATTTTGCGAACTATGCAATTTAGTTCTCTAGTTCCGTGTCAAAATATTGAATTTTGCTTAAATTTTTTAATAAGGTGAAGAATGATGGAGCCACAATGAAGAAAATTTCAAACAAGCTCAGTAGCAGCTTCAATATCCTATCCACTGAACAAAGAAACCTAAAACAATGCCTCGACAAACTAGAAAAGATTGCTTTGGAGGCCAAGGAATTTCGTGATTTATTAGAGAGGCAAGTCAAAATTAATCCCAAGAACTCAATTAAAGAACCCATGGTGACAACCTCCAAACCTCCGCTACGTATCTTCGGGCGCGATGCCGATTGTGACTATCTATTACAAGAATTGTTGGAGCCGGTAACTTTTGAACCTGAGTCCAGTCAAGTTAGGAGTTACTCGGTTTATTCTATTGTTGGTGTTGGAGGGGCAGGTAAAACTACCCTTGCCCAGTTATTTTATAAACATGAAAGAGTAACTGCTGAATTCGATCTTAGAATATGGCTTTCTATGACCCGTGGACTTGATCTCTTTCATCATACACGGATCTTGGTAGAAGGTGCCTCAAAAAAAGAGTGCCTGTGTTTAGATAATTTTGATGTCCTGCAAGATTTTCTCATTGATTCGATTAATTCAAAGAAGATTCTGGTTATAATGGATGATGTTTGGTGGGATGAAACAATGAATGAGCAGAAATGGGAGCAATTTGTTGCTCCTTTGGCAAGTGTAAAGAGGGGCAGCAAAATTCTTGTAACAAGCCGTACCGAAAAGATGCCATGTGCGTTGCTCCCCCAAAAGATTATGCCTCTAAAAGAACTTGAGGAGAATCATTTTTTCTCACTATTTAAGCATCATGCTTTTGGTGGTTTAGAACCAAATAGTACTCACTCGCTAGAGTCTCTAGAAAGAATAGGGGAGCAAATTGCCAAGAAGCTAAGCAGATCTCCTTTAGCAGCAAAAGCAGTTGGCAGTCGTCTATGTAAAAATTTGAATGAGTGGTTCTGGAGAGATACCTTGGAAAGAGACATGTTAACTGATACAATGCAATCACTTTTATGGAGTTACCAAAACCTAGATGCCCCGATCCAGCGGTGCTTCTCCTATTGTGCCATATTTCCGAAAGGTTATTGGTTTGACAAGAGAGACCTGATTTTTCTCTGGGTAGCTGAAGGCTTTATTCATTCTAGTACAAGGAGGATGGAGGATGTAGGGGATGATTATTTTCAGGAGTTGTTATCTGTCTTTTTCTTTCAAAAAGAAGAATATGGCACTGGCATGCATGATTTGTTCCATGATCTAGCTGAAAGAGTTTCCAGGGACGATTGTTTCAGAATAGAAGATGGTAAATTAAGAGAAATCCCTTTAGTTGCTCGCCATTTATCCATTCAGGGTGAAACCTTCAATGAATATATCACAAGTGTTGAAAAACTAAAGAACCTGCGTACTGTTATCTTTATTGACCCGGTTAGGGATGATGTTATAAATTCTTTTCTAAAGAAGATAGAAAAGTTCTCAAAACTTCGTGTACTGGAATTCTGCAAGTGCACCATTAAAAAACTTCCAAACTCTGTTGGAGAATTAGTGCTTTTACGCTACTTGGGTCTTTATCAAGCAGAAGTAGCAGAGTTTCCAACATCAGTACAAAAACTTTACAACTTGCAAACATTAAAGCTGAAATTCACCATTACTCATTTACCAAGAGGCCTAAACAAACTTGTCAATTTACGACACTTGGAATGTTTTATAAATAGGCAACCTCAACACTCCCTGAAATAGGCAAATTAACCTCACTTCAAAACTTGAGGCATTTCAGGGTGAAGAATGAGAAAGGGTTCGAAATTTCACAACTGAAGCACCTAAATGAGATCAGAGGATCGTTGGAAATTTTTGATTTGAAGAATATAAAAAATAGGGGGGAAGCCACCGAAGCCCATCTGAAGGATAAGAAACATCTTCAGCATCTTTCACTTAGCTGGGGTCATGATGATGCTATGGATGGAAACTTGAATGCACACTTAGAAGTCCTTGAGGGCCTTGAACCACATTCAAATCTAAAAAAATTAGAAATTGATGGCTACAAGTCACCAATGCTGCCTTCTTGGATGTTTCAACAAGGATACCATAATAATTTGATATCTCTGAAACTGACGAGATGTCCTTCCTTGGAAGTCCTTCCACCTATCAACACCTTGTTTCCATGTTTGGGCACAATAATCATAGAAGAACTCCCCAAGATAACAAAACTCCCTGTGTTTCCTTCGAGCCTTAAGAGACTAAGAATAAGAGAGTGTGGGTCTTTTGTGTTCATCTCTGAGGAAGAACTGCAAAAAGGTGACTATGAAGCGAGGCTTCTGAAGGCAATGCAAGATTGTCAATTTAAATTTATTCTTGAAACCACACCGGATACAAAGTATCATGCAAAAAGAAAATTATTGATTGAGTGCTCAGAGCTAAGGAGTTTAATGGAAAGGGAGAGCCATGGCAAAGTGAACGATATGAGCGTGCTTGCCATGAACTTAGAAAGAGCTGAGATAACCGGAGACGGTATCTGGGAGGCACATCTCCAATTAATAAAACTGAGAATGGAGTATATTTATAGCAAGAAAGAGAAGTACCCTTTGGTCGTACCATCAGGCCTTGAAATATTGAGCATTTCTTCCTGTTACATTACTGACGAGGCTTTAATGCATTGCCTTGCACAGCTCACTTGCCTCAAGTCCCTCCATTTGGATGGCATAAGAACAATCACAGTCCTCCCTCCAAAGGAGGTCTTATGTCAACTGGCGGTGCTCGATTTCCTAAGTATTGATAGGTGTGACTATTTAATTTCTCTTGGAGGTCTACATGCTCTTGTCTCAATAAAAAGCCTATGCATAAGGGACTGCCCTTGGTTAGAGATTCCCGGAGAAGGGGGCAGGGGCACTCTTCCATCTTCACTGGCATATGTACAAATCAGCAACTGTTATTCTATTAGACACTTTCAAGTTATAGATTTGCTGTCACTTTCTACTGCCATTTTCAGTAACTGTGAACAACTAAAATCAATGGTACTGAGAAATCTTTCATCACTAAAAGAACTAGAGATAAGTAGCTGTGGTGAGCTCGAACTGATTTATTCAGACACACCAGTCTTAGAGAGGCTGAAAGTTGAGAAATGCTTCGCCTTGCAGAAAAACTTCTCCAGTGGTAATATGGCATGGGCATCCTTGAAGGAGATTGAAATTACCAGCTTTAGCATGCTTGGTAAGTTGCCCTCGAGGGGTGAACTGGTTAATTTGGGGGATTTAAGAATTAGTGTGTCAAACGAAGCATTCTTCAACGAAGATGAATTTGGGTGCCTCACCTCACTGTATCACTTCTCCTTAATTGGTTGTAAGGTTCAAGCTCTGCCATGTTCTATGAAGAACCTCTCCTCACTGAGATGGATAACATTGGGTTTGTGTCATGAGTTGCTATCATTGCCTGACATGCCTGATACCTTGCAATCTCTCTCCTTGCAATTCTGCCCTGCTATTGCATCACTTCCAGTTTTGCCAAAGTCTCTGCGATATCTACAAATACGTAATTGCCCTGCTGTTGCATCTCTTCCACTTTTGCCAAAGTCTCTGCGGAATTTAAGAATATGTGGTTGCCCTATATTGAGTAAACGATGCCAAGAACCTCATGGGGAGGATTGGCCAAAGATTTCCCACGTCTGGCAGATACATATTGCGTGACTGACCAAGTTAGTGATCCCATCAACTGTAGGGACTGAAGCATTGGTAACATCGGTACGTTTTGTCATTAATATAATTGTTCTAGAAAAATTCATGTTTGTCCCATTCATTTGTTAGTTTGCTGATATGTTTTCCTTAACAGAAACTCGAGTTTTGATCTTTTTGGAGCAAATCTTAGATGGATGGAGTTAATTATAGATGGAGTAATAATTGATTGACTTCACTCTGGTAATTTATCTTAAAGTGTTCCTTTTCTGTATTTTGATATGTACATACATCTGTAGATATTTACTTGCGACAATAAGTTAATTATACAGTACACTGTTAGGTTCTTCATATAAATTTGTTCTCTACCTTGTAGATTTGCTATTTGCTAGGATACTCGATTAATGCTATATGAGATGGAGATTCACCGGTAACAAGGATTAGTCAAAGATTTACCAGTTGTGCTGGCATGGGGACATATAGTATGAACTGCCAAGTTATAAATGACCGTGAACTTAGATCAATGCTATTCACGTGCATGGTAAGCATTTAAAATAATTTTGAATTAAATGGAAGTACAAAAAATTTTATAGTTCTGTAACAATTAATTTTTTATTGTTACATTTTACATGCTCTACGTGCTATATATAAAGAGTGCTGCTTGGGGCATCAAATTGACTGTCAGGAACGGGTGGAGGTCGATAGGCAAGATAGTTTTGCACACATGCGCCAGAAGCAGGAAGTACGCTGGATTCGAGCCGAGGTTGCAAAGCACATGTTGCCCCTTAATTATGAAGATATCTCGTAGACTTGATTTTGGACAGGTATAATATTCATAACAATTGAAATTTAAAATCAAATCACAATTTTGTGTTAAACCAAATTTATTTTCAATTTCGTGATGACACAAGACAAACACGCGGCGGATTTTCACATACCAATCTGAGGCAGTCATCACAACAGGAATTTGATGCATCAAATTAGGCCTCACAAATAATCTTCAAGGTGACGGCACAGCAGCCCGGTCAAGAGGAGGCCGAGAATGTATCGCCGAGAAGACATAGGAGGCCTCGCGTTAAATATACACCGGTCAGGTTAGATTCGGACCATTTATTTTAATCTGGTCTGGATTTCGAAAACCTATTATCTTTCTTTTTTTCTTTTGGAAGTTGAAACATTATTTCGTTATGTTGTTATCAACAAGTAAGTTTGGGTTTGGTTTTTGGGTTTGAGAATGTACTGCGTTGTTTGCATGCTTTGGTAAATTTCATGCTCATAATGCCTTTGTCTTGTCCAAATATAAAATGTATTGATTTGGATAATTATAAGATGTACCTTGTATTTTATTTAGCCAGAAGATTGTCCCCTCCATAACGGAACCTGCTTTAATTTTATAGGTTGAAGCCCATTTATCTAAGGCCCACTGTTGTTCCTTTCTAATATAAAATTGGGCCCAACCAATTCCTCTGGCAGCCCAAGTACTCTTTGTGCGTTTATGTGGGCCTGGATATTTAGAATTTTGTTGGGTCAACTATTATTATTTATAAATTTTCTATTTAATTGGACTATGACCAAAAATTCTGAATTTCAACACAAATAATTAGCACGTACGCTTTTAGCTAAAGTAGAAAGTTTTAACTCAATCTAATATAAAAAAGGTAAAAATGTTTCTATTTGATTCTTTTAAAAGATTTGTTACATTGAACAAAATCATTGAACAAAATCTGGTGTATACAATTATATAATATTTTATATTTGACGACTAAACATAATATTTTGGTTAGTCCCACAATGAAATTAAATAGAGGAGGGTCCAAATGCCTCCATTTTTCATGCCTCCACCATGCCTCCATTTTTAAAAACTTTAATAACTCAAAATTTAAAACTTAAAATCAAAATAAAACCGTTGGATATGATCTAAATCATTTTATCTATGCACATGTAAAAAATTATGACATTTCAATTTTGTTTTGGTTGTCATCAAGAGCTTGTAAAAAACGCACTAATGTGGATAATTTCTAGACGTTGATTTTTCAACTTATTGATTCACATAAAAACAAAATCAAAATGTGATAATTTTTTATGAGCACATTGATAAAATGATGTAGATCATATCCAACGGTTTTATTTTGACTTTTAAGTTTTAAATTTTGAGTTATTAAAGTTTTAAAAATGGAGGCATGGTGGAGGCATGAAAAATGGAGGCAGCATGAAAAATGGAGGCATTGGAACCCTCCTCAATTAAATAAGGAGTTATCCTTGTCACAATCTATAAATATCCTACTTGATGTCTCCCAAGACACTCCACACTTGCTCATACAAATATCAATATGCTTCTAAAAAATAATTATGATAGAAGTCTTTTCTGGATACAATTTAGCATGGATGGTCTAGGAATTCAATATTTTTCAGGTTCTCCATTTCTAGAAAGGTATTATGATATTTTATAAATTTTTTTCTTTTCATTATTCTTAGTTTTATTATTCTTTACTATATTAAAATATAAATTGGAGATGATGTATATTTTTTTTAAATTCCACATTTATAAGATCTATGTAAAAGACATTTTATAGTGTTGTGTATCATGTTGTTGTTTCAATTCACACTATATTTTATAATCGTCAAGAAAATTAAGAAAACCTTTCGCAATCACTTTTTGCAGATCATGGAAAGTCATGTCGCAATTATAATTAACAGTACAATAAATGTATCAACGTTCATGTATCTCGTAAAATTTTGTCTCTTTTGAAAAAAAAAAAATATAAATAACTTGATTTTTTTTTATTTAGTTTGGGAATTAAGACTCTACTAACTGTACTTGAATTCAAGGATAACTCTGAAAAGAACGAACCGGCATCGAAGACTTCTTCATCAACAGAAAACATACTGAGAAATTCTCACACAGCTACCAAATAAAATTGATTTGTACTAGTATTTTCTTTTTCTAATGTGTATATGATGAAAAAGATTAATTTGTTTAAGTAGTTGTCATGTTTAACTTGTGTGTTTTTTTTTCTTTCTTTTCACTCTATGCAAGCATCAAGTCTAATGGAATTTATTTTGTTATTGCTTTATTTTATTTTTACTAGATTATTTCACCAAATTCATTCATGATTTCCAAAATTACATGTAGCTTGAAGGAAAAGAAAGAGATAGAAGTATTAAATGCGATTTTTAAAAAATCTGTGTTTCAATCCATCAAAGGGTTAAATCACTGCCTTTCAAAGTACTTGAGAAGGAATTCACATCCCTCACGTTACCGGACTGAGTACAATTGAATCGGACGGCTCAAAATTAGTTTTTTAACTTAACACGAACTCAAAGCATAAATAATACTGCTGCCTGTGCCATCCTGAGCAAGCACCGGCTGAATGTAAATCTGGGCAGTCCGTTTCAATTGTGTTGAGTCAGGTACCTTGGAGGATACGGATCCTTGAGAAAGAACAAAAAAAAAAAGGAAAACATGGATTGTAAAATATTGAATAAATATCATTCCTTCTCTCAAAAGTATCTAGGTTGAGATCAAAATAAAAAAATAATTTGTGAAGGTACTACTCTGAAACAAGTAACAATACTCTTGACTAAACTGAATTAGATCATTTACTGTGCTAATAGGGACAAATTCATGTCTCTTTCCATCATCTCCAAAGCCTTTTATTTTTATTTTTTTTAAAAGGCTAAATGCCCATTTCATTTCTAAAATAGTTAATTACATGTACGTACCAGTTGTCAACCAGGGGAACAATTCCCTGGATTGTTGTCTCGCAAAAGCATATGAAACATTCACAAAACAATCAAGTAAACAACAGATTATCTAGCTTCTTGGTATAGCTAAATTTCAAAAGTAAACTAAATTTGCTAGTACTAAGTCGCTAAGTAATGGGCTGAGAATAAAGCTAAGAACAAAAAATTCAGAAAGGACTTGTTCTTTCATTCATCATTGGTATCAGCATTAGGTGGAGGCTGGTACAGCACCACCTCTAAGCCAGGAGAATACAGTCTACTAGTATAGTATCTTCAATAAGTAACATCCATTTTTATGATGCTTCCTTAACTTTCTTCTTCACATTACCTACCCAATAACCAATCAAAGTTTTAATTAATATATAGGATCCAAAGTATTTATCTTTAACTTGCAGTTTCTCTGTATACGGCAACAACATTAAATAATAATAATAAAAATACAAAGACACTGCCCCATTTTATCATCAAGGGAAAAAAAAAGATATTTTGAATTGTCTTCTGCAATATCTAGTCAACACTCAACACAACTGCATTAAAAAATTGTCATGTTGAAACACTGCATTAATTCAATATAGAGCAGTGATCAAATTCAGAATATTATAAACTTCAATGTTTTTTTTCCTGAGAGTACTCTGGAGTACAATAGAAAAGTGATAATGATAATATGTGTGAAATTGTGAATTTAACTTTTACGGATAAAAAAATAACAAACAAGAGAGAGAGGTCTTCTCAGTGCAATAAGCATGCTTAATTAAATTAAGGTAGCCAAATATATGAACACTATATCATTAATTCCATGCATGCTTATCTGCATGGAAGGAAAAAAAAAGATAAAAGCAACAAGCCAACAACCTAAAAGCACTGATTCTATTTTTATATGTGCACTCTTAATACATGCTATTTACACCTGAGAAAGGGAAGGGAAGTGAAAAATAGAAGAGAATGGAATGAAATACAAAAGAAGGGAAAATAAATTTTATTTTTCTTTTCGTCTTATTTCTTATTTGGTTGATTAAAATTTAGAAAGTTAATGAGAAATTTAGTGGCTGTTGTAGAATTGTGACAAATAAACTTGGATAAGATTATATAGATAAGACATAGGATAGGGCATTTGTGTCATTTTTTTTAATTATTTGCAACAAATTTTTTTCCATCCGTTACACTCTAAATTGGGAGGGAAATTGATTCTATTGATTATAATTATGCAAGGTTGAACCTTTCACCTCGTGTACCCTTCACTTCTGACATAATATTGTCAACCAAACACGATTCAAGAAAAAAATTTCTTTTCTTCCCATTCCCTCGATCCCTTCTGCTACTCTCCATCCAAATAAGGTGTTAATTACCACCTTGTAACTATATATTTTACCTTAGGAAAGTAGTCGATTAAGTCAGGCTCGTATTTGACTTCATTGTAACGATGAATTAAAAATCAAATATCTAGATATGATTAACAGCTAGCCTATTTAAGTTTCACTTAGAACCCTGATCTGTTCAGTATTTACCAAAAAAAAGGGGCGGAACTCAAGAGGCATTTAATTAGGCTGTAGATGAAGGGATGGGATTTACGGCTTTAAATTCTAGTATTAAAATGTAATCTAAAGCATATATCTTATGTTCAATTAATACAAGTGCGAGATTTTCATAAAAAGAGAAGATAATTATCTAATTCTCGTCAATAAATTCATCAGATAAATTCATAAGAGAATTAACATTCTAATGTCAAAAAATAAAAATAATAATAACATTCTAAATCGAAACAAGGTGGAGAAATTTGTTGTAGAAAATTATATAATCTAGTGATATGTTCTAGCCTTACTGGTATGTTTAGATCAGAAAATAAGGAAATTATTTATGTTTTATTTTTAATTTGTTGTTGCATTAATATTGAATATTATGGTTTAGATTTACAAAATTATACTCACATTTTATTTCATTTTGTTACAAAATTGTACAACAATATCCCTATTTGTATTTTAATACAGAGGACGATGAGATGATCCAGCCAGCACGGTATAGTTTTCGGCAACAAAAAATATGTTATATTTATAATGCTTGTATTATATTATATAATTAGTGAATTATTTGAGTGTAATATTTTGTCATAACATAGTTTTTTTACAAATTATTTTTACTATTTTTTTCCTACTTTTTGGCTACAAAACAACTTTCTGCCAAAAAAACCCGAGTTACCGATCCGATTCTTCCGATTCCGGCCGATTCATCCGATTCTGATTTCACGGTCAAGAACCCGATTCCGATTCCGATTCCGAGTTTCAGAACCATGGTCCCAAGATTACTCATTTACCAAGAGGCCTAAACGAACTTGTCAATTTACGACACTTACAAAGTTCTTCTCGAGAGGAAACCTCAACAGTGCCTGAATTAAACAAATTAAGCTCACTTCAAAACTTGCGCCATTTCAGGGTGAAGAGTGACTGCAAATGGTACTGAGAACAACTAAAATTTGTACCATTGATTTTAACAACTAAATGGCGCAATGGCGCAATGGCGCAAATGGTACTGAGAACAACTAAAATGGGTACTGGAATTTGTACAAATCAGCGACTGTTATTCTATTAGACACTTTCAAGTTATAGATTTGCAGTCACTTTCTTGTACAAATCAATGGTACTGAAGAATCTTTCATCACTAAAAATACTAGAGATAAGTAGCTGTGGTGAGCTCGAACTGATTTACTCAGACACGCCGGTCTTAAAGAGGCTGGTACTTACATGCGCAGACATCACTTTGCAGAAAAACTTCTCCAGTTGTAATATGGCATGGGCATCCTTGAAGGAGATTGAAATTACCAGCTTTAGCATGCTTGGTAAGTTGCCCTCGAGGGGTGAACTGGTTAATTTGGAGAATTTAAGAATTAATGGGTCAAACGAAGCATTCTTCAACGAAGATGAATTTGGGTGCCTCACCTCACTGCATGACTTATGCCTAAATGATTGTAAGGTTCAAGCTTTGCCATGTTCTATGAAGAACCTCTCCTCACTGAGAAGTATAACATTGTGGAATTGTCATGAGTTGCTATCATTGCCTGACATGCCTGATACCTTACAATACCTCGAAATGGGATTCTGCCCTGCTATTGCATCGCTTCCAGTTTTGCCAAAGTCTCTGTGGAGTCTAAGAATACATAATTGCCCTATATTGAGTAAACGATGCCAAGAACCCAATGGGGAGGATTGGCCAAAGATTTCCCACGTCCGGCGGATAGAGATTGAGTGACTGACCAAGTTAGTGATCCCATCAACTGTAGGGACTGAAGCATTGGTAACATCGGTACGTTTTGTCATTAATATAATTGTTGTAGAAAAATTCATGTTTGTCCCATTCGAGTTTTGATCTTTTTGGAGCAAATCTTAGATGGATGGAGTACTAATTGATTGACTTCACTCTGGTAATTTATCTTAAAGTGTTCCTTTTCTGTATTTTGATATGTACATACATCTGTAGATATTTACTTGCGACAATAAGTTAATTATACAGTACACTGTTAGTTTCTTCATCTAAATTATTCTCTGCCTTGTAGATTTGCTATTTGCTAGGATATTCGATTAATGCTATATGAGATGGAGATTCACCAGTTGTGCTGTTCACGTGCATGGTAAGCATTTAAAGTAATTTGTAATTAAATGGAAGTACAAAAAATTTTATAGTTCTGTAACAATTAATTTTTTATTGTTACATTTTACATGCTTTAGGTGCTATATATAAACAGTGCTGCTTGGGGCATCAAATTGACAGCCAGGAACGGGTGGAGGTCGATGCGCCAGAAGCAGGAAGTATGCTGGATTCGAGCCGAGGTTGCAAAGCACATGTTGCCCCTTAATTATGAAGATATCTCGTAGACTTGATTTTGGACAGGTATAATATTCATAACAATTGAAATTTAAAATCAAATCACAATTTTGTGTTAAACCAAATTTATTTTCAATTTCGTGATGACACAAGACAAACACGCGGCGGATTTTCACATACCAATCTGAGGCAGTCATCACAACAGGAATTTGATGCATCAAATTAGGCCTCACAAATCTTCGAGGAGGTGACGGCACAGCAGCCCGGTCAAGAGGAGGTCGAGAATGTATCGCCGAGAAGACATAGGAGGCCTCGTGTTAAATATACACCGGGCCAGCTAGGGTTGTTTATTTTTTTTTTCTTTTGCTTATATGTATCCTGATTTACTTTTTATGTATCATTTTTTACATTTATGTGAGTTCTCTAAAAACGATGCCACTATTAGTTTGTTTTTTTAAGATGCTACGGAAAACAGATCGGTAGCTAGATTGTTCATCTAATTAAGTTTATTCTCTGCCTTGTAAATTTTGGTAGGTTCCTTGATCAATGTAATTTTTACCACTTGTGCTTGACCCTTAGTATTGCTGTAGTTTCTTTCAATTTTATTTTTACTGATAGCATCTGTTACTTTCTTTTCAACATTTTTTAATCGAACATTTGATGTGCTTTAATTTATAGAAACTCAAGAAGTCTGATATTATTTCTTTCTCAACATATGTAATTTACGAGAAATTTTACATGTCATAGGAAATGGGTTCTCATGATGTACCTCTTCATGATGTCAATTTTGGTACTAACTTTATAGATGCATCTGACCTTAACAAACAAGTTCTAACATAGTGTCTGCAGCATATATAACATGCAATATATATTACAAATTTACAATTTTGATCTTAACTAAGTTTTATATAAAGCAAAACCCGTATATAAAATCCCGTATTTATGAAAAAACAAATTTATGACAATTTAGACTCAGCAAATAAACATTACATAATGAAAATTAATTCGGACCTCTACCAGACACCACTACAAAAACGTTAACCATACACGGCATATCATACGCGGATGCGATAAAAATTCAAATTAACAGTATGTAAACGAAGGAGGCGCTTGCGCGAAAATGAGCTCAACCATACACATAACCAATTATTTTTGTCAGAAATGCAAAAATAAAATAATATATTGTTTAATATTGAGTAAATAATAATTTTTTTGTTTCGTGAGGTAAATTTTTTTTTCATATGATATTACAAATTTCAATATATTTTAAAACATTTTATAAAATAAAATTATACTACGTAAATTTTAATACTTCTCCAATGTGCTTTTAATTGATTTGGATAATTATAGGATGTACCATGTACTTTATTTAGCCAGAAGATTGTCCCCTCCATATCGGACCCTGCTTTAATTTTATAGGATTGAAGCCCATCTATCTAAGGCCCACTGTTGTTCCTTTCTAATATAAAATTGGGCCCAACCAATTCCTCAGGCAGCCCAACTACTCTTCGTGCGTTAATGTGGGCCTGGATATTTAGAATTTTGTTGGGTCAACTATTATTATTTATAAATTTTCTATTTAATTGGACTCTGACCTGAAAATTCTGAAATTCTGAATTTTCAAATAAGAAAATAAAAACAAAGAATGTTACTAGACAAATAATTAAAAGGTATCATGCATTATCTTTATAATTTTTTCTTTTCATTAATTTTTAGTTTTATTATTCTTTATTATATTAAAATATAAGTTTGAGATGATGTATATTTTTTTGAAAGTTCCACATTTATATAGATTAAAAGACACTTTATAGTGCTTGTGTATTTTTTTATTGTTTGAATTCACACTATATTGTATAATCGCCAAGAAAATTAAGAAAACCTTTCGCAATCTTTGTATTAAAATGTGTTTGGAGACCAAATTTTATATTTTTTGAAATTTTTTTACTAATATTTTAGATAGGTACAAAATCACTGTTTTGGATGGTCCATAATTTTCTGAAAACAGTGATTTTGTACCTATCTAAAAAATTAGTAAAAAAATTCCAAAAAATATAAAATTTGGTCTCCAAACACATTTTAATATAAAGATCATGGTGAACGGTTCGGATCGACTATTCGGACTTTGAAAATGAAAATAAAAATGTGGAGCATGATTTGAGCACAAAACCAATGATGCATTTTAATCCTACTCTTCTTCAATTATAAAATCAACAATTAGTCAACTAAAAACAGTGGTTATATAATTGGTGGAGTCAGTAGTCACTGTTGATTATAGCAAAAAGCGAGTCAAGTGACTCACTTTACAATTGACCACTACATACAAACCTTGGTACCCATCATGACCCGGATAAGTGTCCTCTCCAATATTGTAAAAGATTCTCTTCACTTTACGGTTTGAGATTAACTCCCAGCTGCTTTGAGATTCGTGTTAACGCAGAGGCAGTATTATTGAGCTTTGATATTCGTGCCAAGTTAAAAGAACGGTCCAGATCTAATAATTGTAAAAGATTTCCTGTTACGGTACCGGGAGGATCTGAATTCTCATGACCCACTAGATACGAAAACATAAAAAGCATCTAATTCAAAATTTGGGCTCAGAGTCACATGCATATATAATAATATATTAATATTTTATGAATAAGTGCCAACTACGCTCTAAAAAATTGGAAACATAACAGCTAAAATCATCGGAAAATTGCGACTGCGAAAGATGCGCCTATATGCACGAATCTTCAAAAAGCAAAGTGTATATCGAATATCAGCCGTTGGATCCCGATTCATTCACATGCCCGTTTTTCTGACCATGCGAACTCGACGCCAAAGAAAAAATACAAGCAAAACAGGAGACTCCAGTACCATTGTACCAACTCCTTTGGTTTGGAACACTGTGAAGATTTTGTCAACCAATCTTGACCGTCAATTTCACGTGTAATGGAGATGTGGCTGTCGCTGAAGTGGAAAGGAGAATTGAAAAATATCAATTTCCATCTATGGTCCCTCTCATATTGGATCAAAGAAGACTTAAGAGTCAAAAAGGAGAAATTAATTAAGTTTAACATTATCGATGCTGGGGTCCCTCTCATATTGTGAATTGGATCATGCATGCTACGCTTTTTAATTTCTATTAACTTTGAGTTCATGTAAACCTTTGATAAAAAGAATTTTGGTTTCATGAAAATTTGAAAACTTTGATTAGTCTATTAATTGGAAGCTGTACCACTTCATTAAATTTCCAGGGAAACTTATGTAGTTTAATTTCGACTTCTAGTAGTTTAATTTCAAGAACAAAATAACTATTTTGTATTATGTTTTTTGTTCTTAATTCATTAATTAACAAATGGATTAAATTGACAATTTTAATTTTGCTTTCTCAAATAAAGCAAAAATAAAAATAAATATATATATTTTATTTTCATTTTCCTTATAGATTGATTGTGTATTCTTCTGGTCATTTGAATATCATTCCATATTTCACTTAATACCTTTAAATATACACCGTAAAAAAGTCATTAGGAAACTCCGCAACAACCCTCGGAGATATCGCAGCGATATCCGAGGCGATCTCCTCTACAGTTTTGAGAGTTGCAATATCGGTCCGGTCTGCCCCGTCGCGTCCCCTCCACTCCTCCTCGTCTCCCCGGTCTAGCTCATCTCGCTTTATTCGAGCGGATGACTCTGTTTAAGAGTTCCGCCGCTTGTTGTTTCGCCTGTCCGTCTCAACTCTCTGAGTTCGATTGAGAGTTTGTGAATTTGTTCTATCCGCGTAGTATCTACTGTAACTATATATGTGAATAATCTACGCGTTTTTTATGCTTGTTGCCGATTATGAGATTGCAAAGAGTTGTCTCCTTACTCATCTCTTTTGTTTTTCTTTCCTTTTTTTTCCTCCTCTCTGAGTGGTGACTGTCCTGGCCTGGTTGATCTAGTTCTCAGTCCAGTTTGATCCAGTGCCTTTTCGGCTGATTTGTGACTATCTATGTCCGGTTTGATTCAGTGCCCTCTTCTTTCTCCTCTCTGAGTGGTGACTGTCCCGGTCCAGTTTGATTTTGTGCCTCTCGGCTGCGCATTCCTCTGGATGGCGTCGATTTTGGAATGAAGAAGACGTTTCGTCCTCAAGGAAGGATTTCATATGGTGTTGTCCGTCAATCATGCAACTCGAAAAAATTACTGCTATATCTACATTCCCAGAGAAAAAAATCGACCAATTCTCATTTTCTGGTTTCACGTATCTGTTATTTTCTGACATAGCAAATTAGATGATATTACAAGTAGCTCAATGTATAGGTTTTCATACTTCTAAATTTAAACAAAGAAAACATGTATAATAGTTATCTTGTAAATCGTTGGATCAATGCAATCCTCTACGGGCTTTCAACCAAGAAAAAAAATTAAGTCATTCGATGAATAGTAAAATTTGTATCAAATTTGTACAGGGTGTGACTTTCAGTCATATGTCACCAAAAATTTATACTATTTTTTTGTCTCATTTTTTTTTCAAAAGACCCTTAAGCTTTCGATATTATAAAATGGTCAATCAAATATATTATACACAACAATTATTCATATACACCTTGAAACAATTATTATTATTATTATTTACTTTTTCATGAAATTTGGTACTGAAAAATCCTAAATTCTTATATCTTTATAATATAGTAAACTTATCGTATAAAAAAATAAAATGGTGGGATGCTATATTTTCTCTCTAACAAAAAATATGTACTTTTAGTGGATCATATTTTTTTAAAATAAGCACTTATCAAGAAATTTTTGTTCTATGAACCAAACCCTCGTACCAATTTCTGACAAGCCGGTTCCGTTATAATTTATTAGAACTTTATTGGATCATATTTCATATCTTATTTTTCTGAGTAGCAATAGTGGCTCTAACACAGATTGGGACAAGCACGGTTACAAGTGGACCAACCACTAAAGTGTAATTGCGTTATATCATATTAGTGAAAAAGAAAATGCAAGACCCAACAAGTTACAGGACAAGTATCCTCTCCATTACGGTAAAAGATTCTCTTCACTTTACGGTTTAAGATTAACTCTCAGCCGCTTTGAGATTCGGGCTAGCGCAGGGACAGTATTATTGGGCTTTGAGATTCGTGTCAAGTTAAAAAGAACAGTCCAGATTCAATAATTGTAAAGATTTCCTATTATGGTACCGGGGAGGATGTGAATTCCAAGTTAGAGGTCATTGTCTCTCACCTAACTTCATCCACTAGTTACAAAAAAAAAACATTTTATCTTAGAAAAAATAAGCACTTATCAAGAAATTCTTGTTCTGCGAGCCAAACCATTTTATCTTAAAAAAATAAGCACTTCACCCACTAGTCCCTTCCTAATCAACTCAGTAGTCAATAGACTTGAGTCACCTCTTTTTCTTCTCATAATCTCTCACCTTACTTCCCAACCTCCTCTCTCTCTCTCTCTCTCTCTCTCTTGCCAATTGAAAGAAAAGAAAAAAAACCTAACATTGTACTCCAATGGCAGAGGCGTTGGCACTGTCCATTGCAAAATGGGTGGCATCTCCAATCATCAGCAAGCTCCTCAACGAGGGCTTCTCCTACCTCGGGATGGACGTGGCTGCTCGGATTGACAAGTTGGAGGCTACCATCCTTCCTCAATTACAGGAGGTGATCGACGCTGCTGAGAAGCACGGCTACAAGAGCAACATGGAGAAGTGGCTGAGACGACTCAAGGATGCCATGTATGAGGCAGAGGATGCGCTTGACTTGTACAAGTTCCGACTTCTCCAACAAAAGGTACTTCAACCAGTAAATTAGAGTACGTGTTATTATTAATTTTTTTTTTTTAATATTTACAAATGGAATATAGTAAAAAATAAAGAAATATATATATATGCCACTTATGGACAACAATTAGTTACACAATTTAGCATAGTCTGCAAACTCGGCCGAGTCAGACCGGAATCAGACCAAGCCGAGCTAATTTTTAACCGAGTTACGTGATTGGGCGAGTTTTGCGGTGAAAATCGGCGGAATGGGTGAAATCGGACAGGAATCGGCCGAGTTTTTGTCCGAATCGGACCGATTCTCACGATTTCAGATCGATTTGAAGGAAATGGGCCGATTCTGCCCTTTTTTCATGGCTGGTCGAACTCGTGGGGATTTGAGAAGAAAGATAGTGCGGCTCAGGAGAGGAAGAAGTTTAAGTATTATAAAATATGAAATAAACATGGTCTACAAGTGGTGTATTGTTTTGTGTGGAGAATATTGCTTGATTCACAGTGAACCACGTCCGGACGAACTATCTGCTATTAGTTACCGGGTGGGCCTCACCAAAAAAATTTCTCTATTTCCAACCACAAAATTTTCATATAAATTCCAAGTGTCAGATAGGGGTGGCAACGAGATACTATTGAGCGAGTTAGGTCTCACTCATAATCAGGTTGTTTGTGGATCAAGCAGAGCGAGTGAGTTTGAATTTTAGGTCCCGAGCTGAAACTGCTACTCAAGACTGACTCATGATTTGTCCGAGCGAGCCGAGCTCGCTCGTTACCAGCTTGGTAGATTCATAAATTTTTATATTTTTTTTCCTACTATATTTCAAATTTTCATAGCACATCTTATCAATTATAACTAAAACAAAATAATATTTATATGACTAATTATTGAGGAATACTCTTAATTCAAGTGAAACTAAGCAAATCAACTATCATAAATTACGTTTGCAGCTAGATACATACATACAAAAATATCAAATCCCTAATTCATACTGTCACACTCCAAACCGGGAATTCCGGATTAAGGTGTGATCAGTCACCGCCTCGTGTCTAATAATCACAAGACACGCAAGGCTAAACAAATATAAATAAGTATGCACAGCGGAAGCGGAATAAAATGAACAAGCAATAGTCATAAATCTCAAATAAACATAAACATACATATATCGTACATACAATCCACATCGGATAAAATAAACATAGTCTAAGCAAAGGGGATACATGATCTATCGAGTCCAATGTACAAATAAAAAAATCGGAACTCGTAAACCTAACCAAAGCCCTAATACAAACTAACAAGCAATGTGGCCATCGGGGACAGCTTCTGACGCCTCCTGCTGCGGATCGCCAGTCCCTGTACTTGAAATTCCATATCAAAAGGTGGGTGAGCGAATGATCGCCCAGTATGGGACCCAGTATTATCCCTTCAGAGATCCTCTAAGTCAAAGCACATTTTAAAATTTTAACCTACGTAAAATTCGGTAAACGTTTCATTTTTAATGCACATTTTGTAGTAATTAAACCTATCATACTATCTGTAACAGAAATACATATAGTAGATGAAATGATGCGAGTATCCTATCATGCCAACATGCCAAGATTTCTCCAAAATAAAATACAAGGAGAAGATTATATTTATATTCCAATCGGGGTCCAGTACATAAGTACTGTGTGTAAGACTTAATATAATAATAGTACGGATAAATCATCACCCCGTGCCGTGCCAATTTGAATTTATAGCTCTAACACGATATAATCTAAGTACTGCGATCAAGGGGTGCAATGATACATGCCTAACAACATCGAGCATTAATTGCCCCACAAGAAAGGCACGCTAGCAGATGGTTATATCAAATTCCTTGTATTTTCCCTTACTCTAAAACGATTCTTCATCCAAACATATAAAATAGGAGAAAACATACAAGCAAGGCGTAAGAATTTGTTAATCCATTTCCTCATGAGCAGACAACGGAACTCCACCGTCCGGCCAGACCAAATGGGATAAGGGCTCGAGATCGGCCCGTACAATAAAAATAAAATCTTCCACCGCAACCGTGAAAGCTGTACTAGGCCTGTGGCTCCTAATGTAGAGGGGATAACTCCCGAATCGTTTTCGTGCCTCTGGACTCGAGATCGGACCGCACGTAAATGGTAAAATGAATGAAAATAATATACTATCAACTTTAATATATATAATAGTAATCCTAAAAGACCTCCCGAGAAATCAAGTGATCTTTCGGCTTAGTGGCTAACGGGCCGACCGGTTCCATACCAATCAGCCGGAACACAGTCACTCGGTCTTCTTCTCAACTCTTACCAATGCATATGCTCAACTACAATACTATGTTGTCCTCTACGAGAAGAGGACAACTAATATCCTAATCTAATATAATATATAATTAAATTACTCTACTCCTAAGAAAGCGGTAAATTTCCATTTAGCGGGGTTTATGCAAAACCTAATTACAGTTCAGAAAGAATAAACATGCTCTAATGCAACTAAATAATTTAAAGTGCGGATGTCAGGTCAAGTGGACGACTTGGTAAGAGTACGCCACGAAAGAAATAATTCAGATATCCCACACCTAGAATAGTCAGCCGAAAGCAACGTACGCTAATAGCCTCCGTAATTCGTGTAATCCTCACCTGCTCCTGTACAAGCGTCAGTGGGATCGATCCACGGATCAGAATCAAGGTAGGTCTGCTGACCTTTAATTCGGACATAAATTAATTAATTAAATACTAACCTAAACATTCGTAACCCTTTTCCCCGTTTAATTATTTTTAACTAAGTGTTCGAATTTAATTGACTAACTACGGTTTGAAATATACTCAATCGGTTCAGTCAGGTCGACTCGGTTCTGATTGAGCATGGGTAGTTAGATCTAATCTAGTTTAATTTAATTTAACGTAAATTAAATATTTGTTATATTTTAATTTGAAGATAAACTGATTAAGTAATTTATTATAATATTTAAATAATGTTATCACGTATTTTATACGATAAAAATACGTAAGGTATAATTTACGTAATTTAAATTACTATTATTTAACCTTAATTAAATACTTGTAGTATAAAAGTACGTTTCCTAATTAATTAACTATAATCAATTTATATTAATCCCAAGTACGTAATTAATTGTAACACGTTACTAATCAATTATACTTATACTTTTAAAGTCGTACAATTTATTTTTAATGATTTGCACGTGTTGATTAATTTATAACATATATATACAATATAATACTTTGTTTATTTAATTATCCTACTTAAATAAAAATTTGAAATCGTAATGATTCGAAAACATTAATATGTTGTTAATTAATTGTCATTTATTAATTAACCCGACATTTTTATTAATATCCAAAGTTTAATACAAATTATTAATTATGCCCAGAATCGGACCTATTATCGAAAAATACCCAAGCCGGCCAGAAAATGGCCGGCTTAGGTCCCTCTCTAAGCCGGCCATTTTCTGGCCGGCTTGGTACCATTTTTTTTTTAAGAGAGAGAAAGAGACACTATGAAGATCAAAATATTGAAATCTAACTCTGAAAATTTGAAATTTTGTTTAAATTATTTGTTATATTACTTCTTTGAGGAGGGATTAAGTTACAACAATCATTTTTTTTATTTTCAAAGTCCAAATCATCGATCCAAACCGTTCAACATGATTTCCACAATAAATTGTGCTTCCAGATCAAATTTTACATTTTTTTGAATTTGTTTACTATTTATTAAGTATTTTACAAAAAATAGTCATATTCAGACCATTGAATTTTGTACCCATCTTAATAAATAGTAAAAAAATTCAAAAAAATGTAAAATTTGATCTGCAAGCACATTTTATTTAGATAATCATGTTGAACGGTTTGGATCGACGATTTGGACTTTGAAAATGAAAAAAATGGTTGTTGTAACTTTGTTGTAACTTGATCCCTCATCTACTTCTTTTGATGTATAATTAGCATATTTATACTAAAATACGCTAGATTACTTGAAATTATGTTGAATTACACTATATTACAATAAATTATGTTCAATTATACTAAATTACGCTAAATTACAATAACTTCGCTAATTATGCTGAAATACGGTAAATTACGCTAAAATAGACCGATTCTGTGCCATCTTTCATGAATCATAAAAAATAGTAAAAAAATTCGAAAAATAGTAAAAATTGGTATTCTACAAGTTCATTATGTAACTAATTTACTGAGCTATTTGGATTGAATAATAGAAATGAAAATCTTAATCAGAAACTTCAACTCAAGTTTTGAGACTCTTCTCTTTGTTTTTTGGCAATTTTGAATTTCGAAATTTGGCGTAGCAGGCACAAACGCATGTGTATTTTCGCAAGCTTTCCGAAAAGTGGTCATTTGCTGAAATCGGACACTCGAGCGCTGTTTTATGACCGTTTGAAGTTTCGTCGTCAGTTTTTGTCTTTTCAGTGAAGATATCGTCCTTATTCATTTGTAATTTAGTGTAATTTACCGTATTTTAACGTAATTTAATGTAATTTAGCGTAATTTAACATAATTTAGTGTTATTTAGCATAATTTCAATTAATCTATCGTATTTTAGTATAAATATGCTAATTATACATCAAAAGAAGTAATATAACAAATAATTTAAACAAAAATTTCAAATTTTCAGAGTTAGATTTCAATATTTTGATCTTCATAGTGTCTCTCTCTCTCTTAAAAAAAAAAAAAAAGGTACCAAGCCGGCCAGAAAATGGCCGGCTTAGGGAGGGACCTAAGCCGGCCATTTTCTGGCCGGCTTGAGTATTTTTCGATAATAGGTCCGATTCTGGGCATAATTAAATTTGTATTAAACTTTGGATATTAATAAAAATGTCGGTTAATTAACAACATATTTATATTTAGAAATTAATTTCTTAAATTAAATTCCTAATTAACTACAGTGTGTTGTCATTAAATTATTTTAATTTTGTGTGTTTCAGGATCATACATTGTCCTGTCTAGATAATCTAGTATCTGCTCATAGTATGTCATAAGTCGTCAATCCATGACTTTTCTAATCATTTCCCGTCTTTAAGTGAAAACTTCGGATCGAGCCAAACCAAAAGGAGGCTCGAGACCCGAAGTAAATTATCCGATTTTTACTTCACTTATTTTTCAAAAGCCCACTTTTAATCCTTTCTCTTTTCAATCATTGATGTGGCCAAGCCGATTTAATTAAATTCCCAAAGCACAAATCAAATGATTTTATTCACAATGGTCAAGCTCACATTTTTAAAATCTCAACAGCCATGGCCCAACTTAATTACAAGGCCCAATCAGAAATTGAAAGAGGCCGAGCCCCTTTTTATTTAATTATTCATGGCCCAACAGTAACAGAGGCCCAAATCCCAAATAATTAGCCAAGGCCCAAACCAAAAATCAATATAATAATCTTCCATTTACATTTCAGTCCCCGATTTAATTTAACTTACACAAGGGCCTAAATCTTACAATTTCACCCCTTTAAATTTCAAAAATTTCTAACAAGGTCCTTGTCAATTCAATTTCGGTACCAGTGGTAATACTGGGCTGGTACCGACTGTACCAGTAAGGCATCAACCTCACAAACAAGCACAACAGCATCACAAGTACGCCATCAACACAACAGAAACAAGGCGTATAACCAACACAAACCATAGGAGACTGGTACTGGTACGGTACCAATACAGCCAAGTAACAGCTAAGCAAAACCAGAAAGGCCAGCAAGCAACAGAGACAAGGAAAACGGGATAACCCAGCCCACAAATTCACCGTACCTGTACTGGTACCGTGCCAGTAAAACCAGCAAGTAACAGAACAAGAAAGTCAAAGAAGCCCGGTACAAGGCACACAAAGGTACCAGCAAAACAAGCAACCCAGTACTAGCGCAAAAGAAAACAGGCACAGCCAAGCAACAAAAATACAACACAAGCACCTGATCAAAGGGGAAAAGTAGCAAAGGTGTTGTTGCACTAGATAACCAAGTCGCAAACCCGCAAGTCCCAAATTCATCTCTTAATTGAGTCGGGAAAATCAACAACCCGCACTCAATTGATCAAAGCCCCAATTCATCGCAAAATTTCCCAATCAATCACATTCCAAGCAACAATTGTCAAGAAATAGGGAGTGTGCTTCGTAATTACCCGATTGAGGCTCCAACGCAAAGAGCCAAGAAAAATGTCCGGCACCAAGGAATTTGCCTCGCCTCACGGCCGTCAAAGGAAAAGCGGCAAGCACCAAGAAAACACCCGCCAGCACCAAGAAAAACAACCAAACCAAGAGCACAAGCACAACAGAACCTAAAACCCTAGGGTTTTGGATATCGCAAGAAACAAGGCAAACAGAAAAGAGAGAGAGAGATTTGTTTTCTCAGCACATGAGCGAAGGAATAAGGGAAAGCAAACCCAAAAACGAGAGGGCATGAGTAATAAATAACCCGAGAGGAATCGCGCAAGGGTCAAGGGCATCAGAGAGCAGGTGAGATCCACGCGCCTAAATGGCAATAGTCAAGATCGTACAAGGCTGATAGAACAGCGGTAGTTCGAACTACGACCGCGCGGGAGGGAGGCGATAGCCTCCATTTCCCTTTCCAGGAAGAAATAGCTCAAAGGGAGAGAAGGAAAGAGGAATGACCCCTAATCCAAACTGGAATGACCCCTAATTGGTTCTTCCTTGTCGTTTCGTGCATCATCTCCATGTTCGGATTCGTATCCAAACTGGAATGACCCCTAATCCGTTCCTATATAGAGGGTCATTTTCTCGCCTATTTTCAACGTGTACTTGATGTCTCCTATGTGTACATTAAATACCGCTTGCACGTGATCGTTGTTTACTAGGTAGTTCATGTTGAGGCGGTTGGCTCCGAACACTTCATTTTCGCCGACGAGTTTTATGTTGTGGTGGTGTGCAAGAAGGGTTACATAACAACCAACGGAAACCACGTGATTATTCTTCTTGTCGGCGGCCACCGATTTGAGGTGGTGTAAGATGTGGTGTCCAAGGTGCGGTTGATGCTTGTGACTCTTCGTGCACCGCATGATGTAAATGTCCCTCTCTAACCTCCGTTGTGTCTTCTCCTGTGGAAAAAATAGAATTAGTCAAAATGATATGAATATACCTTAGTTCGATAGATGAGATGAGGTGCGAGTCTTTGCGGTAGATTTTGCGCTCATCTATGGTGATAGTTTCCCAGTACTTCATGCGTTTCTCTCTTGTGCCTAATTCGGTTTCGCCGTTGGTTGGAATGGATAGCGCCTTGCAAAACTCCTCCATTGTTATGGCAAAGGGGCGGTTGAATAATCGGTATTTGATCATGTCGCCATCCCATTGTAGTGTTGATAGAAATTTGATGGAGGGCCTCAAATAGACTCTTGTGGCTCGTAGACGGTCCGCTAAATCCCATAGGTTGATATTGGTAAGGGATACTCGTACATAATCGTAGTAGCCAAGGACTTTCATCGTGTTAATACACATCGTTTTATTGTTCGCGATGGTGCGATCAAGCATTGTTTGAGCACGGTCGAATTCTTGTTGATCGCAAAATTTGATTTCCATGGCTGTCACGAAGGTGTTTTCATCGTCGGATTGAGAGTTGGAGGGTCGAGGGCTGTTGTGCGCCATTTTTCTACGGGCCGTATTACCTTGATACGGGGCTAATACGGACCTGACTTGGAGGATTTCTGTGAACAAGATGCGAATTTTTATCTGAAAATTCTATGAAATGGTGCAGGAAAAAGGAAAGTAAATGGAAGGCTTATATGGTAGTGAAGGGATGTGATGAATGTGCAGGAAGTGATGATAGTGGGAGGTTAAATTCAGTTGAAATTCGAATTTCTTTCTTGGGGCGCCAGAATTAGAGAGTTGGTTATTTCTGCTCATTGAATACGGTCCGTATCAACCGATACGGTCCGTATTGGAGTATTACCCCGTATTGGACTGATACAGTCCATAACAGAGAGTAAATCTTCATGACGGGCTTCGAATTTTTTGAACAAACTCTTCCAGCATCTCCTCCTGTATGTAAGATTAGTAACCTTGTGATCAGTATAATAGTTTATGATGAAATAAAATATTTATTTTTATTTTTATGTTTTTATATGACAAAGAAAGTAAAGAGTGGCCTTGGGTTGCCTCCCAAGAAGCGCTTGTTTAAAGTCATTAGCTTGACTTTTTGTTCTCATCCTTCATTTGATTGATTCTCGAAGGAATATGTCTCTTTATGCTCATCATTTGTTCCTGTGATGTAGTGCTTCAACCTTTGGCCGTTCACCTTGAAATACCCAGTTTCTTGACTCCAGATTTAGACTGCCCCATAAGGATACACTTGAGTGACCTTATATGGCCCTGTCCATCTAGATCTCAATTTTCCGGGGAAGAGTTTGAGTCGTGAATTGAAGAGAAGCACCATGTCGCCTTCCTTGAACTCCCTTTTTCTGATCTTTTTGTCATGGTAGAATTTCGCCCGTTCTTTATACATCTTTGCATTGTCGTATGCATGGAGTCTCAGTTCATCTAGTGCATTGAACGTTTTGATTGCCCAATATGCCTTGTGTTCTAATTCCACCAGTAGATGACATGCTTTTTCGTAGATCAGCTTGTAGGGTGTCATTCCGATTGGAGTTTTGAATGAGGTTCTATAAGCCCAAAGAGCTTCGTCTAGTTTGAGTGCCTAATTTTTCCTTGACCAAGACACCGTCTTTTGCAAGATGTTCTTGATTACTCTGTTTGAAATTTCTACTTACCCACTGGTTTGTGGATGGTAAGGAGTTGCCACCTTGTGTGTGACGCCATATTTCTTCAGAAGATTATTGAATTGGCTGTTAATGAAATGCGATCCTCCATCACTTATCACTACTCGAGGAATGCCAAACCTTGGAAAAATGATCTTCTGGAACAGCCGCTTGACTACATTTGCATCTGCTGAGGGCGCTGGAATTGCTTCCACCCATTTTGAGACATAGTCGACTGCTACGAGGATATACTTGTTGTTACCTGAGCTTGGGAATGGCCCCATGAAATCGATTCCCCAGACATCAAAAATCTCTACTTCTAGGATTGAATTTTGTGGCATCTCATCGCGTTTAGATATGTTTCCCGTCCGTTGACATACGTCACAGCGGGAGACATAATCTTTAACGTCTCTGAAGATGTCAGGCCAATAAAAACCTGCTTGAAGGATTTTCAATGCTGTCTTTTGGAATGATGCATGGCCACCGTATGGCGAGGAGTGGCAGTCATGGAGGATGCCTTTCGATTCTTCGTGTGTGACACATCTTCTGTGTATTTCATCTACACAAAGGCGGAAGAGGTAAGGATCATCCCAGTAGAAATGTTTAGCATTTGCTAAGAATCTCTTTCTTTGCTGAAATGTCATGTCGGATGGGATGGCTCCACATGCGATGTAGTTGGCCAGATCTGCGTACCACGGCCGTTTGCTTATTTCCACAGAGTAGAGATGTTTGTCAGCAAAGGAATCGTTGATCGGCTGATCACTCTCGCTTGGTTGTCTCAGTCTTGACAGGTGGTCGGCTACCGAATTCTCTGTGCCCTTCTTATCCCTGATTTCGGTATCGAACTCTTGTAGGAGAAGTACCCATCGGATGAGTCTAGGTTTTGCGTCCTTCTTGTTGATAAGGTACTTGATTGCTGCATGATCTGTATAGATGATGACTTTTGAACCTACAAACTAAGATCAAAATTTGTTAATTGCAATGATTACTGCGAGTAGTTCCTTCTCAGTTGTTGTGTAATTGCGTTGAGCTTCATTTAGAACTTTGCTCGCATAATAGATTGCATAGGGCCTTTTATCCTTCCGCTGTCCCAGGACTGCTCCTACTGCGTAGTCACTTGCATCGCACATGATTTCAAAGGGATGGTCCCAGTCAGGCGGTTGAAGGATTGGGGCTGAGATCAAAGCATTCCTGAGTGTGTTGAATGCTTCAATACATTTCCTGTCGAAGATGAACTCGGCATCCTTCATGGTCAAGTTTGAGAGTGGTTTCGCGATTTTTGAGAAGTCCTTGATAAATCTTCGATAAAAACTGCATGTCCAAGAAAACTGCGAATGTCACGAACACATGTTGGTTGAGTTAGTTTTTCAATTACCTCGACTTTTGCTTTGTCAACCTCCAATCCCTTAGAGGAAATGGTGTGACCAAGCACAACTCCTTGTACCATAAAATGATATTTTTTCCAATTTAATACGAGTTTTACTTCTTCACATCTTTTTAGAACTTTAGACAAGTTCTTTAAACATGAGTCGAAGGTATCCCCATAAACTGAAAAATCATCCATGAATACTTCCATTATTTCTTCAACAAAATCTGAAAAGATAGACACCATGGCTCTTTGGAAAGTCGCCGGAGCGTTGCACAACCCGAAGGGCATGCGTCGGTAGGCGAAAGTTCCGTAGGGGCATGTGAATGTGGTCTTTTCTTGATCTTGAGGATGAATTGGAATTTGGAAGAAGCCAGAGTATCCATCAAGGTAGGAGAAGTATGAATGCTTTGCTAGTCGCTCCAACAATTGAGCGATGAACGGAAGAGGGTAATGGTCCTTCCTTGTTGCCACATTTAGCCGCCGATAATCAATGCACATTCGCCACCCTGTAGCAACTATTGTTTGAAGCATTTCGTCGTTATCTCCTTTCACAACTGTGGTGCCTCCCTTCTTCGGAACGACCTGGACATGACTCATCCAGTTGCTATCAGAGATGGGGTAAATGATGCCTGCATCTAGCAGCTTCAGGACTTCTTTCTTGACCACCTCCTTCAAATTCGGATTAAGTCTTCTTTGCGGTTCTCGCGAGGGTTTGTGATCTTCCTCTAGCAGAATTCGGTGCATGCAAATGGTAGGACTGAGGCCTTTGATGTCATCGATCGTGTAGCCAATGGCTTTCTTGTATTTCCTGAGTGTAGTGACGAGTTTGCTAATTTGGGTCTTGTCGAGCTGAGAGCCTACAATTACCGGATAGGTTCAGTTTGGGCCTAGAAATTCGTATTGTAGGTTAGGTGGAAGATGCTTAAGTTCGAGCTGTGGAGGAGAGGTTGCATTTTCCTTTTTCTTCTCTTTGCTACTAACCGTATTGGGGATATGGGTTGTAGGATTTTGGATGCGAGAATTTCTTCTCCTTTTTTCGTGATAGTAGTGCAACTTGCGCATGTTTCACTATGAACTTTATCGGGTTCGGTGGTGGTATTCTGCTCGGGTTGCACTTCGTCATCTTCCCTTCCAAGAAGGCTATCCAAATCCTCTATACCCATAAATTCTCCAAATTCATCAAATAGATATTCTTCCTCTTCAAATTCATCAGTGATGCCCAAATTGAAGACACGATCAATGTCAGAAGAGTATTTTAAAGCTCTGTTTATGTCGTAAGTAACCTTGTCCTTTCCGACATTCAGTGAAATTTTCTCATTCTTAACATCAATCATTGCTCCACATGTGGCGAGGAATGGCCTTCCAAGGATGTTAAATTGTGATATATTAACATAAATTTAATAAAAATGTTAAATTATCCGCATAATTCCGATTAATCGACTGCATACCGATTAATCGCTTAGCGGTACCCGTCCGTCCGACGACCGCATACCGTTATTTACAACACTGATACATATAAACAATTATAATATCAATAAATTTAATTATATTCAAATCTATGTAAAAAAAAGAGACACTTTTGTAATGTCTCATTATTACTACAACTATTACACCGAGTTGCTTATTGCAAAAAAATAACAATAATACTAATAAATATTGAGCCTTTTACATGACAGTTTTGGATCAACCAATTTTAAATATTTATATTTATTATATTAGTGAATTTTTTTTTTTGTAAGATGTGGCTCTAACATTATTTTTGACTAATTATTATTTTACATTTCTATTTTTCTAATACAAAGGACGATGAGCTGATCTAGCCTGGTTGACAAAGTTTATGAGAGTAAAATAGTGTGTTTTGGTTGTAATGCTTGTATTATATTATATTATAGGGTTATTTGATTGTAATATTTTATCTTAACATACTTTTTTGACAAATTTAATTTTTATAAATTTTTTATTATTTTTTATTATAAAACAAGATTCTGTCAAAAAAATTCCTAGTTTTCGATCCAATTCGGCCGATTCCGACAAGTGACCGATTCCGATTCCGATTCTGATTTTGCGAACTATGCAATTTAGTTCTCTAGTTGCTTGTCAAAATATTTTAAGAGGATATTGGGGGCCTGTTAGTCAGTTCAATATGGGCCATTAGGGGTCACGAGTTCTGGACTGGTGAGTAACCCTCACAGCATGCTAAAATGATTCAGACCTTTTTTAATTTTAATTTGGTAATTTGTTTTCTATTTGTATTCTTTTCAATGTTTATTCCATGGTTCTGAAACTCAGAATCGGAATCGGAATCGAATACTTGACTGTGGAATCTAGGGCTATAAATGAGCCGAGTTTGAGCGAGTTATCCCGAGCTCGAGCTCATTTAATAAATAGCGAGTCAACTCGAGTGGGGATGGCTATAACGAGTTGCAAAGCCAACTCGAGTTCAGCTCGTTACCAACTCGAGTTGGCTCACAACTCGTTTATAACTCGTTCAACCCATGTCCATAAGACAATTCACTCACTACCAACTCATGAAATTGCTTATAACTCGTTTATAGCTCATTATCAACTCGTTTATAGCTGACTCCTGAGATTTATTGTGGCGAATTTTGCGTAACACTGTAACTCGAGTTGTTAATGAGCGAGTTGGGTTATGCTCAAACTCAGCTCATTAGTTAAACGAGCGAGCCAACTCGAGTTGGAACAATTTCGAGTTATAAATGAGTGAGTTTAAACGAGCAGTTATCGAGCGAGTTATGCGAGTTGCGAGTTTGAGCATTTTTGTACAACCCTAGTGGAATCTGAATCTGCCAAAATTGGAAGAATCGGATCGGAAACTCGGATTTTTTTGGCAGAAGCTTGTTTTGTAGCCAAAAAATAGGAAAAAATTGGTAACAACAATAATTTGTAAAAAAAAATATTAAGGCAAACGATTAAACTCAAATAATCCACTAATTATATAATATAATACAAACATTACAAATATAACACCCTTTTTTTATTGCTAGAAGTTATACCGAGCTGGCTGGATCACCTCATCGTCCTCTATATTGTTGTACAGAGCCAAAAAATGAAGACATTAATGTAGTGTCAAATGAAGAATTATTAACATCCTCATATCCAACATATGAATTGTATGTGCTAGAAAAAAAATTTGTGAGCATAATTTTTTTTGTGATTTGAAATCATAGATCAACAACTTTTTTGAGAAAAATGTAAAATAACCGAAGCACTCGGTCTGACTCGTCCTGACTCAGACCAAAAATCGGATAACTCAGCCTGACTTTGCCGAGTTAAACACTGTTTGAACGAGTTTTGATGAAAAACTCGCACGGGCGCGAGGCTCGGGCAAAACTCGGATCGAACCCGACCGATACCGAGTTGACTCGGCCGAGTTTCCAAACCATGGTTTATTCATTGTAAATGCTAATTGAAGTTTGCTTAAATTTTTTAATAAGGTGAAGAATGATGGAACCACAATGAAGAAAATTTCAAACAAGCTCAGTAGCAGCTTGAATATCCTATCCACTGAAGAGAAAAACCTAAAACAATGCCTCAACAAACTAGAAAAGATTGCTTTGGAGGCCAAGGATTTTCGTGATTTATTAGAGAGGCAAGTCAAAATTAATCCCAAGAACTCAATTAAAGAACCCATGGTGACAACATCCAAACCTCCCCCACTTATCTTCGGGCGAGATGCCGATTGTGACTATCTATTACAAGAATTGTTGGAGCCGGTAACTTTTGAACCTGAGTCCAGTCAAGTTAGGAGTTACATGGTTTATTCTATTGTTGGTGCTGGAGGGGCAGGTAAAACTACCCTTGCCCAGTTATTTTATAACCATGAAAGAGTAACTGCTGAATTTGATCTTAGAATATGGCTTTCTATGACCCGTGGACTTGATCTCATTCGTCATACACGGCTCTTGGTAGAAGGTGCCTCAAAAAAAGAGTGCCCGTGTTTAGATAATTTTGATGTCCTGCAAGAATTTCTCATTGGTTCGATTAATTCAAAGAAGATTCTGGTTATAATGGATGATGTTTGGTGGGATGAAACAATGAATGAGCAGAAATGGGAGCAATTTGTTGCTCCTTTGGCAAGTGTAAAGAGGGGCAGCAAAATTCTTGTAACAAGCCGTACCGAAAATATGCCATGTGCGTTGCTCCCCCAAAAGATTATGCCTCTAAAAAACCTTGAGGAGAATCATTTTTTCTCACTATTTAAGCATCATGCTTTTGGTGGTTTAGAACCAAATAGTACTCACTCGCTAGAGTCTCTAGAAAGAATAGGGGAGCAAATTGCCAAGAAGCTAAGCAGATCTCCTTTAGCAGCAAAAGCAGTTGGCAGTCGTCTATGTAAAAATTTGAATGAGTGGTTCTGGAGAGATACCTTGGAAAGAGACATGTTAACTGATACAATGCAATCACTTTTATGGAGTTACCAAAACCTAGATGCACCGATCCAGCGGTGCTTCTCCTATTGTGCCATATTTCCGAAAGGTTATCAGTTTTTCAAGGAAGACCTGATTTTGCTCTGGGTAGCTGAAGGTTTTATTCCTTCTAGTACAAGAAGGATGGAGGATGTAGGGGATGATTATTTTCAGGAGTTGTTATCTGTCTTTTTCTTTCAAAAAGAAGAATATGGCTTCGGCATGCATGATTTGTTCCATGATCTAGCTGAAAGAGTTTCCAGGGACGATTGTTTCAGAATAGAAGACGGTAAATTAAGAGAAATCCCTTTAGTTGCTCGCCATTTATCCATTCAGGGTGAAAGCTTCAATGAATATATCACAAGTGTTGAAAAACTAAAGAACCTGCGTACTGTTATCTTTATTGACCCGGTTAGGGATGATGTTATAAATTCTTTTCTAAAGAAGATAGAAAAGTTCTCAAAACTTCGTGTACTGGAATTCTGCTATTGCACCATTAAAAAACTTCCAAACTCTGTGGGAGAATTAGTGCTTTTACGCTACTTGGGTCTTGCTAAAACAAAAGTAGCGGAGTTACCAACATCAGTACAAAAACTTTACAACTTGCAAACATTAAGGCTGAGTCCCAAGATTACTCATTTACCAAGAGGCCTAAACAAACTTGTCAATTTACGACACTTAGAATGTTATTTTGGAGAGGAAACCTCAACACTCCCTGAAATAGGCAAATTAAGCTCACTTCAAAACTTGCGCCATTTCAGGGTGAAGAGTGAGAAAGGGTTCGAAATTTCACAACTGAAGCACCTGAATGAGATCAGAGAATCGTTGATAATTCTTGATTTGAAGAATATAAAAAATAGGGGGGAAGCCACCGAAGCCCATCTGAAGGATAAGAAACATCTTCAGCATCTTTCACTTAGATGGGGTCATGATGATGCTATGGATGGAAACTTGAATGCACACTTAGAAGTCCTTGAGGGCCTCGAACCACATTCAAATCTAAAAGATTTACAAATTGATGGCTACAAGTCACCAATTCTACCCTCTTGGATGTTTCAACAAGGATCCCATGATAATTTGATATCTCTGAAACTGAAGAGATGTCCTTCCTTGGAAGTCCTTCCACCTATCAGCACCTTGTTTCCATGTTTGGGCACAATAATCATAGAAGAACTCCCCAAGATAACAAAACTCCCTGTGTTTCCTTCAAGCCTTAAGGAACTAAAAATGAGAGAGTGTGGGTCTCTTGTGTTCATCTCTGAGGAAGAACTCCAAAAAGGTGACTATGAAGCGAGGCTTCTGAAGGCAATGCAAGATTGTCAATTTAAATTTATTCTTGAAACCATACCGGAAACAAAGTATCATGCAAAAAGAAAATTATTGATTGAGTGCTCAGAGCTAAGGAGTTTAATGGAAAGGGAGAGCCATGGCAAAGTAAACGATATGAGCGTGCTTGCCATGAACATAGAAAGAGCTGAGATAACCGGAGACGGTATCTGGGAGGCACATCTCCAATTAATAAAACTGAGAATGGAGTATATTTATAGCAAGAAAGAGAAGTACCCTTTGATCGTACCACCAGGCCTTGAAATATTGAGCATTTCTTCCTGTTACATTACTGACGAGGCTTTAATGCATTGCCTTGCACAGCTCACTTGCCTCAAGTCCCTCCATTTGTATGGCATAAGAACAATCACAGTCCTCCCTCCAAAGGAGGTCTTATGTCAACTGGCGGTGCTCAATCGCCTAAGTATTGATAGTTGTGACTACTTAATTTCGCTTGGAGGTCTACATGCTCTTGTCTCAATAAAAAACCTATCCATACGGGACTGCCCTTGCTTAGAGATTCCAGGAGAAGGAGGCAGGGGCACTCTTCCATCTTCACTGGAATATGTACAAATCAGAGACTGTTATTCTATTAGACACTTTCAAGTTATAGATTTGCAGTCACTTTCTCGTGCCTTTTTCAGTAACTGTCAACAACTAAAATCAATGGTACTGAGAAATCTTTCATCACTAAAAGAACTAGAGATAATACTCTGCCATGAGCTCGAACTGGTTTACTCAGACATGCCGGTCTTAGAGAGGCTGGTATTTTCAAGCTCAGACATCACATTGCAGAAAAACTTCTCCAGTTGTAATATGGCATGGGCATCCTTGAAGGAGATTGAAATTACCAGCTTTAGCATGCTTGGTAAGTTGCCCTCGAGGGGTGAACTGGTTAATTTGGAGAATTTAAGAATTAATGGGTCAAACGAAGCATTCTTCAACGAAGATGAATTTGGGTGCCTCACCTCACTGGATTACTTACACCTAAGTGATTGTAAGGTTCAAGCTTTGCCATGTTCTATGAAGAACCTCTCCTCACTGAGAAGTATAATATTGTTGGATTGTCAGGAGTTGCTATCATTGCCTGACATGCCTGATACCTTACAATACCTCCACTTGATATTCTGCCCTGCTATTGCATCGCTTCCAGTTTTGCCAAAGTCTCTGCGGAATCTAAGAATATATAATTGCCCTATATTGAGTAAACGATGCCAAGAACCTCATGGGGAGGATTGGCCAAAGATTTCCCACGTCCGGCGGATAGATATTGAGTGACTGACCAAGTTAGTGATCCCATCAACTGTAGGGACTGAAGCATTGGTAACATCGGTACGTTTTGTCATTAATATAATTGTTGTAGAAAAATTCATGTTTGTCCCATTCATTTGTTAGTTTGCTGATATGTTTTCCTTAACAGAAACTCGAGTTTTGATCTTTTTGGAGCAAATCTTAGATGGATGGAGTTAATTATAGATGGAGTAATAATTGATTGACTTCACTCTGGTAATTTATCTTAAAGTGTTCCTTTTCTGTATTTTGATATGTACATACATCTGTAGATATTTACTTGCGACAATAAGTTAATTATACAGTACACTGTTAGGTTCTTCATATAAATTTGTTCTCTACCTTGTAGATTTGCTATTTGCTAGGATACTCGATTAATGCTATATGAGATGGAGATTCACCGGTAACAAGGATTAGTCAAAGATTTACCAGTTGTGCTGGCATGGGGACATATAGTATGAACTGCCAAGACTTCACGCTGGATTCGAGCCGAGGTTGCAAAGCACATGTTGCCCCTTAATTATGAAGATATCTCGTAGACTTGATTTTGGACAGGTATAATATTCATAACAATTGAAATTTAAAATCAAATCACAATTTTGTGTTAAACCAAATTTATTTTCAATTTCGTGATGACACAAGACAAACACGCGGCGGATTTTCACATACCAATCTGAGGCAGTCATCACAACAGGAATTTGATGCATCAAATTAGGCCTCACAAATAATCTTCGAGGTGACGGCACAGCAGCCCGGTCAAGAGGAGGCCGAGAATGTATCGCCGAGAAGACATAGGAGGCCTCGCGTTAAATATACACCGGGCCAGCTAGGGTTGTTTATTTTTTTTTTTCTTTTGCTTACATGTATCCTGATTTACTTTTTATGTATCATTTTTTACATTGATCTGAGTTCTCTAAAAACGATGCCACTATTAGTTTGTTTTTTTAAGATGCTACGGAAAACAGATCGGTAGCTAGATTGTTCATCTAATTAAGTTTATTCTCTGCCTTGTAAATTTTGGTAGGTTCCTTGATCAATGTAATTTTTACCACTTGTGCTTGACCCTTAGTATTGCTGTAATTTCTTTCAATTTTATTTTTACTGATAGCATCTGTTACTTTCTTTTCAACATTTTTTAATCGAAAATTTGATGTGCTTTATAGAAACTCAAGAAGTATGATGTTATTTCTTTCTCAACATATGTAATTTACCGAGAATTTTTACATGTCATAGGAAATAGGTTCTCATGATGTCAATTTTGGTACTAACTTTATAGATGCATCTGACCTTAACAAACAAGTTCTTACATAGTGTCTGCAGCATATATAACATGCAATATATATTACAAATTTACAATTATTTAACTTAACTAAGTTTTATATAAAGCAAAACCCGTATATAAAATCCCGTATTTATGAAAAACAAATTTATGACAATTTAGACTCAGCAAATAAACATTACATAATGAACTGAGTTGGGTTAATTCAGACCTCCGCCAGACACCACTACAAAAATGATAACCATACACGGCATATCATACACGGATGCGATAAAAATTCAAATTAACAGTATGTAAACGAAGGAGGCGCTTGCGCGAAAATGAGCTCAACCATACACACAATCAATTATTTTCGTCAGAAATGAAAAATAATATATTGCTTAATATTGAGTAAATAAAAAAAATTGTTTCGTGAGGTAAATAATTTTCCATATGATATTACAAATTTCAATATATTTTAATACTTTTTATAAATAATATTTTAACTAACAAATTGTAAATTACACCTAATTAAAATTTTAGCTAATTAAGAAATGAATTAAATTATATAATGCTGATTATTAAACCAATTTAAAACTCACAAATTTAATTAAAATTAAATTTTTACAAAGGAGATTTTCATACTTAAAAATAACAATTGACAAAAATAATAGAAATAAGTAATCTATAAAAACATAAATGTTAATAAAATGTTGTTAATTAAATTAAGTAAAGTTATAAATAAACTATAAATTAAACCATGAGCGGTTGAAGAAATCGTATTAATTATTAAACGCGAGTCTCGTTAATCGGTTTTGTTGTTATTAGATATAACCAAGTTAAATTCCCTTCTAAATTTTTGGAGTGATCTCAACCGTTCATTTTTTATACTGCACGAACTCAAAGCAGCTCCCTTTTTTTATTGAGAAAAGGTTTCTATACCCAGAGACTCATCCCCGGATTATCCCCAAACTATTCAGATAGAGTTCCAACTGATTTAAACCGTCGTTAACGGTAATTGTGGTCCCCACAATAACGTCCTTTAAAACCCGTTTTCCCCGCATATTTCCTTTTTTTGAATTTCCTTTTCTGTTCGCGATCTCTTCTTCCTTTTCTGTTCCCGATCTCGTGGCGATTTTGTGGCAATTTTGTGGCGAGAGCGATAGCCTTCAGGCGGAAGCCTTCAGGCGGAAGCCTTCAGGCGTACGACGGAACCTCGCCGAGAGCAAAGTATCACGGCGACGGAATCTTCAGGCAAACGACGGAGTCTTTAGGCGACGGATCAAGCTTCAGGCGACGGAAGCTTCAGGCGAAGAAATCGAAGTACAATTTGAGTGAGTTCTTTGCTGATCTATTTAAGTTTCCTTCCTTCTATTGAAATCAAAATTACACCGATCGTTTTGTTAATTTCATTTTTTTTATTTGAATTGAATTCCCGATCTCGTTTCTTTTGTTGAAATCAAAATTACACCGATCGTTGTCTTAATATCGTTTTTTTCAGTTGTTTGATTCATTTTGTATTTTGTTTCACAGTATTCGATTTCACGTTCGAATTCATCAGAGTCGATTTGGATTGAAGGCTAGCAGTGAACTTTAAATTCGGTGAGTTATTTAATGATTTTATTTTACAGGATTGATGCAATATATTTACAGGTTGTAGTTATTATTTTACACGATTGTTTTGTTTAGGATTCACTTTCGATTCTGATTTAATGCCAGCAGTAGTTATTTAGTAATTTACAGGATTCATGGAATACATTTACAGGTTGTAGTTATTATTTTACAGGATTCATGCAATACATTTACAGGTTGTAGTTATTATTTTACAGGATGCATGCAGTAGATTTACAGGATATAGGTACAATTTTACAGGATTCATGCAATAGATTTACAGTTTCACAGTAAATCATAGGATATATGTACTTGTTTAAAATTCCAGTATTTATCTATTAACTTTAATGTATGGATGGATTTTATTACAGGATATATTGATCAGTTGTAAAAGTTATGTACAGTACTTTATAGGATATATTTAACAGTTTTACAGGATATGCAACAGTTTACAGGATCTATTAATACTTTTTAGTTTGTTGTTTTTTACATGGTATAAGTAATATGATGAAGGAAATTACTTTATAGGATATATTTAACAGTTTTACATGATAGAGGTATTATTTTACAGTATATGTCCAATTGTTTTCACAGATCTGTTGTTATCTGGAATATTTGATTGTCTGCTTTTGTTGTGGTGTCTTACATTGTTTATGATTCATATTTACAGTTTGTATGCAATGGATTTTGACTTAAATGAAGATCTGGGAAGTGATATTTCTGTAGCTAGTGTTCTTCAAGTTGATCAAGTTGTAGAAGATAGAGTTGTACGTGAATGGGATTTGAATGTACAACCTGAGATTTTGAATGCAGAAGTAGAACCAGAAGTAAGAGAGGGGTCAGGAGAATCTGAGATTCATCAATTTGATTTGAATGTAGAACCAGAACCGAATGTAATTTTAGATACAGTAAGACAGCAACCAGGAGAGTTAGAAGTTGCTGAAAACCAGATAGTTAGTGCTCCTGTTGTTGGGGATGATTTTGATTCTGTTGAGGAAGCGTACGATTTCTGGAAACTTTATGGTTTTCAGACTGGTTTTGGTGTGTGCAAGAGGACATTTCACAAGAAGGGGGGGAATGTGGTTGATTTCAGATTTGAATGCACTAAGTTCAGAGAAAAATGCGAAAAAGTGGAAGAAGGACAGCCTTTTCCAGAGAGGCGGAGGCCTTCTGGAAACTCAAACTGTAAGGTTTTCTTGAAAATTAAATATTCTCAGTTGACTGGATCTTGGAGAGTAGACAAGTTGTTTCTGGAGCATAACCATGAACTGACTCCCGGTTCATCCTTTCTCATTCCGGGTTATCGGTATATTCCAAAGAGATTCAAGGATATGCTCGAATTTAACTCATATCAAGGGTTGTCGCCAGCAAATAACATTGAGCTGGTGTTAAAGATGGCTGGTGGGTATTTTAAGGGAACTTTTACACGAAAGGATGCTCGAAACCACATTGATAATTATAAGAGGGGCAAATTGAGGGCTCTTGGTGGGCATGATGCTAATTTATTAGCGGATTATTTCGAGAAGAAGCAGCTGTATGATTCAAATTTCTGGTATACATACAAGCATACAAATGATGCTCATTTATGGAATATTTTCTGGGCCGATGGACGAGGTCGTGCAGCCTACAAATATTATCATGATGTCGTTGTTATGGATGCCACATACCTTACAAATAGGTAATTTTTATTGATATCAATTTTCCAGTATTTATCTAATTGTTGTACAGGATATATACATTGCTTTTACAGGATATATGAATCAAGTTCAAAGGGTATGTACAATATTTTGCAGTATATATTTAACAATTTTACAGGATAGGTGCAACAGCTTACATGATCTATGCATTGTTTTTCTTGTATTCTGTTTTACATCATATGTACTGTACTTTTACATTATATATTCTTTAGTTTACAGGATGTATGCATTTGTCTTCACATATCTCTTGTTATCTGAATATCTGATTTTACCGAATATTAAAAATTGTTTTCCAGGTATGATATGGCGCTTGTTCTGTTTGTTGGTGTCAACCATCACTGGCAGACAGTAATTTTCGCTTGTGCTCTACTTGGAAGAGAGACTGAGGAGGACTATAAATGGTGCATGGAGAAATTCGTAGCTTGCATGAACGGTGTCAAGCCTGGCGGTATCCTGACAGATCAGTGCCCAAGTATTGAGAAAGGCGTTCGGCATGTTTTGGGAGATGACACTGTCCATAGGTAATGCTTTCAGTGGTTTATATTTGCAATATTTATCTAAGAGGTTTACAGGATATGTACATTTTTTTACAGGATATAGGAATCAAGTTTGGATGTTATGTACAGTAGTTCATAGGATATACTTAACATTTTTACAGGATATGTGCAGCAGTTTATAGGATTTATGCATTTTGTTTTCTTTTATTGTTTTTACATGATATGGTGAATAGTTTTACCCTATATAGGCATTAATTTACAGGATATATCCAATTGTTTTCACAGTTGTCTTGTTAGCTGAATGTCTGGTTTTACTGATTAGATACTATTTCCTCCACCAAATAGGTACTGTGCTTGGCACATTCTTCATAAATTACCGAGTAAATTCGGTGGGCAAGATGATAAGGAGGCTTTAACCTATTTGGTTAAGGCAACAGTATACGAAGCCAAAACTCCATTGGATTTTGAAGAAAATTGGAGGAAGCTGATGGTGGAAATTGGGTACGAAGATGCACCGTGGTTTAAAAGTATATTCAGACAGAGGCGTAAATGGGTGCCAGTTTTTTTGAATGACAGATTTTGGGCTGGTATGAATACCACCCAAAGGGTTGAGAGTATGCATGTCTTTTTTTGATAATTATCTCCGGTCTAAGGCAACACTTGTTGAATTCGTGATAAATTTTGAGTCTGGTTTGAGTAGGATTTGGGAGAGAGAGCATTTTATGGACCATAAGGACAAGACCACAACACCCGTGTTGATTTCTGATTTAGAATTTGAGAAACAATTTTGTAGTTTATACACGAATACGATATTCTATAGGTTTCAACACGACGTTAGACAATCTGTGAATTTAACTTGTGTTTTTAAACTGCAACTGGAAGACTCTACAAAGGTTTATGAAGTTCAAGATATTTTTGGAAATATCTTTGAGGTACAGTACAAGGATCAGCTGAAAGAAGTTTTTTGTATTTGCAAAAAATTTGAGTCTTCTGGTATTGTTTGCGCTCACTCGATCATGGTTTTGAAGCATGAGAAACAATTGCATCTTAATGATAAGTACTTGCTTGATCGATGGAGAAAGGACAAAATTCGATTCGATTTGATTCCTACTGCATGTCCTGATGGTGGCAGTGTTGAAATTAATAGGTAACAACTGAAATTTTGAAGGATTTACTTACTATTTTTACAGTATTGGTGTTGATGTGGTTTTGTATTCTTATGTGAAATCATGTTTCAATTTCTTGCAGGAGGTATGATCTGACAAGGAAGATGAATCCAATAGTTGAAGATTTTCTCAACTTTGGTTGTGTCAGTGATGACAATGAAAATAAAGTTCTCAATGGACTAGAAGATCTTCTAAACAGACTAAAAGGTTTACTTTTGAATATTGCAAAAAATGATTTTTTAATTGTTTGGTATTGCACTTCTTTATTATGTTCCTTATTTCATTTTTATTTGTTTCAGGAGATGTTGAACAGGTTGTAGATGGTACAAGTACAATTGATAATGGTGGATCTGGAGGAAGGGCTTCTAGAGGGAGGGGAAGTGGTGCATCAAGAGAAGAAGTCTGTGATGGTTCAACAGTCCCCAGAAAACGAGCCAGAGGTAGAGGGAAAGGTATTGCAAGAATCTTTTAAAGTATTGTATTAAGTTGTTTACAGTATTTGTAGAAGTAATTTGCAGGATTCACATCACTGTAATTATTTTGACAGGCCAGGCGGTAATTGGTCAAACAAATTGTGATGTAACTTCAACTGGCACAACTACAGGAAGAGGTAATACTGTAATTAATTTGTATAGTTGTTAACATGTTTTGTCAGTATTAATTGTACGATGTTATTGTATTTGTTGAAAGTTTTGAAGTATTGTCCTGTCTTGTTTACAACATTTGTGGAAGTAATTTACAGGATTTGTGCAAGTAATTTACAGGATTGAAACAATTGCATTTTGGCTTGTTGTTGGCATATTTAATCTTCTTCATAATAATTTACTTGTTATATTAGGTGATCCAATTACTCATGATTGGGATGCACTCATTGCTAGACTTGGTACAAATCAAGCTGTAATTCATGAAAGAAATGGGGAGTCAATGCCTGGTTCTATTGGTAGAGGTATCACATATCTTGTATATATTGTGTTGTTTATTGAAAGATTTTACCACATTAGTCTCTTATATTTACAGTATTATTATTATAGGTGAGCAAATTCTTTTGCATCCTTCGTCAAGTAATCATGAAGAAGTGAATACCACTGCCAATGAAGTACTAAATTCTGCACCATTGATAAATATATTGCCACCGCAGAAATCAAAAAGAAAGGGACGACCACCGAAACATGCTTATAAGAACCCGATGGATGTAAATGTGAAGAAGAATCGCACACAATCAATACTAGGGAATAAATAGTAGGGAATAAATAATTTTTTGAAGATATAAGGGAGTAATATAATTTTTATGAGAAAAAAATGTAATTTTCAAGATTTTTTTTTCCAGTGAGATGTTTGTAAATACATTTGTTTGTTTTTTTAACATTGTTGGATGTACAAAATTATATGTTTGCAACTGGCAATTTAGCTGTTGATTTAGATTATTTGTTTGCATTGTTGAAAATAAATTGGTGCAATTAATAAATTGGAATGTTTTATAAGTTTTATAGAATAAATTTACAAGATTTATTGGAATAATTTACAGTTTTCTTATTGAATAATTTATTAAAGCAGCTCTAGTCATTATGTCAATACTGTAAACCAACTATGTGTATATTATAAACCCACTAATTGTATGCTGGTAAAATGATTAATAACATAAATTGGTGCAATTAATAAATTGGAATGTTTTATAATTTTTATAGAATAAATTACAAGATTTATTGGAATAATTTACAGTTTTCTTATTGGTGAAAATAAATTATTTCAGATTTCATTGTTAAAAGTAAAATGATTCATAATATAAATTAATAAATAGGTTGTATAACTTTTATAGAATTAAATTACAAGATTATTCATCATATAAATTGGTGGAATTAATAAATGGGAATGTTTTATAACTTTTATAGAATTAAATTACAAGATTTATTTACTTAATTTACAGTATTCTTATTGAATGAATTTGTCTACAGTTCTGTCAAGTTCAGTTTCAACTGGAGACGATTAGTATTGTGGTCCCCAATTTATTAGAATTTAAACACCAGAAGTTATACTTTGCGCCATTTCATTCGCACCATTTCATATGATCTAACTATATCACCCTAACTAAAACTATATAACACTCTGTTATATATGAACCGTTGCCATTTGTGTCATTTTCCGACTGGAGTCCGACTAAACCTCGTCTAAACCCTACTCTCTCTCTCTCTCTCACTCTCTCACTCTCTCACGCTCTCGCAAAATCTCTCAGTCTGTCGCAAAATCTCTCGGTGCCGACTTAGCGATTATCACTCTCTCACTCTCTCGCTGTCAATCCATCCCCAGTGGATCGCCATTTCCCTCTATCCCTACTGATTTCTCTCTACTGTCACTGGATCTGATTTCTCTCTCACTTCGCGATTTGAAGAAAATGAAGAAAACAGCGAAAGGTTGTGAGATTTTACTTTATTTTCATCAGATTTTGAGATATTTTACTTTATTTTACTCTATTTCCCTACTGATTTCTATCTATCGCCACTGGATCTGATATTTTACAGTAATGCACTGATATTTAAATCGCTTTGTCTTTATTTTCATCAGTTTGTTAGTGAAATGGGAGAAATTGTTATTTAAATCGCTACACTTGTTAATTTCAAGTTTCCATTTGTTAATTTTAAAGTATTGATTTGTTAGGGTTACAGTATTTCTCAGATTTTGTTTTTTCGATCTTTTAGTTTTATACTAATACACTGATATTTTAAAGTATTGATTTGGTATTTCACAGTATTGATTTGTTAGGGTTACAGTATTTCTCAGATTTTGCTTTTTCGATCTGTTATTTTCATACTAATACACTGATATTTGAAAGTATTGATTTGGTATTTCACAGTGTTCATTTGTTAGAGTTACAGTAATTATTTTACAGATTTTTTGATCTAATGTTTAATGAAAATTTGTTTTTCAGATGCATCGGAGAAAGGAACTCGTTCTTCTCCAAGATTTGCTAGTAAGCAGTCCAAAGGTAAGTGTTATTCTTTACAGTATGCAGTATAATTTTGTCAGGTTTTGTGATATTGTTTTTTTACAGATCAAATGAAAGAAAAAAATAAAGGAAATGGTAAATCTGCAAAGGTTATGTATTAGTGAGTTGTAAATGTTAGGTATAGTACTTATAAGATATATTTAACAGTTTTATAGGATATATGCAAAAAGTTTACAGTATGTATGCAATTTTTATTACAGGATGCAATTTATAGGATATTTATAACATTTGTACAGGATATGTGCAACAGTTTACAGTATTAACTTTGGTTAATCATATTTACAGGATCTGTTTAGTAGTGTTATTTTACATTATTCATTGGTAATTTCACATTATTGTCAGAGTTATTTCACAGTATAGTAAACAAACTCTAAATTTTTTCTCAGATGCACCAAAGAGAATGAAGACGGGGAAGGGTAAAGATGCTGTCAGTAAAGATTCTCAATTTGAACAAGGTATTGCTTCTTATTTTTCTTTAAAAGATTATTCACAGTTTGTGCTTACATCATTTGTTAGTAATTTAACAGTAAATCTGTTTAACAGTTGTATTAGAGGATGCAATTTATAGAATACACAGAACTATTTTACAGGATATGTGCTACATTTTACAGTATTCATTTTGATTATTAATAGTTACAGGATATGCTTACCAGTAAGTTTAGCAGTTTGTTAAATGTTGTATTACTCAGTTCTAAAGGTTATGTACAATACTTAATAGGATAAAATAATATTTTTACAGGAAATATGTCTTAATTTTACAGTATATATCTAGTAAGTTTACAGTATGGATCCAATTTATTAGAGTATACAATTTTATAGGATATATAGAACTATTTTACAGGATATGTCTAATATTTTACAGTATTCACTTTGTTAATCATAGTTACAGGATACATGCAGTATTTATCTAGTAAGTTTACAGTATTGATGCAGTTTGTTAAAGGATGTATTACTCAGTTGTAAAGGTTATGTACATTTGTAGGGCGCAGAAAGTTGCACAGCTGGTATGGAAGGTGTGTGCATGTGTTAAAATGCCTCAGGGTTCGATGCTCTCGATTTTCAAGACGTGGAGGAGAACATCGAACTCGAAACATTCATTTCTTTCTTTCCGCTATTCCTTCTGGTTCACCCTCGACGGACCTACGATTCGTGATCGGTCCATCGAGAGAGTTTAATGATTGTGGGGACGTTTAACTCCCAGCGGGCGCAAGCCCCCGCTGTTAATTACATCAGATGACCCTTCCAAGCCATACTGAACACCTCGTCCATTCCGGGATTTGTGCCTATTTAAGTGAATTGAATAAAGGGGCTAAAAAAGGGGAACTCATGTATTGACTTTGGTTTTGATTTGATTTTCTATACGTTTGGACATGTGTACGTATGTGACTTTTATATTAAAATAATGTTTATTGCATTTCAGAAGTGGGAATTTGGACATTTGAAGAGTGTATGTACAATATTTATTTGTATTTAATTTATGGCATGTCTATTTACATTTTTGTTAATAAAATCATTTAATTTTGAAGAAAAGGGTATTTTGGTCATTTCGGGATTTGGCTGATGCTTGGACATGTTTAATTTTGATTTAGAAAGATGAAGAATTTGATTTGGGTTCATTTGGAGGTGGTTTGAGTTGATTTGGACTTGAGACGAAAAAGTTATGCTTGAAAAGGACTGAGAAGGACCTATTTGTAAATATTTATGTTTTCTGTAAGGGCTTATTTACAAAGCAAAAATGATATTGATTTATAATATGGATTTTTGACAGGGTTTAAGGCGCAAATTGGGCTCTCAAGGGCCTATTTAGAAGGTTTTAAAGTAGTCAGGGACCTATTCATAATTTTGTGAGGGCTGCGCTGCAAATAAAACTTGTCAGAAGGACTAATTTACTAAAGAATTCGATTTTATGACTTTAATTAATTTCCTGAGCTTTGAGATTGGTGCTGGTCTCTCAGATTTGAGCAGGAGGCTTTAAGATGTACGTTGGGCTTTGGGATTTAATCATGGGCTTTGAGATTCGTTCAAGAGAGCTTTCATTAAACCCGACATGTGAGGCCTAGGACGTCAGTGACTCTTTGATTTAAAGCCGAGTCATTAGATCATGTTGCGCTTTAAGATTCGGGATTTTATTTGAATTCATTCTTGACGCCGAGATCAAAGGGTTGGCATTGCTTTGAGGTTCGTGCGGCTTGGATATGAACAATGGTTTATCCCCGAGATTGGGGTTTGGGCCTCCGGCCAACTCCGGTCACGGCAAGGCAAGGAGGGGACGTGGTTAGCATCGCCCGAAGCTCAGGATTACATTGCACCCATCGTCGGACGCCTCCGGTCATCGGAAGTGGCGGTTCATCATGGATTCCGCCAAGGCCGCCATTCTTGATTTCAATTTTGTTTCTTTCAAGTCAAATTATAATTTACTCGATTCAATGATCAGGCAGCATCGTATTTTCATTTGGAATTTGATTGACACTTTAATTTTGAACTTAAACGAGTATTCATTATATTTGGGTCTCGGGTTCTTCGACTCAGTACCTATTCGGTACCGGTTTGAGTGATGGGTTTTCTTGAAGTATGATAGAGGCACGAAAGATGTGAATTTAAGTTCTGGGAGCATGGCAGGATGCTTAAATCTATTAATTTGATTGAATTTTACATATTTGAGCATTAATGGACATTAATTTCATGAAGCCTCTTGCTTTTCAAAATATCGAGTTGAATTTTAGAACTCTCTATTTTTGTTAAAAATTCAGTGGTTTCCTGTTGTTAATCCAGAAAGGAGAATGTTCACTATATCTAGAATAAAATTTATAATTTTTACAATTTTATTTCTATTTTTAACGTATTTATTTGTGCAGAGGGGTAATAAGGGAAATTCTGCATTTTTATTGCTGGATTTTCTGATTGATTAAAAGCTGAAACTTTGAAAATTCGTAGAAAATAGGAATAAAATCAGAACAATGTAAAACTTGTGTCCATTTTGTGTATCTTTAAATTTTCTATCCAACTGTGGTATTCATTTTTCAATTTGGTCCTTAAAACACTTTTTGTGCTCAATTTACCAGCAGGTCCTTTTTCTTTTCGGAATGCTGATTTTTTTGTTTTTCAAAGCTGAACTTCAAAAATTCATAATAAATCGAAATAAAATCCAATAAGTGTGAAATTTGTGTCAATTTTATGTATTTTGGAGTCCTTTATCTGGCTGTGTAATTTGTTTTTCACTTAGAAATTTATGGTGACTTGTGCAGTTCAATTTGTGAACAGTGGTCAGTTCTGGCCTGTTGGAGTGCATTGGTGTACCAGCAGCTCTTGACTCATGTTTGGCTGCTGGGTTTGGGTTTGACACTGTACCAAAGGCTGGTACACAAGTATAAATACAGGTCACACTGACTGGTTGAGGTCAGGACCATTTTTGTTAGCTTGAAAGCCATTGCCTTGTACCAGAAAAGGGAACAGAAGAATCAAAGGCTCAAAAAAAATCATCTTTCAATATTTTTAGATCATGAAAAACTGTCAGAACTTAGAAAATTACAGGGAGGCCCCTAATTTTGTTAAAATCATGATTTATATGTTCTTTCCTTTTGATTATTGGACAAAATCATCAAGACTTCATTGAGCAAGAGTGCAAATAATTTAGAACAGCCATGGCTGGTGCTTATTTACATCTACACCCTTTGTCTTTCACTATTTACATAGAGGTCCCATGAATTTCTTTGAATAGTGTAGTCTTGTACACTCATGAATCAAAGGAAAATCAAGTTCCCTTCTACATAATATAGGTCCATTGATCATTTTTTTAAAAGGAATAAAGAGGGAAGCCAGCTGGCTCAACCTCTCTAACCCCTGTGTGTACATTTTTTTTTTGTTAAATCACTTTTATGCTCTTTAGTCCCTATATTAAAACAATTAGATGACTCCAATATAAGAGGAAACCAGCTGGCTCAACTCCTATATTTTTGCTATCTAATCATTTTAAAAGGGATTAAAGAGGTTGGTTTTAGAGGCAACAAAGGACAAAGGAAAGAAGAAAGAAAAAAATCAGATTTTGCACTTTTAAATATTCTTATATTTTCAATACATTAGAATAGTGATAAATTTCAACAAATGAGAATAAATTTTATTAGCTAAGAGAAAGTAATAAGTATATTATTTTGTTTTATATAATAGGGAAACAAAAAGAAAGGATAGAAGGAAAAAAGAAAGACAGATTCTGCCTTTTTTTTTTTTATTTGATCATTAGGCCAACATAACTAGCTTATTATGAAATAAACAAGCCTTCACAAGTTCACTAATCCAAAAGTTCCAAACAAATGCAAATAGAAAGGAAAAAGACAGTGAATCAAAACAGTAAAAAAAAAGACAAAAAAGAAGAAATTTCGATTTCTTTAAAAGAACTTTATTTCCATCATGAACCATACATATATCATATGATTCTTGCAAAGCTTACATCTCTAGATCCTTTATTACCTATTAAATCTTGCTGTTTTTGAAGAGAAAGAAGAAAGTAGCTAGCCTATTTGAAAAATGGAAGAAAATTTTGTGTATTCTGGTAGCTTCTGTTGCCTATTGATCTCTGTCTTCTTTTTTCTTCAATTCATCTTCTTATATAGCCTAGAAGGGCATAGGGTTTAGGGTTGAGTTGGCTTCATCTTCACTCTTGATTTTCTTCATCTTTGAATTAATGCTTCAGATTTGATTTTAAAGCATCAAGCCATATATGCATAGGCTTAGACCAATGGCAGTGAGCCATGTTGGCAAGTTTGAAACATGATCAATTTTCAGCCCTTGATTTAATTCATTTATTGGCCGAGATTTGATGCATGGGTCATGTTTAATGTGCATGCCTAAAGAGAGATTCTTCTAATTTGGCGCCTAATGAGGGTGTCAGGCCAGCTGTACATGTGGTTAATTGGGCGCAGGGGTGACAGTGCAGAGGGGTATGGTGCACCAGCACCGATTTATGGCTTATCATGGTCTATAATTGTCCAAACATAATTCGATCAATAGAGAAGAGACACATAGCAGGTGCATTACCGTATTATCATGCCCTATGCTATATCAGACCCATTTCTCTGCCCATTTCCATTATTGGATTAATTAAAACCTCTCTTTTGACATCCGTTAGGTGCAAGCTTCCAATTTAGCTTATTTTCTTAAATGCACATAAACTTAAGGATTTCAGAGGTCACATGTAACCCTGGTGACATTGTTCAGGGTCTTAAAGAGGTGCCATTCTATTCGGCTCATTTCAATCTGAACCAAACCCGGTTGCAAACGGATTTCTTCCTCTTCAACTGAATGCCCTTTTCTTTAAATTGAGTTGTCAGAGAGCATCGCAATGCAAAGAGAAGTGAGCTGCCCATGTTAATTTCACCTTCTTACATCATGGTTGCCCGAGTCTCAGACCCGGTCACCTTTTCATTTCCTCCGATTTTCCCTATTTACTGAGCGAGAAACTTACCATTCGTTGCCACCCTAATCGTCTTTTAGAGTAGAATCGAGGGGCAAGAGCACTTAGGGTAATTCGATCCTTTTCTCACAAACTCCATTTTTTTTTGCTTTACTCAGTCGCTGGAGAAGGAGGGAGCACGAAGAAGAGAGGAGGTGCTGACATAGGGACCCCACTTGTCAGTCTTATTATAGGCGGGTATTGCTTGAGTCTATTTAAGTTGAATTTTGGGTAGGTCCGGTACACCGTGAGCCATGTCACTGACAGCGCTAAAACCTGTGTAGAGCTCACGTGGTCCGATCGTATGTACTCCGAAGGGGTCATTTGCACCTAATTTAAGCTCAGCGACACTCTTCGCTGTTTCCGAATGGGCGTGGTGCACTATGAGCCATACGGCTGTCTGCTTGGTGCATATAGTTTAAATTTTATGATCTGGGTTTATCCAACTCGAGGTTCCAGCGAAATTTGCCATAGGTCGCTGACTTGTGGGTCCCCTTTGCTTGGTGCTTGATATACAGCTCCAGATTGTACCCAGGGCGACTTAGAGCATGTTTTTTTGCTAGGAGTCACTATGATTTGGCACCCAGAATGTTCTCCAACACTTGTTTTATTTGTATCAATTTAAATTCTTTGAGATTTAGATCCTATGGCATATTAGAATTCATGGTTTTTCATGTAGAACATTACCAAGGATCTCAATTTGCCAAACTAGACCTGTTTTGGAAAGTCTATGCATGACTTGGTATTTTTTTGCAGCATGTTCATTTGTCCTTAGGTTGCTACATTTCATACTGAATTAAAGTAGCAATCTTTTAGGGTCAAACAACATTACTTAATAGGATATACTTAACATTTTTAAAGGATATGTGTATTAATTTTACAGTATATAGCTTGTAAGTTTACAGTATGGATCATATTTATTTAAGTATTCAACTTATAGGATATATAGAACAATTTTACAGGATATGTTGACAATTTTACAGTATTCACTTTGTTCATCATAGTTACAGCATACAGTATTGATCTAAAAGTCCAGTATTTATCTACTAAGTTTACAGTATTGATCTAGTAAGTTTACATTATTTATCTCACTACAACTTTGTTTTTGTTTTGCAGCCAAGAAATTGGATAGATATGGCATAGTCACCAACAAATGTGTTGTTGACGTTGCCATGACATTTATCCACGGTCAAGTTTTTCACAAATTGACCGTGGAACATCGCAAGCTCCTGTTTTCCACACCCTTCCTCCATCTTTTTGTAATTCCCAAAAAATTGCAAGTGTCCAATGCGATATTGCATACCATTTTAACAAAATATAACAATGAACACGGTTATTTTCTTTTTCAAGAGAAAAAATTGTATTTCACCTCTGGAAGTGTATCTCACTTCATTTGTCTGCCGTCGAAGGGTGACGTTGTTGACCTAAGTCAGGTAAGGAATTCAACGTCACTTCTTCGTGAGAGGTATTTTGGGAGAAAATCCCAAATCAGGAGGCAGGAGCTAGAAAAAGTCATTGTTCAACTTCTAGACAATGAGGCATCAACACCAAGAGATGTGGTTTCTCTCTTGGTGTTGTATTTGTTTACAACAATTTTGTTCCCAAACACTGCTGGGAGTGTCCCTCTGCATTTGTTCAGGTACACAGAATTAATATGGAAGTTGATATCTTATATAATCTTTTGAATTAATTCTAATATAGTATACCTCAACCTTTTTCAGGTACGCCGAGCGTCTTGAACATTTGCCAAAATACAATTGGGGTGCAGCAGTTTATAACATGCTGCATACCCACATTCCGAATGCTGCCATATGGTGCAAACTTCAAGATATGTCAGATGTTGACATGACAGATGACGAACCAGAAAGCCAGACGCAGACATCAGCGAAGGAAAGTGGCTACCTGCCAGGCTGTTCACTGGCACTAATTGTAAGTTTTTTTGCAAATATATAATTATAATTTTGATACACTAATTTTATAGGATATATATATTAATTTTACAGGATTCATACAGTAGGTTTATAGTATTCACATTGGTTATGTACAGTGCCTTATAGGATATATTTCACAGTTTTACAGGATACATGCAACCATTTTACAGTATTTACATGATGAGTTTACAGTATGGTTGCAGTTTAGTTTCAGGATGTAATTCATAGGATATATATCTTAATTTTACAGGATTCATACAGTAGGTTTATAGTATTCACATTGGTTATGTACAGTGCCTTATAGGATATATTTCACAGTTTTACAGGATACATGCAACCATTTTACAGTATTTACATGATGAGTTTACAGTATGGTTGCAGTTTAGTTTCAGGATGTAATTCATAGGATATATATCTTAATTTTACAGGATTCATACAGTAGGTTTATAGTATTCACATTGGTTATGTACAGTGCCTTATAGGATATATTTCACAGTTTTACAGGATACATGCAACCATTTTACAGTATTTACATGATGAGTTTACAGTATGGTTGCAGTTTAGTTTCAGGATGTAATTCATAGGATATATATCTTAATTTTACAGGATTCATACAGTAGGTTTATAGTATTCACATTGGTTAATCATAGGATATATATAACAATTTGTTTGACTTTTTTATTTTTTTTCAGGTGTGGTTTTATGAGCAAACTGGCTTTGAGAAGATGAGAAGCTCGACAGGACACATTCCCCGGTACCTGGACTGGTACGACGGGTTATGTAATAAAGTCAAGAGGCCGAATTTTGAAAGGCAGCTGTTTCGCATTTCAGCATCAAACATACAAGAATCTCCAGTGAAACCTTTTATGGCAGAGGAAACTTTGAAGGAGAAAGGTTTTGTCGCTGCCAATTACTTGGAGTTTGTGTGTGATCCTGTAAAATTGCAAAGTGTTCGTAATACGCCAACCTTCGACATGTTGTTGGAAGTCACTCCAGTTTTAATGAAATTTGGAGTTGTACCCTGCCAATATCTGCGGGATTCCATCAACGATCTTAATCCAAAGATTGTGTACATTGTTTCAAGTTTTCCAAAACTTGACGATATTGAACCTGAAGTGATGGAGAAGATCATAAAAGCTGCAGATGAAATTATCATGAGGTATTCTGCGAAGAAGTTGGCTGCTGAGAACAAGACTCCCGAAGATCGATGTAAGTTTTACTGGATTCAGTTGGTTATTTTACAATATACATAAGTTGTTTTACTGGATTGTCTCTGTCATTATACAGTATACATATTCTGAAGGTAAAATATTGTAAATGAAAAAGATTCAAGAGAACACATTGTTGTTTTACTGGATTCACTTTGTTATTATACAGTATACATATATTTGTTTTACTGGATTGACTTTGTCTATTCTGCAGGTAAAAGGAAGAGGTTGGACTTTGACAGCAGTCCCTCAGCTGAAGTTCAAAAAAAATATGAAAGGCGATCAAAGAGAGCACATGATGCAAGCCAACCTTCATTTAGCCTACAAATGGGACTTACACAGAGCCAGAGTCAACCAGAAGAAGAGGTTCAACAAACTGGTCTAGATAGTGATCGTGTAATAGTAGAAAGTGCAGAGGAGAGTGAAGAGGATGCAACAGAAGAAGATGACAGGCAAGTTGGTGATGAGAATGACAAGGACAGTGAGGAGAGTGAAGAGGAGAGTGAGGAGAGTGAAGATGACAGGCAAGTTGGTGAGGAGAGTGAGAATGTTTTGGAGTCAGAAGAAGTGAATGTTGAGGACAGAGCAGAAGATGTAATAGTAGAAAGTGCAGAAGAGAGTGAAGAGAATTTTGATCGACCTCCATCTTTTTCTGATTTTACAAGCACAACTGCGCAGGTTTTTATTCTGATATTTTGTTTTATTGACCTCAAAGTTGTACATTATTCATATTGTTGTTTTATAGTGTGATTGTACAGTATACATACAGTAATTTTACAATGTTTATTTAATTTATTGAAGAATTTGTCGCTTCAGCCGTATGTGGGGGGCTCCTTTCTGGATAAAATACAAGAAGAAATTGTCCGCCGTGCGAAAGCGGGTCCAGAGCAATCAGAGCAGGTTTTTATTCTGATATTATTTTCTATTATTTATTTATAGTATGTTTTACATTTGTAACATACTTATTTTACCAGTATTCATTTACTTTCTTTATAATATTCACATAGCTGTTTTAAAGTATTGACTGATGGTTTTTATACAATTTGTTTTAGGATGGACTACAGGGAAGGTTGAATACCATAGAAGAAGAAGATGAGGTTTTTATTGTTTTTTATTAATTATATTACTTTTCACAGTTGTAACATAGTTATTTTACCAGCATACAATTAGTGGGTTTATAATATACACATAGTTGTTTTAGAGTATATAGGTATCATTTTACAGGATATAAGTATTATAGGATACATGCAATTTATAGGATATATTTAATAATTTTACAGGATACATGCAACAGTTTACATGATTGATGCATTTTGGTACAGTATTTATGTAGTTGTTTAAGTTGATAACTTTGTTATTGTACATTATATATGTGGTCATTTTACAATGTTCACTCTTTTCATTTGAATAGCTTGTACAGCAAATATTTGAAATTCGGGACAGCATGAGTAGCCAAGAAGGTGCACAAAACCCGAAAAGTCAGCAGGTGGGCGTCACCGATGAAGATCAAGAAATTATTATTGATCTAGCAACTATGGTTTTCTCCGATGTTGCTAGAAAAACAGTAATTGAGCATAAACAGGAGATGTTGATGATGAAGAAGCAAGAGTCTGACAAGGGATCTCAAAGTACTGCAGAGGTTGTGGAGAAAATGAAAGTACCGAGGAAGGGATCAAAACGAGAAGCAGTGCCGAAAGGAAAGGGGAGAAAACCACCTCCAACAAAAAAGCAGAATGTGCAAAGGGGGGTGCAAAGGAGGGCAAGGGTCATACTGCCAAAGTCACAAAACACAAGTGAGGATGAACTAAGAGATCAACTTCAGGATTTTGTGGTTGAACCGTCGTACGAACCACCATTCAACCTCACTCATCAAACTTGGCAAGAGACTGAAGGATTAGTACCTCATCTAATAGACGGTTACAAACATCCTAAACCCCTTAACTTCAATCATGATGTTACCCAATGGAGTCATCAGAATTCTTTGTTTTGTGATGGAGGTGACCCAGATGCCGAAAAGCCTCCACCTATAAAAAGATTTGGGTACGGACAGAGGGAGAAGTTATCAAGTGAGGTCATCATGATACTTGATGACTGGTGGGTCAATGTCAAGAACAAGAGGCTCATAGACAATGAAGAAGCTTTTCGCCACAGTCCAGGAGGCTTTCATTGCAGATTGACAGCAATAAAAGACTTGATGTATCCTGACATGCCAGTTAGCAGTGAGGTATGATTTGTACAATATTTTACATTATTTACTTAATAGTTTTAGAGTATTTATCTGTTATTTTATAGGTTTCATGCAATAATTTCATTATATTTATTTTTCATATCATGGATTGAATCTGCAGTTTTGATGCAATGCTTTCACAAGATTCATGTACTAATTTTATAGGATATAAATGTAACAATTTACAGTATGGATGCACTTCATAACATGATGCACTTTATAGGATACATATGACAATTTTACAGGATATGTTACACAGTTTACAGTATTCACTTTAATAAGTTTACAGGATCTGTTTAACAGTTGTACTAATTCAAAATTCCAGTATTTATTAACTAAGTTTACATATTATGGATTGATTTTGCAGCTTGTCGATGTGGTCCTTGGTGTGATGCAATTTGAGACTCCGGTGAGGGCACAATGGTTCTTTATTTCTCCATATTTATCCGTAAGTTATGGTGTACTTTTCTATATTATGAATTTAATTTTGAGACTTTAAATTTTCAAATACCTCACTAATATTTTGATGTTTGTGTTTTTTGTGTATTGCAGATTATCATGCATGATTATGATGAACGAGCAGCGCTCAGGGCCATTCCGCAGCTGTTTACCGCTCAATTTGACACGATCAAATGGCTCTTCGTTCCGATATGTAAGAAGAAGCATTGGGTTCTTGTTGCTGTGGATGTTCCTGGTGTGAAGATTCACTACTACACCTCTGCTGGTGGAGAAGATGGATATCTGGAGTACCACTGGCACACGATCAAGTGGCTGAGAGAGTTCCTTGCCTGGAGGACTTGTGAGTGTTTTATTTAAAAAGTTTCAGTTAATTTACAGGTTTTATGCAATGAATTTACAGGATTATGACTTGAAGTGTGCCTGAAATTTGATGATATCCTTTTTTCTATCAGCTAACACGGCTTGGAAAAATCTTGACACTACTCGAGAGAATTGCCCTCAGCAGGGAGAAGGTTCGCAGGACTGCGCAATTTTTGTGTTGCGCTATGTCTACAACCTGATAACAGATAACGCTATGAATTTCACGCAGGTAATTTTATTAACTTTAATATTTTATAGTATATGTGCAATTTATGTGTAATTTTACATGATAAATTTCACAGGATACAAATTATGTGCAACCGTACTGTGATTAGATTTAGTTTACAGCAGATGTGCAACTGTACAGGATACATATCACAATTTTACAGGATACATAGGACAATTTTACAGGTTACATAATTTAGACAGTTTAGTTTTACTGTGATTCACTTTGGTTACAGTATTCTTTTACTGTGATTCACTTTAGTTTACAGCATATGTGCAATTTTACAGGATACATCTAAAAATGTTACAGGATATATGGGACAATTTTACAGGGTACATATAACAATTTTAGATTACAGCTTATGTGCAATTTTACAGGATACATCTAAACATTTTACAGGATATATGGGACAATTTTACAGGGTACATATAACAATTTTAGATTACAGCATATGTGCAATTTGACATGATAAATTTCACAGGATACATCAACAATTTTGCAGGATACATATAACAATTTTGCAGTATGTTGCTTTGATTGTTTGCATCTGCTAATGGTTCATAACTCCAATATTTAACCTTGCTTATTTTTTTTTTTTTTGCAGGATGATATATCAAAAGAGCGTGTCGTTCTAGCGATGAAACTTCTCACTCATCCGAACAATGTGCACCAGAGGGTAATGAAGTGAAGAAGCCCTTTTTTTTGTTGAATTTTTCTCTGTGCTTGTGAACAGTATGATGTTACAGTATGTGAACAGTATGATGTTACAGTATGTTATAGTATGATGTTACAGTATGTTATAGTTTATGGTTAATTTACAGTATGTCAGTTTATTTTGTGATTAATATATGTCAGTTTTATATTTTGCTATTATCATATGTCAGTTTTATAGTTTGCATCTGCTAATTTTACAGTATGTAAGCCTTATTTTACAGTATGTCAGTTTATTCTGTGATTAATATATGTCAGTTTTATATTTTGCTATTAACATATGTCAGTTTTATAGTTTACATCTTCTAATTTTACAGTATGTAAGCCTTATTTTACATGATATAGATCGATATACAAATATTAATAATTGAACAAAAAAGAGAAATACGAAAAAAATAAAATAAAAATATAAAATTTGATGCAAAAAAATTAATTTTGCACAATTTTAGGTTTGTTTGTGAAACCTTCTAGAAGCCGTCAATTTTTCAAGTACAGCCGGAAGTACAGTGGCTTTGCAAGTTGCTAACTGTTTGCAACTAACTTGGGGACCACTTCCAACTAACTTGGATTGTTGGACTTTTAAACTTCTTATTATACATGATCTGTCGTTGAATTTACAGTATTGGTTGCAGAGTTTTACAGTATTCGCGCAAGTCAAATGACAGTTTTTTTGGGGATAATCCGGGGATTGAAGCTTGGGGACAATTAGTCGGGTCCTTTTTTATTCTCTCCCAATCCCTTTCCTTTTCTCTCTGTCGGTGAGCTATCCCTAAACTCCTCCCCTTTCTCTCCCCGCGCCTTCTCTCCTCACTCTCGCTGACCCCATAACCCCACCCCCATTCACTCTCTCTCTTTCGTTTTTCCTGGAGAAGAAAATGGAGCCGATCAAACTCTCTCCCACGCGCTCTTGGGCTGAATTTTTGCCGTTGTCAGAGAACCCGTACGAACGACGACTTCGCGCACCTGCAAGTACTGCGGCCACGAGGCTGTACTCGCGCCCCTCTCTAGGTCCTCTGACTTCTCTCCCCTTCTATATCTCTCATTTATTTCTCTCTCCCGGCACTACTACAGAAAAAGTGATTGCAGACGGACATTACCGGAAGAGCAACACGGATTTCCTTGCCGTGTATGAGTTAAGGGTGTATAAAAGGTACCCTCTTTAGACACGGATATTTACCCGTGTATATCTAACGCTTTCTACACGGATTACCAAATAAATAGCCGTGAACATACACCTGCCTGTGGCGCTCTCCATATAACCGAGCAAAACGGATATTACGTAAACGACCGTGTACGACTACTCTTTATTCACGGACAATGCAACTAAATATCCGTGTCGGTTACTTTATCTACACGGACATTTAGTTGTATATCCGTGTCCCTCTCTTAACAAATCAATAAAAAATAAAATAATCCTTGTATCTCCGAACTCGTTCTACACGGACATTAGTCAGAACAACCGTGTCGAATTACTCTAGCTACACGGACGTTTAATTTCATATCCGTGTCCTGTCATAACTATCGTACACGGACAAATATAAAATAATCGGTGTAGATACCGAAAACGATCTACACGGTTTTTTGTTAAATAACGGTGTCAATTATTGTTTTCTACACGGACTTTTAACTTCATATCCGTGAAGCATTCTTAACTATCATACACGGACTATATAAAAGAATATCTGTACTCATTTCTACACGGTTGTTTGTTTAACAACGGTGTGGAATTACTGTGTTTTACACGGACGTTTAGTTTCATATCCGTGAAGTTCTCTTAACTACCATACACGGACTATATAAAAGCATCCGTGTAGCTCTCTGTGCACATACACGGGCTTTTGTTTAAAGTAGCGTTTGCTTTGACACGGACTTATAATTCACATCCGTGTAGGTATTGTAACTATACACGGACAAATATAAAATAATCATTGCTCACTCAACTCGTTCTACACGGGCTTTCGTTTAATATCCGTGTAGAATTGTTCCATTTTTTTTTCTTGATTTTTTTGATTTCTGGGCTAGCCTCCAGTTTAATTTGCTAGCCAGTTTTTCTACAAAATTCATATACCATTCTGTTTTGCTAGCCAGTTTTCCAGATAATTTGACATTAAATTATGCTTGCTAAATTCATATATACACTAAATTGTTATACAAATCCATGTTCAGCATTACAATATTCAGATAGAAACCATCTTGCCCAGCTACATCTTACAAAGTCGATCTGCTCCTTGCTGTACTCGGTTTGCTTTGATGGTTGCTACAATTATAATTTGGTATTAGTTAGTAACAATAAAAGGTAGATGCAAGACAGTCGCAAATATCAATTGCTAATTTAATGAAATGAGAATTATAAGTAAGCATAATATGAAAATATCAATTGCTATGATATAGGCACAATTAATATGAATTACATACCACATCTGGAAATTTGAATTGCATTCTTTCGACAAAGATAAACATGGAAATCATCATGTAATATCCGCATTCCCAATCCGCCTCCTGTTGCGGGCTCTACAATTTACATTTAGTGGCCTATGTTAGAATGACAATAATTTTTTGAACAAAATATGAAATTATAGAATTGTGTTGTGCTCACCGGCCACCACCTCCAAGTCAACCTCTTTCCCATTTTCTTGTCCGTGCTGCGCAATCCTCCTTGTGAAACGTATGTAGCAAAAGCCCTTACAAAATGGAGTGACTCTAATTAGCAATTCCACAATTTGTTATAATTGGGAAAAAATCAAACATAGTGAAAGATTATTGCTTACTTTTGCACATACGGGAAGATTGCTTCTTTGCACGTGCTAAATCCGATCTTTTTGGGTTGCAAAGAATCCACGACGTAAACCACACTCAGGCAAGGCACAATGATGATCAAACACCAGTGTCCCCTGTGGGAGGAGAAGAATTATAGGATCTTAGCATACAGTACCCAGATATTTTGGCATATATAATAGTGAGACACGTGTTTGCTTGACTTGATGGTGTGATTTCAATTATTTATATATTTAATCACAAGGTTAGAACTAACATCTGGTGGTATGGCAAGAGAAGAAATCTCTTCTTCGCCTTAGCAGCTTGGAGCATCGCGCCACACAGGTAATCCGTAGCCACCTTCGGAGCATTTTTCACGTTCGACGCACTAAGTACGCTGGGGTCCAGAAAAGCACACAAGTTCTGTTTGCCCTTGTAGTGAGTACTATTGATTAGCCTCCTGAAAAATTATCATATGACATTAGAATATATTCTTCAGTGCTATACACATGATATAAACAATTTTTGGTCACTAACATGAGGAAAATGGTGATGTGCCCCAAGGAGAGCCATTTATCGGACCCCGAGGCATGTAGTAAGTCCTTGAAGTCGGTGAACGACAGTAGTACAACCGAGCCGTCGTGTAGAAATATCTCCGGAGGGACAGGTATGACGACTTCCGTCATGTCCTTGGGTGCCGCCATCAAGCGGTCGTGGAGATCCCGCAAATCCTTTCCGGGAAGGAGCTTGTATTCCTCCTCGGTGAGCAGACGAGGTGGAGGTCCTGCTGGTTGGACAGGAGGGTCATGGCCTGCTGGTCTGGCAGTAGGGTCAGCAACTACTGGTCCGTCATGGCCTGCTGGTTGGGCAGTAGGGTCAGCAACTGCCGGTTGGGCATCAGTTGCTGACCCTGCTGCCGGAGCAGCAGTTGCTGCTCCGGCAGCATGGTCAGCAACTGTTTGGGAAGGTCCTTCTGCTTCGTCCCTCCGTACCGGTGACATCACGCCCTCCGTGCGACTACCATCATCTCCTACTGTCTGTATCGAAATTTTTTACCTTTTTCAAGTATTTGAAAAGGAAGTGCTTTGAATGTAACCAAATAACTTGACTATTTATGCATTACCTGATCCAAAATAATCTGATTCTTGGGCCATTGCACGAATGACAGCCGGGCATCTTCGACATAGAGCATGCCATTCTCGGGTCTTTGGACAGGAAGAGGTACGCGCTCCCATCCCTCCACGACATTGTCAATCTGTACGGCGGCATGGCCGGGAAGTAGCTGCTCATTGTGCACTTTGTCGGCTGCTGGATGTACCATGCCCTTAGCAACAATCAGAGGCTTACTCCCGAGCCACAGCACGAGTTCGCATGCTGTGGCGTCCTGCATTTTCATGCAAGTAGTTATTTTTAAATTGAAATATTGTCCAACAAGTAGTAATTGCCTTTAGAATACGAACAAGTAGTGATTACCTTTAGATGATCCAAATCGTATCCGAACGTCCCGGATGCCTGACTACTTCGCTGAACTCCCGTCGGGGTGGGAGGTGCTTGCTTGGCTGGCTGCACCATAGCTGTAAAATCGGCACGCAACCTTGTTTCCAACTCCTCAATCTTTGCTGCGTACTCGGCGCTCACCTCCTTGCGTATCTGCGCAACTATCTCGTCTTTGTTCACTTTCGCACGAGATTTCCTTCGAGGTTTTGGTCCATTGAATACGTCCTTCCAGCCCCTGTAGGCACCTACGCCCCTTACTCGACCAGGGTGTTCTGGATTCCCGAGCGCTATGGACAAGGAGTCATCTTGCCTTTCGACCGACCGGGCACCGGAATTGACCTCCTCCTCCACCTCCAACTGTGAATAGAAAAATTAGTTATAGCAAAAGAATTAGTGATGTACACAAAGTTTTTAACACGCTTGAATTACACATAGTTCTAACGAATGACTCTTACCATTCTCTGAGCCACGGGTCGCAACGTGGGATGTAGTACTATCCTCCCGTCAGTGGTTAACTCGGACCTTACCAACGCCCAATTTTGGGCCCTAGTATTTTTGATCCTAACCACGGGTGAGTCAACGTCTTTGTTCAACTCCAGTATTTTAGCCCACTCCTCCCTTTTACCCTGGTAACCACCCGACCCCAACTTGTGCGGATACTTGTTCATTGCAACGATCCTCCTGCCCTCCTCCCTTTTTTTCTTCACACATCAAATTAAGTAAAAAAATTATACATGCTACAATTTTCCATTTATTAAAAAGTAAACAAACCAATTAAAAAGCAAACAAAAAAATTACAAGTTGTGAGTGGAACACCATTTCAACTTCATATTAATTCAGTTATTCAAAATAAACACCATTTCACATTTAGATATGATTGGAACAACAGCAACAGGGTGTCTATTTCGGACACCATTTACCAACATAATTCAAATCGATAAAGGAAAAAACGGTAATTTTGCTGAATTTACATACCTTGAACTCGTCCGTGCTCTTCATCTCCACAAACTTCTCCCACTTCTCTTGAGTCAGCCAAGTATAGTAGCCTACCGGGCTTTTACCTTGATCCATCCAATCCGTACTCAGCGTGCTTTTGAATTGCTTCCAAGCTTCATTCATTATCTTCAAAGTCTTATCCTTTACCACCCCCGGGATGTCATCCGGGATGTTCCACTGAGCCTGCATTGACACCCAAATTACTGCATTTAAGTTCATGTACAATTAAAAAAAAGATGTTAACTGGTTAGGTACTTCACCTTCACAATGTTCCACCACTCGTTCTTTTGGGCTTTCGAAAAGTGATCCCATCTCTCTACCAGGATGTCTGCCTTTTGCTTCACCGTGGTGCACGCAAAATTTTTGTACTCAGCCGACCGTGTACCCTTCGCACACCCATTTTTACTGAACTCGATGTCCAGTTGCTTTGCCTCGGACGTGGACGCGCACATTGTCGGACCTCTTTTCCTTTTGGCCGAACCTGATTGGGCAGCAGCTTGGTGCTCGCCTTCTTCCATCATATCTACGTGCTCATTCTCAATCGACATGGTTCTATAAAAAAAAAATATAACTTTTTTAGTAAATACCAAAGTAAATACAATAAATACATGCAGTAAATACCAAAACTTTTATACCAAAATTTCTTCGCAATGGAGGTGTCGAGCGTTTCCCCGAGAAAGAAGAGGTAGGTTGTCGGTCCGGAGAGTTGGTTGGACAGGAGAGGCGACCAAATCGAGGTGAGGTGGGGAAGAAGGACTCGAGCTAAGTTTCGAAATGTTTGGAAAAGAATTGAAGGCGCGAGCTAAGTTATGAAATATTTGGAAGAGCAGGCGCGTAATATGTATTGTAACCCTAGTTCTACACGGACAATTCACTTAATTCATTTGTGTTGGAACACCTTTATACACGGACATTTGATCTAAACTCCGTGTAGAGAGAAAGTACAAGATCTACACGGACTTTGTATAAACAATCCGTGTAGAAATACTCTCTCGACACGGATATTAACTTAACAACCGTGTAGAATGAGGGTGAGCTACACGGACTTTAATTCGAAGTCCGTGTAGAAAGATCCTTTCGACACGGACTTGATTTTAACATCCGTGTCTATACCTTTTCGGACATTGCAACGACACTCGTGCACGAATATCCTTTGGACACGGCCGTTTAATTAAACGTCCGTGTCTTTTTAGAATTATACACGGACATGTAATTAAACGTCCGTGATAAAAGTATAAAAATCAAATTATTTATTTAAGTTTTGTTTAATTTGAACAATTCCACGACGGAATTCGAAAAGTTGCCTCTTTATTATTTCTAAGGAGAAGACGAAACGACTCTTCAAAATTCTATATAATCTGAGAAACCCCGATTGAGATTTGGAATGTTCAAATGGCCGTGACACCGCCCCCCTCAAGTGTGCCACGGCGAAGCCCAAGGGGGCACCCACCACCAAATGTGCCACCGCCATGGCCCCCCTCAAACCCTCCCGAAGTCCCTCTCGAATTCCCCGCCGAAGGTCTAGCAGTCCCTCCCGGCTTCGAAATGCCTCCTCCCTACGTGAAGAGGACATGGCCATGGCCCCCCTCAAGTGTGCCACGGCGAAGCCCAAGGGGGCACCCACCACCAAAGCCCTACGTACGTAGGGGCAATGCAGCCAGACCATGCTTCCCTTGGATTACAAGGCCAAGGCAGCCACCACCATCTAACTAGTTTAAATAAGTTTTTTTTTTGTTTGCTTTGTAGTTATTTTGTAGTTTTTCTTTAAATTTGTGGTACATGTATGAGGATCCTTTCTTTTGGTACGATGTATGGGGATCCTTTTTTATGTAATATATTTTGTTCTTTAATCAACAATTTTTTTTTTACACATGCAGTTTCTTTTTTGTTAAATACTTCATGCTATCTAAATAAATACTTTTATAGATATGAATTAGCAACATGCAACAATATATAAGCACTACAAAGGTTATTACTTAAAAACCTTTAATATTTAAAACTTTGATTCTAAGTAAAATACTTAATGCTGTCTAAATAATCTGATTTGAAAACATAAATTAACACTTACCTGATATGAAGAATAAATAATTTATGGGGACTTTACAAAATAATTACAAAAGCTAGCTTTAACATAGAATAATTTCCGGGAATTGCAAATTAAAAACCTTTTTACACGGATTTTTAATTAAACATCCGTGTACGATACCTTTCTACACGGACTTTTAATTAAACATCCGTGTAGCTCGCTTTGCATTTCTACACGGATGTTCAGTTAAAGAGAAGGGAGTAGGTCCGATGCCCACCGGACCTACTTTCATGTTCAACGATGATGACCGTCCGATGTAATTTAAGATATGCGCGCACGGAAACTGAAACAGATACGATCGAATTTTAAACGATTTCGCACGACTTTTAAAGCAAATAGGCGGTGATTAAACCCATCGCAAGCAAATACGAACGAATCAGATAAACTTTTTTTCAACGATGATGACCTACTTTTAATATGTTATGTACGAGAGCAGCTTGTGTCAGATGCCCATTGGACCCAAAGTGAGTTCGATGGGCTCTACCACCGTCCGATCTATCTCAAGATCCGTGCGCACGTAAATTAAAGCAGACACAAAAGTTCTGGCGTGATCTTAAAGCAGATGGGACGGTCATCGAACTCACTAGATACATGTCCGATGGGTATCGGACCCAAGCTGCATATGTCATGTTATGGACGTATTTTTTAGAGTGATTTTTGTGATAATACAAGTTAAAATTCAAAGATCTTAGATAATACAGCTTGATGGATGGGTAAATGAAGTTAAAATTCCATCAAATTTTGCTGCACTTGATTAAAGGCTGTAATCTTTGATTTGAACGGTCCCGGTCAATCAACGGACTAACTATTTTTGTGCGTCTTCACAATCTCACAAGGCAAGAGTTTATGTTTCATGAAACATAAACTCTTGCCTTGTGAGATTGTGAAGACGCACAAATATAGTTAGTCCGTTGATTGATCGGGACCGTTCAAATCAAAGAGCATTGCATTTATTTTCTTCCGTGAAAGTTTGATCAAAAATTATCTTTATTTACCCATCTATCTAGTTCATTGAAGATTGAAGTATCGGATGGCCACAAACACTTCGTGCTGGATCAAACCTCATACATAATAAATTTTCCAAACTTTTATGTTGGTTACATTCAATGTTCTCCCTTGATCATTTTAAAACAGATATGGAATGATTTCGTTGCAGATCGACCGTTGATTTTCCGCTTGAAAATGAACGGTCCAAAAATATTTTTACAATTTGAAGGGACATACAATGATGAAAGTTTATAAAAATAATATGTATAAGTATTATTTGGCCATATAAGATGTAAAAAAAATAAAAATATATTTTTTGAATTATTTTCGTATGTACTGTTGTACATGTATTAGGTGATTAGTAAATATCAAGCTTTGTTGACCGTCCGATAAACGAAGAACGGTCCTGATGTCTTCATTTAGGAGGTGGTGGGTAGATTTTCCGCCCTCTCTGAGGTAACATAATATTTCTGTTTAGATCTGGTTCTAGATGATGCACAAGATCCTTTAATATTCGTGCATCATAATGATTAGACGGTCGGATATAACCACAGATATTACATCACCTTTGAGTTTATGAAAGCCCTTCTATCCCTCCTCGATCTCTGTGGACAAATTTTTTCGAAGTTCCCTCCTTTAGCTCCCTGATGGGACTCCCAAAAATTCAAAACAAATTTTACGAAAATTTTCGCTTAGGTTGGCTTTTCCCCGCCTCACTTTCCCTCACCTTTTTTACACGGATTTTTAATTAAATATCCGTGTACGATACCTTTCTACACGGACTTTTCATTAAACGTCCGTGTAGCTCGCTTTGCATTTCTACACAGATGTTCAGTTAAAGAGAAGGGAGTAGGTCCGATGACCACCGGACCTACTTTCATGTTCAACGATGATGACCGTCCGATCTAGTTTAAGATATGTCCGCACGGAAACTGAAACAGATACGAACGAATTTTAAACGATTCCGCACGACTTTTAAAGCAAATAGACGGTGATTAAGCCCATCGTAAGCAGAGTAGGTCCGATGCTCATCGGACCTACTCTCAAGTTTTAATTTGTAACTGGAAATTAAATAATATAGAGTTCAAGAGCACAAAAAATAAAAATACTTCATATATTAATTTCAACATAGGGATAGTTACTGGATACATCATCACTTAATACCAAAACAAAAACATAAAATATATAACAAACATAAGTATCTATCCCTAATTAAAAAACTATTCTTTCTCACTAATTGCATCCCCTTTTTAATTTTAACATCCGTGTCTCTTACCCTTTCTACACGGACTTTTATTTAAAAGACCGTGTAGCACCCTTCTAGAGATCTAAACCCTAAACTCTTTGCAACTTGCATCCGAGATATTTGAAAACCTGCAATTGAGCATTGAGTTCCTGTACCAAACCTTCATAGGGATCATTTTCTTTTTAGAAATACAACTCCACAGCAAGCGATTTCGCCAAATGCTCGACCTTCCTCTCCCAACTCAGATTTCTCCCTCCTCTGAAGGCAGAACAGGCACATGCAGCCTCCCGGGAGAAGTTCTTCAATCTGAGTTGGAGAGGAAGGTTGAGCATTTGGAGAAATCGCAACGAGGGTACTCGGCCTTCGAGAAATAGATAGGTGAAATTGGCAAAGGACTCGAAGCGGCGCGAGCCAAGTCATTTATTATATTGTAACCCTCTTTCGACACGGATATTAACCTAACAACCGTGTAGAATGAAGGAGAGCTACACGGACTTTTACGTTGAACGTCCGTGTAGAAAGACCCTTCTACACGTATTATTAAAAAAAAGTCCGTGCAGAAAGTAATTAAAAATATTAAGTGAATTTACTTCTTATTTTTTGTATTATTTGAAGTGATAATGAATTATTATATGTATTATTTTGAACTAATATTTGATATTTGACCTAGAAATGTTTGAAATATAAATATTTTTTATTAATATTTGATATTTGAACTAATATTTAAAACCAAATACTAATACTTGTCTGTCCTCAAATGGACTTTTCCAAGTTTGATAAATTTTTAAGACAAGCTTTGTTTAACTTATTTACATGCATCATAAATTCAAATTTGGAAAGTGTAAATGTTCAAAAATGTGAATAGCACAAAAAAGGTTAAATAAAATAGAGTTCAAGAGAATAAAAAATAAAAATACTTCATATATTAATAACATATGAATAGTTACTGGATACATCACTTAATACCAAAACAAAAAACATAAAATATATAACAATATAAGTCTCTATCCCTAATTAAAAAACTATTCTTTCTCACTAATTGCCTCCCATTTTTCTCTTTTCAGGGAAATATCTTGCTCGCTTGCCTCCTTTCTTGTTTACATTTTCCCATACTCTCTTGCTTCTTCTCAACCTTAACCAAACTTTGGGATCATCAAACTGACCGTGTGGACCGTAAGGATCATCAGGACCGGAATCCGAATCACCTTCATAAGACTCAGGATCGGATTCGGATTCTGAATGAGAAGAGACTTCCACCACAGGTGGCGGGGGTACATCCTCCCACTGAATTATGTGAGTCTTGAGACCATTCTTCCCGCAGTTAGGACATTTATCACCTCGTCCACATGGTCGGATTATACACGGATTTTTTGGAGGATTGCGATTTCCCATATCTGAATAGCACAAAGTTATTTTCCAAGTAATTCTTAATTTCTTTTGATCAGAATTACTTGATCAAAACGGCGCCGGGAGGAGATTGCCTTTTATACCAAATTTTTCCATTAATCTACCCGGATTTTACCTTTAACAATCCGTGTAGCTCCCATCCCCATGAAACCCTAAACTCTTTACACACGGACGTTTACTCTAACATCCGTGTGTGATTACCTTTATACACGGACCTTCATTAAAAAGCCGTGTAGCTCTCCTCATTTTGTGTGGATTTTAGTTAATAATCCGTGTACGTTACTATTCTCCTCACGTATTATTAAATAAAAGGCCGTGTGTGAAGTAATTGACAACATTGCGTGGTTTAACTTGTTATTTTTTATATTATTTGTTAGTGACAATAAATAAGTTTACGTATTATTTCAACTCGAAATGTTTGAAACGCCAATATTTTTTTTACTGAAATGTAATATTTCAACTAATTTTCAAATCCTAATAGAAATATATTAACTGGAAATATTATTTTACTAATATTTAATATGTGAACTAATATGTAAAAATCTTTATGTTGTTTTGAAATAGAAATATTTTAACTAGAATATTATTTAAAAGTTGTTTCCAAACAAGATAATTAAAAAGTTATTTTCTAAACAAAATAAATATTATACATCTCTTTTTTTTTCCTTTTTCTCTTTTTTTCGCTAATTTCACATTACATTCGGCCCATATTCCTTCATTGTGGTCGGATCGCAAATAGTTTGCTTCGTCTTGTTCTTCAATTGAGGCTACCTCAGTTTGCACGTCGGTACAAAATGGAGGTATTTCGTCGAACTGGTCATACTCTTCTTCGTCGACGACGTTTTCTACCCCAACAATTCTTCTTTTCCCAGATAGGACGATGCTCCACCTATTATCACTCGGGTCAGTGACATAAAAGACTTGGGTTGCTTGCTTGGCGAGTATAAACGGATCATCAACATACCCAACTTTATTAAAATCAACGAGTGTGAACCCGTCGTTATCAGCTTTAACACCCCGGTCTTCGACCCATTGACACCGAAACAAGGGAATGCTGAGGTCAGGACTGTAAATGAGCTCCCAAATTTCCTCAATAACGCCATAATACGACTTTGATGCAAAAACTGGCCGGGAATCTCCGGATCTACTGAATTCTTGAGACGTCGCCACCAACATCACCCCACTATTTTGCATCGTGCTCTTATCACTTTGGGATTTAGTGTAAAATGTATATCCGTTAATTTTGTATCCTTGGAATGTTCTAACAACAATTCGGGGTCCTTCGCCCAGCAGTCGAACAATTTCATTTACGGGCCTCATATCGGGGTGTGACTGCACCCTTTCTCTCAGCCATCCTACAAATAAACGATTATGCTCGTTGGTAAGCCACTTCTGACTTCTCGTGTAGTACTCTTGTTGAAGGATTGCCATGTGCTCATCTATATAGGGAGCAACATCTGTCATGTGCTGTAGTACCAAAAAATGCGCCTTCTGTAGTTCATCTCTATCAGCAACTACGGCTTTCAACCCAATTGTCCCGACTCCCTGGAGCCTTCCCTCATATCGAGACTTTGGAACGCCAATAGGACAGACACCGGTCATGTAGTTGGTGCAAAAATCAATCACCTCTTCCGTGGAATATCCTTCTACAATGCTACCTTCGGGTCGATGTCGGTTCCTTACGTATTTTTTCAAAATTCCCATGTATCTCTCGAATGGATACATATACCGCATGAACACAGGACCACAGATCTTGATTTCTCTCACTAGATGAACAACAAGGTGAACCATAACATCGAAAAAAGATGGCGGAAAATACATCTCAAGTTGGCAAAGAGTAGCGACGACTTCCACCTCCAAAGAGTCCAGTATTAGAGGGTCTATCACTTTGGAATTTATTGTATTGAAGAAAAAACAAAGCTTCGTAATGGTTTGACGAACGGGCTTTGGTAAAACCCCCCGAATTGCAACAGGAATCATATGTGTCAATAAAACATGACAGTCGTGAGATTTCAGACCGACCAGTTTCAGGTCCTTCATCGACACCAGCTTCTTAATATTCGAAGAATACCCTGATGGGACCTTAATACTACGGAGGCATTCACAAAAGCTTGTTTTCTCTTTCTTTGACATCGTGCACATTGCGGGTGTTACATTATGAATCCTTGATTTAATTAAAAATACATAAAAGGGCCTATTTGTGAAGATTTATTTTTAAATTATGCAATATTATAAAATTGGAGGGACTTATGTGCAACAATTCCATATATTATGTTAATATCCATCTTCTTCACTTGATATTTCATTAAACACATCAATATTTCGTGAGGGGCTAGGTTTGGCCGAACTAAAGAGAGAAAGAGAGAGAGAGTGAAATCGAGCACGAAATCGGGTCGAAATTGTCGGAAATCGGAGATTCGAACTAATTAGACGATCGTGATCAACTCTATAGCTTCGATTTGGTATGATTTTTCTTTCCTTGAAATCTCTCAAAAACCCTAAATTGTTCGAATTGTTATATTTCTTTGAGAATTCGTATTTAAGTTCGATTGATTCGATATAACTCGATATTCGGTTTGATTTGGATTGATTCGATTGATTTTGTTGAGAAATTGGAAAAGGGAGAAATTAGGGTTTGGTAAAAATGGTGGGATTTGGGGAAATTATTAAATTTTCAGGTGTTATGCACCATTTGGATCTGAATCGATCGAGTTATAGTCGTTCGAACATCTCGATTCGGGTTATTTGAGTAAATCGTCCGTTTGAGCTGATTTTGGAGTTAGGGTTTTGTATAAATTTTGTACCAATTCTATACCAAGGGAATTCATGATGTAATGGTGTCGATTCTTGATAACTAAGTGTAAATATACCATGTCGAATCAATGATACATAGCAAAGGTTAACCGTATCGAAACCCGATCGAAACGAGCTAAACCAAACTTGAAAACATGACTTCTGTGTGGGTATTGCGGACCGAAATAGGGCCATTACGGGCCGAAATGAAATTTGCAGAAAAAACCAACTCTCTGGAAAGTTTGGTTGCGGGCCGCAATGAAACCATTGCGGGCCGCAATGAAACCATTGCGGGCTGCAATGAACTTGGCAGAAAAACCAATTCTCTGGAAGGTTTGTCTGCGGGCCGCAATAAGGTCATTCCGGGCCACAATAACCCTCTGAATTTCAGAAATTGAGTGTTTTGTGTTGTTTAAACCTAATTGGTTGAACCTTGACTTAAACCTATACCATTAGGACCCGTATACGATCACTAAACAGTGTTTAACCTAATTTAACATGATTTAACCTACGGGATACCAATCGGTTATTTTAATCGAATTTAAACGGTTAATTAGGTGGTAGACCTACGAGGCATCGGATCTCGGGATCGTTCGAGACGCCTGAGTCTTAGACGAGTACGCGATATACTCAGGTGCGGGGTTTCTGGACTTGTTTGATAGTTTATATTCAGAATTAAACTGTGTTTCGATTGACATGTTGATTATTGGTTGATTTGCATTATCGAATTGTGTTGCATATGCATTGCATTGCCCTAATTAATTGAAACTCGGATTGCATATCTGATTGATCTGCATGCTGGTATGGTTGTTATTTGTGTATTGATCTGAATGATCTAATTTGGAATTAAAAGTCACCGTGATTTATATCACCATCGGTTGGTGGATATGGCATTACCGTCCCCCATCGTGGCGACGACACCCAGGGGGTGTGTTCGGATTTGTCAAAGTCTATGCATGGACTGTTGACGACCCAGTATTCTAAAGCTTTAGTTTGTCTGGCCCTCAGTAGTTCCCAGTACCGGTTGGGATGAGGGGTAAGTGACTCTGTATTATGAATTGTACTATATGTGACTTGTGTATCGGATGGCATTACCCAGGGGGTGAATGCGTTTGAATGGTCGATTGGTTTTAAATGTATCGGAGGCATTACCCAGGGGGTGAATGCGGTTGGACTGTCATTTGGTTTTATATGAATTTTTCCGGATATGAAATGGAACCAGACTTATATTTAAACGGTTAAACCTATAACTACCAGATCTTCTGAATCCGAGTTAAACCAAATATTGTGTGATTGAATTTCGATTTGGCAATTCCTGAGTTGGATTTCATTTGGCTTATTGATGTCGGTTTTTGCGTGCATGTTTATATATCATTATGAACTGTTCTGAGCTTTATTTGTGCTTTACTTTTGAATATAATCTGTGATTGCAAGTCCAGGAGCGAAACGTGGCAAATTTATCGCACTGAGAAATTTATTTCTCACCCCCTGTTGGATTATCTTTTCAGGTCCGGGATCAGCAGATCCGAGAGAGACACGAGGTCGGTAGGCCTGGTCATTCCGCTGCTAGATTGTCTGGTATGGGGACATTAGAGATTATGTATATAGATATGTTTTGTTGATGTACATATATAGTCTCTATGTCATTTTTGGTGATGCGTATCCATCGAGATACGGGTTTGTATGACATTACCTGACCAGCTGGGATTTATGTTATTTGTTGTTGGTTGTTTGCTTATGTTTTCCTTTACTTTTATATCGTAATTGCCTTGTAGGCATACGGGAAACCGTATGTCTACGGTAGGAGAGCACCTGTCGCGCCTCGTTGGGCTGCGGGGTGTGACAGGTCCTCCCTTCGGTGGTATCAGAGCATGGTTTAGAACCTGAACCAGACTTGTTTGGATACGAGAGTGGTATGCGTATTAATTGGGGCCGGCACGACTATACGAAATTCGTGTGATAATTAAGGAATGTAGAATATTATAAACTAACTTTAATTATTCAGAAAATGGAAACACGCCGAGGTAGAGGCAGAGGCAGAGCTCGGAGGAATCCTGAACCTAGTCCGGAACCAATTGGTGAGCCAGTTGGGGACCAGGCTGGGGCTGGTCCAGCTGGAGCTGGAGGTGCTGGAAGAGCTGAGAGAGACCGGGATTTGGATGACCGGTTGATTGCGGCCTATGAGAGAGGTCGTCAAGCACAGATGCGGGATGTCGCACCAGTGGTTCACGGTGGGGCACCCGAAGACTTCCGAAGGTTATATGATGCGTTTTTGCGTTTGAATCCGCCGCGTTATGATGGAACCGGCGGGTATGCGGCAGCTGAAGAGTGGCTAGCTCAGATTAATGCAAAGCTGAATTTGTGTCGCGCACCCGATGAAAACAAAGTGGAATTAGTTGAGCAACAGATGGAAAGTGACGCTAGATTTTGGTGGGACGGGGCCCGACGTAATTTTGAAGGGGAGGAAGCGAGGATTCCTTGGGAATGGTTTGAACAACAATTTAATAGGCGGTTTATGAGCAGCATGCAACGTGAAGCATTGCGGAGGAAATTTCTGGAGTTGAGGCAAGATGGGCGTCCGGTGGTGGAATATAATAGTGAGTTCTTGGCATTATCTCGCTATGCTACGGATGTGAGGAATGATGTGGAAAGGTACCATAGACAATACTTGGACGGGTTGGATGGCAATATCTCTATGATCGTGGATACTCCGATGGCGAGGGAATTACAAACAATGATGGATCACGCCGAACAAGTTGAGATGCATGGTAAGCGGAGAAAGACGCAAGTGAATGAAAGGAATGTGAAACAGCGGGAGGATCAGAGTAGGCATGTGTCGAAGTCGAGGGGAGGATCATCATATACTAGACCCCCTCGGTCGAACATGGCACCGAGACCTCCATTCAGACAGACCTCTATGCCGGGTCCTAGACCGGCGATGCCTTCGCAATGGTGCCGATCATGCAATCAAGCACATGATGAGGTTGAGTGTAGGCGCAAGGCGAGCGCTTGTTTCATATGTGGTAGCACGGGACATTGGGCGAGGGAGTGCCCGAATTCGCTTATAAGGATGCAAGGCGCTAGTGGCGCAGGAGGGTCAGCTAGCGTTGGGCGTGGCGCGCCGACGGGGCACGGACGTGGCACATTTCAAGCTAGCGGGGCTAACGCTAGCAGGGCTAGCAGCTTGGGCAGTACCGGCAGGGCGGCGGCGCATGCGCTTAACATCGCTGGAACTTCGCGCAACGCTGCAACTGAGCAAGGAGGCGGCCAGACTGACGTCATAACAGGTTTACTCTCTATATCTGATCATGATGCGTATTGTTTGATTGATACGGGGTGTAGTCATTCGGTTGTGTCGAGGGTATTCGTGGAAAAGTGTAATTGGCCAATTGAAACGAGTCACCAAGTTTTAAACGTTCAAACCCCATTTGGATCAACTGATCAAGAAATTACTATATGCCGAAACCAAAATATTAAAGTGGACGGAAGGGAATTCGAGGCTGACTTGTTGGTTATGGATATTGTGGGATACGACGTATTGTTGGGAATGGATTGGTTGACGAGGCACGCGGCAACTATTGATTGTCCGCATCGACGGATTCATTTTGCGAATTCAAGAGGTATGTCATGTACTTTGAAATGTAGAGAACTTGGGGAACTAACACCGTGTGTTTCTGCTGTAGAAGTGAGACATTTATTAGAAACAGGATGTACAGCTTATCTAGTGGCCGTGGTGTATGCGGCTGCGGCAGTTCCGGAGATCAACACTATACCGGTGGTTTCAGAATTTGTGGATGTATTCCCGGAAGAGATTGTGGGGTTGCCACCTGAGCGAGAAGTAGAGTTCGGTATCGAATTGGTACCGGGCACAACACCGATTTCAAAGGCGCCGTATCGAATGGCACCGGCAGAACTGAAAGAACTTAAGGCGCAGTTGGAAGACATGTTGGAGAGTGGATTTATCAGACCTAGCACATCGCCGTGGGGTGCACCAGTATTGTTTGTCAAGAAGAAAGATGGAACATTGCGGTTATGCATTGATTACCGCGAGCTGAATAAGGTAACCGTGAAAAATAAGTATCCGTTGCCTCGGATTGATGATCTGTTTGATCAGTTGCAGGGATCTTCGGTATATTCAAAGATTGATCTGAGAACAGGGTACCACCAGTTGAGGATTCGGCCTAGCGACGTGGACAAGACAGCATTCCGTACAAGGTACGGGCATTATGAATACCTGGTTATGCCGTTTGGGCTGACGAACGCACCGGCAGCGTTCATGGATATGATGCAACGGGTGTTTCACGATCTATTGGATTCGACAGTTGTGGTGTTCATTGATGACATATTGGTGTATTCGCGCTCCCGAGAAGAACATGAGGTACATCTTAGAATTGTTTTGCAAAGATTGCGCGAACATCAGCTATTCGCAAAGTTTTCGAAATGTGAGTTTTGGTTGGATGAAGTTACCTTTCTGGGGCATATTGTTTCGGGACAAGGGTTAGCGGTGGATCCTGAAAAGATTCGGGCTATTACCGAATGGCAGAGGCCGAAGACAGTTACTGAGATTCGCAGCTTTCTGGGGTTAGCCGGGTACTACAGGAGGTTTGTACTCGGGTTTTCGCGGTTGGCTGCACCACTTACAAAGTTGTTGCATAAAGGTGTGAAATTTGATTGGGGTACCGCGCAAGATAAAAGTTTTGAGGAATTGAAGAGTCGGCTGGTATCCGCACCGATCCTTGCTATGCCGACTGCTGATAAAGAGTATACGGTTTACACCGATGCATCGCGATCAGGGTTGGGTTGCGTATTGATGCAAGATGATCACGTAATTGCCTATGCATCTCGGCAATTGCGACCGCACGAGCAAAACTACCCGACTCATGACTTGGAATTAGCGGCGGTGATATTTGCGTTGAAGATTTGGCGGCATTATTTGTATGGCGTGAGGTGCCGTATATTTACCGATCATCAGAGTTTGAAATATATCTTCACGCAAAAGGAATTGAATTTGAGGCAAAGGAGGTGGTTGGAGTTGATGAAGGACTACGATTTGGATATCCAGTATCACGCGGGAAAAGCGAACAGTGTAGCAGATGCGTTAAGCAGAAAGAGTCAGGTAAACCTGGCGTCGGTGATTACAAGTGAAAAGCATCTTCTTGAGGAAATGCGTAGATTGGAAATTCATGTTGGCGCATCACGCGAATTAGCGTTGGAAGTGGTATCTAAGTGTGGTAAAAGCGAGGTGGGGACTAGCGCAACTGCAATTGCGTCGGTTGTGCTAGCAGCGGTTGAGATCCGATCGGAATTACACGAACAGATTCGTGCAGCGCAACGGGATGATCCAAAATGTCAGAAATTTAAATTGCATTACGAGTCAAATGCAGATTCCCCGTTTAAAGTTCAAGGAGATGATATTTTGAGGTTTCATGATCGCATTTGTGTACCGAATAGATCTGAGTTGAAGGATTTGGTTTTATCAGAGGCGCACGACTCGAGTTATGCTATTCATCCGGGGGAAGTGAAAATGTATCAAGATTTGAAGAAGTACTTTTGGTGGCCGAAAATGAAGCGAGACGTGCAAAGGTACGTTGAAAAGTGTCAGATTTGTCAGCAAGTTAAAGCGGATCGACGGAGGAAAGCGGGGTTGTTGAGACCGCTAGAAATACCTACGAGAAAATTTGAGTCGATCACAATGGATTTTGTATCCGGATTTCCGAGAACAGTTAGTAGATATAACACTGTTTGGGTGATTGTGGACCGGCTGACGAAGATAGCTCATTTCATTCCGCTTCGAATTGAGACATCGGGGCAAGAATTAGCGGAGTTATTTCTGAAATATCAATTCAAATACCACGGTTGCTCACGCTATATTATTTCGGACCGAGATCCGCGGTTCACTTCTCATTTCTGGGAGAGCTTTCAAGAGACAATGGGTACTAAGCTGAGATTCAGTACAGCGCATCATCCGCAGACGGACGGTCAGTCCGAGCGCACTATCCAAACCTTGGAAGACATGTTACGCTCTTGTGCGCTAAGTCTAAAAGGTTCGTGGGTTGATCACTTGTATCTGGTGGAGTTCGCTTATAACAACAGTTATCATTCGAGTATTGGTATGTCACCGCAAGAGGCGCTGACAGGGCAGCAGTGCAGTACTCCGCTGTGGTGGGGACCAGCGGGTACTTATCCGCCTACGGGACCGCAAATGTTAGAAGAAATTGCTGAGAAAACGAAGATGGTTCTGAGTCGACTCAAGTCAGCTCAAGAAAGGCAAAGGAAATATGCGGATATTCATCGAAGATCATTGGAATTCCAAGAAAGCGATCACGTGTGGCTTCGAGTTTCGCCTGTCAGAGGCGTACACAGATTTGGTGTTTCGGGTAAGCTAAGTCCTCGTTATATTGGGTCGTTTCAGATTTTGCGACGAGTTGGGCCGGTAGCATACGAGCTTGCACTACCACCAGCATTGGACCGGGTTCATCCGGTGTTTCATGTATCACAGTTGCGTAGATATGTACGAGATCCGTCACATTGTATTGACCATTCGGATTTACACGTGCAAGATGATCTGACCTATCAAGAGGAACCAATGCGGATATTGGATCGAAAAGAACAACGGCTACGAAGCAAAGTGATCCGGCTTGTGTTGGTAAAATGGGGACGACATTCCGATAAGGAAGCGACGTGGGAACTCGAGGAGAGCATCCGAGAAAAGTATCCGGAGTTATTCGACAAATAAGGTACGAAACCAAGTTCAGCGGACTGAACTTCATTTTAAGGGGGGGAGAATTGTTACATTATGAATCCTTGATTTAATTAAAAATACATAAAAGGGCCTATTTGTGAAGATTTATTTTTAAATTATGCAATATTATAAAAGTGGAGGGACCTATGTGCAAAAATTCCATATATTAAGTTAATATCCATCTTCTTCACTTGATATTTCATTAAACACATCAATATTTCGTGAGGGGCTAGGTTTGGCCGAACTAAAGAGAGAAAGAGAGAGAGAGAGAGAAATTGAACGCGAAATCGGGTCGGAATTGTCGGAAAACGGAGATTCGAACTAATTAGACGATCGTGATCAACTCTATAGCTTCGATTTGGTATGATTTTTCTTTCCTTGAAATCTCTCAAAAACCCTAAATTGTTCGAATTGTTATATTTCTTTGAGAATTCGTTTTTAAGTTCGATTGATTCGATATAACTCGATATTCGGTTTGATTTGGATTGATTCGATTGATTTTGTTGAGAAATTGGAAAAAGGGAGAAATTAGGGTTTGGTAAAAATGGTGGGATTTGGGGAAATTATTAAATTTTCAGGTGTTATGCACCATTTGGATCTGAATGGATCGAGTTATAGTCGTTCGAACATCTCGATTCGTGTTATTTGAGTAAATCATCCGTTTGAGCTGAAATTGGAGTTAGGGTTTTGTATAAATTTTGTACCAATTCTATACCAAGGGAATTCATGATGTAATGGTGTCGATTCTTGATAACTAAGTGTAAATATACCATGTCGAATCAATGATACATAGCAAAGGTTAACCGTATCGAAACCCGATCGAAACGAGCTAAACCAAACTTGAAAACATGACTTCTGTGTGGGTATTGCGGACCGAAATAGGGCCATTACGGGCCGAAATGAAATTTGCAGAAAAAAAACCAACTCTCTGGAAAGTTTGGTTGCGGGCCGCAATGAAACCATTGCGGGCCGCAATGAACTTGGCAGAAAAACCAATTCTCTGGAAGGATAGTCTGCGGGCCGCAATAAGTTCATTCCGGGCCGCAATAACCCTCTGAATTTCAGAAATTGAGTGTTTTGTGTTGTTTAAACCTAATTGGTTGAACCTTGACTTAAACCTATACCATTAGGACCCGTATACGATCACTAAACAGTGTTTAACCTAATTTAACATGATTTAACCTACGGGATACCAATCGGTTATTTTAATCGAATCTAAACGGTTAATTAGGTGGTAAACCTACGAGGCATCGGATCTCGGGATCGTTCGAGACGCCTGAGCCTTAGACGAGCGTGCTATATACTCAGGTGCGGGGTTTCTGGACTTGTTTGATAGTTTATATTCAGAATTAAACTGTGTTTCTATTGACATGTTGATTATTGGTTGAATTGCATTATCGGATTGTGTTGCATATGCATTGCATTGCCCTAATTAATTGAAACTCGGATTGCATATCTGATTGATCTGCATGCTGGTATGGTTGTTATTTGTGTATTGATCTGAATGATCTAATTTGGAATTAAAAGTCACCGTGATTTATATCACCATCGGTTGGTGGATATGGCATTACCGTCCCCCATCGTGGCGACGACACCCAGGGGGTGTGTTCGGATTTGTCAAAGTCTATGCATGGACTGTTGACGACCCAGTATTCTAAAGCTTTAGTTTGTCTGGCCCTCAGTAGTTCCCAGTACCGGTTGGGATGAGGGGTAAGTGACTCTGTATTATGAATTGGACTATATGTGACTTGTGTATCGGATGGCATTACCCAGGGGGTGAATGCGTTTGAATGGTCGATTGGTTTTAAATGTATCGGAGGCATTACCCAGGGGGTGAATGCGGTTGGACTGTCATTTGATTTTATATGAATTTTTCCGGATATGAAATGAAACCAGACTTATATTTAAACGGTTAAACCTATAACTACCAGATCTTCTGAATCCGAGTTAAACCAAATATTGTGTGATTGAATTTCGATTTGGCAATTCCTGAGTTGGATTTCATTTGGCTTATTGATGTCGGTTTTATGCGTGCATGTTTATATATCATTATGAACTGTTCTGAGCTTTATTTGTGCTTTACTTTTGAATATAATCTGTGATTGCAAGTCCAGGAGCGAAACGTGGCAAATTTATCGCACTGAGAAATTTATTTCTCACCCCCTGTTGGATTATCTTTTCAGGTCCGGGATCAGCAGATCCGAGAGAGACACGAGGTCGGTAGGCCTGGTCATTCCGCTGCTAGATTGTCTGGTATGGGGACATTAGAGATTATGTATATAGATATGTTTTGTTGATGTACATATATAGTCTCTATGTCATTTTTGGTGATGCGTATCCATCGAGATACGGGTTTGTATGACATTACCTGACCAGCTGGGATTTATGTTATTTGTTGTTGGTTGTTTGTTTATGTTTTCCTTTACTTTTATATCGTAATTGCCTTGTAGGCATACGGGAAACCGTATGTCTACGGCAGGAGAGCACCTGTCGCGCCTCGTTGGGCTGCGGGGTGTGACAGCGGGGGGTAGGTATGTGCGCTTCCCTTTCTCCTGCGGTGCAAGCTCGGGTCGTATTCCCATTTCTACCATGTCTTTTCGAACTTTGATACCATCTTTAGTCTTCCCCGGAATGTTCAATAATAAACCAGTCAAACTGTCGCAGACATTTTTTTCAACATGCATGACATCTATGCAATGTCTCACTTCTAAATATTCCCAGTAAGGTAGGGCCCAAAATATGGACTTCTTTTTCCAAATATTCTTCGGCGGTTTTGTGGCACACTTTCCAAACACAACATCAAGGTCTTTAACACGCTCGAAGACACCCTTCCCATCTAATGGACGACGGGCCACTCCAAGCTCAACTTTCCCGTTGAATGCCTTCTTCTTCTTACGATATGGGTGATTAATTGGAAGAAACCTATGGTGCCCCATAAATACATTCTTTTGACAGTTCTTCAACCTCAGCACCTGCGTATCATCTTCACAAATAGGGCACGCTTTTGCTCCTTTACAAGTGTAACCCGACAAGTTCCCATACGCGGGGAAATCATTTACGGTGCAAAACACCATGGCCCGCAAGTTAAAGGTCTCTTTCATGTACGCATCCCACACCGAGACGCCATCACGCCATAATTTTTGGAGGTCCTCGATTAATGGTGCGAGATATACATCTATGTCATTTCCGGGTTGTCTGGGTCCTTGGATTAGTAATGACATCATTATATACCTGCGTTTCATGCACAACCAAGGAGGAAGATTGTAGATGGCTAACAGAACTGGCCAAGTACTGTGCCGACTGCTCATGCTTCCAAACGGACTCATTCCATCTGTGCTCACACAATCTTGAGGTTTCTTACCTCGGAACTAAAATCTTTGAAATGTCTATCAAAATTTCTCCACTGAGGAGAATCAGCCGGGTGTCTTAGTTTACCGTCCTTTTTGCGCCCTTCTTCATGCCAACGCAATAACTTCGCATCTTTGGGATTTGCAAATAACCGTTTGAATCTCGGTATTATCGGCAAATACCACAACACCTTGGCCGGAGGCCGGCCCTTTTTGCCGTCGTCACAATCAGTAGTGCCCTGGTCCTTACGTTTATACCGAGAAACACCGCACTTAGGACAAACATGCATGGCCTCGTACTCATTACGGTACAATACACAGTCATTCGGACATGCATGTATTCTTTCGATCTTCAAACCCACTGGACATATCAATTTTTTCGCCTGATATATTGTACGGGGTAACTCGTTGTTATCTGGGAGCATTTCTCCTAAAAGCTTTAATAAGGACGTGAAACTCTTATCGCTCCAACCATTTTCTGCTTTCAGGTTAAATAATTTCAACACAGCTGACAGTTTCGTAAATTTGGTACACCCGGGATACAACGGCTTTTTGGATTCATTAGACAAATATTGAAATTTATCATAATTTTTATCAGTAATTTCATCTTCCACATCATGTAACATGTCCTCCAGATTATCAATATACTCGTGTACTACATTTTCATCGATTTCCGTCTGCAGCTCATCGTCGTCGTTGCGATCAAGTTCAACATTATCAAAATTTTCGACATTCAAATCATCATCGCTGAAATCAAGTTCAAAATTATCCAAAATTTCTACATTCTCATCGCTCTCTTCACAACGGTTAGAATTCTTATTGGTACAACTACTTTCCCCAAATTCCTCACCATGCATGAACCAACATGTATATCTTTTCTTAAATCCACGACAAATCAGATGAGCTCTAATTTCTTCGGAGTCCCCAAATCTTAAAAAAAAATTACAATCTCTACAAGGACACAAAATGTCGGCTTCCTTCATCTTCACTCTATACCTCTCAGCGAATTTTATGAACTCATCAACGTGACCCAAATATTCTTCACTATCACGACGGAATTCATACATCCAACTTCGATCCATCTGTAAATTAAATTAAAAAAATGATTTCAATTAATCATGGTCAACATGTAAATTGGTACCAAATTCTAGGCTTACAAAGGGCCGGTTTACAATCCTAACCCACTCTTTGAATATTAGGTCTCATATATGAACACATATTAGCGAGATTTAATTAGTATTTGAGAAAAATTCGGCAGCATTTCCCCTTAACTCCCCAAGTATGCGTAAAAACCACATACTCGTAGGAGCATTAAGGGAAAATACCGTCGAACTTTCCTCAATTACTAATTAAATCCCGCTAATATGTGTTCACATCCTAAATGAGACCCAATATTCAAAGAGCAGTCCCAAAACGGGGACTATCCAAAATTAATCCCTATTGGATTAATTATGGACGGGCAATGACCTAAAAGCATCAGTAGGGGTCGGTTATTGGACAACAATACACTACTTACACATGATCGATCTAAATAAGTACAAATAAGTAACATAAAAATAGAGGAAGAAAAGGAAAATATATATATATATACACTAACCTTAGAAAGATAGAGATGAGAAAATACAAACTTCAAAGATCTCAGATAATACCAGCTGCTGGCCTTTGCAGAAATCGGATCAGCGCATTCAATACAGAGAGAGAGACAGTATTAATTACTTGATAAAAAAAAACGGCGCTGGAAGGAGAAGGCCTTTTATACCAAAACCCTACAAAGACTTTTCTACACGGATCTTACGTTAAGAAATCCGTGTAGCTCTCTCACAAATCATACACGGCTATTTGTATTTAAGAACCGTGTTTATAATGCTAGCCTTTTCTATGAAAATTTATAAAAATCCGGGTTATGTCCCATAGGAGAATGTGTTTCTACACGGATTTTCAAGAAACAACCGTATACATTTACTTTTGACACGGATCTTTCGTTAAGAAATCCGTGTAGCTCTCTAACAAATCATACACGGCTATTTGTACTTAAGAACCGTGTATAATGGTAGCTAATTTCGTTTAGGTTATCTTTTAATTTTGCAAATTCGGGCAGCAAATCCCATTGTTTAGGGATGCTAAAAATTATTATGGAAATTTATAGTTCATTGATGAATAGAATTAAAGTTTTCGTGTCCTATATATTTTTTGGGTTTTTTTTTATTTATGGGCTAGTCTTTTTCTACACGGATTTAAAAAAAAAATTCCTTGTAGCTATTTCGTACACGGATATTCAACTAATATCCGTGACAATTACTATTTGGACACGGTTTTAAGTTTAATATCCGTGTATGTTATCCTATATATTTTTCAATTAACAATTTTTTTTCTGGGCTAGCCTCCAGTTTTGCTAGCCAGTTTGCTACAAAATTCAATATTGAGTTTACCTCCAGTTTTTCAGATAATTTGACATCCAATTTTCCAATTACAGCACAAAAATTATACTTAGCATTACAAAATTCATAGTTAGCATTACAAATCCATGTTCAGCAATTACAAAATTCATAAATTCATCTCCTTATTTACAATTACAGCACAAAAAATTACTAAATTCTCTATATTTTATTTAATTACAAGAACATGCTTTATATTTGAAACACAAAATAGGTGGATGGCATACAAACCGGTCAATTAATAAGGGTAAACTAAAAATTCATGTACACTAAATTATACAAATCCATATTGAGTATTACAAAATTTAAATTGAAACATTATACAAATCCATATTGAGCATATATTACACAAATCCATACTGGGTAGACATATCCTTCTTCCTGAGACTCGATCCCATAGTGATTTCATATATAAACTTAAGGTTTACATTTGGTGCCAGTAGCCAGGGTTTACAGAGGGTAATATATATGAAGATATACATGTTTTAATAAAGAAAGAGTTGAGTAAAAAGTTGGATGAAGGACCTTGGAAAAAAAAGGGAAGAGGTGGGATGAAGGACCTTCTGAGCCGGATGAAGAGCCGAATGAAGAGTCGGACACAATCTTGTCAGTCTGACAAGATTGTGCCCGACTCTTCATTCGGCTCTTCATCCGGCTCAGAAGGTCCTTCATCCCACCTCTTCCCTTTTTTTTCCAAGGTCCTTCATCCAACTTTTTACTCAACTCTTTCTTTATTAAAACATGTATATCTTCATATTACCCTCTGTAAACCCTGGCTACTGGCACCAAAAGCGAAGAGCCATCGTTGCTCACCTGAATGTGACATGGTTCTACAAAAAACAACATTATTAGAAACAAGTACAATTATACATGCATTAGTAAAATAATCACTAAAATAACTATTATACATGCAGTCCAGTATTATACATGCATTAGTTGATTATACATGCATCACTCTATTGTACATGCATTACTAAACAAGCACAATTATCAAGCTAATCATCACTAAACTAACAATTATACATGCATTACTCTATTATACATGCATTAGTTGATTATACATGCATTACTCTATTATTAGAAAAAGCACAATTATACATGCATCACTCTATTTAATATACTAATTATTTACATTATCTCAACAAATCAAGCATGCATGCATTAATTACTAATTGACCTAAATAAGCAATAACAAGTAACAGAAAATTAGAGTAAGAAAAGATAAATATATACACGACTAACCTTAGCAAGATAGAGAGGAGAAATACAAATTAACTTCAAAGATCTCAGATCCGGGCTCCTTGTGCGCAGAAATCAGACCAATTCGTATACAGAGAGAGAGATTATTAATTGATCAAAACGGCGCTGGAAGGAGAAGGCCTTTTATACCAAAACCCTACACTTTTTTCTACACGGATTTATACTTAATAAAACCGTGTACAATATGCAGTGTATAAAATTGGCAAAACCGTGTATCGATAATCAAAACCCTAGAATAACTTTCTCCACGGATTATTATGTAAACAGCCGTGTAGCTCTGTCAAAGATTTCTACACTGCTGTTTAAACAAACATCCGTGTGAATTTCGCATATTTCTACAATTACCGTTTGTACACGGTTTTTAGGTAAATATCCGTGTATGATTGCCCTATATATTTTTTTAGATTTTTTTTTTTCTGGGCTAGCCTCCAGTTTTCTAGCCATATTTGTTCAGTATTGAGATTACCCTCCAGTTTTTCAGATAATTTTGTCATCCAGTTTTCCAATTACAGCACAAAAATTATACTTAGCATTACAAAATTCATAAATTCATATTTATCATTACAAAATTCATAAATTCAACTCCTTATTTACTATTACAGCACAAAAATTACTAAATTCACTAATAAAACATTACAAGAAAATGCTTACAAGAACATTACTAGAATTCACAAAAATTACTAAATTCACTAATAAAACATTACAAGAACATTACTAAATTCACTAATAAAACATTACTAATATGCATAAATTCATATTTTATTTAACACCTTACAAGAGCATGCTTTATCTTGGTTAGGTTCCAAAGAAATGGGGCAGACTAACTTTCAACTAATAAAACATTTTCTGAAAATTAAATTATGTTTTAGTCCCAAGTTTTTGGCGATGTAGAAATGGACACGTTGCAGTGTTCTTACGTTGTTGTTTAAATTCTTTCGCAAACCACATCTTATTCAAAGGGAGTTTGTGTAAGAAATTAAACAACAATGCACTGCCACATGCCATTTCTACACCGCCAAAAACTTGGGATCAAAACATGATTTAATTTAAAGAACATGTTTTATTATTGAAAGTTAGTTTTACCCATTTCTTTGGAACCTAACCAAGAAAAAACATGTTCTTGTCAAGTGTCAAATAAAATATAGTGAAAATAAAAAGAAAATGAAATTCATCACATGCTGTCCATCGGAAAGTTCATCACAATCTGTAAATAAATAAAAATGATGAGTAAGTAAGCAACAATAAGTAACAGAAAATTAGAGGAAGAAACGGAAAATACATGCCAAAGATGAAGGAGATATTCATGCCAGAAGTGAAGTCCAGATGTAGGTTATCAATTATATCACATCGCTCGTCTTGATAGATGAGCTCCAAAGATAGCGACTTATCTTGATAGATAAGCGATATGACATAATTGATAAACCTAAATCAAAATTCCAATTATTAACCGTGAAATGATTATCAAAGTTGATCAAAAGCGATATGTAAAGTGACCGGTCTTTCTCTCTTCCTAAGGTTATACAGGAGAACCTACAATTTACCTATGAATTGAAAAAACTCTAACCTTTCCGTTTGTTGAATTACTTGATCAAAACGGCGCTGGAAGGAGAAGGCCTTTTATACGGCGCGGGAAGGAGAAGGCCTTTTATACCAAAACCCTACACTTTTCTACACGGATTTATACTTAACAAAACCGTGTACAATGTGCAGTGTATAAAATTGGCAAAACCGTGTATCGATAATCAAAACCCTACAATAACCTTTCTCCACGGATTATTATGTGAACAGCCGTGTAGCTCTGTCAAAGGTTTCTATACTGTTATTTAAACAAAAATCCGTGTGCATTTTACATATTTCTACACGGTTCTCTTCATAAATATCCGTGTAGCTCTCACATGGCTATCTACACTGTTAGTTAAACAATAATCCGTTTACAATTCCTGATAAACGTCCGTGTAGCTCTCTCAAGGCTTTCTTCACTGATTCTTTAATAAATATCCGTGTAATAGATCCCACAGATATTTCGGGCTTCCAAAAAATTACAATAGCACACGGTTTTTGTATAAAATTGTCAAATCTGTATACAATGTGCCGTGTACAATGACCATTTCTGTAGTAGTGCGGGTTCTCTCTATTTTTCTCTATCTCTATGTCATTCTCTCTCTATTGGATCTCGATTATCCCCAACTCAAACCCGTTAGGGTTTTCCTTGTGATTTTAGTAACGAAGCTGTGCGCTTCTTGGTTGGTGGTGCTCGGGGTTAAGAGGAAGGCCAGACCCGAGGTCGGTCGAGAATCAATGATGAAGAAAAACGCAAGCCACGATGTTCGTACCGCCCTTTGCCAACATCAGTTTTGGAAGCCTTTCCTTCGGTAAATCCCTTTACGCCCCCTTACTATGAATTTGGGCTGAGCCCTATTGAATTGTTGAAATGAGCTTGATGTGTAAATTACTTGTTGATTTGTCCTTGCTCCGGTTCATATCTGATTTTCGTTTAGAAATTGTCGCATTGCTTAAATGTATGGTCATTTGGCTCCCCTGTTCTTTATCTGTGTATGGGACGTATTAGAGAAGCCATGGTTATGGTGAATTTGCTAAGAATAGACCAAAGTGTAAATATAATAATTTGAGTGAGGCTACGATGCTATGCATACACTAGTACAAAAAACCCCTTCACCGACCCTCAACCACCGACTGTTTTAATATGTAACAGTCGGTGTAGAGACTGCTAGTAAAATCGTCAATAAGAAGAACCTCAACACTGACTGTTCCATTAAAAAAAACCGTCAGTGAACCAACACCGACTGTTTTTAAAAAAAACAGTCGGTGTTGCTCATACCCTACACCGACTGTTTTTTAGAAAAAACAGTCGGTGTTGAGCAGTCACCAACACCGACTGTTTTTTTTAAAAACAGTCGGTGTTGCTCACACCCTACACCGACTGTTTTTTGTAATAAACAGTCGGTGTTGAGCAGTCACCAACACTGACTGTTTTTTAAAAAACAGTCGGTGTTGGTGATACCCTACACCGACTGTTTTTGTAAAAAAACAGTCGGTGTTGAGCAAGCCGTCGGTGATTTCCTGCCGAAAATTTTCGTTCCCGGTTTATAGCTTTCGATCTGCCGCGAAATATTTCATTTCCCTCTTCTCAATTTCAATTTCCTTCTTCGCCAAACCCTTCTCCCGACCCTTCTTCGCCAAACCCTTCTTCGCCAAACCCTTCTCCTGACCCTTCTTCGCCAAACCCTTCTCCTGACCCGGTACTCCTCTCAGTTCCAGCCCTGAGCGGAGCTCCACCCCTGACTTCCCACCCGCTAGCCAAACCTGTACCCACTAGCCCTGAGCGGAGCCCCACACTAAAATCCCACGCTGAGGAGTGCGTTGTGCGCGGAGGAGTGCGCGGCCTCATTGGAGACCGCCTGAGGACATCGCAGAGGAGAAGGTGTGCGCGGCGGCCTTTTAGGTGTTATGATCAGATCTAACGAAGAATCCAGTTGACGGCTTCTCAGCTGGATTGGTCGATGATTGCAACGATATATGATAATATCCTTCAACTTCTCTAAAATTATTCGAATTAATCCAGCTATCTATGTTTTTTAGACTTGGAAGTAGGGGTTCATGGACTAACTTTGGTTCATATAGAAGTCTAGGGATCAGCTTTGTCACTGCTTGGAAGAATCATTTTGGTTCATATAGAAGTTTAGGAGCCAGCTTTGTAAGCTTTCCGAAATTCAAGAACAAACTTAACTCTTTAAAAGTTTAAGGTCTAATTTAGTGCAAATGAAAGTTCAGGGACTAACTTGGTTTCTTTGAGAAAACTTAAGAGACCAAAATCTGAATTATCCCTTTATTTTTTCCAAATACATCTCTGCTTTTCTAACTTGTAAATCATTACACAGTGATGGAGGCTACTTTAATGCAATCATGACATTTCCAGCCAATTATCCCAATAGCCCTCCAACAGTCAGATTCACCTCTGAGATGTGGCATCCAAATGGTTAGTTGTGCGTCACATTGTACTATGGTACCTAATCTTGACCTGTACTTACCTGAACTGGAACCTGAATTCATATGATGATTTCAGCAATTTATTTAATATTTAGCATAACTCCTTATGTATGAGGTTCTTTTCCCAATATTTTTTACCAGTATGCGTGTGCAATTTTGATAAGCCTTAAAAAGAGCTCAGTTTCATTCTGTTGTAATATTGATATAACTTTGATGTATAAACAGTGTATCCTGATGGGCGAGTTTGTATTTCAATTCTTCATCCACCTGGTGACGACCCCAACGGTTATGAACTAGCCAGTGAGCGCTGGACACCTGTCCACACGGTACTAAAGATTCTTTTGTGTGGAACTTTTTTTGTTTTGAGTGTTAGGCAACTGCATTCCTGCTTCATGTGTGTTTATTTATAAATTGGGAAACTTCTAGTTACTTTTTTAATTCCCCATTTGACCAAAGAACAACAACAAACAGAAAAATAAAAAAAATAAAAAATTTAGGGTGTGGGGGTGATGAAGCCATTATTATTATTTTTATTTCATCTTCAATGTTTGTTGTTTTGTTGGATAGTTATACATTTTGTAATTATTTGTTAAAAACTCAGGTAGAGAGCATTGTTCTGAGCATTATATCTATGCTCAAGCCCAAACGATGAGTCTCCAGCTAATATTTAGGCTGCTGTAAGTTCAAATAATACGTTGTACTATTGTGTTCTCTTTTATGGTCTATGTTTTTTATTTCAAGGTTAATTGTTTGTTGTACATTTTCAAGTATAATAGGCCAGGTTCCATACCCATTTGGTAAAAATGTCAACCTAAACGTGCCTTGTGAGTGTCTATGTGACTGGTTGCTTGCAGGACACAAATTGAGAGTACTTAATATCAACTCTTTTAATAAAATGAACAATAAACAAATAGCTTAAATATTACTTATGTTCCAATTTCACCATCTTGATCTTAAGAGGCATTTTCAAGTAAAAATATGGTGCATTTTAAGAGGCAATTTCATTAGAATATTACTTATGTTCCAATTTAATGTAATGCAGGGGGCAGGTTCAGAGTCTAGAATAATCTACATTGATGGTGCATTTGATCTTTTCCATGCTGGACATGTGGAGGTGCTCTCTCATCTAATGTTTTTTTTTTATTCTAATGAAAGAAAAATCTTTTCCATTTTCTTGTTAATTTAATTTATTCATCTTTTCTATACACAGATATTACCGGTTGTTCAGGCCTTGGGAGATTTCTCCATTGTTGGCATATATAGTGACCAAACAGTCAGGTCTTTTCACCTCCCTCAATGTGTGTGCAGCCGGCCCCACCCAAGACAAACAATTCCTATTTATTTATGCACTTCTGCTTCTTTTTCTTTTTGTTTAATTTTGTTTCCTAATGGGCTTTTTTGCTGAATTTGTTTTTCTTTTTTTTCTTTGTATGCAGCTCGGTCCAAGGTGCATATCGCCCAATAATTAATCTGCATGAAAGAAGCCTAAGTGTCTTAGCTTGTCGATATGTATATGAAGTTATAATATGAGCCCCTTGTGAGGTTTCAAAAGATATGGTAGGTTTTAGAAATTGTAGATTCTGTCCTTTCATTTGCTTTCTAATTTCTGTGTGTTGAGCAATTTTCATATGCAAACTTTCTTTGCAGTGCAGATCACTACCTTCAATATTTCCTTGGTAGTGCATGGAACAATTGCTGAAAATATGGGTTTATGAAGGTAATAAATTTCATGATATAAGGATCTTTTATTTTAAAGATTAAATTTGATTTTTGTTTGTTTGTTTCGATATATGGATCGCTTTTACAGGAGCAGCCAAACCCATATAGGGTTCCAATGGATATGGGCATCTTAAAGCAACTGGAGAGTCCATTAAATATCACAACTAGTACAATAATTAGGAGGGTTGTTGCTAATCATGAAGCATATCAGGTTCATAGATCTCCATTGTTTTTTATATCTGTTTGTTTTCTTTACACAGTGCCATGTTTGTTCTTCCACACGATGAATTTGTCAAGGCACTATATATTTAAATGTTGCATTTCTGGGTGCAGAAGAGAAATGAGATGAAAGAAGCCAGTGAAAGGAAATATTATGAGAACAGAACTAACATATCTGAATGAGCTATTAGGTGGTTTACCTTTCATAACTTGTATCTATCTCTCCAGTATAATTGTTTTGCCATGCATATGTTTGTTGAAATGACACACCTTACTATGAAATACATTGTTTGATATAATTCTTTTGAATTTATAAGTGTGTTCATAGTGTTCTTCTTCCTTTTTTTTTTAGGCACTTGGTCCAGGCTTTTCGCAATTTGCTAAACCAGTGTTCCAGAGGTGTATCAGTCTTATCCAGTCCTAGGATCAAATTATTTGCATTTATTCGCAATTTATAAATATGAGTGTGTTTTCTTATATGTGCGGATGCAACTACTACATATTTCTTATAGTGTGTTTTTTTGTGAATGAAATATGAGTTATGTTGTTTATATTGTGTTGCTCAAATTATTTGCATGATATTCTAATTAATGTCAATTAATGCCGAATAGTAATATATTGCTAGCAAAAATATGGAGGCTAGCACCGATATAAATAGAATCATGCCAAAATTTTATGCCTACACCGATATAATATATTGCTAGCAAATTTTGGCTTGCCAGTTGTCACGTCTACAGGTGCAAAAAAAAAAAAAAAAATTTCGGTGTTGGGCACCTACACCGACGGTTTTTTCAAAAAAACAGTCGGTGTTGGGCGCCTACACCGACGGTTTTTTCAAAAAAACAGTCGGTGTTGGGCGCCTACACCGACGGTTTTTTCAAAAAAACAGTCGGTGTTGGGCGCCTACACCGACGGTTTTTTCAAAAAAACAGTCGGTGTTGGGCGCCTACACCGACTGTTTTTTCCAATAAACAGTCGGTGTTAGGCGCCTACACCGACTGTTTTTTCAAAAAAACAGTCGGTGTTGGGTGCTACACTGACTGTTATTCACCCGTCAGTAAAGATTTATCTATACCGTCGCCGCCATCACCGACGCCTCAATAACAGTCGGTATAAGGGTTTTTTAACAGTCGGTGAAGGGGTTTTTTGTACTAGTGATAGCACCAATTGGGTCCGTACTACAGCTCAAAATTTGACTTTTCAAAATCCTAACGGTCGATCCGAACCGTTCAACATGATTATAAAATGAATATATACTTGCAAACCAAATTTTACATTTTTTCGAATTTTTTTACTATTTTTTCGAAAATCACTTGATCTGAATATTCTGGACCATCCAAAAACAGCCTATCTAAAAAAATAGTAATAAAATTCGAAAAAATGTAAAATTTGGTTTGCAAGTACATATTCATTTTATAATCATGTTGAACGGTTCGGATCAACCTTTAGGATTTTGAAAAGTCAAATTTTGAGCCGTAGCACGGACCCAATCCGTGCTATGCATAGCACCGTAGCCTCACTCTAATAATTTTGTGGGGACCTTGTGTAAATTTTATACCCTTTGGTATTTTTCCTAATATGAACCTCTACACAACTAAGTTATGTAGACCGTTTTTTTTTAGGATGTTAAATGAAATTTTCTTTTAAACTAAAATTTGGGTTCGGCCTCGTCTCTGACTGGGCTGAAAATTAATTTAAATTGAGTACCAAAACGCGAATAATTTTAAATATAGGGACTGATAGGTTAAAATATGGACCCTTGGTAATATATCCCAATGTGAGGGACTCACGTGTAATCTTAAGTAATTTGAAATGAAAAATGGAGTTCGACTCAAATTAATAAATCCGAATTGGGCCTCTATTTTCGGCTCGGGCTTATAGCAGATATTTTTATTAATACCCAAAAAAAAAACAAATTATCAAATCTGCCCCCACTCCAAACTTATTTTTAAATCTACTCCAACCGCCCGTCCACTGGGCGGTCCACTTTTCCCACCTGACTGCCCAGCAGCTGGGCGGTCCACTCTTCATAGCTGACCGCCCAGCGGCTGGGCGGTCCACTCTTCATAGCTGACCGCCCAGCCACTGGGCGGTCCGCTATTTTTTTTATAAGCGGTCCGACCCCCCCTCTCTCTTCTCTCTCTTTTCTTCTCTGCCTCCCCGCCGCCCCGCCGCCCGAAACCACCTTCCTCTCTCACTACCAAAGTCTCTCTCTCCCTCTCTTCCTCTCTCTTCAAATCTGCCACTCTCTCTCTCTCTCTTCCTCTCCCTCTTCCTCTCTCTCTCTCACCCGAACCCTAATTTTCGGCGATCTCGGCGAAAATCCGATTATTTTCGAGTAAGTCTCTAAATAATTTTTTTAATTTATATTTTGTATCTTGTATTGGCATTGGAACGATTGGTAGAAATTGAATTGTTAATTATCTTGTGCGGGTTGTTGATTTTTCCGACACGATTGAATTGTTCAAAATTAGGGTTTCCAAGTTTAGGGTTGAATTGTTAAATTAGGGTTTAGGGTTGAATTGTTAAATTAGGGTTGAATTGTTTAAATTAGGGTTGAATTGTTAAATTAGGGTTTAGGGTTGAATTGTTTAAATTAGGGTTGAATTGTTAAATTAGGGTTTAGGGTTGAATTGTTTAAATTAAGGTTGAACGGTTAAATTAGGGTTTAGGGTTGAATTGTTAAATTAGGGTTTAGGGTTGAATTGTTTAAATTAGGGTTTAGGGTTGAATTGTTAAATTAGGGTTTAAGGTTGAATTGTTAAATTAGGGTTGAATTGTTAAATTAGGGTTTTGGGTTGAATTGTTAAATTAGGATTTAGGGTTGAATTGTTTAAATTAGGGTTTAGGTGTTAAATTAGGGTTGAATTGTTAAATTTGGGTTTAGGGTTGAATTGTTAAATTAGGGTTGAATTGTTTAAATTAGAGTTTAGGGTTGACAAAATTAGAGTTTATAAGTTAGGGTTTATAAATCAGGATTTATAAGATAGAATAATCTATTTATTGAAATGTATTATGGTCAGAACTAGACGGGGACGTGCATGGGATGCCCCTCTGGAGACGGGGGAGAGTTCACATGATCACGGTGCAGAGGATTCCAGTGCAGAGGCATCCGGTGCAGCGGCATCCAGTGCAGAGGCATCCGGTGCAGATGCTCCCTTTGGAGATTATCCCCCTCACCATCCTGACACATTTAGTTCTCTTCTTTGGACCCCACATGTCCGTCACCGTGGCCGTTCTGAGTGGGGCGCAGACTGCAGATGGCTTTGCCTCTGCTATATTTGGCACACCGCCTCCGGCCACGTATCCTCCTACTTGGGAGGCCGATCCGTGGGTGTTGCGTACACAGGAGGGGATCCATGGGGAGCATGCATTACACCTGGGGAGGACCCATGGGCGCGCGAGGCCGTACACGATGACATGCAGGTGGATGAGGTTCACCAGAGACGTCAGCCATCGCAGAGGGACCGCCGTGCACCTGATAGGTTGGACCTTTCCGGACCTCGCCCTCGTCATCGCTGTTAGGGTTTTTATATTTTTTTTAGTTTGATAGGTTTCTAGTATTTTAGTTTGGATTATTATATTTCATGTTTGGACTGTTATGTTTCATGTTTAGACTTATCATTTAGATTACCTACTTTTGTTGTTTAGACTTACCATTTAGATTACCATTTAGAAACATTTAAACATTAACAAACTTAATATAAAACTAATCAATTATATTAAAGCTAGACAATTACATAACATATAAAAATAATCGTCAATTATAAAAATATAATCGTCAACAAATAATAAATATATATCATACAATTTAATATAAAACATTCAAACAAATCATTACAACAATTTAATATAAAACATTCAAACAAATTAAAACATAAAACCGCCATAAAAAAAAAAAACAATAGCGGACCGCCCAGTAGCTGGGTGGAGCTATGAAGAGTGGACCGCCCAGCTGCTGGGCGGTCAGGTGATGAATGTGGACCGCCCAGTGGACGGGCGGTTGGGGTAGATTTAAAAATAAGTTTGGGGTGGGGGCAGATTTGATAATTTGTTTTTTTTTTGGGTATTAATAAAAATATCGGGGCTTAGAGAGCTTGATTAAAATATTAAGCAATTAACTAAATAATTCATAAAACATGAAATTAACTAGAATTGATAATTTTAATAATTAAAATGTAGATGACAATTGCGATATTAAAAAAATGTAATTATTAATAAGAGATGTAATCATCATATCTAGTTTATTAAAATAAATTGTATATGTAGATAATTAATTAGGAAACGAATCTTATACGACAAAGTAATTAATTAGGGTTAAAGAATAGCAATTTAACATACGTAGATTATACTTTACGTATTTTATCGTATAAAAGACGTAAATCATTATTTAAATATTATAATAAATAATTTAAAACAGTTTATCTTCAAATTAAAATATAAAAAATAGTTAAATTACGTTAGATTAATTTAAATAGAGTTTTACCTAATTTTACGCTCAATCGGAACCGAGTCAAAACTGACCGAACCGATTGAGCATATTTCGAACCATAGCTATTTAAATTCGAACATTTAGTAAGAATAACTAAATGGAGAAAAAAGGGTTACGAATAATTAGTTTAGTATTTAATTAATTTACGTCCGAATTACAGGTCAGCAGACCTACTTTGACCCTGATCTGTGGACCGATTCCGTTGACGCTTGTACAGGAGTAGGCGAGGATTACGCGGATCATGAAGGCTATTAGCGTGTGTAGCTTTCAGCCTTCTATTCCAGGTGTGGGATATCTGAATTATCTTTTCGTGGCGCACTCTTACCAAGTCGTCCACTTGACCTGATATCTGTGCTTTAAATTAATTAGTTGCACTAGAGCATGTTTACCATTTCTGAACTTTGGATAGGATTTGCATAACCCCTGATAAATGGAAATTTACTGCTTTCTTAGGAGTAGAGTTAATTAAATATTAGTATATTAGTTTAGTTGTCCTCTTCTCGTAGAGGACAACCTACTATATTATAGTCGAGCATATGCATTGGTGAGAGCTGAGAAGAAGACCGAGTGACTGCGTTCTGACTGGTATGAACTAGTCGGTCCGTTAGTCATTGAACCGAGAGATCACTTGATTTCTCGGGAGGTCTTTTAGGGTATTATTATATGTATTAAAGTTATTATTATATTCTTTTTTATCATCTTACCATCACGTGCGGGCCGGACTCGAGCCCAAAGGCACGAAAACGATTCCAGCTATGTATTCCCTACATTAGGAGCTATCAGTCTAGTACGGCTTACCTCATAGCCCCAGGTCACATGTTGGGACCGTACGCCTCTGAATGTCTCATACCCGGCGAGGATGACACGCTCCGGAGGGTCTCATGCCCAGCGCGCTAGTGTGCTGTGCTGGGGGTGGCATTGTGATGAAGGCTGGGGTGACACGTCACTAGAGGTTGCATACTCGTCCTGGATGCCACGCTCTAGTGAGTCTCATGCCCGGCGGGGATGACACGTCACTAGGGGTCACATACTCGGCGAGGATGACACGCTCTAGTGGGTCTCATGCCCAGACCTGCTGTAAAAGGGTCTCACGCCTCTCTGGTTCTTGTCTATGGCAGACGATGGAGGTCTCCCTGCTCATGAGGAAACGGATTAACTTATTCTTACGTCATGCATGTATGATTTGTCCTATTTTATATGTTTGGATGAAGAATCGTTCTAGAGTAAGGAAAATACACGAAGTTTGATATAACCATCGGCTAGCGTGCACCGACCTGCGGGTTGACGTCTTTGGGGCAATGCTCGATGCTTTTAGGCATCGGGTATCATTGCTCCCCTGATCGCAATCCTTGTGTTATATCGGTTTGTAGATATAAATTCAAATTGGCACAGCACGGGGTGATAAAATTATCCGTATTATTACTATAATCACTTGTACACACAGTACCTATTGTACTGGATCCCGATTGTTTATAAATATGCTCTTCTCCTTGTATTTTATTTTGGGGAATTTTAATCATGTTGGCATAATAGGATAATCGCATCATTCATCTACTATATGCACTTTTCTTTTGTAGTTATTATGATAGGTTTTAATTACCGCAGCATGTGCATTAAAAGTGAAACGATTATCGAACATTACGTAGTTTATAATTTAAAATGTGCTTTGACTTAGAGGATCTCTGAAGGGATAATACTGGGTCACATACTGGGCGATCATTCGCTCACCCACCTTTTGATGTGGGATTTCAGGTACAGGGACTAGCGATCCGCAGCAGGAGACGTCAGGAGCTGTCCCCGATGGCCATACCGTTTGTGATATGATTTAGGACTTCTTTAAGTTTACGAGTCCGATGTTTTTGATATGTATATTGGACTCGATAGATCATGTATCCTCCTTGCGTAGATTATGTTTATTCATCCTGATGTGGATTATATGGATCACTAGTACAAAAAACCCATTCACTGACTGTTCAAATACCCCTACACTGACTGTTATAGCGGCGTCAGTAAAGCCGGCACCAGTGAATGTTACCTTTTACTGACGCTTTAAAAACAGTCAGTGTTGAACACCAACACTAACGCTCTAAAAACAGTCAGTGTTGGTGTTCAACACTGACTGTTTTTAAAAACCGTCAGTGTAGGATACCTACAGTGACTGTTTTTAAAAACAGTCAGTGTAGATCCTAAAAACAGTCGGTGTTGACATAAAATATTTGGCATGGTTCCGCTTGTATCGAGGCTAGCCTCCATATTTTGTTAGCCATATAACTATTCGACATTCATTGACATTAAATAGAATATCATGCAAATAATGTAGACAACATAAATAAAAGGCAACACAATTTAACAACATAACATATTCATTCACAAAAAACCACACTATAGCAAAATTTACATAACCCATAAAAACAAAATATGCAATTTACAAAATTTACATAACCCATTAAAATAGTGTACAAGTCACACCTTAATGAATTTCCACTCACATTCCTTTGATCCCTCCTTGTGCACTCCTCCAGCCTCGATATAAGATTGAAAAATGCTGAAATTATTAAATGTCAATGAATTAATTAGTAATTAACCTTTCTTCACCTGTCAATTGAACTAACAAAAGTTACCTTAGAAATTTGAAAGCAACATAAAAGTTAACTAAAATATATAGTTGAATTTGATAGCATGCATGTTATATTATTATTTGCAGTGAATAGACGACAGCTGTAAATAAGATAATAAATCGATGTAAATTTCTATGGGTAGAAATAGAACAAAACATGGTAAATAATCAGATCATCATAAATGATCCCCATTTACAAAAAAACTAATATAATCAACACCATAGAGACTCAAAATGTAAGGTAATAAGGACTATATATATATCGGTTTTCAAAAGATAATCACCATAGTGTTTGAGATAAGACCAAATTGCCCTTCTAGTTCCAGTCTGATCATGTAGAAGAAACCTTGAATGATAAAATCTATAGAATTTTTTGACACTGTTGCCACGTAAGTCAAGTATTTACTCAACACTTTACCCTTTGGATGCCCATGCCTGTTGAACCTGATACGTAAATTAGGCTTCTTTCCTAAATTAGCACAAGTGGTCCGACCTCTCGTCTTTTTTTGTGGTGCTTCCTCCTCACTACTCGATTCATCAAAAGATGTTAAAGGATTGTACTCCTCTCTATCCATATCTGCAATTACATAATTTAACATTTCAACTCATAATTTATTTTTGAACCAACATTGACATCAAGAAGTAAGCATACTGTTTGGTTAAAGACGAAATAAATGGTAATTTGTTTATATACCAGGATTTGCTCCACTATGAATTTGATGGCTGCTGCCTTCTCCAACCACATCTTGCTCTTCAACGAGCATTTCACAAAAGCTAAAAGTTTCAAATTTCACAAAAAATAATTAAAGGGAACTAAGTTGAATAGAATTTAACATTATTCAACAATTTCAACAATTTATTATGATGAAAATATACCTAGAAGGCAAAGTAGGCATTGAATCCATCTTTCTCTTCTTTGTGTGCCTTTTCTGTGGTGCATGTTGTAGATAACTAAACTCAAGTTAAGCAAAAAGAAAAAAGAAACTAAAAAAATTAATATCATATCTCCATATTGGAACAGGTCAGTACTTGTAAGTTATTGTTTTTTTTTTCATATTGGCACAGAGGCCACAGTCAAGTAACAGCCCAAAGTGCATGTTGTATCCGAATTTCCCTTCTATTTTAATTTCCCTTCAGTGCCTAGTTTTGTGATAAAATCTCTAAGCAAAGTTCAGGCTTTTGTTCCCTGTTTTTTTGTGCAGATGCATTTTCTTTTTTAATTATGAATGTGAAAATAACTAACTTTAATTTCAGTGTAACTTGAATTTCATCCACCGAGAAACAAGCCTAGAGCCTAGAGAATGCATATATTGTCATATTATATATAATTGGTACGTATATACGTAGTTTATCATTAACAAATTAAGAAAAGGTAACAAAAGCAAGGAAATGTTTCGGATATTAAAAATTAATATCATATCTCCATATTGGCACAGAGGCCACAGTCAAGTAACAGCCACAAATCAACAAACGGCACAAGCCCCAACCAAAGCAGCAAATCGCCGAACAAGCAAGGAGGCGCAAAGTCAAGGAAAAATCAAGAACAAGGGTCACAGGACAGAGTCACGACAGGGACACAGAAAAGAAGAAACTGGTACGGTACTGTACTAGCACTGGTACAGTACCAGTAAAACCAGCAGGTACCAGAACAGAAAGACACACCAGTAACAGCACAGCAAGCAAACAACGGTCGGCCGGGGAAATCAACAACCAGCGCTAAACCCTCAAATCCCAAAAATCGTCCCGCAAAAATACACATCGATCATAAATTAAGAGGATACGGAAATAAATATTAAGAGGATACAGAAATAACTATTTATATTAAATGGTCTGCTTGAGGCTTGAGGCTGAGAGGGCAAAATTGCAAAATCAACAAATCAACAAATTGCACAATCAAAAGTGGTTTGAATTGGAAATAAATTGAAAACGGAAGTACTTTGTTGATCGGGTGCGGGGCGAGGCATCATGGCGGAGCGAGGCAGCATGGCGGGGCGAGGCAGCAAGGCGGCAAGGAGGGTGCGGGTGTCGGGTGCAGGTGCTCGGGTGCTCCAGCGGGTGGTCGGGTGCGGGTGCTCGGGCGCTCCAGTGGGTGGTCAGGTGCGGGCGCTCCAGCGGGTGGTCGGTTGCGGGTGCTCGGGTTTTGGGGCTCGGGTTTTGCTAGAAGAGGGAAATGATCTCCCAAAACGAAGAGGAAAAGAAGAGGCAGCAATGCGATTTGGGTTTTTGGGAGATCGCGAGGGAAATGAATATTTGGGAGATCGATTTTGGGTTTTGGGAGATCGCAAGTGTATTTTCGTAAAAAAAAGAGGGAAATGAAAACTTTCGCGGCAGATCAAAAATGTTAAGCCGGGAGCGAAAATTTTGGGAAGGTGTTTCCCTGACGGCTCCGAACAAAACAGTCAGTGAAGAATGCAGCACTGACGGCTAAGAAAAAAAACAGTTGTTGGATCATTTCAACACTGACGGCTTACACAAAACAACAAAATAGTCAGTAATAGTATCAACACTGACGGTTCTGAAATAAAAACAGTCAGTGAATCAAAATTTACAAAAAAATTAACAATAAAATTAACATAAAATGAAGTTTCGAATCGGACCGTTCATTTTCACGCGGGAAATCAACGGTCGATCTGCAGTGAAATCATTCCAAATCTTTTTTAAAATGATCAAGGGAGAACACTAAATGTAACCAACATAAAAGTACGGAATTTTTATTATGTATGAGCTTCGATCCAACACGAAGTGTTTATGGCCATACGATGCTTCAATTTTCGGTTAACTAGATGGATGGGTAATTAAAAACAAATTTTGATCAAACTTGGATGCAAGACAATAAATGCAGTGCTCTTTAATTTAAACGGTTCTGATCGACCCACGGACGACATATTCCCGTGCGTCTTCATTAACTCACGAAACAAGAGATTATGTTTCATGTTCATAATAGAAGATAAAAGATTATGGTGATGATATGTATCATTAACTCCATGTGATATAGAAGAAGATAAAAGATTCAAGAACATTTTTAAAAACTTGAAATTTAAATTAACACACAAAAATTATGGTGATGATATGTCAAATTAAATAGTAAATCATTTCTCATATGTATGTGCGCTCGTCGGTTTAGGACTAGATACCAGCATAATTACATGATTTATTTCTCAACACTGACGGTTTTAAAAAAAAACAATCAATGTTGAACACCAACACTGACTGTTTTTAAAGCGTCAGTGTTGGTGCTCAATACTGACGCTTTAAAAACAGTCAGTGTTGGTGTTCAACACAGACGCTCTAAAAACGACGGTTTTTAAAAAAATAGTCAGTGTTGAACACCAACACTGACTGTTTTTTTTTTTAAACCGTCAGTGTTGATAACCAACACTGACTGTTTTTAAAGCGTCAGCGTTGAACAACAACGCTGACTGTTATTTAATAAAAGGGTCAGTGTAGTATGAGCAACACTGATGCTTCCTTTGAAACAGTCGGTGGTTTAGGGTCGGTGAAGGGGTTTTTTGTACTAGTGGATGATATGTGTATATTTATGTTTATTTGATATTTATGACTATTGCTTGTTTGTATTATATCGCTTCCGCTGTTGCTTGATTATTATATTTGTTTAGCCTTGCGTGTCTTGTGATTATTAGACACGAGGCGGGGACTGATCACACCCTAATCCGGAAATCCTGATTTGAAGTGTGACAAGTATTGTATATATGATGAAAAAGATTAATTTGTTTAAGTAGTTGTCATGTTTAACTTGTGTGCTTTTTTTCTCTTTCTTTTCACTCTATGCAAGCATCAAGTCTAATGGAATTTATTTTGTTATTGCTTTATTTTTTTACTAGATTATTTCACCAAATTCATTCATGATTTCCAAAAATTACAAGTAGCCTGAATGAAAAGAAAGAGATAGAAGTATTAAATGCGATTTTTAAAAAATCTGTGTTTCAATTCTTCAAAGGGTTAAATCACTGCCTTTCAAAGCACTTGAGAAGGAACAAAAAAAAAGGAAAACATGGATTGTAAAATATTGAATAAATATCATTCCTTCTCTCAAAAGTATCTAGGTTTAGATCAAAATAAATAAATAAATAATTCCAAGAAAAATATCTTTTGTGAAGGTACAACTCTGAAACAAGTAACAATACTCTTGACTAAACTGGATTAGATCATTTACTGTGCTAATAGGGACAAATTCATGTCTCTTTCCATCAGAATTCACATCCTCCCCGGTACCGTAATAGGGAATCTTTTACAATTACTGGATCTGGACCGTTCTTTTTAACTTGGCACGAATCTCAAAGCCCAATAATACTGCTCCCTGTGCTGGCCCGAATCTCAAAGCAGCTGAGAGTTAATCTCAAACCGTAAAGTGAAGAGAATCTTTTACAGTAATGGAGAGGATACTTGTCTCTTTCCATGGGTCTTCAATTAAAGTCTTTATCTTTAACTTGCAGTTTCTCTGTGTACGGCAACGACATTAAATAATAATAATAAAAATACAAAGACACTGCCCCATTTTATCATCAAGAGAAAAAGAAGATATTTTTGAATTGTCTTCTGCAATATCTAGTCAACACATAACACAACTGCATTAAAAAAATTGTCATGTTAAAACACTGCATTAATTCAATATATATAGAGCAGTGACCAAATTCAGAATATTATAAACTTTAATGTTTTTTTCCTGAGAGTACTCTGGAGTACAATAGAAAAATGATAATGATAATGATAATATGTGTGAAATTGTGAATTTAATTTTTACCGATAAAAAAATAACAAACAAGAGAGAGAGGTCTTCTCAGTGCAATAAGCATGCTTAATTAAATTAAGGTAGTCAAATATATTAACACTATATCATTAATTCCATGCATGGAAGAAAAAAAAAAAGATAAAAGCAACAAGCCAACAACCTAAAAGCACTGATTCTATTTTTATATGTGCACTCTTAATACATGCTATTTACACCTTGTTTGGATAGAAAGTAGAGAAAGGGAAGGGAAGTGAAAAATAGAAGAGAATGGAATGAAATACAAAAGAAGGGAAAATAAATTTAGAAGGGAAAATAATTTTTCTTTTTCTTTTTATCTTATTTCTTATTTGGTTGATTAAAATTTAGAAGGTTAATGAGAAATTTAGTGACTGTTGTAGGTTTGTGACAAATAAATTTGGACAAGATTATATAGATAAGATATAGGATAGGACATTTTTGTCATTTTTTTTTAAATTATTTGCAACAAATTTCTTTCCATCTGTTACACTCCAAATTAGAAGGGAAATTGATTCTATTAATTATAATTATGCAAGGTTGAACCTTTCACCTCATGTACCCTTCACTTCTGACATAATTTTGTCAACCAAACACGATTCGAGAAAAAAAATTCTTTTCTTCCCATTCCCTCGATCCCTTCTGCTACTCTCCATCCAAATAAGGTGTTAATTACCACCTTGTAACTATATATTTTACCTTAGGAAAGTAGTCGATTAAGTCAGGCTCGTATTTGAATTTATTGTAACGATGAATTAAAAAACAAATATCTAGTTATGATTAACAGCCTATTTAAGTTTATTTTTATTTGTTAAAAAAAATATGGAAGTCAAGCGGTCAAGCCTCCAGATTTCATTAATTAATATGGACATTAAAAATGTCAGAAATTTATAAAAGATCAAAATCAAAGAAATAAAAAACAGACAAGAAAAAAATAAAGCAAAGAAGAAAAAAGCAACAATAGAAATAAAAAAAAAACATGCTGCCTTACCTGTTTTATAAAAGATCATTTGTTATTAAATGAAATTGGGTACGAACTTCATTGGACGGTTTCATAATATTATACTAATCATTTTATATTGAATGATCCAAATATAAGTTAGTGCGTTACAGACATATAAGAAACATTAAAACAAAATTTACAATCAGATTGATCTGAGACTATATATATTATCTGAAATGAGCAAATAGAATTTGTCAAAAATTATCCAATTAAATTGGTACAATTTGAGATGATGCCAATTACCAAGTGATGGAATTAACAGCATGTGGGATGGAATAATGTCACAATTACAATTATAATTATAATCCAGCAGTAGCAATTTTACACTTTGATTAGGAATTTAGGATAATTATAAGATTAGTTATCTTATCTCTCTACAGGTCACTGCTACTTTAAGATAGATCTGATCTTCTATGGCGTTAAGTTTATAGCCACACAATCATGCAAGGAGTTTGCTGCCAGCTTTCACAAAAGCATAGTGATAACTTTAGAATTCAGAAATAATTCGGCAAGCTTTATAATTGATTATTCGAATGTACTGAAAACGAATAATTTATTTGAGAATATATTATAATTATGTTCAGAAAAAGAAACAAAAACCTACTAAGAATTTACAAAAATATAAACAAGTCAAAAAGATTTAGACAATAATGATATCTTTTATTTGCCAATGACTTACAAAATAAGAAGAAAAATAATACATGTTGTAAATTGGGGACTAACTTTTATTGAGTTTTATTTCTACATGACCCATGACATCTAATTCATCTTAGCATATGCTGCAGAGAATCACAGCTCTGAGCTCTTGGCTAATTACTGGATAAATAATTCAAAAATTATAGAGTAATACTATTACAGATTCACCGTACGTACAAACTTTAGAGGCAATAATTTAAGGGTAATTATATCTTCCCCCATCTATCCATCCCCCATTTCATCCTCCAACTAACTAACTACCTTTTCTAACTAACTTTATAAATTCTAACTACCTAATGGCCCTACAAATTAATTACCCAATTTTCTCCATTTATTTCTTTCCTCTTTCTCCCTCCCTCTCCCACCTCTCCCTCTCCACCTCCGCCTCCACCTCCGCCCGCCTCTCCCACCTCTCCCTCTGCGCCTCCGCCCGCCTCTCCCTCTGCGCCTCCACCTCCACCTCTCCCTCTTCACCTCCGCCTCCACCTCCGCCTCTCCCACCTCCCACCTCCGCCTCCTCTCTCTCCCACCTCCGCCTCCGCCGGGTCAGATCCGAGTTATTTGCAAAGAACAAAGCTTCATTAATGGTGAATTAGACCAGTGCGTACGAAGTACATATGGATGAATACTTAATGTTTTAGAGATGAATACTTCAACGTTTATGGATGAATACTTAATACCTTAGGCATAAATACTTTAACTTATATGTATGAATACTTGATATCTTATGGATGAATATTATTCGGCTGCTCTTGTAAAATTAATCGAGGTATGCACATATGTTTGTAATACTCTTGGTACATTAACTATTTACACTTACACGATGAGGATGAATACTTGCTTAATGCGGAATGAATACTTGCATGACAAGGTGTGAATACTTGTGCAACGGACAACTCGAAAGTATGTCATCATGGATCTCATTTGAAAAAGAAAATTGTGTAGAAGACATTCGTGGTTTTAGATTTGCAAAATTTCTCACAGATCGTCAGAAATATTGGTTAGATTGAACGGAGAAAAAAAAACCCATCTCTAAAAACGTGTAAAAGATGAGTGATTGATGTGTCCAAATATGCTTATATTGCAAAGATGAATACATTTATATAGATGGATGAATGCTAGTTGTGTTACAGATGAATACATTTTTTCCAAATTTCTAAAATGAGCTGAAGGTAGTTAGAAGTCCCCACTTAATTAATGCGCTGACGGTTATGCGGTCCCCCACTTAATTAATGCTCTGACAGTTGTGCGGTCCTCCACACATGTTGTTTGTCCCCTACTTTCTTGTTGTAATATATCCAAATATGTTTCTATTACAAATGTGAATACCTTCATGTAGATGGATGAATACTAGTTGTGCTACATATGAATACTTCTGCAAATTTCTAAAATACACTGACAGTTATGCGGTCCCCCACTTAATTAATGCAACTGACGGGGGATGAAACGGGGAATTGTTCACGGGGGAGAGCTAGGCGGACCCATAATTTAATTAATGTTGTTGTCTCTATGCACATGAATCACATTCATCTCGTCTCTCTCTCTCTCTCTAGAGGCAATAATATAAAATTGGTAAATTTCATTTATATCCTTGTCAGTCACCTCTTCAAACAGCACAAATGGTTGCCATGATTCCATCTAAACATGAATCTCAATAAGTTCATTTTTTATCATAAGCTTGTAATCACACATATTTTTTATAAGAAGTCCGGAGACATATCATTAAACGTCAAAATATATTACTAGAGAGTTGCAGTACCAATAACAGCATGCGTGCACGGAAAATAAATCTGATATGCGACTAAATTGTATACCAGAACGTAGCAGTAAACTTAAACCCACCCACTCACTCTAACATTATTTTCAATTTTACAGTCCATAGTATTCAAGTAATTGAAAAAAATAAAACTTACGATATTAATCAGATTGACATGCTGAATACAATAGTGTTGCCGATCTGTTCCGAGCTTAACTTCGTCAAGAAGAAGAAGATGGAAGGTTTTTTAGTTCAGCCGAAAATTGAACAGAAGAAGGAAGAACCCTAGCTGTAGGGGTTTTGAAATGCGGATGCTCAATTCTCCTTTTCTATCGAATTATTAAAAAAAATATTGGATCACTCATTTAATTAGAATTAGATTAAAGCAAGTTATATATAGATTAAAGCAAATCTACATGATATCACATTCGCACCATTCATACATGACAAATCCTTTCTGTAGCATTCAATTATCATTTGTAACATGCATGAAAGATTAGATTAGAGCAAGTTATAGATTAGAATAGTAAATACAAGAACTAGATCAGTTTTGGAGTATAGGTCTACTTATCTATGACTTGAAGAACTTTTAACAATTTTGATATGCCAACCTTCTAATCACTTGAATCCGCAACCCCTGCATTAACGTACCGTTTGAGTTAATTTTTTCAGTTGTGCAATCAAAATTTGGACCAATCCGGTCCATATTTATAACGCACGGATCCGTATCCTCCCAGGTACTTGACTCAAGACTATTGAAAGGGACGACCCAGATTTACTCTCAGCTGGTGCCTATTCGGGATAGAGCAGGGCCAGTATTAATTGTTCTTTGAGATTCGTGCCAAATTAAAAGGACAATCCTGGACCATCCATTTCAATTGTACTCGGTCAGGTAACCTGAGGTGATGTGAATTCATAACGCACGGGGTCCTTTGATATTAGTGAGGATTTAAATCGGACGGTCCAGATCTTAACTCAAAATTTGAGTTAACTCAGAGGATACGAATTCCAATCGCTCGGCTGGGAGCTCATTGGAGCCAATTGGTGTTTAGAAATGCGGATGCTCAATTCTCCTTTTCTACCGAATTATTAAAAAAAATGATTTGATCGGACTCAATGAGTCTGATCCAATTCTGACTTGATGAAATGTGGCAGCTATATTCTCCTTTTCTACTGAATTTAAAAAATATATATATTGAGTCCGATCCAATTCTGACTCGATGAAATGTGGCAGCTATATTATCCTTTTTTACCTATTTAAAAAAAAAATTGAATTGGTACCATTGAGTCCGATCTTTCTATATTTGTTGGAAACGAGGTACTATTTCTAAGTCTGATCTAATTCTGACTTGATGAAATGTGACAGCCATATTCTCCTTTTCTACCGATTTAAAAAAAAATTGGATCAGGACCATTGAGTCCGATATTTCTATATTTGTTGAAAACAAAATATTCTTTATCTTTTTATATTTATTGAAAATGAGATAATATTTTTTATTTTCGTACCTCTGAATTTAAAATTTTCTATGAATAAAAAATTCTCGCAAAACCGTATCAGTGATGATTAGAAAGAAATAATCGTCAATAATTCCGCGTGGTACATTTAATGCTTTTTCAGACTGTGCCTGTGGGGTCCCTGCGAACGCGTATCCTCTGCATTAACTCAAAAAGGAATCTTTTGAGTTAATGAATCTGAACCGTCTGATTTTAAACGGAGCCAATCCGGCTTCTGACTATAACTTAGAAGAATTTTCAATATTCGTGCAGATCTAGTCAGCACGAATCTTAAGACAGATCTGATGGTCAAAATTTTTTATCTCAAAAGATTATACGAATTCGGGTCCCTGCCGCGTGGTGTGTGTCTCTGCGCTGGAGCCTGCAGTCTCAATTATCAAATACAAAAAAGAAAAAACTTGCCTTTTCAGCTATGTTGCACGGATACGCTGGTTTTGGCAGCGTGTCGGTATCGGACACGTATCGGATACCGATACGCGCCCGATACGGCACCGATACGTATCCGCCTACGTGGCGTATCCTTACTCGGCCGATACGGTCGCCGATACTCCGTTGACACAACTGGATACGGCTGGATACGTGCGGATACGCCTACGAACCGAGTCCGCACCCGTGAGCCGCGCGTGAACCAGCGTCAGCGCGCCCATGCACCCGTGCACCGCGCGTGAACCAGCGCCCGCGCGCCCGCGAACCCATGAGCCGCGCGTGAACCAGCGCCCGCGCACCCGTGCACCGCGCGTGAACCAGTGCATTTTTTCTGCTTTCAGCAGGAATCGAACTGGGGGAAGTCCTGTGAGTGTCAAAACCTTTGACCACTACACCAAAGTTCATTTGTGTTATATTCTAGTAACTATAATATTTAATATATTCTTATGTTATGCTTTCAATTTTTTATACATATTTGATTTAAGTTATAATTATCTAAATACAATATATAAAATAATAAAAAATAATATATATAATAAACGTATTGTATTCTAGATTTTTAAAAATTGTCGTATCGCCGTATCCGTATCGTATCCGATACGATACCCGTACCCGTATCCATGCAACATAGCTTTTCAGACTATGTGGCATCATGTGTTTTCAGGATCTACTATGGCACATCACGGATTGGTGGTTGTGTGGCCTCTTATACCATAGTATATAGGAATTCGTATCCTCGAGCTAACTCATATTTTGAGTTAAGATAACGGCCGTCCGATTTAAATTCACACGAATATTAAAGAATTCCTTGTGCTACAGGTGTGGGCAGTATTGACTCGGATTTTAATCGAATATTAACTCAAACGGTGCATTAATGCAGATTCATAGTATAGGACCTTAATCAATTTTTTTCTCTTTGTTCATCATTTTTCTTTACAATAAGAGATTAGACAAACTCCTTTCCTGCATTCATTTACAGACAGAGAAATGCATGTACACAGAAGAGATGTTTTAGAAATGAAAGAAATGACTTATAAAAATATTAGAGATGCATTATAACATGAAGACATAGATCGATAACGTGAAAAAATTTGTATTTCTTTCATCACACACGTATCACATAGTAAAAACGTGTACAATTGTTCGAGCATTCATATACGCGCGTCCGAAAATGCGCTACAACATTCATACACGGTTTTTAATAAAAAAAACGTGTACAATTTGGTCCAATTGTACACAGTTTTTTAATAATGAACCGTGTGTATAAATGTTGGAGCACATTTATACACGGTTCTTTATTGAAAACTGTGTATGAATGTTGGAGCAAAGTTTCGAAATAGTGTTTTTTGCTTTGGACACGGATTTAATGAAAATTTGGAGAAAACGTGATTATTGTGCAGTGTATGCTTAGCGTTTTTGTAATAGTGATATTTTATTCTTCTGAGCCGCAACACTGGATCTAACACAAATTCGGATAGAGAAAATCAAGCACTGTTACAATTGGATTTACAATTCGCAAGTTGCAAATTACGCCGAAATTTTTATCTATAACATAAAAATTAAAAAAATTAAAATCAAAATTTCACCCATATCATCAGTTTCCTAAAATTTCGAAATATACTATGAACGGTAATAAAGTCAGTAGGCCAGACTCGACCCACCTGTCAAGCAACTTAGCGGGTCAAAGCTGGTCTCTACTCAAAAACATTATGATGCGGAGCATATTGAAGAAATATTTAATTTAGATTCGGACGTAAACGATGGCGACTGTATGAGTTTTATTAAAGAGTCAAAATAGTAATAAGAGTTTCATTAATTTACTAAATTAGATTTAATATCATTTCTTGTTTTGCATTCAAAGAGAGCATTTATCTCTCTTTTTATTTTATTTTAAATATGTATGTAAACCTCTCTGTTGAGCAGTGAATGATAGAGTGAATGATATAGAAAGTTTTATTTGTTGTTTACTTTGAGACTTCATCTTTTATACTCTTCTTTATTACTACTTAATTGGTATGTGAGTTTAACAGACAAGATCGTAATGAAACCGCTTTGCATCACATTATTAGCTGGTCTCTATCCACGGACACAAAAAACTATTTAAATCAGTTTCATAATAATCATATTATCTATTTTAACAAAGTTTATAGTACCTATTCAGTTAGATTTAAAGAAAATATAAACCAAATTTGTAAATAGAGATTTTTTTACTACTAGCAGAATTCTGTTTTTATTACCCATAAAAAAAAAATATCCTTCCAAGTTACCAGTTGCTGAGTCTGATTTGTAGATTGACTTAGAAAGGAAAAATCAAATTAAATACTTGCTAATGACCACATAATAAACAGCAGTCCTTTGATGAAATAATGTATTTATGCTGTTAGCGGAAGAGGACACCATGATGCTGTAGCAACAAAGAAGGCCTATGAATGGGACAGATATCCTCCCAGGTACCTGACTCAAGCAAATTGCAACGGTCGGCTCAGATTAATTCTATCTGGACCAAACTCAATCCGGTGCCTATTGAGACTGTAGGAGTCTGTTTTGAGATTCGTGTCATGTTAGATGGGTCGTCCGATCGTAATTTGCTTGAGTCAGTTAACCTGAGGTGATATGAATTCCCATGAATAATGATACAGAGAACGGGCCCTTGCTTTCAATAAGCAACAAAGAACTGCATGTGCGTGTTTCATCAAAGAATACTGCTCGCTAGTACTCAAATTATTGATGCTCGGGTCCCTCTCTGCTAGACTGCTAGTACTCAAATTCAAAAAGGTGTGTAGATTGATTGTGTATTTTCCGTGTAATTTGAATATCATTCCATATTTCACCAAATACCATTAAATATACACCGTAAAAAATTTAAGTCATTTGATGAACGGTAAAATTTGTATCAAATTTGTACAGGGAAGCTGGAAAAGCAAAAGGAGGAGAGAGAGAGTTGAGAAAAAAAATCTAAAAAGGAGAATAAAATATTTTTGTTTTGTGAGACCCAAGTATCATTGTTACCGTAGAATATACTGTAGCAAGACTTATGAGAATTATATATATATAATATAGATGTCCCCCAAAATTAATACTACTTTTTTATCTCATATATTTTTTATAGAAGACCCCTGTGCTTTACATATTATAAAATAGTCAATCATACACCACAATTATTCATACACACACCTTGAAACAATTATTATTATTTACATTGTTATGAAATTTGGTACTGAAAAATCCTAAATTCATATATCTTTATAATATAGTAAACTTATCGTATAAAAAAAATAAAATGGTGGGATGCTATATTTTCTCTCCAACAAAAAATAAGTACTTTTAGTGGATCATATCTTAAAAAAATAAGCACTTATCAAGAAATTCTTGTTCTCTGTTCTGTGAGCCAAACCATTTCATCCACTAGTTCCTAATCGGCTCAATAGTCAATAGACTTACAGCCACCTCTTTTTCTTCTCATAATCTCTCACCTTGCTTCCCAACCTCCTATCTCTCTTTTTTTTTTTTTGAAAATACTTGGTAGTAGCTACCAAGCTCCAACCTCCTATCTCTCTCTCTCTCTCTCTCATTGTACTCCAATGGCAGAGGCATTGGCACTAGCAGGAGCAAGCTGGGGGATGTCCATCGCAGGATGGGTGGCATCTCCAATCATTAGCAAACTCCTCAACCAGGGCTTCTCCTACCTCGAGATGGACGTGGCTGCTCGGATTGAAACGTTGGAGGTCACCATCCTTCCCCAATTCCAGGAAGTGATCGACGTGGCTGAGAAGCACGGCTCCAAGAGCAACTTGGAGAAGTGGCTGAGACGACTCAAGGATGCCATGTATGAGGCGGAGGATGCAATCGACTTTTACAAGTCCCGACTTCTCCAACAAAAGGTACTTTCCTCAACCAGTAAATTAGAGTACGTGTTATTATTAAAAAAAAATTTAATATTTACAAATGGAATATAGTAAAAAATAAATAAATAAATATATATATATATATATATATATAGAGTAAGGCTACGGTGCTTTGCAAAGCAAACCGGCCACGGTGCTTCGGGCCATTTTTTGGATTTTGAAAATCCAAACAACCCATCCGAACCGTTCAACATGTTCTAAATATTGAAATGTGCTTGGAGACCAAATTTTACATTTTTTGGAATTTTTTTACTATTTATTAAGCCACTTTGAAAATCGCTGATCCAACGGTGAACAGTAAAAACAGTAAAATTTTCTGGACCACCAGATCAGACACTTTCAAAGTGGCTTAATAAATAGTAAAAAAATTCCAAAAAATGTAAAATTTGGTCTCCAAGCACATTTCAATATTTAGAACATGTTGAACGGTTCGGATGGGTTGTTTGAATTTTCAAAATCCAAAAAATGGCCCGAAGCACCGTGGCCGGTTTTGCTTTGCAAAGCACCGTAGCCTTACTCTATATATATATATATATATATATATATATATATATATGGAGTATGGCTAAATTGCTGCCGGCAGCATTTCGGTGAGGTGCTGCCAGGGGCAATTCGGTCATTTCCGGTGTTCAAACAACAAATCCGAACCGTTCAACGTGTTCTAAATATTAAAATCTACTTGGAGACCAAATTTTACATTTTTTGGAATTTTTTTACTATTTATTAAGCCACTTTGAAAATTCCAGATCACATGGTCCAGAATTTGTTGCACTGTTCACCCGGATCACCCGGATCAGCCAACCTGCGTACTGTTATCTTTATTGACCCGGTTAGGGATGATGTTATAAATTCTTTTCTAAAGAAGATAGAAAAGTTCTCAAAACTTCGTGTACTGGAATTCTGCGATTGCACCATTAAAAAACTTCCAAACTCTGTGGGAGAATTAGTGCTTTTACGCTACTTGGGTCTTTCTCTAACAAAAGTAGCGGAGTTACCAACATCAGTACAAAAACTTTACAACTTGCAAACATTAAGGCTGAGTTCCCAGATATATCCTTTACCAAGAGGCCTAAACAAACTTGTCAATTTACGACACTTAGAATGTTTTTGGGGTGAGGAAACCTCAAAACTCCCTGAAATAGGCAAATTAAGCTCACTTCAAAACTTGGAGCGGTTCAGGTTGAAGAGTGAGAAAGGGTTTGAAATTTCACAACTGAAGCACCTGAATGAGATCAGACGATCGTTGACAATTCTTGATTTGAAGAATATAAAAAATAGGGGGGAAGCCACCGAAGCCCATCTGAAGGATAAGAAACATCTTCAGCATCTTTCACTTGAATGGGGTCATGATGATGCTATGGATGGAAACTTGAACACACACTTGGAAGTCCTTGAGGGCCTTGAACCACATTCAAATCTAAAAAAATTAGAAATTGATGGCTACAAGTCACCGATGCTACCTTCTTGGATATTTCAACAAGGATCCCATGATAATTTGGTATCTCTGCAACTGAATGAATGTCCTTCCTTGGAAGTCCTTCCACCTATCAGCACCTTGTTTCCATGTTTGGGTACAATAATCATAGAAAAACTCCCCAAGATAACAAAACTCCCTCTGTTTCCCTCGAGCCTTAAGGAACTAAAAATAAGAGAGTGTGGGTCTCTTGTGTTCATCTCTGAGGAAGAACTGCAAAAAGGTGACTTTGAAGCGAGGCTTCTGAAGGAAATGCAAGATTGTCAATTTAAATTTATTCTTGAAACCATACCGGATACAAAGTATCATGCAAAAAGAAAATTATTGATTGAGTGCTCAGAGCTATGTAGTTTAATGGAAAGGGAGAGCCATGGCAAAGTAAATGATATGAGAGAGCTTGCCATGAACATAGAAAGAGCTGAGATAACCGGTGACGGTATCTGGGAGGCACATCTCCAATTAATAAAACTGAGAATGGAGTATATTTATAGCAAGAAAGAGAAGTACCCTTTGATCGTACCATCAGGCCTTGAAATATTGAGCATTTCTTCCTGTTACATTACTGACGAGGCTTTAATGCATTGCCTTGCACAGCTCACTTGCCTCAAGTCCCTCCATTTGTATGGCATAAGAACAATCACAGTCCTCCCTCCAAAGGAGGTCTTATGTCAACTGGTGGTGCTCAATCAACTAAGTATTGGTAGGTGTGACTACTTAATTTCTCTTGGAGGTCTACATGCTCTTGTCTCAATAAAACACCTATCCATACAGGACTGCCCTTGCTTAGAGATTCCAGGAGAAGGGGGCAGGGGCACTCTTCCATCTTCACTGGAATCTGTAGAAATCAGCGACTGTTATTCTATTAGACACTTTCAAGTTATAGATTTGCAGTCACTTTCTCATGCCACTTTCAGTAACTGTGAACAACTAAAATCAATAAATCTTTCATCACTAAAAAAACTAGAGATAAGTAGCTGTCGTGAGCTCGAACTGATTTACTCAGACACACCGGTCTTAGAGAGGCTGAAAGTTGAGAAATGCTTCGCCTTGCAGAAAAACTTCTCCAGTTGTAATATGGCATGGGCATCCTTGAAGGAGATTGAAATTAACAGCTTTAGCATGCTTGGTGAGTTGCCCTCGAGGGGTGAACTGGTTAATTTGGAGATTTTGAGAATTAGTGGATCAAACGAAGCATTCTTCAACGAAGATGAATTTGGGTGCCTCACCTCACTGCATGACTTATGCCTAAATGATTGTAAGGTTCAAGCTTTGCCATGTTCTATGAAGAACCTCTCCTCACTGAGAAGTATAGAATTGTTGAATTGTCACGAGTTGCTATCATTGCCTGACATGCCTGAGACCATGCAATACCTCTTCTTGGCAAACTGCCCTGCTATTGCATCGCTTCCAGTTTTGCCAAAGTCTCTGCTATATCTAGGAATATATAATTGCCCTATATTGAGTAAACGATGCCAAGAACCCAATGGGGAGGATTGGCCAAAGATTTCCCACGTCCAGGAGATAGAGATTGACTGACTGAAGCATTGGTAACATCGGTACGTTTTGTCATTAATATAATTGTTCTAGAAAAATTCATGTTTGTCCCATTCATTTGTTAGTTTGCTGATATGTTTTCCTTAACAGAAACTCGAGTTTTGATCTTTTTGGAGCAAATCTTAGATGGATGGAGTTAATTATAGATGGAGTAATAATTGATTGACTTCACTCTGGTAATTTATCTTAAATGTGCCTTTTATATATTTTAATCTGGACATACAACTCCAAAGATATTTACGGGCGACCATAAGTTATACAGTACACTGTTAGTTTCTTCATCTAAATTTGTTATCTACCTTGTAGATTTGCTATTTGAGATGAAGATTCACCGGTAACAAGGATTAGTCAAAGATTTACCGGTTGTGCTGGCATGGGGACATATAGTATGAAGTCATGGTTCAAAAAATCGGCCGATTCCGACTCGGAATAGTCGGAATCGGACGGGACAGAGTTTTACCCGATTCTGACGCCTGTGCGAGTTTCTCAGAAAAACTCGGATGAACAGTGCCGAATCGGCCGAGTTTCCGAATTTTCCTGCCGAGTCAGCCAAGTCAGCCGAGTTTTGTCCGATTCTCACTAACCTGTGCGAGTTTTGTCCGATTCTCGTAGGCTGAATTGTGCTGAGGAAAAGAGAAGAGGTCAGCCGACTGAGGAGAAGAGAAGAGGAGAGAGCGGGGCATGGCTTCTCGCCGAAGCAAAAAGAAGAGGGAAAAATCCCTTCTCCTCTCTTCTCCATGAAGGAGTAATGGAGAGCACAAGAAGAATCGGTGGGGTGTGCTAGTAAGCGGAAGAGAAACAGAGAAAGGGAGCTCGGCTCCTCTGCGTGGAAAGGAGAAAGAGATGGAACGGGAAGAGGAAAAGAGAAGAAAGGAAGAGAAATGGAGGGGAATGTGATGGACCCGAAAATTCCATTCAATTGGGTTAATTCAGCACATGAATTCAAATCACAGCTTTGAGATCCGTGCTAGCTGTGATCCGACGGAATAAGAAAGGATTTTGAAAGAAATCAATATATTTGAGTGTGGACCCGAACCCTTCAATTAAATTTGGTTAATTTCATTTCTTCTTCAAGACTTTGAGATTTGTACGGCTGGTATTTGATTGGTTAATATACTTCCTAAATTATGTGAGTGTAATATTGTCTTAATTAACATAATTTTTTTACAAATTATTTTTATCAATTTTTTTCTATTTTTTGGCTACAAAACAAGGCTTCTGCCAAAAATAACCGAGTTACCGATCCGATTCTTCCGATTCCGGCCGATTCATCCGATTCTGACTCGGCGGTCAAAAATCCGATTCCGATTCCGATTCCGAGTTTTTGAACCATGGTATGAACTGCCAAGTTATAAATGACCGTGAACTTAGATCAATGCTATTCACGTGCATGGTAAGCATTTTAAATAATTTTGAATTAAATGGAAGTACAAAAAAATTTATAGTTCTGTAACAATGAATTTTTTATTGATACATTTTACATGCTCTACGTGCTATATATATATAAAGAGTGCTGCTTGGGGCATCAAATTGACAGTCAGGAACGGGTGGAGGTCGATAGGCAAGATAGTTTTGCACACATGCGCCGGAAGCATGAAGTACGCTGCATTCGTGTAACACCCGGTAATTTTTATAAATATTCTAATATTTATTTGGACTTATTTATGATATTGGAAAATATGAAGGTCTAAATATAAAAATGCAAAACTCTATAAAAAAAAGAACTACCGTGGCATTCGAGCCATGTGGCTCCGTGCATGTAAATTTATGACCGCCATCATTTTTTTTAAAAAGCTTCCCTATCTCTTTTAATTGATTAAGAAAAGAAATAAAAAGGTGAAAAATGAAAACTGAAACCGAAAGAGATGAGAGAAAATGAAAATAAATAGTTTGGTAAAAGATTTAGATATTGATTAGTATTCAATTTCATATATGATTGGAATTATGACTACGTCGTATTGATTCTGAACAGTTCTTGCAGTTCTATTTGGATTTCTGAGTTGATCGCTATCAGGTAACCGGACTTCTCTATAATCTGTGTTTTTATTTTGTTTGGTTGAATTGGATTTTGAATTGGGTGTTGGATTATGAGGGCATATTTAATGTGATAGCGGGTCTGAGGTTCAAATTTGATTGTGAACTGATGAGATTGTGTGTACTGTGAATGTGGGAATTGTCTGTGGCAGACATTTCAAATGTGTGAATACTGTGTGACTTGTTTTACTGATAATCTAGACCCAGGTGCTATCATCGTTAAATATGCAGGCATAATTTGATTTGAATTTTGTGTGGATTAATCCAGTCTGTTTGAATGGTTGTTTAAATAAGCCAATTATAGAGAAGCGCGTCGTTAAATAACCGGTTACTGAGCTTTGTAGCTTATTCCGTATTGTTTCTATTTGTTATTTTTGTTGCGACGTAGGTTGACGGGACGAAGGATGGATGCGAGGGTGCCTCTCTTGTCGCGTGCGCCGGCCCGGCGGCGGGGTCGTGACAATTCGAGCCGAGGATGCAAAGAACATGTTGTCCCTTCATCGGCCTCCTCAGAGGTGACTGGATGCTGCAACTAACATAGACCCGCATCCCTGTCAGACAGATTTTGGACAGGTATAATATTCATAACAATTGAAATTTAAATTCAAATCACAATTTTGTGTTAAACCAAATGTATTTTCAATTTGGTCACGCAAGACAAACACGCGGCGGATTTTCACATACCAATCGAGCCTTCACATTTGGGTTTGCCACCCGACATGGATCTGAGGCTGTCATCACAACAGGTCAAGAGGAGGCCAAGAAAGTATCGCCGAGAAGACATAGGAGGCCTCGCGTTAAATATACACCTGGCCAGCTAGGGTTGTTTATTTTTTTTTTTTTTTTGCTTACATGTTTTCTGATTTACTTTTTATGTATCATTTTTTCTATTGATCGAGTTCTCTAAAAACGACGCCACATATTAGAATTGTTCATCTAAGTTTATTCTCTGCCTTGTAAATTTTGGTAGGTTCCTTGATCAATGTTTTTACCACATGTTAGTATTGCTGATTTGCTGTTCAACATTTTTAATCGAAAATTTGCTGTGCTTTATAGAAACTCAAGAAGTCTGATATTATTTCTTTCTCAACATATGTAATTTACCGAGAATTTTTACATGTCATAGGAAATTTTGGTACTAACTTTATAGATGCATCTGACCTTAACAAACAAGTTCTTACATGCAATATATATTACAAATTTACAATTATTTATATTAACTAAGTTTTATATAAAGCAAAACCCGTATATAAAATACCGTATTTATGAAAAACAAATTTATGACAATTTAGGCTCAGCAAATAAACATTACATAATGAACTGAGTTGGGTTAATTCGGACCTCTGCCAGACACCACTACAAAAATGTTAATCATACACGGTATATCATACACAATGCGATAAAAATCCAAATTAACAGTGTAAACGGAGGAGGCATTTGCGCGAAAATGAGCTCAACCATACACAAACAATTATTTTCGTAAGAAATGCAAAAATAAAATAATATATTGTTTAATATTGAGTAAATAACATTTTTTTTGTTTCATGAGTTACTTGAGTATCCAAATATATTGTTTAATATTGAGTAAAATAATATATTGCTCAACCATACACTTTTAATATACCTTTCAGAAAGTTACTTGAGTATTCTGGTACAAAATTAGCTTCTGTGCCAGCCAAAGATTTACTGGTAACGGTACAATTTCTATTCCTCAAAGGGAACTAATCCTGTAGTCAAATAGAAAAACTGTGAATTAATTGATGTGGTTGCTGCATTCTAGGTGATCACCACAAAAGTATGATCTTACAATAAACTTAAAAATCGCTCACCCAAATAGAACCTATTATCTTTCTTTTTTTCTTTTAAAAGTTGAAACATTATTTCGTTATGTTGTTATCAACAAGTAAGTTTGGGCTTGGTTTTTGGGTTTGATAATGTACTGTGTTGTTTGCATGCTTTAGTAAATTTCTTTCTCATAATGCCTTTGTCTTGTCCAAATATAAAATGTATTGATTTGGATAATTATAGGATGTACCTTGTATTTTATTTAGCCAGAAGATTGTCCCCTCCATAACGGAACCCTGCTTTAATCTATCTAAGGCCCACTGTTGTTCCTTTCTTATATAAAATTGGGCCCAACCAATTCCCCAAGCAGCCCAATTACTCTTCGTGCGTTTATGTGGGCCTGAATATTTAGAATTTTGTTGGGTCAACTATTATTATTTATAAATTTTCTATTTAATTGATCTGAAATTCTGAATTTCAACACAGCCTACATTACACAACTCCTTTCCAAATAAAAAAAAAAAACAAAGACTGTTACAAATAATTAGCACGTACGCTTTTAGCTAAAGTAGAAAGTTTTAACTCAATTTAATATAAAAAAAGGTAAAATTGTTTCTATTTGATTCTTTTAAAAGATTTGGTACATTGAACAAAATTGGTATATACAATTATATAATATTTTATATTTGACGACTAAACATAATATTTTGGTAAGTCCCACAATGAAATTAAATAGAGTTATCCTTGTCAAAATCTATAAATATCCTACTTGATGTCTCTCAAGACACTCCACACTTTCTCATACAAATATCAATATGCTTTTAAAAAATAATTATGTTAGAAGTCTTTTATGGATACAATTTAGCATGGATGGTCTAGGAATTCAATATTTTTCAGGTTCTCCATTTCTAGGAAGGTATTATGATATTTTATATTTTTTTTCTTTTCATTATTCTTAGTTTTATTATTCTTTACTATATTAAAATATAAATTGGAGATGATGTATATTTTTTTTAAATTCCACATTTATAAGATCTATGTAAAAGACATTTTATAGTGCTTGTGTATCATGTTATTGTTTCAATTCACACTATATTTTATAATCGTCAAAAAAATTAAGAAAACCTTTCACAATCACTTTTTGCGGATCATGGAAAATCATGTCGCAATTATAATTAACAGTACAATAAATGTATCAACGTTCATGTATCTCGTAAATGTTTGTCTATTTTGAAAAAAAAAATATAAATAACTTGATTTTTTTTTAATTTAGATTGGGAAGACTCTACTAACTGTACTTGAAAGCAAGGATAACTCTGAAAAAGAACGAACCGGCATCGAATATTTCTTCATCAACAGAAACATACTGAGAAATTCTCACACGACCACTAAATAAAATTGATTTGTACTAGTAATTTTTTTTTGTAATGTATATATATGATGAAAAAGATTAATTTGTTTAAGTAGTTGTCATGTTTAACTTGTGTGCTTTTTTTTTCTTTCTTTTCACTCTATGCAAGCATCAAGTCTAATGGAATTTATTTTGTTATTGCTTTATTTTTTTACTAGATTATTTCACCAAATTCATTCATGATTTCCAAAAATTACAAGTAGCCTGAAGGAAAAGAAAGAGATAGAAGTATTAAATGCGATTTTTAAAAATCCTGTGTTTCAATTCTTCAAAGGGTTAAATCACTGCCTTTCAAAGCACTTGAGAAGGAATTCACATCCCCTCAGGTTACCGGACTAAGTACAATTGAATCGGACGGCCCAAAATTAGTTTTTTTAATTGGCATGAATCTCAAAGCATAAATAATACTGCTCCCTACGCCATCCTGAGCAAGCACCGGCTGAGTGTAAATCTGGACAGTCCGTTTCAATTGTGTCAAGTCAGGTACCTTGGAGGATACGGATCCTTGAGAAGGAACAAAAAGAAAAGGAAAACATGGATTGTAAAATATTGAATAAATATCATTCCTTTCTCTCAAAAGTATCTAGGTTTAGATCAAAATAAAAAATTTCCATGAAAAATATCTTTTGTGAAGGTACAACTCTGAAACAAGTAACAATACTGTTGACTAAACTGAATTAGATCATTTACTGTGCTAATTGGGACAAATTCATGTCGCTTTCCATCATCTCCAAAGTCTTTATTATTATTTTTTTTTGAAAGGCTAAAAGTCCATTTCATTTATGAAATGGTTAATTACATGTACGTACCAGTTGTCAACCAGGGGAACAATTCTCTGGATTCTTGTCTCACAAAAGCATATAAAACATTCACAAAACAACCAAGGAATTAAATAACAGATTATCCAGCTTCTAAATATAGCTAAATTTCAAAAGTAAACTAAATTTGTTAGTACTAAGCCGCTAAGTAATTGGCTGAGAATAAAGCTAAGGACAAAAAATTCAGAAAGGGCTTGTTCTTTCATTCATCGTTGGTATCAGCATTAGTTGGAGGCAGGTACAACACTACCTCCAAGCCAGAGCACCACCTCCAAGCCAGAGAGCATACAGTCTAGTGGTATAGCATCTTCAATAAGTAACATCCATCATTATGATGCTTCCTTAGCTTTGTTCTTCACATTACCTATCCAATAACTAACCATAGTTTTAATTAATATATAGAGTGAGGCTATGGTACTATGTATAGCACGGATTGGGTCCGTGCTACGGCTCAATATTTGAGTTTTCAAAATTCTAACGGTCGATCCGAACCGTTCAACATGATTATAAAATGAATATGTACTTGCAAACCAAAATTTTATATTTTTTCAATTTTTTTTACTATTTTTTTAGATAGGTAGAAAATCACTGTTTTTGGATGGTCCAGAATTTTCAGATCAAGTGATTTTCGACCTATCTAAAAAAATTAAAAAAAAATCAAAAAAATGTAAAATTTGGTTTGCAAGTACATATTCATTTTATAATCATGTTGAACGGTTCTGATCGACCGTTAGAATTTTGAAAACTCAAATATTGAGCCGTAGCACGGACCCAACCATGCTATGCATAGTACCGTAGCCTCACTCTAATATATATATATAGGATCCAAGATCTTTATTTCTCTGTGTACGGCAACGACATTAAATAATAATAATAAAAATACAAAGACACTGCCCCATTTTATCATCAAGAGAAAAGGAAGATATTTTTGAATTGTCTTCTGCAATATCTAGTCAACACTCAACACAACTGCATTAAAAAATTGTCATGTTGAAACACTGCATTAATTCAATATAGAGCAGTGACCAAATTCAGAATATTATAAACTTCAATGTTTTTTTCCTGAGAGTACTCTGGAGTACAATAGAAAAGTGATAATGATAATATGTGTGAAATTGTGAATTTAATTTTTACCGATAAAAAAATAACAAACATGTTTTTTTCCTGAGGTCATCTCAATGCAATAATCATGCTTAATTAAATTAAGGTAGTCAAATATAAGAACACTACATCATTAATTCCATGCATGCTTATCTGCATGGAAGAAAAAAAAAAGATAAAACCAACAAGCCAACAACCTAAAAGCACTGATTCTATTTTTATATGTGCACTCTTAATACATGCTATTTACACCTTGTTCGGATAGAAAGTAGAGAAGGGAAGGAAAGTGAAGAATAGAAGCGAATGGAATGAAATAGAAAGGAAGATTAACATATTTAATTTTTTTGTATTTGGAATAAGGGAAAATAATTTTTTTTCGTCTTATATCTTATTTGGTTGATTAAAATTTAGAAGGTGGCTGTTGTAGGTTTGTGACAAATAAACTTGGATAAGATTATATAGATAAGATATAGGATAGGGCATTTGTGTCATTTTTTTTTAATTATTTGCAACAAATTTATTTCTATCTGTTACACTCCAAATTGGGACGAAAATTGATTCTATTAATTATAATTATGCAAGGTTGAACCTTTCACCTCGTGTACCCTTCACTTCTGACATAATTTCGTCAACCAAACACGATTAAAAAAAAAATTATTTTCTTTCCATTCCCTCGATCCCTTATGCTTCTCTCCATCCAAATAAGGTGTTAATTACCACGTTGTAGCTATATTGTAACGATGAATTAAAAAACAAATATCTAGTTATGATTAACAGCCTATTTAAGTTTATTTTTATTTGTTAAAAGAAATATGGACGTCAAGCGGTCAAGCCTCCAGATTTCATTAATTAATATGGACATTAAAAATGTCAGAAATTTATAAAAGAGATCAAAATCAAAGAAATAAAAAACAGACAAGAAAAAAATAAAGCAAAGAAGAAAAAAGCAACAATAGAAATAAAAAAAAAAACATGCTGCCTTAATTACCTGTTTTATAAAAGATCATTTGTTATTAAATGAATTTGGGTACGAACTTCATTGGACGGTTTCATAATATTATACTAATCATTTTATATTGAATGATCCAAATATAAGTTAGTGCGTTACAGACATAAAAGAAACATTAAAACAAAATTTACAATCAGATTGATCGGAGACTATATATATTATCTGAAATGAGCAAATAGAATTCGTCAAAAATTATCCAATTAATTTGGTACAATTTGAGATGATGCCAATTACCAAGTGATGGAATTAACAGCATGTGGGAATTGGGATGGAATTAATAATGTCACAATTACAATTATAATTATAATCCAGCAGTAGCAATTTTACACTTTGATTAGGAATTTAGGATAATGATAAGATTAGTTATCTTATCTCTCTACAGGTCACTGCTACTTTAAGACAGATCTGATCTTCTACGGCGATAAGTTTATAGCCACACAATCATGCAAGGAGTTTGCTGCCAGCTTTCACAAAAGCATAGTGATAACTTTAGAATTCAGAAATAATTCGGCAAGCTTTATAATTGATTATTCGAATGTACTGAAAACGAATAATTTATTTGAGAATATATTATAATTATGTTCAGAAAAAGAAACAAAAACCTACTAAGAATTTACAAAAATATAAACAAGTCAAAAAGATTTAGACAATAATGATATCTTTTATTTGCCAATGACTTACAAAATAAGAAGAAAAATAATACATGTTGTAATTTAGGGACCAACTTTTATTGAATTTTATTTCTACATGACCCATGACATCTAATTCATCTGAGCATATGCTGCAGAGAATCACAGCTCTGAGCTCTTGGATAATTACTGGATAAATAATTCAAAAATTACAGAGTAATACTATTACAGATTCACCGTACGTACAAACTTTAGAGGCAATAATTTAATGTTGTTGTCTCTATGCACGTTAGGGGTGCACAAAAAGTTCATGACTTGAAACTCAGTTTGAAATTAATTCGGATTCAACTCACTAATAACTCGAGTTGAAACTGACTCGAGTTAATTGACTGGGTTGATTTATGAGTCGAATCCAAGTTACCTCTAACTCGGTTCGGAATCAACTCGGTTGGACTCACACCAAACCTTAATCCATATATTTCTAATTTTTGCGTCCCCAAACCTTATACATGTTTCTCACAATATTGGATAATTTGATAAATTATGTACTATTTCTTTTGTTTTGTTAATCTATTTGACTGTATTGTTTTGTTAGACTTTATTTGTTTATAATTTTTAATTATGTACTATTTTGGTCATTGTCTAATTATGTACTGCCTTTCATTGTGTATTATTTTGGTAAACTATGTAATATTTTTTTGTTAGAATTAAATTAAATTGTCTCACTATGTACTATATTATGAGTCACGAGTCGACTCGCTTCGACTCTAGTTGCTCGCGAGTTGATTCCAAATTAGCATTTCTAATTCGGAACTGAATTAGCAACTCGGACTCAACTCAGCTCATGAGTTCGCGAGTTGAATCCAAGTTGTCCTCAACTCAGACTCAACTCAGCTCATGAGCAGCCCTAATGCACATGAATCACATTCATCTCCTCTCTCTCTCCAGAGGCAATAATATAAAATTGGTAAATTTCATTTATATCCTTGTCTGTCACCTCTTCAAACAGCACAAATGGTTCCCATGATACAACCTAAAAGCACTGATTCTATTTTTATATGTGCACTCTTAATAGATGCTATTTACACCTTGTTTGGATAGAAAGTAAGAGAAAGGGAAAGGAAATGAAAAATAGAAGGGAATTGAATAAAATAAAAAGGAAGATTAACATATTTAATCTCTCTGTGTTTGGATGATTAATAAGGGAAAATGAATTTTATTTTTCTTTTCATCTTATTTCTTATTTGGTTGATTAAAATTTAGAAGGTTAATGAGAAATTTAGTGACTGTTGTAGGTTTGTGACAAATAAATTTGGACAAGATTATATAGATAACATATAAGATAGGGCATTTGTGTCATTTTTTTAAAATTATCTGCAAGAAATTTCTTTCCATCCATTACACTCCAAATTGGAAGGAAAATTGATTATATTTATTATATTTATTATATTTATTATAATTATGCAAGGTTGAACCATTCACCTCGTGTACCCTTCAATTCTGACATAATTTTGTCAACCAAACACGATTCGAGAAAAAAAATTCTTTTCTTTCCATTCCCTCGATCCCTTCTGCTACTCTCCATCCAAATAAGGTGTTAATTACCACCTTGTAACGATGAATTAAAAAACAAATATCTAGTTATGATTAACAGCCTATTTAAGTTTATTTTTATTTGTTAAAAGAAATATGAACGTCAAGCGGTCAAGCCTCCAGATTTCATTAATTAATATGGACATTAAAAATGTCAAAAATTTATAAAAGATCAAAATCAAAGAAATAAAAAACAGACAAGAAAAAAATAAAGCAAAGAAGAAAAAAGCAACAATAGAAATAAAAAAAAAAAAAACATGCAGCCTTACCTGTTTTATAAAAGATCATTTGTTATTACATGAAATTGGGTACGAACTTCAATGGACGGTTTCATAATATTATACTAATCATTTTGTATTAATTGATCCAAATATAAGTTAGTGCGTTACAGACATATAAGAAACATTAAAACAAAATTTATAATCAGATTGATCTGAGACTATATATATTATCTGAAATGAGCAAATAGAATTTGTCAAATTAAAATTATCCAATTAAATTGGTACAATTTGAGATGATGCCAACAACCAAGTGATGGAATTAACAGCATGTGGGAATTGGGATGGAATAATATTGTCACAATTACAATTATAATTATAATCCAGCAGTAGCAATTTTACACTTTGATTAGGAATTTAGGATAATTATAAGATTAGTTATCTTATCTCTCTACAGGTCACTGCTACTTTAAGATAGATCTGATCTTCTATGGCGCTAAGTTTATAGCCACACAATCATGCAAGGAGTTTGCTGCCAGCTTTCACAAAAGCATAGTGATAACTTTAGAATTCAGAAATAATTCGACAAGCTTTATAATTGATTATTCGAATGTACTGAAAACGAATAATTTATTTGAGACTATATTATAATTATATTCAGAAAAAGGAACAAAAACCTACTAAGAATTTACAAAAATATAAACAAGTCAAAAAGATTTAGACAATAATGATATCTTTTATTTGCCAATGACTTACAAAATAAGAAGAAAAATAATACATGTTGTAATACTATTACAGATTCACCGTACGTACAAACTTTAGAGGCAATACTTTAATGTTGTTGTCTCTATGCACATGAATCACATTCTTCTCCTCTCTCTCTCTCTCTCTCTCTCTCTCTTTTTTTTTTGAAAATGCTCTCTCTCTCTCTCTCTCTCTCTCTCTTTAGAGGCAATAATATAAAATTGGTAAATTTCATTTATATCCTTGTCTGTCACCTCTTCAAACAGCACAAATGAGTTCATTTTTTATCATAAGCTTGTAATCACACCTATTTTTGATAAAAAGTCCGGAGACATATCATTAAAAGTGAAAATATATTACTGGAGAGTTGCAGTACTAATAACAGCATGCATGTACAGAAAATAAATCTGGTATGTGCCTAAATTGCATACCAGGACGTAGCAGTGAACTTAAACCCACCCACTCACTCTAACATTATTTTCAATTTTACAGTCCATAATATTCATGTAATTGAAAAAAATAAAACTTATGATATTAATCAGATTGACATGCTGAATACAATGGTGTTGCCGATCTGTTCCGAGCTTAACTTCGTCAAGAAAAAGAAGATGGAAGGTTTTTTAGTTCAGCCGAAAATTGAATAGAAGAACGAAGAACCCTAGCTGTAGGGGTTTTGAAATGCGGATGCTCAATCCTCCTTTTCTATCGAATTATTAAAAAAAATATTGGATCAAACTCATTTAATTACAATTAGATTAAAGCAAATCTACATGATATCACATTCGCACCATTCATACATAACAAATCCTTTCTGTAGCATTCAATTATCATTTGTAACATGCATGAAAGATTAGATTAGAGCAAGTTATAGATTAGAATAGTAAATACAAGAACTAGACCAGTTTTGGAGTATAGGGATCTACTTATCTATGACTTGAAGAACTTTTAACAATTTTGATATGCCAACCTTCTAATCACTTGAATTCGCAACCCCTGCATTAACGTACCATTTGAGTTAATTTTTTCAGCCGTGCAATCAGAATTTGGACCAATCCGGTCCATACCTATAACGCACGGGATCCTTTGATATTAGTGAGAATTTAAATCGGACGGTCCAGATCTTAACTCAAAATTTGAGTTAACTCAAGAGGATACAAATTCCAATTGGGAGCTCATTGGAGCCAATTGGTGTTTAGAAATGCGGAAGCTCAATTCTCCTTTTCTACCGAATTATTAAAAAAAATTATCCTATTATGACTTGATGAAATGTGATATCAATATTCTCCTTTTCTACTGAATTTAAAAAAAATTATATTGAGTCAAATCCAATTTTGACTCGATTAAATGTGGCAGCTATATTCTCCTTTTCTACCAATTTAAAAAAAAAAAAATTGGATCGGTACCATTGAGTCCGATCTTTCTATATTTGTTGGAAATGAGATATTATTTCTAAGTCTGATCAAATTCTGACTCGATGAAATGTGGCAGCCATATTCTTCTTTTCTACCGATTTATAAAAAAAAAAAAAATTAGATCATAACCATTGAGTCTGATCTTTCTATATTTTTTGAAAACAAGATATTTTTTATCTTTCTATATTTGTTGAAAACGAGATAATTTTTTTATTTTCGTACATCTGAATTTAAAAATTTTATATGAATAAAAAATTGTTGCAAAACTGTATCAGTGATAATTAGAAGATGGAAATAATCGTCAATAATTCCGCGTGGTACATTTATTAATGCTTTTTCAGACTGTGTGCCTGTGGGGTCCCTGCCGCGTGGTGTGTCTCTGCGCTGTAGCCTGCAGTCTCAATTATCAAATACAAAAAAAACTTGTATGCCTTTTCAGACCTCAATTATGCCTCACAGATCTTCGAGGTGACGGCACAGCAGCCCGGTCAAGAGGAGGCCAAGAAAGTATCGCCGAGACGACGTAGGAGGCCTCACCTTAAATATACACCGGGCCAGCTAGGGTTAGATTCAGACCATTTATTTTAATCTTGTCTTTAGTTCAAAAACCTCTTGTGTATGTGAACCCGTTTAAAAATTGTTCTGCTGAGATTTTCTCATGTATGTGCCATATCTAAAGGGATGCTCCACCTTTACCCAGTTATTACAGGCAATATTTCCCTTGATCAACAAATTCTTATTATCTGAGCCAAACCCTCGTACCATTTTCTGACAAGCTTATTTCTGTGTTTTTATATATTACAAAAAACTTTTACTATACCTTTCAGAAAGTTACTTGAGTATTGTACAAAATTAGCTTCTGTGCCAGCCAATGATTTACTGGTAACGGTACAATTTCTATTCCTCAAAGGGAACTAATCCTGCAGTCAAATGACATATTTATTTAAAAAGAAATCAAATAGAAAAACTGTGAATTAATTGATGCGGTTGCTGCATTGTAGGTGATCACCACAAAAGTATGATCTGACAATAAACTTAAAAATCGCTCACCCAAATAGAACCTATTATCTTTCTTTTTTTTCTTTTAAAAGTTGAAACATTATTTCGTTATGTTGTTATCAACAAGTAAGTTTGCATGCCTTAGTAAATTTCTTTCTCATAATTCCTTTGTCTTGTCCAAATATAAAATGTATTGATTTGGATAATTATATGAGAGTGAGGCTACGGTACTATGCATAGCACGGTTTGGTCCGTGCTACGGCTCAATATTTGAGTTTTTAAAATTCTAACGGTCGATTTCAACATGATTATAAAATGAATATGTACTTGCAAACCAAATTTTACATTTTTTTAAATTTTTTACTATTTTTTTAGATAGGTAGAAAATCACTTGATCTGAAAATTCTGGACCATCAAAAACAGTGATTTTCTATCTATCTAAAAAAATAGTTAAAAAATTCGAAAAAATATAAAATTTGGTTTGCAAGTATATATTTATTTTATAAGTTGAACGGTTCGGATCAACCATTAGGATTTTGAAAACTCAAATATTGAGCCGTAGCACGGACCAATCCGTGCTATGCACAGTGCTGTAGCCTCACTCATTATATGATGTACCTTGTATTTTATTTAGCCAGAAGATTGTCCCCTCCATAACGGAACCCTGCTTTAATTTTATAGGATTGAAGCCCATCTATCTAAGGCCCACTGTTGTTCCTTTCTAATATAAAATTGGGCCCAATCAATTCTTCAGGCAGCCCAACTACTCTTCGTGCGTTTATGTGGGCCTGGATATTTAGGATTTTGTTGGGTCAATTATTATTATTTATAAATTTTCTATTTAATTGGACTATGACCTGAAATTCTGAATTTCAACACAGCCTACATTACACAACTCCTTTCCAAATATATAAAAAACAAAGAATGTTACTAGACAAATAATTAACACGTACGCTTTTAAGCTAAAGTAGAAAGTTTTAACTCAATCTAATATAAAAAAGGTAAAATGTTTCTATTTCATTCTTTTAAAAGATTTGGTACATTGAACAAAATCTGGTGTATACAATTATATAATATTTTTCATTAGCAAAATATATTTGACGACTAAACATAATATTGATCTGGTAGATTATTTTGCTTAGTCCAACATTTAAATTAAATAAGGAGTTATCATTGTTACAATCTATAAATATCCTATGTGAGATCTCCCAACACAATCCACACTTTCTCATGCAAATATCAATATGTTTCTCAGAAATAATTTGTTTGAAGTCTTTTGTGGATACAATTTAGCATGGACTATCTAGGAATTCTATATTTTTCAAGTTCTCCATCTCTAAAAAGGTATCATGCATTATCTTTATAATTTTTTTCTTTTCATTAATTTTTAGTTTTATTATTCTTTATTATATTAAAATATAAGTTCGAGATGATGTATATTTTTTTGAAAGTTCCACATTTATATAGATTAAAAGACATTTTATAGTGCTTGTGTATCATGTTATTGTTTGAATTCACACCATATTGTATAATCACCAAAAAGTTAAGAAAACCTTTTGCAATCTTTGTATTAAAATGTGTTTGGAGACCAAATTTTATATCTTTTGAAATTTTTTTACTAATATTTTAGATATGTACAAAATCACTGTTTTGGATAAAATTTTTTGAAAACAGTGATTTTGTACCTATCTAAAAAATTAGTAGAAAAATTTCAAAAAATATAAAATTTGGTCTCCAAACACATTTTAATTAAAGATCATGGTGAACGGTTCGGATCGACAATTCGGACTTTAAAAATGAAAATAAAAATGTGGAGCATGATTTGAGCACAAAACCAATGATTCATTTTAATCCTACTCTTCTTCAATTATAAAATCAACAATTAGTCAACTAAAAACAGTGGTTATATAATTGGTAGAGTTAGTAGTCACTGTTGATTATAGCAAAAAGCAAGTCGAAGTGACTCGCTTTACAATTGACCACTACATACAAACCTTGGTACCCATCATGACCCGGATAAGTGTCCTCTCCAATATTGTAAAAGATTCTCTTCACTTTACGGTTTGAGATTAACTCCCAGCTGTTTTAAGATTCGTGTTAACGCAGAGGCAGTATTAGTGAGCTTTGATATTCGTGCCAAGTTAAAAGAACGGTCCAGATCTAATAATTGTAAAAGATTTCCTGTTACGGTACCGGGAGGATCTGAATTCTCTTGACCCACTGGATACGAAAACATAAAAAGCATCTAATTCAAAATTTGGGCTCAGAGTCACATGCATATATAATATATTTTTGGATAAAATATATATAATATATTAATATTTTATGAATAAGTGCTCTGACAAGATGCCAACTACGTCCTAAAAAATTGGAAACATAACAGCTAAAATCATCGGAAAAATGTGCGACTGCAAAAGATATATGCCTATATGCACGAATCCTAAGAAAGCAAAGTGTATATCGAATATCAGCCATTAGATCCCTTTTTCTGATCATGCGAACATGCCAAGGAAAAATACAAACAACTTTTCTACCTTTCACACGCATTTATCTTTTATACTCTCCTGTCAACACAAAACAGGAGACTCCAGTACCATTGTACCAACTCCTTTGGTTTGGAACGCTGAAGATTTTGTCAACCAATCTTGACCGTCAATTTCACGTGTAATGGAGATGTGACTGTCGCTGAAGTGGAAAGGAGAATTGAAAAATATCAATTTCCAGCTAGGGTCCCTCTCATATTGGATCAAAGAAGACTTAAAGAGTCAAAAAGGAGAAATTAATTAAGTTTAACATTATCGATGCTCTGGTCCCTCTCATATTGTGAATTGGATCATGCATGCTACGCTTTTTAATTTCTATTAACTTTGAGTTCATGTAAACCTTTGATAAAAAGAATTTTGGTTTATGTTTTTTGTAAACCTTTAACATAAACCTTTGAGTTTATGTTTTTTGTTCTTAATTCATTAATTAACAAATGGATTAAATTGACAATTTTAATTTTGCTTTCTCAAATAAAGCAAAAATAAAAATAAAAAATATATATATTTTATTTTCATTTTCCTTATAGATTGATTGTGTATTATTTTGGTCATTTGAATATCATTCCATATTTCACTTAATACCTTTAAATATACACCGTAAAAAAATTAAGTCATTAGGAAACTTCGCAACAACCCTCGAAGATATCGCAACGATATCCGAGGCGATCTCCTCTACAGTTTTGAGAGTCGCAATATCGGTCTTGTCTGCCCCGTCGCGTCCCCTCCACTCCTCCTCGTCTCCCCGGTCAGCTCATCTCGCTTCATTCGAGCGGATGACTCTGTTTAAGAGTTCCGCCGCTTGTTGTTTCGCCTGTCCGTCTCAACTCTCTGGGTTCGATTGAGAGTTTGTGAATTTGTTCTATCCACGTAGTATCTACTGTAACTATATATGTGAATAATCTATGCGCTTTTATGCTTGTTGCCAATTAAGATATAGCAAAGAGTTGTCTCTTTCCTCATCTCTTTCTTTTTTTTCTTTTTTTCATCATCTCTGAGTGGTGACTGTTCTAGCCTGGTTGATTTAGTTCTCAGTCCAGTTTGATCCAGTGTCTTTTCGGCTAATTTGTGACTATTTATGTCCGATTTGATTCAGTACCCTCTTATTTCTCCTCTCTAAGTGGGGACTGTCCCAGTCCTATTTGATTGTGTGCCTCTCGGCGGCTGCGCTTTCCTCTAGATGGCGTCGATTTTGGAATGAAGAAGATGTTTCGTCCTCAAGGAAAGGTTTCATATGGTGTAGTCCGTCAGTCATGCAACTCAAAAAAAATTACTGCTATATCTACATTTCCAGAGAAAAAAATCAAAAGATCACTCACCTACTTGCTAATCGAGCACGAATAGACCAATTCTCATTTTCTGGCTTCGCATATCTGTTATTTTCTGACATAGCAAATTAGATGATATTACAAGTAGCTTAATGTATAGGTTTTCATACTTCTAAATTTAAACAAATAAAACATGTATAATAGTTATCTTGTAAATCGTTGGATCAATGCAATCTTCTACGGGCTCTAAAATTTGTATCAAATTTGTACAGGGGTGTGACTTTTAGTCATATGTCACCAAAAATTTATACTACTTTTTTGTCTCATTTGTTTTTAAAAGACCCTTAAGCTTTAGATATTATAAAATGGTCAATCAAGTATATTATACACCACAATTATTCATATACACCTTGAAACAATTATTATTATTATTATTATTTACATTTTTATGAAATTTGGTACTGAAAAATCCTAAATTCATATATCTTTATAATATAGTAAACTTATCGTATAAAAAAATAAAATGGTGGGATGCTATATTTTCTCTCCAAAAAAAAATATGTACTTTTAGTAGATCATATTTTTTAAAAATAAGCACTTATCAAGAAATTCTTGTTCAATATATGAGCCAAACCCTCGTACCAATTTCTGACAAGCCGGTTCCGTTATAATTTATTTGAACTTTATTGGATCATATTTCATATCTTATTTTTCTGAGTAGCAATAGTGGGTGGTGGGTCTAGTCTAACACAGATTCGGACAAGCACAGTTACAAGTGGACGAACCACTAAAGTGTAATTGCGCTATATAATATTAGTGAAAAAGAAAATGCAAGACCGAACAAATTACAGGTCATTGTCTCTCACCTAACTTCATCACTAGTTAAAAAAAAATAAAAAATTCACCCACTAGTCCATTGAATTCACATCCTCCCCAGTACCGTAATAGAGAATCTTTTACAATTACTGGATCTGGACCGTTGTTTTTAAATTGGCACGAATCTCAAATCCCAATAATACTGCCCCCTGGGCTAGCCCGAATCTCAAAGCGGCTGAGAATTAATCTCAAACCGTTAAGTGAAGGGAATTTTTACAGTATTGAAGAGGATATATACTTGTCACTAGCCCATTTCTAATCGGCTCAATAGTCAATAGACTTCAATCACCTCTTTTTCTTCTCATAATCTCTCACCTTACTTCCCAACCTCCTCTCTCTCTCTCTCTCTTGCCAATTGAAAGAAAAGAAAAAAACCTAACATTGTACTCCAATGGCAGAGGCGTTGGCACTGTCCATTGCAAAATGGGTGGCATCTCCAATCATCAGCAAGCTCCTCAACGAGGGCTTCTCCTACCTCGGGATGGACGTGGCTGCTCGGATTGACAAGTTGGAGGCTACCATCCTTCCTCAATTACAGGAGGTGATCGACGCTGCTGAGAAGCAAGGCCACAAGAGCAACATGGAGAAGTGGCTGAGACGACTCAAGGATGCCATGTATGAGGCGGAGGATGCGCTCGACTTGTACAAGTCCCGACTTCTCCAACAAAAGGTACTTTCCTCAACGAGTAAATTAGAGTACGTGTTATTATTAATTTTTTTTAATATTTACAAATGGAATATAGTAAAAAATAAAGTTATATATATATATATATATATATACATATAGGAAATTGCTAATATGCTACGCATAGCATAGAGGGCCTCAGTGCTACGGCTCAATATTTGAGTTTTCAAAATCCTAACGGTCGATCCGAACCGTTCAACATGATCTCCATATGAATATGCACTTCCAAACCAAATTTTACATTTTTTAGAATCTTTTTACTATTTTTTTAGATAGGTAGAAAATCACTTGATCTGAATGGTACCGAATTTTCAGATCAAGTGATTTTCTACCTATCTAAAAAAATAGTAAAAAAATTCTAAAAAATGTAAAATTTGGTTTGGAAGTGCATATTCATATTGAGATCATGTTGAACGGTTCGGATCAACTATTAGAATTTTGAAAACTTAAATATTGAGTCGTTGCACGGAGACTCTCTATGCTCCATGTAGTCACACAATTTAGCATAGTCTGCAAACTCGGCCTAGTCAAACTAGAATCAGCCAAGTTGGACCGGAATCAGACCAAGCCGAGCTAATTGTTGACCGAGTTATGCGGTTGGGCGAGTTTTGCGGTGAAAATCGGTGGAATTGGTGAAATCGGACAGGAATCAGCCGAGTTTTTGTCCGAATCGGACCGATTCTCACGATTTCAGATCAATTTGAAGGAAATGGCCGATTCTGCCCTTTTTTTTCATGGCTGGTTGAACTCGTGGGGATTTGAGAAGAAAGATAGTGCGGCTCAAGAGAGGAAGAAGTTAAGTATTATAAAATATGAAATAAACATGGTCTACAAGTGGTGTACTGTTTTGTGTGAACCACGTCCGGATGAACTATCTACTATTAGTTACCGGGTGGGCCTCACTAAAAAAATTTCCCTATTTCCAACCACAAAAGTTTCAAATAAATTCCAAGTGTCAGATAGGGGTGGCAACGAGCTACTAAAGAGCGAGTCAAGCCTCACTCATAATTTGTGGATCAAGCAGAGCGACTGAGTTTGGATTTTAGGTTCTGAACTGAAACTGTTGCTCAAGATTGACTCGTGATTTTTCTGAGCGAACCGAGCTGGCTCGTCACTAGCTTGACAGATTCATAAATTTGTATATATTATTTCCTACTATATTTTAAATTTTCATAGCACATCTTATTAATTATGACTAGAACAAAATAATATTTATATGACAAATTATTGAGGAATTAATACTCTTAATTCAAGTGAAACTAAGCAAATCAACTACCATCCAATTAACTATATTAGAGTGAGGGTATACTGTATACATATCAGTGTTGTAAAAAACGGTCTTAACGGCCGATTAAATGGCTGTTTAATCGTTAACGACGACCAAACTGTTACGAGTACACTTAACGGATGCCTGTTTGCGGATGAAAAAGATTAATCAGCCGTATTTTCTGATTAATCGGTCATTTTACCGTTTAATCGTCTGTTTATTCCCGTTTATTCCAGTGAATATTTATTTTTAAATTATTTTTTCCGTAATAGCGTGTGATAATAAGATTTATAAATCCTGATTTGTAGTTTTATTTGTGCTTGGATATACATCCAATATTTTTTATATATATTTTTTCTTCTTACTTACTTTGAAATTGATTAATTCTTCTATTATTTATATACCATATATTTTTCTTACTTACTGATTTAATTTTTTCAATTAGTACGACGTGTTCATTTATGAAATTAAGTTGCTATCATAAACTAAATTTAGTAATTTTATGTTGGAATGTTTCAGTTCTTTCAAATAATATGTTATTAGTATTTGAACAAACTTAATTCTCAAATTTATGTTTTCATTAAATAAATGTGTTACTTGCACATGTAAAATGCTTATGTGTTAAGACGAAATAATCGTAGTGTCATGTTATAATAATAAAACTAAGTTAAATTAAGTTTATTTGATAAGTTTAATGAGTTAAATAAATTATTTTTAATAAATTATGATATATATACATAAATTTAATAAAAACGTTAAATTATCCACATAATTCCGATTAATTGGCCGCATACCGATTAATCGCTTAGCGGTACCCGTCCGTCCGATGATCGCATACAGTTATTTACAACACTGATACATATAAACAATTATAATATCAATAAATTTAATTATATTCAAATCTATGTAAAGAAAAAGAGACATTTTTGTAATGTCTCATTATTACTACAACTGTTACACCGAGTTGTTTATTGCAAAAAAATAACAATAATACTAATAAATATTGAGCCTTTTACATGACATTTTTGAATCGACCAATTTTAAATATTTATATTTATTATATTAGTGAATTTTTTTTTTGTAAGATGTGGCCCTAACATTATTTTTTGACTAATTATTATTTTACATTTCTATTTTTCTAATACAATGGACGATGAGTTGATCTAGCCTAGTTGACAAAGTTTATGAGAGTAAAATAGTGTGTTTTGGTTGTAATACTTGTAGTATATTATATTACAGGGTTCTTTGATTGTAATATTTTATCTTAACATATTTTTTGACAATATTAATTTTTATAAATTTTTTCTTATTTTTTATTATAAAATAAAATTCTGCCAAAAAAATCTGAGTTTTCGATCCGATTCAGCCGATCCCGAACAATTCACCCGATTCCAATTTCATGGTCAAGTGACCGATTCCAATTCCGTTTCGCATTTTGCGAACTATGCAATTTAGTTTTCTAGTTCCGTGTCAAAATATTTTAAGAGAATATTGGGGGCCTGTTAGTCAGTTAAATATGGGCCATTAGGGGTAACGAGTTATGGACTGGTGAGTAATCCTCACAGCATGCTAAAATGATTCAAACCTTTTTTTAATTTTAATTTGGTAATTTGTTTTCTGTTTGTATTCTTTTCAATGTTTATTCCATGGTTCTGAAACTCGGAATTAGAATCGGAATCGGATACTTGACCGTGGAATCTAGGGCTATAAATGAGCGGAGTTTGAGCTAGTTATCCCGAGCTCGTGCTCAGCTCATTTAATAAATGAGCGAGTCAACTCGAGTTAGGATGGCAATAACAAGTTGCAAAGCCAACTCGAGTTCAACTCGTTACCAACTCGAGTTGGCTCACAACTCGTTTATAACTCGTTTAACCCATATCCATAAGACAATTCACTCATTACCAACTCATGAAATTGCTTATAACTCGTTTATAGCTCATTATCAACTCGTTTATAGCTGACTCCTGAGATTTATTGTGGCGAATTGTGCGTAACTCGAGTTGTTAATGAGCGAGTTGGGGTATGCTCAAACTCAGCTCATTAGTTAAATGAGCGAGTCAACTCGAGTTGGAACAGTTCCGAGTTATAAATGAGCGAGTATAAACGAGCAGTTATCGAGCAAGTTATGAGCGAGTTGCGAGTTTGAGCATTTTTGTACAGCCCTAGTGGAATCTGAATCGAATGAATCAGCCGAAATCAGAAGAATCAGATTGGAAACTCGGATTTTTTTGGCAGAAGCTTGTTTTATAGCCAAAAAATAGGAAAAAATTGGTAAAAACAATAATTTGTAAAAAAAATATTAAGACAAAATATTACACTCAAATAATTCACTAATTATATAATATAATACAAACATTACAAATATAACACCTTTTTTATTGCCAGAAGTTATACCGAGCTGGCTGGATCACCTCATCGTCCTTTATATTGTTGTATGAAGGCATTAATATGTAGTGTCAAATGAAGAATTATTAGCATACTCATATCCAACATATGAATTGTATGTGCTAGAAAAAAAATTTGTGAGCATAATTTCTTTTGTGATTTGAAATCATAGATCAACAACTGTTTTGAAAAAAATGTAAAATAACCGAAGCACTCGGTCTGACTCGGCCTGACTCAGACCAAAAATCAGATAACTCGGCCTGACTTGGCCGAGTTAAACACTGTTCAAACAAGTTTTGATGAAAAACTCGCATGGGCGTGAGACTCGGGTAAAACTCGGATCGAACCCGACCGATACCGAGTTGATTCGGCCGAGTCAACTTGGACTCGGCCGAGTTTCCAAACCATGGTTTATTCATCGTAAATGCTAATTGAAGTTTGCTTAAATTTTTTAATAAGGTGAAGAATGATGGAACCACAATGAAGAAAATTTCAAACAAGCTCAGTAGCAGCTTCAATATCCTATCCACTGAACAGAGAAACCTGAAACAATGCCTCGACAAACTAGAAAAGATTGCTTTGGAGGCCAAGGATTTTCGTGATTTATTAGAGAGGCAAGTCAAAATTATTCCAAAGAACTCAATTAAAGAACCCATGGTGACAACCTCCAAACCCCCGCTACGTATCTTCGGGCGAGATGCTGATTGTGACTATCTATTACAAGAATTGTTGGAGCCGGTTACTTTTGAACCTGAGTCCAGTCAAGTTAGGAGTTACTCGGTTTATTCTATTGTTGGCGTTGGAGGGGCAGGTAAAACTACCCTTGCCCAGTTATTTTATAACCATGAAAGAGTAACTGCCGAATTCGATCTTAGAATATGGCTTTCTATGACCCGTGGACTTGATCTCATTCGTCATACACGGCTCTTGGTAGAAGGTGCCTCAAAAAAAGAGTGCCCGTGTTTAGATAATTTTGATGTCTTGCAAGAATTTCTCATTGGTTCGATTAATTCAAAGAAGATTCTGGTTATAATGGATGATGTTTGGTGGGATGAAACAATGAAAGAGCAGAATTGGGAGCAATTTGTTGCTCCTTTGGCAAGTGTAAAGAGGGGCAGCAAAATTCTTGTAACAAGCCGTACCAAAAATATGCCATGTGCGTTGCTCCCCCAAAAGATTATGCCTCTAAAAAACCTTGAGGAGAATTATTTTTTCTCACTTTTTATGCATCATGCTTTTGGTGGTTTAGAACCAAATAGTACTCACTCGCTAGAGTCTCTAGAAAGAATAGGGAAGCAAATTGGCAAGAAGCTAAGCAGATCTCCTTTAGCAGCAAAAGCAGTTGGCAGTCGTTTATGTAAAAATCCGGATGAGTGGTTCTGGAGAGATACCTTGGAAAGCGACATGTTAACTGATACAATGCAATCACTTTTATGGAGTTACCAGAACCTAGATGCACCGATCCAGCGGTGCTTCTCCTATTGTGCCATATTTCCGAAAGGTTATCGGTTTGACAAGAGAGGCCTGATTTTGCTCTGGGTAGCTGAAGGCTTTATTCATTCTAGTACAAGGAGGATGGAGGATGTAGGGGATGATTATTTTCAGGAGTTGTTATCTGTCTTTTTCTTTCAAAAAGTGGGTGAAGGAGAATATGACCCCTTTGGCATGCATGATTTATTCCATGATCTAGCTGAAAGAGTTTCCAGGGACGATTGTTTCAGAATAGAAGACGGTAAATTAAGGGAAATCCCTTTAGTTGCTCGCCATTTATCCATTCAGGGTGAAAGCTTCAATGAATATATCACAAGTGTTGAAAAACTAAAGAACCTGCGTAGTGTTATCTTTATTGACCCGGTTAGGGATGATGTTATAAATTCTTTTCTAAAGAAGATAGAAAAGTTCTCAAAACTTCGTGTACTGGAATTCTGCTATTGCACCATTGAAAAACTTCCAAACTCTGTGGGAGAATTAGTGCTGTTACGCCACTTGGGTCTTTCTCAAACAGAAGTAGCGGAGTTACCAGCATCAGTACAAAAACTTTACAACTTGCAAACATTAAGGCTGACTCCCAAGATTACTCATTTACCAAGAGGTGTAAACAAACTTGTCAATTTACGGCACTTAATAAGTTTTGGAAATGTACCCTCAACACTCCCTGAAATAGGCAAATTAACCTCTCTTCAAAACTTACACCGTTTCAGTGTGAAGAATGAGGAAGGGTCCGAAATTTCACAACTGAAGCACCTAAATGAGATCAGAGGGTCGTTGGCAATTCTTGATTTGAAGAATATAAAAAATAGGGGGGAAGCCACCGAAGCCCATCTGAAGGATAAGAAACATCTTCAGCATCTTTTTCTTAGTTGGGGTCATGAAGATGCTACGGATGGAAACTTGAATGCACACTTAGAAGTCCTTGAGGGCCTTGAACCACATTCAAATCTAAAAAAATTAGAAATTGATGGCTACAAGTCACCAATGCTACCTTCTTGGATGTTTCAACAAGGATCCCATGATAATTTGATATCTCTACAACTGAAGGAATGTCCTTCCTTGGAAGTCCTTCCACCTATCAGCACCTTGTTTCCATGTTTGGGCACAATAATCATAGAAAAACTCCCCAAGATAACAAAACTCCCTCTATTTCCTTCGAGCCTTAAGGAACTAAAAATAAGAGAGTGTGGGTCTTTTGTGTTCATCTCTGTGGAAGAACTGCAAAAAGGTGACTATGAAGCGAGGCTTCTGAAGGCAATGCAAGATTGTCAATTTAAATTTATTCTTGAAACCATACCGGATACAAAGTATCATGCAAGGAGAAAATTATTGATTGAGTGCTCAGAGCTAAGGAGTTTAATGGAAGGGGAGAGCCATGAAAAAGTAAACGATATGAGCGTGCTTGCCATGAACATAGAAAGATCTGAGATAACCGAAGATGGTATCTGGGAGGCACATCTCCAATTAATCAAACTGAGAATGGAGTATATTTATAGCAAGAAAGAGAAGTACCCTTTGGTCGTACCATCAGGCCTTGAAATATTGAGCATTTCTTCTTGTTACATTACTGACGAGGCTTTAATGCATTGCCTTGCACAGCTCACTTGCCTCAAGTCCCTCCATTTGGATGGCATAAGAACAATCACAGTCCTCCCTCCATTATGTCAACTGGCGGTGCTCGTTTGCCTAATCATAAGGGACTGCCCTTGGTTAGAGATTCCCGGAGAAGGGGGCAGGGGCACTCTTCCATCTTCACTAGAATATGTAGAAATCAGCGACTGTTATTCTATTAGACACTTTCAAGTAATAGATTTGCAGTCACTTTCTTGTGCCATTTTCAGTAACTGTGAACAACTAAAATCAATGGTACTGAAGAATCTTTCATCACTAAAAGAACTAGAGATATTTAGCTGTGGTGAGCTCGAACTGATTTATTCAGACACACCAGTCTTAGAGACGCTGAAAGTTGCCAAATGCTTCACCTTGCAGAAAAACTTCTCCAGTTGTAATATGGCATGGGCATCCTTGAAGAAGATTGAAATCAGCAGCTTTAGCATGCTTGGTAAGTTGCCCTCGAGGGGTGAACTGGTTAATTTGGAGGATTTAAGAATTAATGTGTCAAACGAAGCATTCTTCAACGAAGAAGAATTTGGGTGCCTCACCTCACTGTATCACTTCTCCTTATTTGGTTGTAAGGTTCAAGCTCTGCCATGTTCTATGAAGAACCTCTCCTCACTGAGAAGGATAGCATTGGAGAATTGTGAGGAGTTGCTATCATTGCCTGACATGCCTGATACCTTACAAAACCTCAGCTTGGGAAACTGCTCTGCTATTGCATCGCTTCCAGTTTTGCCAAAGTCTCTGCTGATTCTAAGAATACATAATTGCCCTATATTGAGTAAACGATGCCAAGAACCTCATGGGGAGGATTGGCCAAAGATTTCCCATGTCCGGCGGATATATATTGACTGACTGACCAAGTTCTAGTGATCCCATCAACTGTAGGGACTGAAGCATTGGTAATATGGGTACGTTTTGTCATTAATATAATTGTTCTAGAAAAATTCATGTTTGTCCCATTCATTTGTTAGTTTGCTGATATGTTTTCCTTAACAGAAACTCGAGTTTTGATCTTTTTGGAGCAAATCTTAGATGGATGGAGTTAATTATAGATGGAGTAATAATTGATTGACTTCACTCTGGTAATTTATCTTAATAAAGTGTTCATTTTCTGTATTTTGATATGTACATACATCTGTAGATATTTACTTGCGACAATAAGTTAATTATACAGTACACTGTTAGGTTCTTCATATAAATTTGTTCTCTACCTTGTAGATTTGCTATTTGCTAGGATACTCTATTAATGCTATGTGAGATGGAGATACACTGATGGCATGGGGACATATAGTATGAACTGCCAAGTTATAAATGACCGTGAACTTAGATCAATGCTATTCACGTGCATGGTAAGCATTTTAAATAATTTTGAATTAAATGGAAGTACAAAAAATTTTATAGTTCTGTAACAATTAATTTTTTATTGTTACATTTTGCATGCTCTACGTGCTATATATAAAGAGTGCTGCTTGGGGCATCAAATTGACAGTCAGGAACAGGTGGAGGTCGATAGGCAAGATAGTTTTGCACATGCACATGCCCCTTAATTATGAAGATATCTCGTAGACTTCATTTTGGACAGGTATAATATTCATAACAATTGAAAATTAAAATCAAATCACAATTTTGTGTTAAACAAAATTTATTTTCAATTTCGTAATGACACAAGACAAACACGCGGCGGATTTTCACATACCAATCTGAGGCAGTCATCACAACAGGAATTTGATGCATCAAATTAGGCCTCACAAATCTTCGAGGTGACGGCACAGCAGCCCGGTCAAGAGGAGGCCGAGAATGTATCGCCGAGAAGACATATATAGGAGGCCTCGCGTTAAATATACACCGGGCCAGCTAGGGTTAGATTCGGACCATTTGGGCTTGGTTTTTGGGTTTGATAATTTAATGCTGTAATTTCTTCAATGCTATTCACGTGCATGGTAAGCATTTAAATTAATTTTAAATTAAATAGAAGTACAAATTTTTTTATAGTTCTGTAACAATTAATATTTTATTGTTACATTTTACATTTTACAGTCAGGAACGGGTGGAGGTCGATAGGCAAGATAGTTTTGCGCACATGCGCCAGAAGCAAGAAGTACGCTGGATTCGAGCCGAGGTTGCAAAGCACATGTTGCCCCTTCATCGGCCTCCCTGATAATTATGAAGATATCTCTGGATGCTCCAAGTAACATAGACCCACATCCCTGTCAGACAGATTTTGGACAGGTATAATGTTCATAACAATTGAAATTTAAATTGAAATCACAGTTTTGTGTTAAACCAAATTTATTTTCAATTTGGTCACGCAAGACAAACACACGGAGGATTTTCACATACCAATCGAGCCTTCACAGTTGGGTTTGCCACCCGACATGGATCTGAGGCAGTCATCACAACAGGAATTTGATGCCTCAAATTATGCGTCACAGGTCTTCGAGGTGACGGCACAGCAGCCTGGTCAAGAGGAGGCCAAGAAAGTATCGCCGAGAAGACGTAGGAGGCCTCACGTTAAATATACACCGGGCCATCTAGGGTTAGATTTGGACCATTTATTTTAATCTGGTCTGGATTTCAAAAACCTCTTGTGTATGTGAACCCATTTAAAAAATGTTTTGCTGAGACTTTTTCATGTATGTGCCATATCTAAAGGGATTCTCCACCTTTACCCAGTTATTACAGGCAATATTTCCCTTGATCAACAAATTCTTGTTATTTATCTGAGCCAAACCCTCGTACCATTTCCTGACAAGCTTATTTCAGTGTTTTTATATATTACAACAAACTTTTACTATACCTTTCAGAAAGTTACTCGAGTATTCTGGTACAAAATTAGCTTCTTGCCAGCCAAAGATTTACTGGTAACAGTACAATTTCTGTTCCTCAAAGGGAACTAATCCTGCAGTCAAATGACATATTTATTTAAAAAGAAATCAAATAGAAAAACTGTGAATTAATTAATGTGGTTGCTGCATTGTAGGTGATCACCACAAAAGTATGATCTTACAATAAACTTAAAAATCGCTCACCCAAATAGAACCTATTATCTTTCTTTTTTTCTTTTGAAAGTTGAAACATTATTTCGTTATGTTGTTATCAACAAGTAAGTTTGGGCTTGGTTTTTGGGTTTGATAATGTACTGCGTTGTTTGCATGCTTTAGTAAATTTCTTTCTCATAATGCCTTTGTCTTGTCCAAATATAAAATGTATTGATTTGGATAATTATATGAGAGTGAGGCTACGGTACTATGCATAGCACGGTTTGGTCCGTGCTACGGCTAAATATTTGAGTTTTTAAAATTCTAACGGCCGATCCGAACTGTTCAACATGATTATAAAATGAATATGTACTTGCAAACCAAATTTTACATTTTTTCAAATTTGTTTACTATTTTTTTAGATAGGTAGAAAATCACTTGATCTGAAAATTCTGGACCATCCAAAAGCAGTGATTTTCTACCTATCTAAAAAAATAGTTAAAAAATTCGAAAAAATATAAAATTTGGTTTGCAAGTACATATTTATTTTATAAGTTGAACGGTTCGGATCAACCGTTAGGATTTTGAAAACTCAAATATTGAGCCGTAGTACGGACCAATCCGTACTATGCACAGTACCGTAGCCTCACTCATTATATGATGTACCTTGTATTTTATTTAGCCAGAAGATTGTCCCCTCCATAACGGAACCCTGCTTTAATTTTATAGGATTGAAGCCCATCTATCTAAGGCCCACTGTTGTTCCTTTCTAATATAAAATTGGGCCCAACCAATTCCTCAGGCAGCCCAACTACTCTTCGTGCGTTTATGTGGGCCTGGATATTTAGGATTTTGTTGGGTCAATTATTATTATTTATAAATTTTCTATTTAATTGGACTATGACCTGAAATTCTGAATTTCAACACAGCCTACATTACACAACTCCTTTCCAAATATATAAAAAACAAAGAATGTTACTAGACAAATAATTAACACGTACGCTTTTAGCTAAAGTAGAAAGTTTTAACTCAATTTAATATAAAAAAAGGTAAAAATGTTTCTATTTGATTCTTTTAAAAGATTTGGTACATTGAACAAAATCTGGTGTATACAATTATATAATATTTTTCATTAGCAAATTATATTTGACGACTAAACATAATATTGATCTGATGGATTATTTTCCTTAGTCCCACAATGAAATTAAATAAGAAGTTATCCTTGTCACAATCTATAAATATCCTATCTGAGGTCTCCCAAGACACTCCACACTTTCTCATACAAATATCAATATGATTCTCAGAAATAATTTGTTTGAAGTCTTTTCTGATACAATTTAACATAAACTGTCTAGGAATTCAATTTTTTCAGGTTCTCCATCTCTAGAAAGGTATCATGCATGATCTTTTATAAATTTTTTTCTTTTCATTAATTTTTAGTTTCATTATTATTTATTATAGTAAAATATAAATTCGAGATTATGTATATTTTTTTTAAATTCCACAATTATATATATAGATCAAAACACATTTATAGTGCTTGTATATTCTGTTATTTTTTGAATTCACACTATATTTAAAAAAAAGGACGTTATGTGCATATTGCGTCATTATAGCGCCGATAGCAACATAACTTTTATGGCCCAAAAACGCTATAGCTGCGCTATAACGTCCTATTGAGAACCCTAAAAATAGTATGGATATCACTATATATATATATATATATATATATATATATATATATATATATATATATATATATATATATATATATATATATATATATATAGAGTGGCTAATATCAAAACGTTTGTTCCTAGCCCCCGGTGCAACCAAGTTGTTTTCGGGTTTCCAAAGTTCAAACGGTCGATCCGAACCGTTCAACATGTTCTCTATATTGAAATGTGATTGGAGACTAAATTTTATATTTTTTGGAATTTTTTTGCTATTTATTAAGCCACTTTGAAAATTGCTGATCACATGGTCCAGAATTTAGTTGCACTGTTTTTACTGTTCATCCGGATCAGCAAATTTCAAAGTGGCTTAATAAATAGCAAAAAAATTCCAAAAAATGTAAAATTTGGTCTCCAAGCATATTTTAATATAGATTAAACATCTAACGGTTCACATCGACCGTTTGAACTTTGAAAACCCGAAAACAAATTGGTTGCACCGGGGGCTAGGAACAAACGTTTTGATATTAGCCACTCTATATATATATATATATATATATATATATATATATAACAGTATGATAACATTGGGGGTAATTCTTGAATTATAAAATCAACAATTAGTCTACTAAAAACAGTGGTTATATAATTGGTAGAGTCAGTAGTCTCTGTTGATTATAGCAAAAATAGGGAGTCACTTGACTCGCTTCACAATTGCCCACTACATACAAACCTTAGTACCCATCATGACCCACTAGATACGAAAACATAGAATTCATATCACCGACGGTACCGTAAAAGAGAATCTTTTACAATTACTTGATCTAGACCGTTCTTTTTAACTTGGCACGAATCTCAAAGCCTAATAATACGGCCCCCTAGTCAGCCCGAATCCCAAACCGGCTGAGAGTTAATATCAACCGTAAATAGCTAATTGTAAAAGGGAATCTTTTACGGTACCGTCGAGAATAAGGATTCCGAAAACATAAATAGCATGTAATTCAAAATTTGGGCTCCGAGTCACATGCATATATAATATATTAATATTTTATGAATAAGTGCTCCGAGTCACATGCATATATAATATATTAATTTGGGCTCAGAGTCGCATGCATATTAAAAATTTGGGCTCGAACATCAGCAGTATTATTGAGCTTTGAGATTCGTGCCAAGTTAAAAGAACGGTCTAGGTCTAATAATGTAAAAGATTTCCAGTTACGGTACCGGGAGGATCTGAATTCTCATGACCCACTGGATACGAAAACATAAAAAGCATCTAATTCAAAATTTGGGCTCAGAGTCACATGCATATATAATATATTATTATTTTATGAATAAGTGCTCTGACAAGATGCCAACTACGCTCTAAAAAATTGGAAACATAAACAGCTAAAATCATCGGAAAATGTGCGACTGCGAAAGATGCGCCTATATGCACGAATCTTCAAAAAGCAAATTAAGTGTATATCGAATATCAGCCGTTGGATCCCGATTCATTCACATGCCCGTTTTCTGATCATGCGAACATGCCAAGGAAAAATACAAACAACTTTTCTACCTTTCACACGCATTTATCTTTTATACTCTCCTGTCAACACAAAACAGGAGACACCTGTACCAACTCCTTTGGTTTGGAACACTCTGAAGATTTTGTCAAGCAATCTTGACCGTCAATTTCACGTGTAATGGAGATGTGACTGTCGCTGAAGTGGAAAGGAGAATTGAAAAATATCAATTTCCAGCTTAGGGTCCCTCTCATATTGGATCAAAGAAGACTTAAGAGTCAAAAAGGAGAAATTAATTAAGTTTAACATTACCGATGAATTGGATCATGCATGCTACGCTTTTTAATTTCTATTAACTTTGAGTTCATGTAAACCTTTGATTAAAAGAATTTTGGTTTATGTTTTTTGTAAACCGTTGACATAAACCTTTGAGTTTATGTTTTTTGTTCTTAATTCATTAATTAACAAATGGATTAAATTGACAATTTTAATTTTGCTTTCTCAAATAAAGCAAAAATAAAAATAAAAAATATATATATTTTATTTTCATTTTCCTTATAGATTGATTGTGTATTATTTTGGTCATTTGAATATCATTCCATATTTCACTTAATACCTTTAACACTACAACAAAAAGAGGCTTCAGCGACCGTCATTAGCGACCGGTTGAATCGCCGGTCGCTGAAGACTCAAAAAAAAAATAAAAAAAATAAAAATTTAATGTTTTGGCGACGAACCCTTCAGCGACCGGCGCCTTACCTTTCTGTGACCGATTTTGGCTCGGTCGCAGAAGGGTATTTCTAAAAAACCCCCGCCAAACCCTTTCTGTTCTCTCTGGTTCCCGCGGTTTAGGGTTTTAGCGAAACAAAAACACCTCTACTGGAGGCCGCCCCCTTTTCCCCTTTGGTGCCTTCTTTCGCTGTTTCCTTCTGGGAGAAGGAAACGGAGGCGATCGCCTTTTTTCTCCCGCGCGGTGGTGGCGAATTTGAGGGTTTTCTCTCTCTCGGGTATTTTAAACCCCTCACTCTCTCTCGATTTCGGTTTTTCGCTCTCTTTCCCTTCGCTCATGTGCTGAGAAAAATCTCTCTCTCTCGCTCTTTCTGTTTGCCTTCCTTGTGCTATACTGGTGCTCGCAGGTGCTTGTTCTGGTGGTGTTGCTTGCTGATTTTTCTTGACGGCCGGAGGCGAGGCAAGCACCTTGGTGCCAGCCGTTTTTCGCTGCCCCTTTTTGCAATCGGAGCCTTTCTCGGTAAATGTTCAAGCCCTCCTTTTTAATTTATTGATCGTGTGCTTGGTGAGACATTATCGTATATTTTGACTTATCGGTTGTCTCGCACGAGTTGTTGATTTTCTCGGCGTGTCAATGAATTTTTGTGATGAATTCGGGGTGTTGATCGATTGAGTGCGAGATTGTTGATTTTTCTCGACTCGATCGAATTGGGGTTTGGGTCTGACCTTACCAGTACCATTACTGGTACTGGTTTCTTTTGCCTCTTTGTGATTGAGGGTGCTGATGCACACTTCATCTGCTTATTTTTTATTTCTCTTCGTTAGCTGATTTGATTACTGTTTACTTGAAACTTTTTTGGGGGAATTTATAAGATCTGGTGATTCTCAATCCCCGATTGTGTGATACTAGTTTTCATTCCCTTAATATTTGTAATCTACTAGTTTATCTATGTGCAATGACTGGGGTAGCTAAAAAAATCATTCCTGGGGCAAACTGCTGCTCCAGATCGGCATGATTTGGGAAAATTTTGCGGGACTTAAAGACTTCAGTGCAATTTGTACCAATTGGTTGTATTATACTTAGACCCTGGTCATAATTTGATGTTATATTTTCTTTTTCCTAATTCTTTTATATACCAATTTCTCGCAACTATCGCGCTACTGATGTAGCAGGTACTAGTTTCAGTTGTTAAATTATTATGTTGCTGTTTATATTTGACAGTCAAGGATAAAAAAGATTATGCAAGCAGATGAAGATGTTGGTAAAATTGCACTTGCCGTACCTGTTTTAGTCTGTAAGTTACCACTACTTTATTTTTCATTGGCTTGTAAAATTTGGTAAATAATTTAAAATTCCCATTGGTGTTTTAGGGGATCCTTGTGCATTTGCAGGAAAACATTTACGACCTAGCAATAGTAGAAGAAAAACAAAGCAAAAAGTATACCATGGTGAAACCTTGTCTTATAGAAAATGAATATCAGGACTATAATGCACCCTTTTATGTTATTTTTCTGGTATAATTTTGTCATTTTGCTTTATGTGCATGTGTTTGACCAAGTATTAGTAATCTAGTCATTTATGTTCAATTATTATAACATTACTGCAAGTGTAATTGTAATTTTTATTTTCTTTGTTTGTGTAGGAAAAATGAGATACATTTGAAGCATAAGTGTTATTTTCCAATCCTCGTCTTGCCTTTTCTCCCATACATGCTAAGGTTCATATATATCCTTCCTTGCCATATTTATCTCCAAAAATATTCTAATTAGCCTCATTCTTACTTTATCTAAAAATTGAGTATTTTTGGGATTTTTGGAGAAGTTATAAATTGTTAAGAGGATGACTAAGATTTCTCAATTTGCCAGGTTATACATGATATAGATTGCGACGCAAATGAGAATTCCAAAAATGGAACAAGTCAAAGCTCTGGAGAAGTTATAAATTATTTTTTTGTTGCTGTATCTTTATTATGAATTCCTTAAGGGTTCAATAACAAACTTTTTTTGTTGTTTGTAAGGTTAGTGTTAATTTTCTTAAATTTTTAGGGTTTCTGATTGTAGAGGGAAAAAAAGAAGCATGTTAAAGACATTGCTTTTGCAAAACAGCATACATCATGCCAAGATGTTGTAAATCAAATGGGATTACTGAATTATTTAGTTAAAAAAACCTATAAATTACTCTGTTATGGAATTTTTCTCATTTGCATAACCGTTTTAAAAAATACCAATTGGGGAAAAGAAAAATAAAAAAAAATACCAAAAAAAAAATCACCCTTCTGCGACTGATTCTGGGCCCATTAGCGACCGGCCAATTGGTCTCTGATGGTGTTCCATCACGTCAACATATAGCATCAGCGACAGATTACATCGGTCGCTATAGGGTCATCAGCGACCGGCGCTTTACCCTTCAGAGACCGGTGATGTCAGCATGGTGGTCATCAGCGACGGAGCATCTGCTACCGATTTTAGTCATCTGCGACCGGCGCTACCCTTCTGTGACCGGTGCCATACCCTTCAGAGACCGATTTGGCCGGTCGCAGAAGGGTCCCCCTGTTGTAGTGTAAATATACACCGTAAAAAAATTAAGTCATTAGGAAACTTCGCAACAACCCTCGAAGATATCGCAATGATATCCGAGGCGATCTCCTCTACAGTTTTGAGAGTCGCAATATCGGTCTTGTCTGCCCCGTCGCGTCCCCTCCACTCCTCCTCGTCTCCCCGGTCAGCTCATCTCGCTTCATTCGAGCAGATGACTCTGTTTAAGAGTTCCGCCGCTTGTTGTTTCGCCTGTCCGTCTTAACTCTCTGGGTTCGATTGAGAGTTTGTGAATTTGTTCTATCCACGTAGTATCTACTGTAACTATATATGTGAATAATCTATGCGCTTTTATGCGTGTTGCCGATTAAGAGATTGCAAAGAGTTGTCTCTTTCCTCATCTCTTTCTTTTTTTTCTTTTTTTCTTTTTTTTTTCCTTTTTTTCATCCTCTCTGAGTGGTGACTGTTCTGGCCTAGTTGATTTAGTTCTCAGTCCAATTTGATCCAGTGTCTTTTCGGCTAATTTGTGACTATTTCTGTCCGGTTTGATTCAGTACCCTCTTCTTTCTCCTCTCTGAGTGGGGACTGTCCCAGTCCGATTTGATTGTGTGCCTCTCGACTGCGCATTCCTCTGAATGGCGTCGATTTTGGAATGAAGAAGACGTTTCGTCCTCAAGGAAGGGTTTCATATGGTGTAGTCCGTCAGTCATGCAACTCGAAAAAATTACTGCTATATCTACATTTCCAGAGAAAAAAATCAAAAGACTCACCTACTTGCTAATCGGGCACGAATAGACCAATTCTCATTTTCTGGCTTCGCGTATCTGTTATTTTCTGACATAACAAATTAGATGATATTACAAGTAGCTTAATGTATAAGTTTTCATACTTCTAAATTTAAACAAATAAAACATGTATAATAGTTATCTTGTAAATCGTTGGATCAATGCAATCTTGTACGGGCTCTAAAATTTGTATCAAATTTGTATAGGGGTGTGACTTTCAGTCGTATATATGTCACCAAAAATTTATACTATTTTTTTGTCTCATTTTTTTTTAAAAGACCCTTAAGCTTTCGATATTATAAAATGGTCAATCAAATATATTATACACAGCAATTATTCATATACACCTTGAAACAATTATAATTATTATTATTATTATTTACTTTTTTATGAAATTTGGTACTGAAAAATCCTAAATTCATATATCTTTATATAATATAGTAAACTTATCGTATAAAAAAATAAAATGGTGGGATGCTATATTTTCTCTCCATAAAAAAAATGTACTTTCAGTGGATCATATTTTTAAAAAATAAGCACTTATCAAGAAATTCTTGTTCAATATATGAGCCAAACCCTCGTACCAATTTCCGACAAGCCGGTTCCGTTATAATTTATTTGAACTTTATTGGATCATATTTCATATCTTATTTTTCTGAGTAGCAATAGTGGGTGGTGGGTCTAGTCTAACACAGATTCGGACAAGCACAGTTACAAGTGGACGAACCACTAAAGTGTAATTGCGCTATATAATATTAGTGAAAAAGAAAATGCAAGACCCAACAAATTACAGGTCATTGTCTCTCACCCAACTTCATCCACTAGTTAAAAATAAATAAAAAATTCACCCACTAGTCCATTGAATTCACATCCTCCCCGGTACCGTAATAGAGAATCTTTTACAATTACTGGATCTGGACCGTTGCTTTTAAATTGGCACGAATCTCAAATCCCAATAATACTGCCCCTGCGCTAGACCGAATCTCAAAGCGGCTGAGAATTAATCTCAAACCGTTAAGTGAAGGGAATCTTTTATAGTAATGGAGAGAATACTTGTCCCTAGCCCGTTCCTAATCGGCTCAATAGTCAATAGACTTCAATCACCTCTTTTTCTTCTCATAATCTCTCACCTTACTTCCCAACCTCCTCTCTCTCTCTCTCTCTCTCTCTCTCTCTCGCCAATTGAAAGAAAAGAAAAAAACCTAACATTGTACTCCAATGGCAGAGGCGTTGGCACTGTCCATTGCAAAATGGGTGGCATCTCCAATCATCAGCAAGCTCCTCAACGAGGGCTTCTCCTACCTCGGGATGGACGTGGCTGCTCGGATTGACAAGTTGGAGGCTACCATCCTTCCTCAATTACAGGAGGTGATCGACGCTGCTGAGAAGCAAGGCCACAAGAGCAACATGGAGAAGTGGCTGAGACGACTCAAGGATGCCATGTATGAGGCGGAGGATGCGCTCGACTTGTACAAGTCCCGACTTCTCCAACAAAAGGTACTTTCCTCAACGAGTAAATTAGAGTACGTGTTATTATTAAAAAATTTTAATATTTACAAATGGAATATAGTAAAAAATAAAGTTATATATATATATATATATATAGGAAATTGCTAATATGCTACGCATAGCATAGAGGGCCTCAGTGCTACGGCTCAATATTTGAGTTTTCAAAATCCTAACGGTCGATCCGAACCGTTCAACATGATCTCCATATGAATATGCACTTCCAAACCAAATTTTATATTTTTTAGAATCTTTTTACTATTTTTTTAGATAGGTAGAAAATCACTTGATCTGAATGGTACCGAATTTTCAGATCAAGTGATTTTCTACCTATCTAAAAAAATAGTAAAAAAATTCTAAAAAATGTAAAATTTTGTTTGGAAGTGCATATTCATATTGAGATCATGTTGAACGGTTCGGATCAACTATTAGAATTTTGAAAACTTAAATATTGAGTCGTTGCACGGAGACTCTCTATGCTCCATGTAGTCACACAATTTAGCATAGTCTGCAAACTCGGCCTAGTCAAACTAGAATCAGCCAACTTGGACCGGAATCAGACCAAGCCGAGCTAATTGTTGACCGAGTTATGCGGTTGGGCGAGTTTTGCGGTGAAAATCGGCGGAATTGGTGAAATCGGACAGGAATCAGCCGAGTTTTTGTCCGAATCGGACCGATTCTCACGATTTCAGATCAATTTGAAGGAAATGGCCGATTCTGCCCTTTTTTTTCATGGCTGGTTGAACTCGTGGGGATTTGAGAAGAAAGATAGTGCGGCTCAAGAGAGGAAGAAGTTAAGTATTATAAAATATGAAATAAACATGGTCTACAAGTGGTGTACTGTTTTGTGTGAACCACGTCCGGATGAACTATCTGCTATTAGTTACCGGGTGGGCCTCACCAAAAAAATTTCCCTATTTCCAACCACAAAAGTTTCAAATAAATTCCAAGTGTCAGATAGGGGTGGCAACGAGCTACTAAAGAGCGAGTCAAGCCTCACTCATAATTTGTGGATCAAGCAGAGCGACTGAGTTTGGATTTTAGGTTCTGAACTGAAACTGTTGCTCAAGATTGACTCGTGATTTGTCTGAGCGAACCGAGCTGGCTCGTCACTAGCTTGACAGATTCATAAATTTGTATATATTATTTCCTACTATATTTTAAATTTTCATAGCACATCTTATTAATTATGACTAGAACAAAATAATATTTATATGACAAATTATTGAGGAATTAATACTCTTAATTCAAGTGAAACTAAGCAAATCAACTACCATCCAATTAACTATATTAGAGTGAGGGTATACTGTATACATATCAGTGTTGTAAAAAACGGTCTTAACGGCCGATTAAATGGCCGTTTAATCGTTAACGACGACCAAACTGTTACGAATACACTTAACGGATGCATGTTTGCGGATGAAAAAGATTAATCAGCCGTATTTTCTGATTAATCGGTCATTTTACCGTTTAATCATCTGTTTATTCCCGTTTATTCCAGTGAATATTTATTTTTAAATTATTTTTTCCGTAATAGCGTGTGATAATAAGATTTATAAATCCTGATTTGTAGTTTTATTTGTGCTTGGATATACATCCAATATTTTTTATATATATTTTTTCTTCTTACTTACTTTGAAATTGATTAATTCTTCTATTATTTATATACCATATATTTTTCTTACTTACTGGTTTAATTTTTTCAATTAGTACGACGTGTTCATTTATGAAATTAAGTTGTTATCATAAACTAAATTTAGTAATTTTATGTTGGAATGTTCAGTTCTTTCAAATAATATGTTATTAGTATTTGAAAAAACTTAATTCTCAAATTTATTTTTTTCATTAAATAAATGTGTTACTTACACATGGAAAATGCTTGTGTTAAGAAGAAATAATCGTAGTGTCATGTGATAATAATAAAACTAAGTTAAATTAAGTTTATTTGATAAGTTTAATGAGTTAAATAAATTATTTTTAATAAATTATGATATATATACATAAATTTAATAAAAACATTAAATTGTCCACATAATTCTGATTAATCGGCCGCATACCGATTAATCGCTTAGCAGTACCCGTCCGTCCTATGACCACATACCGTTATTTACAACACTGATACATATAAACAATTATAATATCAATAAATTTAATTATATTCAAATCTATGTAAAGAAAAAGAGACATTTTTGTAATGTCTCATTATTACTACAACTGTTACACCGAGTTGTTTATTGCAAAAAAATAACAATAATACTAATAAATATTGACCCTTTTACATGACATTTTTTAATCGACCAATTTTAAATATTTATATTTATTATATTAGTGAATTTTTTTTTTTGTAAGATGTGGCCCTAACATTATTTTTGACTAATTATTATTTTACATTTCTATTTTTCTAATACAATGGACGATGAGTTGATCTAGCCTAGTTGACAAAGTTTATGAGAGTAAAATAGTGTGTTTTGGTTGTAATACTTGTAGTATATTATATTACAGGGTTATTTGATTGTAATATTTTATCTTAACATATTTTTTGACAATATTAATTTTTATAAATTTTTTCTTATTTTTTATTATAAAATAAAATTCTGCCAAAAAAATCTGAGTTTTCGATCCGATTCAGCCGATCCCGAACAATTCACCCGATTCCAATTTCATGGTCAAGTGACCGATTCCAATTCCGTTTCGCATTTTGCGAACTATGCAATTTAGTTTTCTAGTTCCGTGTCAAAATATTTTAAGAGAATATTGGGGGCCTGTTAGTCAGTTAAATATGGGCCATTAGGGGTAACGAGTTATGGACTGGTGAGTAATCCTCACAGCATGCTAAAATGATTCAAACCTTTTTTTAATTTTAATTTGGTAATTTGTTTTCTGTTTGTATTCTTTTCAATGTTTATTCCATGGTTCTGAAACTCGGAATTAGAATCGGAATCGGATACTTGACCGTGGAATCTAGGGCTATAAATGAGCGGAGTTTGAGCGAGTTATCCCGAGCTCGTGCTCAGCTCATTTAATAAATGAGCGAGTCAACTCGAGTTAGGATGGCAATAACAAGTTGCAAAGCCAACTCGAGTTCAACTCGTTACCAACTCGAGTTGGCTCACAACTCGTTTAACCCATATCCATAAGACAATTCACTCATTACCAACTCATGAAATTGCTTATAACTCGTTTATAGCTCATTATCAACTCGTTTATAGCTGACTCCTGAGATTTATTGTGGCGAATTTTGTGTAACACTGTAACTCGAGTTGTTAATGAGCGAGTTGGGGTATGCTCAAACTCAGCTCATTAGTTAAACGAGCGAGTCAACTTGAGTTCGAACAGTTCCGAGTTATAAATGAGCGAGTTTAAACGAGCAGTTATCGAGCAAGTTATGAGCGAGTTGCGAGTTTGAGCATTTTTGTATAGCCTAGTGGAATCTGAATCGAATGAATCGGCCGGAATCAGAAGAATCCGATTGGAAACTCGGATTTTTTTGGCAGAAGCTTGTTTTGTAGCCAAAAAATAGGAATAAAATGGTAAAAACAATAATTTGTAAAAAAAATATTAAGACAAAAGATTACACTCAAATAATTCACTAATTATATAATATAATACAAACATTACAAATATAACACCTTTTTTATTGCCAGAAGTTATACCGAGCTGGCTGGATCACCTCATCGTCCTTTATATTGTTGTATGAAGGCATTAATATGTAGTGTCAAATGAAGAATTATTAGCATACTCATATCCAACATATGAATTGTATGTGCTAGAAAAAAAAATTTGTGAGCATAATTTCTTTTGTGATTTGAAATCATAGATCAACAACTGTTTCAAAAAAAATGTAAAATAACCGAAGCACTCGGTCTGACTTGGCCTGACTCAAACCAAAAATCGGATAACTCGGCCTGACTTGGCCGAGTTAAACACTATTCAAACAAGTTTTGATGAAAAACTCGCATGGGCGTGAGACTCGGGTAAAACTCGGATCGAACCCGACCGATACCGAATTGACTCGGCCGAGTCAAATTGGACTCGGCTGAGTTTCCAAACCATGGTTTATTCATCGTAAATGCTAATTGAAGTTTGCTTAAATTTTTTAATAAGGTGAAGAATGATGGAACCACAATGAAGAAAATTTCAAACAAGCTCAGTAGCAGCTTCAATATCCTATCCACTGAACAGAGAAACCTGAAACAATGCCTCGACAAACTAGAAAAGATTGCTTTGGAGGCCAAGGATTTTCGTGATTTATTAGAGAGGCAAGTCAAAATTAATCCCAAGAACCCAATTAAAGAACCCATGGTGACAACCTCCAAACCTCCGCTACGTATCATCGGGCGAGATGCTGAATGTGACTATCTATTGCAAGAATTGTTGGAGCCGGTAACTTTTGAACTTGAGTCCAGTCAAGTTAGGAGTTACTCGGTTTATTCTATTGTTGGTGTTGGAGGGGCAGGTAAAACTACCCTTGCCCAGTTATTTTACAACCATGAAAGAGTAACTGCTGAATTTGATCTTAGAATATGGCTTTCTATGACCCGTGGACTTGATCTCGTTCATCATACACGGATCTTGGTAGAAAGTGCCTCAAAAAAAGAGTGCCCGTGTTTGGATAATTTTGATGTCCTGCAAGATTTTCTCAATGATTCGATTAATTCAAAGAAGATTCTGGTTATAATGGATGATGTTTGGTGGGATGAAACAATGAATGAGCAGAAATGGGAGCAATTTGTTGCTCCTTTGGCAAGTGTAAAGAGGGGCAGCAAAATTCTTCTAACGAGCCGTACCGAAAAGATGCCATGTGCGTTGCTCCCCCAAAAGATTATGCCTCTAAAAAACCTTGAGGAGAATCATTTTTTCTCACTTTTTATGCATCATGCTTTTGGTGGTTTAGAACCAAATAGTACTCACTCGCTAGAGTCTCTAGAAAGAATAGGGAAGCAAATTGCCAAGAAGCTAAGCAGATCTCCTTTAGCAGCAAAAGCAGTTGGCAGTCGTCTATGTAAAAATTTGAATGAGTGGTTCTGGAGAGATACCTTGGAAAGAGACATGTTAACTGATACAATGCAATCACTTTTATGGAGTTACCAAAACCTAGATGCACCGATCCAGCGGTGCTTCTCCTATTGTGCCATATTTCCGAAAGGTTATCGGTTTTACAAGAGAGACCTGATTTTGCTCTGGGTAGCTGAAGGCTTTATTCATTCTAGTACAAGGAGGATGGAGGATGTAGGGGATGATTATTTTCAGGAGTTGTTATCTGTCTTTTTCTTTCAAAAAGAAGAATATGGCATCATTGGCATGCATGATTTGTTCCATGATCTAGCTGAAAGAGTTTCCAGGGACGATTGTTTCAGAATAGAAGATGGTAAATTAAGAGAAATCCCTTTAGTTGCTCGCCATTTATCCATTCAGGGTGAAAGCTTCAATGAATATATCACAAGTGTTGAAAAACTAAAGAACCTGCGTACTGTTATCTTTATTGACCCGGTTAGGGATGATGTTATAAATTCTTTTCTAAAGAAGATAGAAAAGTTCTCAAAACTTCGTGTACTGGAATTCTGCAAGTGCACCATTAAAAAACTTCCAAACTCTGTTGGAGAATTAGTGCTTTTACGCTACTTGGGTCTTTATCAAGCAGAAGTAGCAGAGTTTCCAACATCAGTACAAAAACTTTACAACTTGCAAACATTAAAGCTGAAATTCACCATTACTCATTTACCAAGAGGCCTAAACAAACTTGTCAATTTACGACACTTATATTATGTTTTTGAAATAGGCAATTTAAACTCAACACTCCCTGAAATAGGCAAATTAACCTCCCTTCAAAACTTGAGGCATTTCAAGGTGAAGAGTGAGAAAGGGTTCGAAATTTCACAACTGAAGCACCTAAATGAGATCAGAGGATCGTTGGATATTCTTGATTTGAAGAATATAAAAAATAGGGGGGAAGCCACCGAAGCCCATCTGAAGGATAAGAAACATCTTCAGCATCTTTCACTTAGATGGGGTCATGAAGATGCTACGGATGGAAACTTGAATGCACACTTAGAAGTCCTTGAGGGCCTTGAACCGCATTCAAATCTAAAAGATTTAGAAATAGATGGCTACAAGTCACCAATTCTACCCTCTTGGATGTTTCAACAAGGATCCCATGATAATTTGATATCTCTGAAACTGACGAGATGTCCTTCCTTGGAAGTCCTTCCACCTATCAGCACCTCGTTTCCATGTTTGGGCACAATAATCATAGAAGAACTCCCCAAGATAACAAAACTCCCTGTGTTTCCTTCGAGCCTTAAGGAACTAAGAATAAGAGAGTGTGGGTCTTTTGTATTCATCTCTGAGGAAGAACTGCAAAAAGGTGACTATGAAGCGAGGCTTCTGAAGGCAATGCAAGATTGTCAATTTAAATTTATTCTTGAAACCATACCTGATACAAAGTATCTTGCAAAAAGAAAATTATTGATTGAGTGCTCAGAGCTTAGGAGTTTAATGGAAAGGGAGAGCCATGGCAAAGTAAACGATATGAGCGTGCTTGCCATGAACATAGAAAGAGCTGAGATAACCGGAGACAGTATCTGGGAGGCACATCTCCAATTAATAAAACTGAGAATGGAGTATATTTATAGCAAGAAAGAGAAGTACCCTTTGGTCGTACCATCAGGCCTTGAAATATTGAGCATTTCTTCCTGTTACATTACTGACGAGGCTTTAATGCATTGCCTTGCACAGCTCACTTGCCTCAAGTCCCTCCATTTGGATGGCATAAGAACAATCACAGTCCTCCCTCCAAAGGAGGTCTTATGTCAACTGGCGGTGCTCGATTTCCTAAGTATTGATAGGTGTGACTATTTAATTTCTCTTGGAGGTCTACATGCTCTTGTCTCAATAAAAAACCTATCCATAAGGGACTGCCCTTGGTTAGAGATTCCCGGAGAAGGGGGCAGGGGCACTCTTCCATCTTCACTAGAATATGTAGAAATCAGCGACTGTTATTCTATTAGACACTTTCAAGTTATAGATTTGCAGTCACTTTCTCGTGCCATTTTCAGTAACTGTGAACAACTAAAATCAATGGTACTGAAGAATCTTTCATCACTAAAAGAACTAGAGATAAGAAGCTGTGGTGAGCTCGAACTGATTTATTCTGACACACCAGTCTTGGAGAGGCTTAAAGTTGATGAGTGCTTCACCTTGCAGAAAAACTTCTCCAGTTGTAATATGGCATGGGCATCCTTGAAGTGGATTGAAATTAACAGCTTTAGCATGCTTGGTGAGTTGCCCTCGAGGGGTGAACTGGTTAATTTGGAGTATTTAATAATTAATAGGTCAAACGAAGCATTCTTCAACGAAGATGAATTTGGGTGCCTCACCTCACTGTATCACTTCTCCTTATTTTGTGGTAAGGTTCAAGCTTTGCCATGTTCTATGAAGAACCTCTCCTCACTGAGAATTATAAATTTGTGTACTTGTCATGAGTTGCTATCATTGCCTGACATGCCTGATACCTTGCAATACCTCTACTTGCAATTCTGCCCTGCTATTGCATCGCTTCCAGTTTTGCCAAAGTCTCTGCGATATCTACAAATACGTTATTGCCCTGCTATTGCATCGCTTCCAGTTTTGCCGAAGTCTCTGCGATATCTAGAAATACATCATTGCCCTATATTGAGTAAACGATGCCAAGAACCTCATGGGGAGGATTGGCCAAAGATTTCCCACGTCTGGCAGATATATATTGCGTGACTGACCAAGTTATGATCCCATCAACTGTAGGGACTGAAGCATTGGTAACATCGGTACGTTTTGTCATTAATATAATTGTTCTAGAAAAATTCATGTTTGTCCCATTCATTTGTTAGTTTGCTGATATGTTTTCCTTAACAGAAACTCGAGTTTCGATCTTTTTGGAGCAAATCTTAGATGGATGGAGTAATAATTGATTGACTTCACTCTGGTAATTTATCTTAAAGTGTTCCTTTTCTGTATTTTGATATGTACATACATCTGTAGATATTTACTTGCGACAATAAGTTAATTATACAGTACACTGTTAGTTTCTTCATATAAATTTGTTCTCTACCTTGTAGATTTGCTATTTGCTAGGATACTCGATTATGCTATATGAGATGGAGATTCACTGGTAACAAGGATTAGTCAAAGATTTACCAGTTGTGCTGGCATGGGGACATATAGTATGAACTGCCAAGTTATAAATGACCGTTAACTTAGATCAATGCTATTCACGTGCATGGTAAGCATTTAAAATAATTTTGAATTAAATGGAAGTACAAAAAATTTTATAGTTCTGTAACAATTAATTTTTTGTTGTTACGATTTACATGCTCTACGTGCTATATATAAAGAGTGCTGCTTGGGGCATCAAATTGACAGTCAGGAACGGGTGGAGGTCGATAGGCAAGATAGTTTTGCACACATGCGCCAGAAGCAGGAAGTACGCTGGATTCGAGCCGAGGTTGCAAAGCACATGTTGCCCCTTAATTATGAAGATATCTCGTAGACTTGATTTTGGACAGGTATAATATTCATAACAATTGAAATTTAAAATCAAATCACAATTTTGTGTTAAACCAAATTTATTTTCAATTTCGTGATGACACAAGACAAACACGCGGCGGATTTTCACATACCAATCTGAGGCAGTCATCACAACAGGAATTTGATGCATCAAATTAGGCCTCACAAATAATCTTCAAGAGGAGGCCTCGAGTTAGATAGATTGGGACCATTTATTTTAATCTGGTCTGGATTTCAAAAACCTATTATCTTTCTTTTTTTCTTTGGAAGTTGAAACATTATTTCGTTATGTTGTTATCAACAAGTAAGTTTGGGCTTGGTTTTTGGGTTTGATAATGTACTGCGTTGTTTGCATGCTTTAGTAAATTTCATGCTCATAATGCCTTTGTCTTGTCCAAATATAAAATGTATTGATTTGGATAATTATATGATGTACCTTGTATTTTATTTAGCCAGAAGATTGTTCCCTCCATAACGGAGCCCAGCTTTAATTTTATAGGATTGAAGCCCATCTATCTAAGGCCCACTGTTGTTCCTTTCTAATATAAAATTGGGCCCAACCAATTCCTCAGGCAGCCCAACTACTCTTCGTGCGTTTATGTGGGCCTGGATATTTAGAATTTTGTTGGGTCAACTATTAGTATTTATAATTTTCTATTTAATTGGACTATGACCTGAAATTCTGAAATTCTGAATTTCCAAATAAAAAAAAAAAAACAAAGAATGTTAATAGACAAATAATTAGCACGTACGCTTTTAGCTAAAGTAGAAAGTTTTAACTCAATTTAATATAAAAAAAAAAGTAAAAATGTTTCTATTTGATTCTTTTAAAAGATTTGGTACATTGAACAAAATTATATAATATTTTTCATTAGCAAATTATATTTGACGACTAAACATAATATTGATCTGATGGATTATTTTCCTTAGTCCCACAATGAAATTAAATAAGAAGTTATCCTTGTCACAATCTATAAATATCCTATCTGAGGTCTTCCAAGACACTCCACACTTTCTCATACAAATATCAATATGCTTCTAAAAAATAATTATGTTAGAAGTCTTTTCTGAATACAATTTAGCATGAACGGTCTAGGTATTCAATATTTTTCAGGTTCTCCATCTCTAGAAAGGTATTATGATCTTTTATATTTTTTTTCTTTTCATTATTCTTAGTTTTATTATATTTACTATATTAAAATATAAATTCGAGATGATGTATATTTTTTTAAAATTCCACATTTATATAGATCAAAACACATTTTATAGTGCTTGTGTATCATGTTATTGTTTAACTTCACACTATATTTTATAATCGTAAAAAAATTAAGAAAAACCTTTCGCAATCACTTTTTGCGAATCATGGAAAATCATGTCGCAATTATAATTAACGGTACAATAAATGCATGTATCTCGTAAAATTTGGTCTATTTTTGAAAAAAAAAAATCTAAATAACTTGATTTTTTTTTTTAACTAACTATACTTGAAAGCAAGGATAACTCAGAAAAAGAACGAACCGGCATCGAAAACTTCTTCATCAACAAAAACATACTGAGAAATTCTCACACAGCCACCAAATAAAATTGATGAGTACTGGTATTTTTTTTGTAATGTATATATGATGAAAAAGATTAATTTGTTTAAGTAGTTGTCATGTTTATATTATGCAAGCATCAAGCATAATGGAATTTTTTTTTATTGGTGTATTTTTTTTACTAGCTTATTTCACCCAAATTCATTCATAATTTCCACAAATTATAACAAGTAGCATGAAGGAAAAGAAAGAGATATTGAATTTGATCTTTAACAAATGTGTGTTTTAATTCTTCAAAGGATGAAATTAATTAGGACTTTAATATAACTTCAAAAAAAAAATATGAGTAAAGAAAAAAAAGAAAAAAGGCATACCTACTTTTGATACATCTCTTAATCAATGGATTTCAAAGTCCTTGAGAAAAAAAACAAAAACAAAAAACAAAAAAAGGAAAACACATGGGATGTAAGTGGCAACAAACAATTTACAACTCTAGTTGTAAAAGCTTGAAACATTTATTGTATATACCCTAACTCATTTATAAATTCCACTAGTTAAAAAGCAGAGAAAACTGAGCTCCCAAAAGAAATAAGAATAATTATTTCAATCCCCCACTCCAATATCCGCATTGTACCCGCAGCAACAATAGAGGAAGGTTGTACTACGGTCCCCATTAACTAGAGGAAGGTTGTACTATGGTTCCATTTTCCAGTATCCACACTCCTCTCCACGTCAACCTTCATAGGTACAAATACTTGAAACATAAAATATTAATATTTGCAAAATATGATAAAAATACTTACATGCGTAACTTGATATGATCATCCCCTTTTCCAGTTCCCTAATCGTTCCCGCGTCAACCTTCCTCTAATGAAGTAGTTGGGACCTCGTATCTCCCCATCAACATTCCCTAATAGTCTCAGCATCAACCTTCCTCTAACAAAATAATTGACCATATAGGTATAAATATTTACAATACTTGATATTAATACTTTCAGATGTAATACAGTGCCATATGTAAAAAATACTTGCAAGTATAGGTATAAATACTTGTGTGACGGCGAACCCAAAAGTACGTCATCATAGATATCATTTGAAAGAAAAAATTACGTAAAAGATGTTCGTGGTTTTAGATTCGCAAAATTTCTCACAGATCGTCAGAAATATGATAGTTAAGGTGCGAGTACTCATATCAGCTTCCAAGAAATAATAACAAAGAAAATCAGAAAAGAAAAAAAAAGGAGGAAAAATTGGATTCAATCAATACCAGTACACAAAAGTCAATAAATGCAGAAAGTTTCCCTGATCAAATTGTAATTTAAGTCTTACCAAATGGCTGTTTTTATTCTTCAGAGAATCAAATTAACTTAGGATGTTAATTACTGAAAAAATATTTGCTAAACAAAATATAAAAAAGTTGGAAAAGAAAAAAAAAATACCTGGCTACAGTCATAAGAGTGCATATCCCCTGCAGTACTGCACGAAATTTACGGGACTTTTAAAGTCCGTGTCCGATTAAAATGGACGGTTCGAATCTAACTCTACGGGATACGGTACCTCCCTGGATCCAAACTCCAGCCATACAGCTTGTAATCACTGACTAGGTCTGAATCCTCTAAAGTAACTCAAAATTTGAATTTAGATCCGGACCATTCGATGAAAATCCGGTCATCCGATCAGAGAAAAAATCACATGACTTCTTTAATATTCGTGCAAATTCTGATAGACATTGTGAATCCAAACTCACATTTTGAGTTACTTTAGAATCCGAATTGAAAAGGTATCTAGGGTTAAGATCCAACATGCATTCATCCAAGAAAAATATCTCTTTTTGTGAAGGTACAACTCAAGCAAGCAAACAACAATACTTGAGTTTAATTTGACTAAATTGTATTAGATCATTTACTGTGCTAATAGGGACAAATTCACCGAAATTTTTTTAGTTACCACCTCAAATTTCCATAATTCGCATTTTATTACCGTTTGAATTAAAATTCAGAAACTAGCACGTGCGCAGACTCAGTCTGCAGTATGCGCACCGTTTTTGACAGGTGCGCAAATCAGGTTTGCGCACCATTTTTTTATGTTCTGTTTCGGTTAACAATTAAGCCAAAAAAAAAAACAGAGATTGTGTGCAGATTGGGTCTTTGCCTGGTCTGTGTACCATTTTTTTTTTTTGTTTCAGTTAACAATTAAGCCAAAAAAAAAAATTGTTTTGTTTTGTTCGGAGTCTGCGCACGTGGCAACTTTTAAATTTTGCACCAAATAATAATAAAGTGCTAATTATGAAAGTTTGAGGTGTTAACTAAAAAAAATTCGGACAAATTCATGTCTCTTTCCATGATCTCCAAAAGTCTTTATCTCTAACTTGTGTACGGCAACGACAATAAATAAATAAAATAAAGACACTCTCCAAAGTCTTTTATCAATTATCATCAAGAGAAAGGGAAGATATTTTTGAATTTTCTTCTACAATATCTACTCAACACAACTGCATCAAAAAGTTGCAATGTTGAACTAAACACTGCATTAATTCAATTTAGAATATTACAATAGAAAGTGATGATATTTTGTGTTAAATTGTGAATTTAATTTGTTTTGAAGGAATAACAAACAAGGAGAGAGGTCTTCTTAGTGCAATAATCATGCTTAATTTAAAAATGGCACTCAGATATATCATGTGATTAAAATAAGGTAGTCAAATATATGAACACTATTTCATTAATTCCATGCTTATCTGCATGGAAAAAAAAAAAAAGATAAAGCAACAAGCCAACAACCTCAAAGCACTATTTTTATAACCATGCTTATCTTAATACATTCTATTTAATTTAATTACCAACTTGATGAATGAAAAAAATTATAGAGTTCTGATTAACAAGATCATTTTATATTTATGGTGATTTTGTTTACACCATACAAGATCATTTTTTTAAATGTGGAGATCATACCTTCATATTCTATTAATATGGACATCATAAATGTCAGAAATTTACAAAAGATTGAAAAAAATAAAAATAAAAATGAAATACACACAAAAATAAAGAAAGAAAGCAATGAAGAAAATAATTAAAACAACAAGAATTTTAAAAAACAAATAAAAACTTCCTGCCTTACCTGTTTTACATGATTTCAAATCAATGACGATTTCAATTCTAATTTTTATTATTATCATACGAGATCATTTAATTTGTTGTTAAATGGAATTGGGTTATACTATTCATTTTATATTGAATGATCCAAATAGAAGTTAGCGCGTTACAAAAAATATAAGAAAAATTAAAATAATATTTACAATCATATTAATCTTAGATTATATGATCTGAAATGAGCAAATATAATTTGTCAAAATTAATTATCCAATGAAATTAGTACAATTGGAGATGATGAAATTTACCAAGTGATAGAATTCACAGCATGTGGGATGGAATAATGTCACAATTATAAATTATAATTATAATCCAGCAGTAGCAATTTACAATTTTGATTAGGAATTTTGGATAATGATAAGATTAGAAATCTTATCTCTCCACTGGTCACTGCTACTTTAAGATAGATGTGATCTTCTATGGCGTTAAGTTTATAGCCGCGCATGCAATGAGTTTGCTGCCAGCTTTCACAAAAGCGTAGTGACAACTTTAGAATTCGGAAATAATTTGGCAAGATTTAAAATTGATGATTTGGATAAATGCAAATATAATACAGAAATAGTTTTTTTTTATAATGTATATGAATATATAAAAAAAATAAAGTTTTAAGAAAAGAAAATGAATTTTATGAATAATTCGGGTAAAATTCGTCAAATTAGTAATTTAGAAAATATTAAGAAAGAAAATTCATAAATCTGTTTAATTCACTAGAATGTACTGAAAACAAATAATTATTTGAGAATATATTATAATTATGCTCAGAAAAGAAAGAAAAACCTACTAAGAATTTGCAAAAATATAAACAAGTCAAAAATATTTAGACAATGGTGATATGTCATAATTAGAAGAAAAACAATACATGTTGTAATTTGGTGACTAACTTTTATGAATTTTATCTCTACATGACCCATGACATCAAATTCATATGAGCATATGCTGCAGAGAATCACAGCTCTGAATATTACAGAGTAATACTATTACAGATCCACCGTACAAACTTTAGAGGAGGCAATTATTTAATGTTCTCTCTCTATGCTCATGAATCACATTCATCTCTTTCTCTCTCTAGAAGCAATAATATAAGTGGTAAATTTCATTTTTACCCTTGTCTGTTACCTCTTCAAACAGCACAAATGGTTTCCCATGATACCATCTAACATATGAATCTCACAAATTTTATTTTTAATCACATGCTTGTTTAGTCACACCATTTTTTTAGGTTAAAATTTTATTTCAATTTTTATTACAATTTGCACTATGAAAAACTATAATGTTACGGTTAGGATGTAATATCGGACTACATCATGGCAAGTTAAATATTTATTGTCATTTCTTAGTTGTCAGAAAAGAAGATTACTTGCATTTTTATGTTGGATTGTAGGATGTAAATTTGTGTCATGTCGTGATTTGGATCATGTGTTGTGTTGTGTCATGATCAAATTAAATTTCGCATGTCATGTCGTTATTAAAAATTGCAAAAAATAGTCACTGCATGTTCATCACGCCGTGATCAAATCGTGCGGAGATCGTGTCACATTTAACTTTTTTTTTTTAAAATTATAAGTTTGTTAAAAGAAGAAAAAAAATCAGAAAAATTGTCAAAAAAAATGCAAAATAATTATAAAAACTTTGTATAATAAAGAAAGAATGTTGTAAAAATATTATTGTCCGAACCTAAATTATTGTTTGAGATAAATAATGACGTAAATTTTATAATGTTTTATTCCATATCGTGTCATGTCCCCTGCAATATCTCGCTTTGTCATTTTTTCCAAAAGGTGTTCACAATATACGAATAGACACAACACGTGACATATTACTGGCATGTATGTCGTAATGTCTCATAACATGTTTCGATCACAGTGTAACTTTTTTATTCTGCTAAATATAAAATTAAGTGCATATAATCAGAGGCGGACCCAGTAAAGGCAAGGGGGGCAGTTCTCTTGGATTTTGAATTTTTATAGACCTATAAATCCTCTCTCGAATTTTATTTGTCCCCATTTGGAATTTTGATTTGTAATTAGGGTGAAATTAGGATAAATTTTTTGAATTATGATTGTAATTAGAATTAGAATTTAGAGCATTAGAAATTAAAAATCAGAGCATTATTTTTTATCTAGTATCTGTTTATCAAGTATGATCCACATACATGTTTTAAATTTGTGCAAATTCGCATTTCTACGCAAGAATGGGATGTATTTTTGGTGATGACAAATTTAAAATGAGAATGTCTTAAACAATTGTTTAGCAACACTCAACATTTTGAACCACATAATAAAAAAAACCTCCGAATATCATAATTCTTTTTTTTTTGTCTTATTTACTATGAAATATCTCAGAATGACAATATTATACGCGATACGCTACCAGAAAAAGGATAATCGGAAACTATTAAATTAACAAATATTTTAAAAAGAAGTTGAATTTTGTGCAATGAATTGGAATTGGTCAGAAAAATCAGGTAAGTAGGTAACCCAACAGGAAAATTAAAAAATAAATAAAATAATGAGGGAATTTCATGTATATCTCTCAAAAGAGGTAAGATCCGCGCCCGCAACTTTCGCGTGTGTTTTAAATTCGTGCGCACGAATCTTAAAGTGAATCGGACAGTCTCGAAATCCATCGGACCACAAAAAAAATATCAAAATTACGTATTCCCCCTCTAAACTTCATAATATCATATTCACCCTTCTAAAATTTAAAAACTCACAAATTTATCTATTTTATAGTATTTTCTATTAAAACTCATTTTAAATTTATAAAATACCTATTTGACCATTTATTAAAAACATAAAAAATACGTAGCACATTAAGAAAAATTTCAGTCTTATAATTAGTCGGTTTTCAAAGGTAAATAGTTCATTTCTCCATTCTTGACGCATACACAAGCGTATACCTATATATCACCGTGTGTAAAATACGTCAAAAGTAGTGAAATTTTTCTTAAATAGGCTACATATTTTTTATGCTTTTAATAAAGGGTAAAATGTATATTTTATAAAAGTAAAATGGGTGTTAATAGAAGAGACAATAAATGAATGAGTAAATTTGTGAATTTGTGAAGTGTAGAGGATCCGTATCCTCCCAAGTACCTAACTCAAGCAAATTGAAACGGATGACCCAGATTAATCCTATCTGGGCCAAACCCAATCCGGTGCCTATGGAGACTGTACGGGGTCTATTTTGAGATTTGTGCCATGTTAAAAGAACGGTCTAATCATAATTTGCTTGAATTAGGTAACCTAAGGTGATGTGAATTCAAGTGTAGAAGGGTAAAGATGATATTATAAATTTTACAGGGTGAAATAGTATTTCCATGTTTTTGAGGGGTATACATGAAATTCACCCATAAAATAAAAGTACCAATGAGACGAAATGATGAAGGAATGGGAAATGAGGTGAGAGATTGGACACCTCGTGCTTGTCGTTTTCTCTTTTATTTTTTCTCTCTCTACATCGCGCCGAATCATTTATTATATTTACGCTTTAACGGACCAATGATGAAACGCCACGTAGCAGTGTGAGGTTCCGTCAAGATTCAGAACACTGGAGCCACGGAGCAACACCCGGAATAATTTTTTTCCAATAAATTCCCAAATGAACCCGGTGCACGGATTTATATTTGGAAACAATGAATCAATCAAGTTTAAAAAAAATAAAATATGTGCATTTACAATGCTTCAATTCTACCGATTCAATTAATTTACCAAGTTTGCATATATGTTTTCATAAATAATTTATTCTTAAAAATGTGACAACTTAAGTTAACCGTTAGTCAAACTATATAATCACCGATTGTTATCGCTGAAATGAAACCATTATTCTTGTTTAACTTGCTTCTAAAAACAGTGTTACGTCATTCTTATAGCTCAAATCATGAGATTTCTCGTTTGATCATTTTCTAAAAGTAAAATAAAATTGTAAGTTTTATTGGGAAAGATAAAAAATTTATAGCTCAAATCATGAGTCTCCGCTTCCTCTTCCCTTTCGCTCCGCCTTCCTCCGAAGAATCCGTTCCTGTTTATCAAAGGACTCAACAATTTATGTACAAAATTGGAGCGGATCCTACACCATGTCTACGGAGATCCAAAGCTGGAGAGAGGAGCCATCATCTAATACCAGTACTCAATCAGTACCAATTGACTAAAAAAAATCACTAAAGAAATAGTTTCTGATAATATTTTCAATGAATTACAAAGTTCTTTCTGTACAAAACAGCACTTGTCAGAACAGTGGACCAATAAGTAAAAGTTAGACACAGACTAAAAACCAGGAATTAATTTGTCAAACATTTTTACTTTTTCAAGTAAAACTTGTTGATAGAGGCACCAGTTCAAGCGTGCAATTATGAATATCCTTCATATTTTTTTTATTTTTAGATATATAAAAAATAAATTATGAGAAAGCATGCAAGTTATTATTTTTCTTCGAGGGAGTCTATGTTACTATGCATAGCACAGATTGGTTCGTAATACAGATTAATATTTTTTAAGATAGATATAAAATTACTGTTTTTGGATGATTCAGAATTTTCAGATCAAGTGATTTTCTACCTATCTTAAAAAAAGAAGTAAAAAGTTCTAAAAAATATATAAAATTCGGGTCTGCCAGTACATATTCATATGGGGATCATGTGGAACACTTCAGATCAGCTGTTAGAATTTTGAATACAAAAATATTAATCCATATTACAGACCAATCCGTGATATGCATAGTACCATATCACTCTTTTTCTTCTTATAGAAGGATCAAAACCTCTTTGGATATTTCAAAAAAATAATAATAAATGAATTTGTTGAATGTTCCAAACGGACTGAATCAATTTTTTTTTTAAATAATTCGGTTCCTTCCATGTGATATTTTATTTTTATATTTTTATAAATATTTTATTTGTGAATATCTTCTATTACTTGGTCACATAAAATTATTTATAAACATCATTGTCAGAGCAATTTTATATAAAAGGGCTAGGTTCATTTGTGGTTGCATTTGGTTGGTTCTACTCTTTCCAAGTCATTCCCTTCTCAGTTCTTCTCATCCTTTCCAAACCTTCATCTCATCTCCAGTTGTTTAATTTTATCCTCTCCATTTTCATCACATGGACTGACATCAACATGTCTCCATTTTGAGGTGAAATGGATAGAGACAAAGGGGTATTTTTCTTTGCTTTAAAAAACTATTTAATTTTGTCAAACAAGGCACAATCATGTGGTAGTTCCATTTAATTATAAACAACACAATATTTTTTTTTTCTTTTATTGGCTACTAATTATATTATATTATATTAAGAATATAATTCTTTGCTAATTGTATACATTTGTTTAAACATGTTTTGGTTCTAAATAAAACCTCTCTAAGAAAAATTAATTAAATTAGTCAACTAATTAATCAAAATAACAGTGCCCTGCTCACTTTCCCATAATAGTGCATGTTACCATAAAGTAATACCCAGAATTTTTACCAATTTTGCATTGATTTGCTAAAAAGTTTAATTTTGTATTTTAAATGAGAATCGCTAAAGACTTGGTCCATAACACCTTCATAGGTTTTAATTTTGTATTTTGTATTTTTACCAATTTTTGCTTGAGAACATTTCAAATCAAATATAATCATGTTTTAATTTACAATAATTGTTATATAATTAGGAGGGACCAATAATCATAATAATTGTCATATATAGATTTTAAATATGTGATTCAATATTTGTATGTCAAATTAATATGATGCATATGGCATACCTATAGAAATGATATGATTTAAATATTTTTAACCTTTTTTGTCATTCATCAAGCAATTCGAATTTTTCAATGACCTGAATTAAATATTCTATTGTTCTTTTGAAAATTTATCAATATGATTTTGAACAAATACATTGTTCCATACATTTTGATAATTTTCAAAATAAAATTTTAAAAGGTAGAAAAAAAGTTACAGAGATGTTGTGGAACTATTGATTGGCTGTGTACCAATTTCATATAATTTTAATGTCACTTGAAATTTTGATGCAAGTTTATATAATTTTAATATCACTTAAATATAAAAAATTATAATTTTTAAGTCATTTGATGAAAGGTAACAAACTTGCATCAAATTTCATTAATTATCAGGTGTGCATCCTATAAATATAGTACATATATTTTATTTTTAAATATCGAAATTTCAAATTGCAAATCATAACTATGCTTTTGTAATATTTGACAATGATTCATTCTAAAAGAAAAAAAGAATTTTATAATAAGAAATCTACCTGTTATCATATGATTCTAAGGGTAAATAAATTAACAGAGCAGTTTTGACTTCATTCAGCGCACAAACTATAGAACCAAAACAGCACAACATATGGTTAGTGCTCTGCATGAAGCCAAACATGCTCTGTTAAAATCTGTACTCTGTTTCTAACAGTACGCGTCTACAATGTGTAGTTGTAGACCAAGCACAGCAACAAAAAAACCAACCCAGCAAGATTCATTGGTCATCCAGTGAACCATAGAGAGGGAGAGAAATGTTATCCTACCTCTCTTCCATTTTTCTATAAAAAGAAGCTCTCTTTCTTACTCTCTGGAAACCAAACCCCTTCAAAAGTTTTCATCTTTTGATCTTCTTCTTCATAGATCCAAGAAAGAAAAATGGGTTCTTCCCCATGGCTAGTTATCTCTCTGCTTCTCTCTCTAACTGTAGCATCTCTCTCTGACATGTCTATTGTGAGCTATGGAGAGAGAAGTGAAGAAGAAATCCAGCGTTTGTACCAAGCATGGAAAGCACAGCATGGAAAGTTGAACAATGCTCTTGGCCAAGATGACAAAAGGTATATATATATAATAAGTTGTTAAATTCTTAGATCCTTTTAATTTTTTTTTGGGTTTTTTTGGTTAATAAGAAAAACAAAGAAGAAGAAAGATAGACCTTTTTATCAATTTCATGTGTTATAAATATAAAAATATTCTGGTAAAAAGAATTATTTTTTGTAAATAGATTTTAATAATGGAAAATAAATAGTGCTAACTTTTTCTTTCCCACTTAGTATAGTAAATTGTACTAATGGCCTCTTTCATATTTTTTTGGTAGAAAGAAGAAGAACATGTGTTACCTTTTCTCCATTTATTTTGATTTTTTTCAATTTTTCAAACTTATGTAATAATTGAATTTTGACAAATTAAATTTAGGTATGAGATATTCAAGGACAACTTGAAGTATATCGACGAGCACAACGCAGCTGCTGATGCCGGTGTGCACTCGTTCCGGCTCGGGCTAAACCGGTTTGCTGATCTGACCAATGAAGAGTACCGGGCAACATACCTTGGTACAAAGCCGGTAGGTACACGTCGCGGTATGGTCGGTGACCGGTACAAGGTGCATGAAGGCGAGTCTTTACCCGACTCCATTGACTGGAGAGAGAAAGGGGCTGTTGCTGAGGTCAAGGACCAAGGCAGCTGTGGTTAGTATGCAACTTTGTTTTCATTTCTTTCAAATCATTTTCTCTAAAGTTATCTAATCACTGTTGATTTAAACTGAAATAAGGTAGAAATAGTGAAAATTGGAAAACAATAATAACCTGATTGATTAATAAATCATTCTCTGTATGAACAATGATCATAATTTCACCTTTCCTCAATTATTAGTAAGAATATCATCATTCATTAAACAATTGACATATACTTACTGGCATCCTTTATATCAACCTTTTCATAGCAAACTAATCCTTTCATGAAATTATTGGTAGGTAGGAGATCATTTCATATCAATATCATAATAAGTTAGTCTTTTGAATCTAATTAGTGATTGATTTTATGTTATAGGGAGTTGCTGGGCATTCTCAACGATTGCATCGGTTGAGGGAATAAACCAAATCGTAACGGGTGATCTGATTTCGCTATCAGAACAGGAGTTGGTCGATTGTGATACTTCCTACAATCAGGGATGCAATGGTGGTCTCATGGACTATGCTTACGAGTTTATTATTAAAAATGGAGGCATTGATTCCGAAGAAGACTACCCCTACGCGGCTTATGATAACCGTTGCGATGCCAACCGGGTACCTTTCATTTTACCTTCATTTAATTTCTTTTCTTTTTTGATATACATCTAGATTAATGGTGCTTGAGTTGAGAACTCTAAATACATAAATGTAGAGATCACTATTCTTTAAAATGATTTATGACATATTTAATTATTAATTAAAATATGGAATCTAGATTAACACTAGTATGTTAAAATAGTCGATCTGATCTGTTCAACATGATTTTCATGTAATTGCACATTAAATTTCACATTTTACATTTTCTACCTATCTAAAAATAGTACAAAAATTCTGAAAAATGTAAAAGTTGATCTACAAGTACATTTTCATATGAAGATCATATTGAACAGTTCATGTTCAATTGTTTAAACCTTAGAAATAAAGATATTGATCATTACTCTTTTAAGTTGTAATGTCTTACCTTTGTTCACTATGTTTGTTGTTAACAGAAAAATGCGAAGGTGGTTACGATCGATGACTACGAGGATGTCCCGATTAATTCCGAGGCGTCTTTACAAAAGGCCGTTGCAAACCAACCCATTGCGGTAGCCATTGAAGGTGGTGGTAGAGCATTCCAACTCTACTCTTCGGTGAGTCTCAATACTACAATTTTGTAAAATAATTATCTTACAAATTTTGCATCATTCATCTCTTTAATGATGAACCTGATATTAGAAAATAATTATCCTTTTAGTGGCCAAAGAGGATTAGGTTCCTTTTCAGATATTTTTAGGTTTGTGAGATTCCATCTTTTTTAAAGGGGGGGACCAGGACAAGTGGTGGGGATTAATACTTCTATCAACATGGGCCCACACAGAAGAAACCTCAATTATTGCTGTGAAATAATTTTTTTTAAATTTAGATCCAAATAAAGTCATACCTGTCATTGGGTCCCACCAACAGTGGAAGTGTCCCCCATGATATTTTTATTCATTAATTATGACAGGTGTAGACAATTACTCAATAAAATATCATCATATCATACAAATAAATTATCTTGTACCTTTTACCAATCATCATCACAGTAAATTTTACATTTTTACCCCTTTCAGGGTATATTTACCGGTTACTGCGGCACGTCACTCGACCACGGTGTGGCCGCGGTTGGATACGGTAGCGAGAACGGCAAGGACTACTGGATTGTGAAGAACTCGTGGGGTTCATCGTGGGGCGAGTCAGGATACATCCGCATGGAGCGTAACATCAAGTCGGCCTCGGGCAAGTGCGGTATTGCCATGGAAGCATCCTACCCGATCAAGAACGGCGCCAACCCGCCTAACCCTGGCCCGTCTCCTCCTTCCCCGGTCACCCCACCAAGCGTTTGTGACAACTATTATTCTTGCCCCGATAGCACCACTTGCTGCTGCATTTATCCGTACGGCGGGTACTGCTTTGCTTGGGGATGCTGCCCGTTGGAAGGCGCTACTTGTTGTGACGACCACTACAGTTGCTGCCCGCATGACTTCCCGGTTTGCGATGTTGAAGACGGGTTATGCCTTACGGTAAGTTTATATTATACTTTTTGAGTGAGGCTACGGTACTATATATACATAGCACGGATTGGTCGGTACTCGGTACTACGAATTCATATCTTCAATTTCAAAGTCTAAATAATCGATCCGAACCATTCATCATGATCTTCATACGAATTATTTTCGAACCAAAATTTACATTTTTTTTACCATAACCTAACTCTTTATATTTCCTTTTAGTCATGGTACATACATTCTAATACAGGCCTGGTACCAGTATGTACATTTTAAATGCTGGTATTGATCAATTACTAAGATGTTTCTGTAACACTTTTATTCATCATGATAAAACAGAGCAAGAACAAGAACAGCCCGCTTCGCACGAAGGCAATGACACGCATGCCGGCGAAGCCGTTCTGGGCTTTCCGTCTCGGTGGAAACAAGAAGGTGAGCAGTGCTTGATCAAGTATAGCGACGGCACGATCAAGTCAAGTCGGGCAACTCGGTTCACGGTTTAATGCATGTATGCACCATTGATTTGTTGCAATTCTTTGGTGTATAGATCAATTTGAAAAAACCCAAGGACTCTGGTCGCTTTGTTGTTATTTATTTATTCAGGCAGTTTCATGTACATATAACTAAATTTGCCCTGAATTTAGAGGGGAACACAATTTGGTAAGTTTGCTTTCAAGAAAGATTATATTTATGTATACTAGTTTAGAATTTGCTTCTTCTATGCATCTCCATTTACACAAGTGTAATTTTTTGTATCATCTGTGTTGATCCACCACAAGAATTGGGGTGAAAGAATCCTAAAAGTTGCATATATTTAGGTATGAAATTTTGAAAACCGAACATAAAATTCAGTATTGAATATGAACCCAATTCGGTCTACTCTCATGCAATCCACAGAAAATTCAGAGAACATTCAACTGAAGTTCAACTTTGATTTGGAAGGAAATGAAACCGAAATTCATGTTCGATTTAAAAAACAAAAAATACAAAACCGAACTCAAAGTTCGCCTCCCTCAAAAAAAATATATATATATATATATTTATATAGAAGAGTTCCAATACCTTATCATGCCGATGTTTTATATCTTTATTTTCAAAATCCAAACTGTCGATCTGAAACACTCAACACATATCTAAAATATGCTTGGAGACCAAAATTTATTAACTTTTAGAAAATTTTTACTATTTTTTAAGATAGTAATTTTGTATCTATCTTAAAAAATGTAATTTTTTTTTTCAAAAATTATAAAATTTTATTTCCAAATATATTTTAGTATGGATATCATGTTGAGCATTTCGGATCGACAGTTTGGACTTTGAAAATGAAGATATAAAACATAAAACATGATGAGGTATAAAAGACATAAGGTATTGGAACCCTCCTCGTATATATATATATATATATATATATATATATATATACACAAAACTGAACTTTAAGCTCGGTTGTCCCAAAAAAATAAAAAATCAAACTTTGAGGAAACCGAACTTTATTTTTTATGATGGTTTTGAACTGTTTTTCAAAATTCAACTTTGATTAACAAAGTTCAAAGTATGCACATGCACATTAATCGTTTTTTCGGTATGATCTTTGGATTGCCTAATTGTCAAAGTACCAAAGTTTTAAATAATAATTAAAAAAAAGAATTCAAGTTTGATTTAAAAAATGAGTTCAAATGGAAACCGAAAATCATATTTGGTATTTTAATTGAAAACCGACAATGATTTTTGGTTTGAAGAAGTAGGAAACCGAACATTATTCTCGGTTTAAAAGCCAAAAAAAAAAAGAAATTAAACAAAACCGAACATCAAGTTCGATTTGATAAATAAAAAAACGAAGATAGTCTTCGGAATACTTTTAAATTAGAACGGATTTGTGTCTGTGTGACAAATGTGTAACATTCAATACTGAGAATAATGACCGGTTTTTAAAATTTATACTGAGGATCATCTTCGGTGGTGATAATTTTTGTCAAAAAAAAATTGTAATCAAGTTGATTTTTAAATTTTTAATTATTTAGTGATGATTTCTAAAATAAATTGTCAGGAGTATATGAAAATGATTCATGTTGAATTTGAAGACCCATGCGGGTAAAGATTTTAACAGAGTAGTTTTGACTTCATGCAGCGTATGAATTATATATATAATGCCTTCTGATTTTATAATATATGCGCTGCATGAAGTCAAAACCGCTCTGTAAATATTTTACCCAAGACATCCTGGTACCCTACCATGTGAACTCCACCGTTTGCTGTATGGCGCCACACCTCCGACTTGCGTTCTCCACCTACCAACCCATTTTACTACTTTCTACTTACCATTATATTGATCATCTGACGTGTCTAAGGAGGCAACTTAAGATGAATATATCTCACATATTTATCAAAAGTCGTACAAATAATGCGTGCCATCAAGCATTCCACAACATAACGAGAGACAACGCGCCTTCACCTCAGCTGATCTCCTCCATTCGTATCCTCTGAGATATCTCATATTTTCCGTGACCGACGTGTCCGGTGCCTATTCGAGGGTAGCGCGGGGGCCAGTATTATTTGTGCTTTGAGATGCGTGCAGAACATATTTGAAGGGTCGAGATTTTCCAAAAAAACACGCAAAATATGAGATATCTCAGAGGATGCGAGTGCTCTGGTCCCTCCCCATTCCCTCCTTCCCTTTCAATGGAAAGCAACACTCCGCACCGACCGAGGCATTTCGTCGAACACATCATGTGCTCCTTTCATATTCGTGCGGATTCTAATCGGACGGTCCAGATCTAAATAGAAACATCATATTAAATTCCTCATTCCCTCCATAGAAAGCAAAGAATCCGTACCGACACGAACTCAAACTCATTGAGGCATTTCATCGAACACACCATGGGCACTCTCTCTTCACCGATTCCCCCTCCGAAACAAACTGCCATTACCTCCTCCGACCTCTCTTTGCTGTTCGAGACGCAGCGAAGGCACCTCAACAATTTCTTTGATCGACTTGACCTCTCCCAAGCGGCATTCTTTGCCAATACCTTGTTGAATGCGCCTGGTGCCGTGTTCTTCACTGGAATTGGGAAATCTGGAATTGTTGCCCAGAAATTGGCACAGACACTCGCTTCTATTGGCCTCTCTCGTGCTTCTTTCTTGTCTCCTGTTGATGCATTGCATGGAGATATAGGTATTGCTGCTGTGTAATTTAGTATTCTGTTGTTGAATTTGTAGATTAATTTTAGTATGAGATGGTACATTGCAAGAAATTTTTTGCAATTATTTATTGCAGGTGTCCTTTCTTTTTTCTCGGGAGGAAATTTCATGTATACCCCTCAAAAATTTGGAAATTATGTATTCACCCCTCTAAAATTCATAATATCATATTTACCATTCTAAATTTCAAAACCCCACAAATTTACCCAATTATTGTGTTTGACTGTTTTCTATTAATTCTCACTTTAAATTTATAAAGTTCTCATTTTACCTTTTGTTAAAAAATAAAATATGTAGTCTGCGTAAGTAAGAAAAATGGTTCATTTATCTACTTATGACGCATAAACAGTATAATGGATACTTTATAAATTTACAATGAGTTTTAAAAGAAAAGTCAATAAATTTAGTAAATTTGTGAGTTTTTGGAATTTAGAGGGGAAAATATAATATTATGAATTTTAGAGGGGGCACATGTAATTTGGAGGTTTTTTGAGTGGCCTACTTGAAATTCCCCCTTTTTTTTGGACCCAATTGTAAGTCTCACCAGTAGATTGTAGTACTATTAACTGTTTATTCTTCAAATGTAGTAATGATACAAGCTGGTACCAGTACATACCAGTCTGACAAGCCTGGCACAGTCACACTGTCAAATTTTTAAGTCCTTTATTTTTTGTTTGCTGAGAGTATATCATGATGAAAAATGCATTTTTCTAAATAATCACTATTTAATCCATTAGAAATTTGGGCTATAATGTGATGTTTGAAGGCCCAATTGAATAGACCTTATGAACTGTAGAAATTATTTCTCTTCCTATCAGTATATGCTTAATGCTTTCTTTAAGGTATAAATTTTGGATCGAATTATACACATTACTATCATAAAAAACTCGAATTTTTATCAGGTGCCATTTTTGAAGGCGATATTATAATCCTGATTTCAAAATCGGGCGCATCAGAAGAGCTTCTCTCTCTTGTTCCCTGTGCGAAAGCGAAAGGTGCTGTTCTAATCTCTCTCACCTCAGTCGAAGGAAACCCTCTGTCGAAACTATGTGATGTAAATGTGCACTTGCCGATACAAGGCGAGATATGCCCTTTCAACCTTGCACCAGTCACATCAGCAGCCGTGCAGATGGTTTTCGGTGACACAATTGTGGCCGCTGTCATGGCTGCACGCAATGTCGGACGGGATCAGTACGCAAAGAATCATCCTGCTGGAAAGATCGGCAAGAGTCTGATTTTTAAGGTAAAGGTGGTTGCAAACATTAATCACTGTCAAGAGTGAGGCTATGGTACAATGCATAGCGCACAATAGTCCGTACTATCGATCGATGTCTCCATTTTTAAATTCCAAACAATCAATATGAACCGTTCAACATTATCACCATATAAAAGTGTACTTGTAGATGAAATTTTACATTTTTTTTTGGGAATTGTTTTACTATTATTTTAGTTAGGTAGAAAATCACTTGATCCAAAAATTCTAGACCATTCAAAAATAGTGATTTCCTATTTATCTAAAAAAATAGTTAAAATAGTTAAAAAAATTCTAAAAAATATAAAATTTAGTATGCAAGTGCATTTTCATATGGAGATCACATTGAACGGTTCAGATCGACTATTTGGAGTTTGGAAACAAAAATATTGATCCATAGTACGAACCAATCTGCGCTATGCATAGTACCATAGCCTCACTCTTAATTTAATGTAAAATCTGGTACGAATATAATGCACTGTCTGTTAAGGAGTACCAATAGGTTGGTACCAGTCAGCATCTATGATTTATAATTCCAGATTTTTGCAACTTTCGGTAAATATTAATGAAATTTAGAATTTCAGATTTTGGATTGTCTCTATGATTTATTCATAGTGCAATCTGATTGATAATTCTCTATGCTTTTGACTTGATTTTTAAAATTGCTTCCAAGTTCTTTAAATTGGCCATTTTCATTTGATATTTTCCATTCATATATTACTTTCTTTTGTCTTTATCACTTTATTAAACTCAATACATGAATTTATACAGGTGAAAGATGTGATGAAGAGGAAAGAAGAGTTACCGATATGTAAAGAGGGAGATATGATAATGGATCAATTATCAGAGCTCACTAGCAAAGGATGCGGCTGTTTACTTGTCATAGATGACTTGTACCGGTTGATCGGCACATTTACAGATGGTGATTTAAGGCGTGCACTAAAGGCCTATGGGGCCGACATTTTCAACCTCACTGTAGGTCAGATGTGCAACCGGTACGCTTAGCTGTGTTCCCTTTAAATTGAAAATTAGGTTTTGTGTGGTAAATCATAGTTAGTTGTGTTTTAGTAGAAAACAAAATGTATTTATTTACAAGTGAGGCTTTGGTACTATGCATAGCGTAGATCGGTCCGTACTATGGATCAATATTTATATTTTCAAAGTTCAAACAGTCAATCTGAACCATTCAACATGATCTCCATATGAAAATGTACTTGTCGAGCAAATTTTATTTTTTTTACTATTTTTATAAGATAGGTAAAAAGTCACTTAATCTAAAGATTTTAGACCATTCAAAAGTAGTGATTTTCAATCTATTTAGAAAAATAGTAAAAAATTCTAAAAAATATAAAATTTAGTATGGAATTACATTTACATATGGAGATCCTGTTGAACGGTTCAGATCGACTATTTGGACTTCGAAAATGAAAATATTGGTCCATAGTACGGACCAATCTACACTATGCATAGTACCATAGCCTCACTCTCTATTTACTATAAAATAGTGAGACCAATTATTTAAATTTTTTTGAAAGTATGATTATTAATATTGATGGAAACCGAATAAGTGTAGAAGACTCATTAGTCAGTAAAAAACTAACTGCTTTACAAAATTAAACATGATTATGACAAACATAAGTGCTAATATTTTGCAATGCTCTTTCATTTTCAAGTTAGTTGTTTGTGCATTTATACAAGCAATTATGAAAAAGAAAGAACAATACCAACTGATGTAGCAACAGTGAGTCGTTAATGAATGTACCTTTACCAAATTCATGTTTCAAAGGTTATATCTGAGCAGAGAACTTCTTGAAAGTTGGCTGAGTGAAAGATAAAAACTCAAAAGAGAAATAACTGAACGCAAAACAGTAAAGAAAAAAGGGGAGTTTCATGTATACCCCTCTAAAAACCTCGAAATTACCAATTTCCCCTCTAAAATTCATAATATCATGTCTTCGGAAACCGATCAGTTATAAGACAACATATTTCTTACACAAACTACATATTTATTTTTTTTAATAAAGGTAAAATGGCTACTTTATGAATTTAAAATGAGTTTTAATAGAAAAGTCAATAAATTGGGTAAATCTGAGTGTTTTAGATTTAGAAGGGTAAATATGATATTACGAACTTTAGTGGGGGAAATATGTAATTTCGAGGTTTTTGAGGAGTATAGATGAAATTCCCCTAAAAAAGAAAAAAATAATTTGAACCAAAATAAACTTGTTATTGTTCAATCACAATACTGTTGCAAGTTCCTCTCTAATCCTTGATGAAATTCAAAAATGAGTTCCTTTCAACTTTTTTTTTTTTCTGTAAACATTTTTTCATTTATTGTGCCTTGATAGGAACCCGAGAACTATAACAGCAGATGCAATGGCCGTGGAGGCGATGCAAAGGATGGAGTCTCCCCCTTCGCCGGTGCAGTTTCTTCCCGTAATCGACCGACAAAATGTCGTCATCGGCATTATCACTTTGCATGGTCTCGTCTCTTCTGGCTTGTGACCCCCCCCCGCCCCCCCGCTCATTTTTTGTAAGTCAATTGATTCCATTCATGTGTATTTTAGTTGCTTTTTGTATTATCATTTAATCCTTGTGTGATCGATGATCTACTGGTTGTAAGTGAGATAAGTCTGTTGTATTTTCATCATTGCCATGTCGATTTCACCTTGGCTTGTTGTATATTAAACAAAATTACATTGTATACCTTTGTTATACACATTGTTACTTTGCTACGTTGTTTTTAATAGCTTGTGAGCAAAATATTTTTTTTTGTGTGTTTTGAGTTGTTTTTGTAGTAAGGATCTATCATAATCATAGTGTACTTGAAGCATAGTATTTTTTTTTTTTGCATTTTCAATGGTGTTTTAAAATTAGACGAGATGGTTTTTACATCATTCAAACATCCCAATGGCATGTGTTGACTAACAAATGTGTGTGTTTTTTTTTTTTTTTTTTAAATTTATGGTCTCATCTACCTTGGGTAATATTTTCTTTATATTTGATACCACCAAAAAAAATATATTTGAAATCAAAATGTTCTGATAATTAAACACCTACTGGCTATTGTATGTTGTGTGCACTTGAAGTTTTCATTGTGCAAAACTAAATTTTCTCTCTAATTTATTTTTGGGAGTTGGGAGTTGTGGAGGAATTTGATTTCTTTAAAAGATTGGATTAGAATTAGATATAACTAACCCATCAAACTTAAAGCAACAAATAGATTGGAACCAACGTCACTAAATTTTCAAATGATTGTGACAAATTGTAACATATCCTTAACTGCATGTCTGGTACTACCAATCATGGAAAATGATAAATGTCTACATGAGTTAGATATTATAATGTGTCACTTTGCAACATAATCTCTTGGTAGGGATGCTATTTATGTTTCACAACCCTCAGAAAAACAGAGAAAATAATACAGAATAGTTGTGACCTAAACCTGACCTGAACCGGTACCGACATGCCTCGGGAACACTCACGAGTCGGTATCGTCTCAGGTACCGTATAAGTGGGACCCACTACTTTATGGTTCAGATTTACTCCAAGCCGAGCCAAACTCAATTTGGTGCCTATTTAGAAATAGGAGGGTCCGCTTTAAGATTTGTGCCAGGTTAAAAGAACAGTCTGGATTTAGTAATTGGACGTGCGGATCGGAGGTGGTCCGAATTCAACATTTGCTGGGTCCGGGTCATCTCAATTCGCAATGAAAAATGGAGGGGTTATGCATGTTTTAAACCCTTATATGACAAGTATGTTTGAAGACTGCAAAGTAGGTCCGATTGGCATCAGATCTACTTTAGTTTGATGGGCTTTAGGATTGTCGGATCCGCTTTATGATCCGTGTGTTCTGCTTTAATTTTTCTTTGTGTTTGCATAAAATTTCATGCGCATAGATCTTAAAGTGGATCAAACGGTCCTGGAGCCCGTCAGACTCAAAAGTAGGCCCAATGCCCATCGGATCAGACTGAGTAGAATGAGATCTGAGTCGTCAGTTTTAATCTAGCACATGATTTTATTAAATACATGTGATAATTATATTAAATACATGTGATAATTTGTGGAGATCCACATGATTTTATTTTATGATGGAGAGGTTAGCAATATTCCAATCATACAGACATTCACCTTTGCAAGGCAGGTAATATGTTAGTTACAATAATCCAAAGTTACTGGTAGAAGATAGCCATCACATGTATTTAATATAATTAAAGAACTTGAAAAGATGCTCCCAATAAAGAGAACCTTTTGTTTCAAGTTCAATCTATCCTCTCCTCTAAGTCAATACCTCTCCATTTCTTCTCTCCATCACTTTCTTAGCAACCTCTCTAATCTAAGAGACACCGTCTGAATGTAAAGAGTTGCATTATATCTCATTTAATTTGATCAAAGTGTGGAAACCGGCCTAACATCAACCAAAAAATATCATTTAATTTGATCCTAAATGTCACTTCCAGCTGTAAAAAATATGTAAATAATTCAACCAGAAACATAGTACTTTTCCACTGAAAATAAACTAGGGTTGCTCATGTGTTAGGTTTGGTTAAAACCAAAATAAAATAGGCAAACTAAATTTTTATTCGGTTTTCAAAAAAACCGAACGGACATTAAAATCGAATCAAACGAATCGAACTAAATTTCGGCTTGTTCAGTTGAACCAAAATAATAAGATTAATTATAAAAATAAACATATTTTTGTTAATTTTTTGAAATTTTTTAAGATGGATTTCAAAATTTTGTTTGGTTCGGTCTAACCCGATTTTAAACCGAACCAAACAATATACATTATGTTATAATTTTGAATTTTTTTAATGTTTGATTCGAATGGGGGACGAGTTTAAAAAATTTCAGTCGGTTCGGCCTAACTGGTTTTCAAATTTTCTAAACCGAACTGAACCGAGCCGAATTATTAAACTATTTTTTTTTAAAATGAACTGAACTGATCCATTTAACCAAATCGAACCATTTAAACCAAACTCTCTCGGTTCGGTTTAAAACGATTAAAATGGACCCGATGAACACACCTATCTTCAACATAATTAATACTAAAAATATCTTAAAAGTATTTTTATTTTGGATGATTAACAGGAGATATTAGATTATTATATAAGTCCAATACACATCTCTAATCTAAGAGACTGTGTATGAATGTAAATAGTTGCATTATATTTATATCTGTCTTACTTGGATAACACTTGAGGGCATCGGACCTACTCTGGTTCGATAGGTTCACCGTCGATTTGTTTTAAGATTCGTGTGGAATGCTTTATAATTCGTACTTGTTTGTTTCAATATTTGTGTGCACAAATCTTAAATTAGATCGGACGATCATCGTGCTTGTTGAACCTAAAAGTAGGTCCGATGGGCATCAGACCTACTCCGTTCTCCTTGGATAAAGATTGAAACATCAACCAAAAAAATCACATTTAACTTGATCCTAAATGACACTGCCAGCTGTAAAAATTATATAAATAATCCAACCAGACACATAGTACTTTTCCACTGAAAATATGGCCCCACCCATGTAAGATCCTGACTACACAACCACCTACTTGCTCTTTGGGCCCCACCACGCATGTTATCTCCACGTTTATTTTCTCCACAAATAAGAGACAAAACTTTTCATATAAGCCCTCAAAATTTTTTTGTGGAGAAAATACAAGAAAATGTTCCTCATTTCCCATTCTTTTACTAAGAGAAAATCATGTATGTTATTAATACTTCATAGTGATACTCAAGAGAGATTTTCTATATTTTGTACATGGAAAGAGTATTAATTTCTAGCTTTTTTTTTTGGATAATATATGAAGTATTTTAAGTTGGTGGAACAATAATGTATAAACCATTTTTTTCAAAAGAACAAAAATAATAAACTAACAAAACAAAAAAAAAAAATAAACATTTTCACTTAGTAATAAGAGGATGCACATTGGTCTTGTCTCTTAATAGACCAATATTAGCACCATCATCAGTTGTATTGACACAAAATGCATCACGAGGCCCCCCACTTTCAATTATGAAGTGACCGAGAGAATTTGTACTGGTCTCAGCAATGTAGTTTTCTTCACAAAGGAATTCACGAGCACATATCTTCTCTAATCCAAATTGATAGTCATGTATAACTACTTCTGTATTACCACTGACACGTCTCGATCTGTATTGTACAACATAATTGTTTAATCTCAATTCAAAATTATACATATATGTATGCAATAATAGATATTTGAAGGACCATAATGCAAACTCCATTTTTCTTTTTCTTTAACTTTGATGCTTTCTTTCATCATTGTCAACAGTGCCAACAAAAAAATAATATTCATACAATGCTGGCATCTGAATTTTGTCTTATGAACTCAATTTAGCTATCAAAATGGAGGTCCTAAATTTAAAAATGTGAATTGCATAACATGTGCATTTTTAAATTTGTCAATAGAAAAAACCTAACTAATCAATCAATTAATGTGCTAGCCACTAAACACCAACTAGTAGTGGTACAATAATTGTACATTCTTTCTTTTAATTATGTTGAACCCACTGGTTGAAACCTAATTTTACACACACTATCTATTGAATAATCAATGATTAATTTGTTTGAAAAAATTGGGAGAATTACAAACCTTGCCATGACAGCAGATGAGAAGATAGATGCGGTGCGGCCCGGCGATGTCTGCAGCCAGCCGCTGGGACCGTCGATCAAAATTATGTCCCAATCGACGTCGTACAAATGATTGGGTAGATCATTTACTGCTAACCGGCATTCAGAGAAGAGGAGGTGCTGAATCGGCCGACAATCGGTCGCTCGTGTTGCACGTGCAGTAGAAAGGAGATCCTACAAACACAAAAACTCTCTAATCAGAACCAAAATTTCTATGACAGCATTTTAATTATTTTGATTTCAATACCAGCATATCAAATTACCTGGAGGTCGCGCACCCGAGTTGTATATGTCACGTCATACGCCTCGAGACCTGGATGTCGGGGCTCGAGATACGCGATATAGTATTGATTCTCATCTAGAAACACCGTGCGGCCGCCTGAATTCAAGGCGATCCATAGGGGTGTTTCGGTTGATACACCAAAAACCAACAAATTGCACGGGCCACGTCTACGTAGAATATTGGCGACGGCTCTTATATCGGTCTCCGGCATGCGCACCGTGGAATTTGTGTTGGCTGCATAATGAATGAGCGCTGCGATAACCGGTTCCGATAGAGGAGATGATTGTTTGGAAGCGGTGATTGTGTTTGTTGCGGCGGTGGTGGTGAAGGTGTCGGTGGATTGAGATGAATTGTAGGGAGAGGAATTAGTGGTGGAGGTGGAGTAGAGGAAGGTGAATAGAGAAGCAAAGGTGAAACAAGTTATAAATAGCAAGATAAGGAGGCGGTGATGCGAAGCGAGGTACGAGAAGAGGCCGTTTGACGAGCCGGAAGCCGGTTTATGGAATGGATGAAAGAGGATCAGTTTTGGGGTGATGTTTGAATTTTTCATGCTTTGTTAGAGAAGAGAATTGTTTGTGTTTTGGAGATTGCTGAGAGAGAGAGAGAGAGAGAGAGATGATATATGATTGTAGGGTATGTATGAAATGTTGAAGTGGTTCTTTGTTGCTAATTAGTAATATCTCTTTCAAAGGAGAGAAGAAGAGGTGTGGGGGAAAGGAAAGGGGAGTTGAGACTTGAGACTTGAGACTTGAGAGGGATAGACAAAATAAAGGGGTGAAGGCTGGGTCTATGACTCTATCAAATCATCATGGTTTGAGATTGTCTGAGGTGCTTCTAGTGTGGCTACCTGTGTGTTGGGTTACAACTGTTCACAGTATTTTGAGAAGAAAAAATGGAAGTCTAATCTTCTAAATTCTAATGTCTACAAGGACATTCATCCGAATTTTGAACCTACGACTTTTTACATGGAAGATATTGTCTTTGGAGTATGTACGACACTGAGAATTTTAATGACAATGAAAGTTTTTAAATATGAGAATGAGAATATTAATTTTTTTAATTTCCAAGTTGAAAAAATATGAGAATGAGAATATCAATTTTTATGGTAAAAATTTCTCAGGAAAATTCTTTTTTTTTCTATTTACAATTATTTAATTTGTAGAAGATGTTATACCAGCATCAAAATTTCTTAAGTGCATTGAAAGCAAACACTTATTTTGATTAATATAATTGTATATATCATATTTTCAAAAAATTTAATGTGCATTGACACATCAATAGATATTCTCAAAATTAAAAAGAGACACAAAGGATCAGGAAAAATTAAAACAGGACGAACCAATTAGTTGGTTTTGCATTTATTGACAACACGGACATGCTGTTACCAAGCTCTCCATTTCATTAAACACTGTAACTATCCATTGCAAAATCAAGGTACTTATATGGTCGGTCACTGGCCGTACATTTTGCATTAAATGGAGAAGAAATATGGATACAAAGTCAAGCACGAGTGCGACCTGTTCCAACTCGGATTGAGTCTTCCCTTGTTTTGGATTTTTTAGGCGGTTTGGTTGACTCATTTCCTCTCCATTTCTGTTAATTTTCCATGAAATATCTTTCTTATGTTAGGCCAATTTTTATAGAAAAAGGAAAAAAATATTGTAAATTTTGCAATATTTAAATGTATTATAAATCTTTATTTTAGTGGGTTTTTAGGCGGTTTGGTTGACTCATGTTCTCTCCATTTCTGTTAATTTTTTCCATGAAATATCTTTCTTATGTTAGGCCAATTTTTTTTAGAAAAAGGAAAAAAAAATATTGTAAATTTTGCAATATTTAAATGTATTATAAATCTTTATTTTAGTTGTGGGTTTTTAGGCGGTTTGGTTGACTCATTTCCTCTCCATTTCTGTTAATTTTTTCCATGAAATATCTTTCTTATGTTAGGCCAATTTTTTTTAGAAAAAGGAAAAAAATATTGTACATTTTGCAATATTTAAATGTATTATAAATCTTTATTTTAGTTGTGGGTTTTTAGGCGGTTTGGTTGACTCATTTCCTCTCCATTTCTATTAATTTTTTCCATGAAATATCTTTCTTATGTTAGGCCAATTTTTTTTAGAAAAAGGAAAAAAAAATATTGTACATTTTGCAATATTAAAATGTATTATAAATCTTTATTTTAGTTGTGGGTTTTTAGGCGGTTTGGTTGACTCATGTTCTCTCCATTTCTGTTAATTTTTTCCATGAAATATCTTTCTTATGTTAGGCCAATTTTTTTTAGAAAAAGGAAAAAAAATATTGTAAATTTTGCAATATTTAAATGTATTATAAATCTTTATTTTAGTTATGGGTTAGGCGGTTTGGTTGACTCATGTCCCCGACATTTTTATTAATATCCAAAGTTTAATACAAATTATTAATTATACCCAGATTCGGACCCATTATCGAAAAATACCCAAGCCGGCCAGAAAATGGCCGGCTTAGGTCCCTCCCTAAGCCGGCCATTTTCTGGCCGGCTTGGTACCTTTTTTTTTTTTTTTTTTTTTTTAGAGAGAGACATTATGAAGATCAAAGTATTGAAATTTAACACTGAAAATTTGAAATTTTTTGTTTAAATTTTTTGTTATATTACTTCTTTTGATATATAATTAGCATATTTATACTAAAATATGCTATATTAATTGAAATTATATTGAATAACACTATATTATGTTAAATTACGCTAAATTACATTACATTACATTACAATACGCTATATTAATTGAAATACGCTATATTATTTTTTATGTTGTGCTACTATTTTAATGTTGTAATATTTTCTGTTTAGCATTATCATGATAATTTATTTTGATCTGTAAAATATAAAAATAGTACCATAAAAGCACACATACACAAGACCGAAATATAGGATAATCCAAATATACCAAACATAAATAGTATATCAAATATAAATAGTACAAAACTAGTAAAAATACAACTAAAACGGAGAGGGGGAATATCGCTGAGGCGGTACTCCGGCGTTCGCCCGCGCGCCAGCGCGGCCAGGCTCCGTCTCTCTTGGGCTCATCTGGGGCATCGGCAGACCTGAGTATATGCTCGGCAGTATCCCATCTGGCATCGCCCGTGGAGACTGTCGGTACTGGCGGAGGTGTAGCGAAGATAGACGCGGCAAACCCAGTCCCAAAGGCAGGCTGAGTATGAGACCCGCTACCACTAGCCTCTCCATCATGCGGCATCTCTGTGCCATATCGGGGCCATGCCGGTGCCGACATGAAACTCTCCTCGAATACCCCGAAGTCCTGGAGACTGCACGAGAGGGACTCGTACTCAGAAGTATCGGTCTCCGCAGGTGGTGGGTGTGGTGGCATCTCTGCTGGACCCTGCAATCATACACATAAATTATTAAATTTGATCTGAATGAAGAAATTTATTAAAACCTGACAGATACTGAAGTATGACATACATGAGGCTGCACCGGACGTCCATGCTCGTCGTACCATGCCGTCCACCCAATGCCGGACAATACCCAATTATGGTAGTCCCACTCTGGATGCGAATCGGGGGAATATGACATATCATCTAGCAGAACCGGGCTCGGGTCGAGCTCGGTCGGAATTATCTCACGCCAGTTGATGTTCTCTCCGGCGTCTCGCAGCATACCGATGATCTTTCCACCGTGCCCGGCATCCTCAACCACATTCACATTCTTCTTGAGGGTGCGTTTCCCAAGCCGTCTCCAGTTCTTCTTTCCCAGCATGGCGATCCCATGCCCGCACTCCTTGATCGTGGCCAGAAGCTGAAAAAAATTTGGCCTGTCAGATCAAACCTTGATGAACTACTAAGTTAGACCAAAACTATGTGGTTTTAGGTGTTTTACCTGGCGAGCCCATGCACGGCCGTTGGGATGGTAACCATCATCGGTTTTGATCCTGTCACGGAGATGGGCACCGTAATCACCCTGCAGATAGACACTCGCCATGCAGACCTGCGTGTATCATACATCGTACCTCAACTGGGGATCTCCCTGGGTCTGAATGATCCCATCTGGCTCATGATAGAAATGGGTCTGCTGAGGATCCTGGGCCGTCTTGTAGTATGGATCGAAATGGGTGCTCCAGTCCTTATCCAGTCGCCCTCGGTGGTGTACGCTGTAAGGAAGACGTTAGTTGCAATACAAAGCTATCAAGTAATTTGATGAATTTGACAATAAATACAATAGACTACGACTTACCTATGCAGGGCTCTGTGCGTGGAATGCGGCAAAGATGGGTCTGCAGGAATCAATGCCGCTCGACCAAACTGGCGGAGCACCCGATCTGGATAGTGGTGCTCCACTGTCCAGAAGTGTATGGGTGGCCCTCGATAGAACCACATCGCCCGCTCCTGCTCGTCACACACATTCCCCGGCAAGAGGTACTCCGCGTACAACTCGTCGTACGGCGTCCACTCAACAAGAGCTTCAGGCAAACTCTGAAGCTCTGACCGGACAGGCCTGATCCCAACGGTAGCACCGTGGGTCCGATCCAAGTAGTGGTGGAAACCGTACCACTTCTTGGCGTATGCCGGGCATCTAAACAAACAAGGCTCTCCCCAATCCGGCGCCTCATTGGGGATAGGACGGCCCACCGGTAGCCGTGACCACGACCAGTGCTGAAGCAGGAGTACCGGCCCGTACATCTGCTTCGCTTTCGGCTGCATTTTCAAGAACATTACACGTCAGAGAGTTTTGATGGATTGATTGATTAAATAATTTACACTAAAATAAGAGTTGGTAACTTACCTCACTACTACGGCACAGGTGGGAGTAGAGATATGCCAGGACAGCCCCACCCCAGTTGTACGTCGACGGCCGCTCAAGGTTCATCAGCAACGGGAGATACATCATCGGCATCTGGTCACCGCTGGAATCAGGAAACATGACAGAACCAAAAAGGTCCATCACGTAGCCCCGTGTATATCTGCAATACAAAACATATAAAAATTCTAATATAATCATCGTATTATAAATTGATTAGTACAAACAAGTTATAAATTTTACCTCTGAATCTCCAGCTTGGTGGAATCTGCCGAGAGACCCGCGATGAAGTGCTGCCGTAACCTCATCATCCGCAAATGGAACTTCAACCTCCCATGTTCCCCAATGACATAGGAAGGCTCAGCTCCCAACAACTCCTCGACATAACCTGCGAATCTGGTGCTGTCAGAGACGCCGCCGACGGGTGTGCCACGGATAGGCAAACCCCAGAGAGCACTCACATCCTGGAGAGTCACCGTCATCTCTCCGAACGGCATGTGAAACGTGTGCGTCTCGGGACGCCATCGCTCCACCAGTCCAGCGATGAGAGATGCATTGATGATGCTTTTCTCGGTCCGCACGATGTCCACAACCTGGTAGAGACCCAGGTTGACGAGGTATGGCTCCATCACATCGTAGTACCTCATGTGCACGCACCGTAACTTCACATCTAGAAGATCCGTGTCCTGCGTTGAAAAAGGTAATCCGCATGGTGATAACATAATAAAATTTAAACCCAATAAAATTTAAAGAAAATCTATGAAAAAGAACGTACCTCACGAGAAGCCAGTGAGACTCGGTGCTCGCTGTGGGGAATCCACAGAAGAGGACTGATGTGCTTCGTGCTACTGGTATTGATCGGCTCGTCCACTACTGGAAGCGGGGTAGGCCGTGCTCTAGGCATCCTGATGTCTAAAATAACATAATTTCGGTGAAATTACGCTTAATGAGCCTAATTATGATAAAAAAGGCCAAAATACCCTAAATATTGGTCATCTGTGCTAATTACACTAAATTACGCTTAATTAGCCTAATTATGGTAAAAAATGCCAAAATACCCTAAATATTGGTCAACTGTGCTAATTACACTAAATTACGCTTAATTAGCCTAATTATGGTAAAAAAGGCCAAAATACCCTAAATATTGGTCAACTGTGCTAATTACACTAAATTACGCTTAATTAGCCTAGTTTTGGTAAAAAATGCCAAAATACCCTAAATATTGGTCAACTGTGCTAATTACACTAAATTACGCTTAATTAGCCTAGTTTTGGTAAAAAATGCCAAAATACCCTAAATATTGGTCATCTGTGCTAATTACACTAAATTACGCTTAATTAGCCTAGTTTTGGTAAAAAATGCCAAAATACCCTAAATATTGGTCATCTGTGCTAATTACACTAAATTACGCTTAATCAGCCTAATTATGGTCAAAGTGACCAAAATACACTAAATATTGATCAACTGTGCTAATTACACTAAATTACGCTTAATTAGCCTAATTATGGTAAAAAAGGGGCCAAAATACCCTAAATATTGGTCATCTGTGCTAATTTCGGTAAAATTACGCTTAATCAGCCTAATTATGGTCAAAATAACCAAAATACACTAAATATTGGTCATCTGTGCTAATTACACTAAATTACGCTTAATTAGCCTAATTATGGTAAAAAAGGCCAAAATACCCTAAATATTGGTCAACTGTGCTAATTAATCTAAATTACGCTTAATTAGCCTAATTATGGTAAAAAAAGGCCAAAATACTCTAAATATTGGTCATCGTGCTAATTTCGGTGAAATTACGCTTAATGAGCCTAATTATGATAAAAAAGGCCAAAATACCCTAAATATTGGTCATCTGTGCTAATTTCGGTAAAATTACGCTTAATCAGCCTAATTATGGTCAAAATGACCAAAATACACTAAATATTGGTCAACTTAGCTAATTACACTAAATTACAACAATATAATCTAAATTCTAACACCTAAACCCTAAATCCTAAACCCTAAAATAAATAAATTACAAATTAAATTAGATAAAAAAAAATTACCTCAAAGAAGAGCTCAAATCCGGTTGTGAGATGAGAGAGTTGTGAGAAGGAGAGAGAAAATGGGGGTATATATAGTGTGAAATGCGGGTAAAAAAAAAAAAAGGTACCAAGCCGGCCAGAAAATGGCCGGCTTAGGGAGGGACCTAAGCCGGCCATTTTCTGGCCGGCTTGGGTATTTTTCGATAATGGGTCCGAATCTGGGTATAATTAATAATTTGTATTAAACTTTGGATATTAATAAAAATGTCGGCTCATGTCCTCTCCATTTCTGTTAATTTTTTCCATGAAATATCTTTCTTATGTTAGGCCAATTTTTTTTAGAAAAAGGAAAAAAAAAATATTGTAAATTTTGCAATATTTAAATGTATTATAAATCTTTATTTTAGTTGTGGGTTTTTAGGCGGTTTGGTTGACTCATTTCCTCTCCATTTCTGTTAATTTTTTCCATGAAATATCTTTCTTATGTTAGGCCAATTTTTTTTAGAAAAAGGAAAAAAAAAATATTGTAAATTTTGCAATATTTAAATGTATTATAAATCTTTATTTTAGTTGTGGGTTTTTAGGCGGTTTGGTTGATTCATTTCCTCTCCATTTCTGTTAATATTTTTTTTAAATATTAAGGTAACATCTAAGTCATTTTCCATGAAATATATTTCTTATGTTAGGCCAATTTTTTTTAGAAAAAGGAAAAAATAATTGATGTAAATTTTGCAATGTTTAAAATGTATTACAAATCTTTATTGTAGATATGGTTTTTTAAGCGGTTTGGTTGACTCATTTCCTCTCCATTTCTGTTAAATTTTTTTAAAAAATATTAATGTAACATCTAATAGGTCATTTGATTATTTTTTAAATAAAAATTAGGGTAAATTTTGCAATATTTAAATGTATTATAAATCTTTATTTAGACACTGAGTATGATGATTTTACATAAGAATTGTGCATTTTATTGCAACAATCAAATGTGTTATTTGAGTGATTTTAAAAATAAGTATGAAATTTTAAAATAATTGTTGACAATTGTGATGTGTTTTGACTGGATAAGAAAATAAATCTGAAATTTCACATTTATTGTTAAAAGCTATCAAAATATGTTTTCACATAATTAAAATAAGTGATAATTATCAACAATTATCTCTTAAGTTGAAATAACTTTGTATTTTGTAATAGTAAAGTCTTCATTAAAAATGTGTGTAAAAAATCATAAAATAATATATTTGAGTAAGTTCATAATATCATATTTACCCTTCTGAATTTCAAAAACTCCCAAAATATACCCATTTTATTGTCATTTCTATTAAAACTAATTTTAAATTCATAAAATACCCATTTTACTTTTATTAAAAAAAGAGAAAAGTATGTAGCATGTTTTATAAAAATGCCACTCATCTAATTTGACGGTTTTCGAATGCAAATGGGTAATTTCTCTACTTCTAATACTTACACAGTGATATCTAGACATATACTTGTGTAAGCCTCAGAAGTAGAAAAAATAACCATTTGCTCTCGAAAACCATCTAATTAGAAGACTTATTTATAAAATATTGTTCTTGATAATTTTTTTGCCGATAGGGAGAAATACGTAATTTCAAAGTTTTCAAAGGGTATAAATGAAATTTATCTGCTCACTATAAAGTTCTTCCTAATCAAATATTTTGCTGTCCTTCTTTTTTTCTTTTCTTTGTTCTTACATTTCTTGTGCTGGAAATAGCGTGTTAGCAAAGCTTTCTTTTTTTCCAACAAATATTTTTGTTTGCTTTCTGAATTTTAGTTAGTGAAAAGGAGATTATCTGCTTGAATTAAGGCTTTTTCATTTGTGGGTCCCACTCCTCTCAATTGTTACACCAAATAAATATTCAAATCCAACGGTCTTATTATTTTATTGTACTATTTTAAATTAATTAGTTGGATAGATTTGACAAAAATAAGAGTTGCAAGTTTTGGATCAATACAAAATGTTGGTTTATATCAGGGATTCACATTTTAAAAATGTTATTTTTGTTAAATTAGTTTTATCAAAAAAAAATTGTTAAATTAGATTTTAAATTTGAATGAAAGACCGTTTGTAGACATTTTAAAATATTTTATGGACTTGATAGTTATGAGTTTTTTTTAATTAAAAATAGAAATTAAACTGTGGTTAGTCATATTATTCAATAAGAGACAACAATATACGAAAAAAATATATATAATATAATTGGGTCATGATCGATTCTAAACAAGATTAATTTTATGTTTATAAATATTTAAAGTAAAAAAAAACATAATTTCTTTTATCTAAAAAAAAATTAGGTCATAGTGAGAAGGTCTCAAAGTCTCAATCCATAAATCATTGAGTTGCATAATACAACCTGAGCTCACCAAACCATGTCTAAATTAAAATACTATTTCTTATCTTTGTGTTTCCCCATTTGCAAATTTTAAAGATAAATGGAATAAAATTTGTAAAATTTGTGCGGTACGGAATGCGTCAAAAGACGTGCAAAATCAACATGAGACATTCTGAACCAGAGATGGTGCTGTTTTTTTTGTATCAAAAGAATAAAAATTCTATTGCTTTCAACTATCAAGTGATACATTTTAAATTTATTTATTCAGAACAATATTTTTAATTTGTTGTGAAATATGGAATTTATTATTTGAATATGGAACAATGATTTTTTTTTTTTGTTGTGAAATTTATTTGGAACAATATTTTGCTTTCAACTATAAAGTGATATCCTTGAAATTTATTTATTCTCGACAATATTTTTATTTGAAATTCGGAACAATAATTTTATTTTGTTGTTAAATATGGAGTGATATCCGTGAAATTTATTTTATTGCGAAATTTATTCATTCGGAACAATATTTTATTTTTTGTTAACCAATTAATTATATAATTACAATAATTTGTCACTATCCGGTAAAAGTTTTTTTACTGTTGGTATGGTCGCAGATACTTCTTTCGGTAATAACAATATCCTCGGGAATAATAATTTATGTCTGTGTACTCTTGACAATAGTCACTTTTTACCTCGTGGATATTTACATATTCTTGTAGCAACAAAAAAAAAAAACATATGAAAAATATAAAGGGGCTCCAAATTTATGAGAAAAAAATGGTTGTTTCAAATATATCACCAACTATGACATATAGAAAATCAAACTTATCTAAAGTGTTGTAACATGGAACAAATTTGCTTTAAATAGAACATGGAGTGCTGATTGGGGATGATGTCAACATGCTATCATTCAAAATAAATAAATAAATAAATAAAAAGCTTAGAATTGAAGACATGCACCTAAAAAAGTAAAACTAATTTAACAAAAATAACATTTTTAAAATGTGAATCCCTGATATAAACCAACATTTTGTATTGATCCAAAACTTGCAACTCTTATTTTTGTCAAATCTATCCAACTAATTAATTTAAAATAGTACAATAAAATAATAAGACCGTTGGATTTGAATATTTATTTGGTGTAACAATTGAGAGGAGTGGGACCCACAAATTAAAAAGCCTTAATTCAAGCAGATAATCTCCTTTTCACTAACTAAAATTCAGAAAGCAAACAAAAATATTTGTTGGAAAAAAAAAAGGCTTTGCTAACACGCTATTTCAAGCACAAGAAATGTAAAAACATAGAAAAGAAAAAAAAAAAGAAGGAAAGCAAAATATTTGATTAGGAAGAATTTTATAGTGAGTAGATAAATTTCATTTATACCCCTCGAAAACTTGAAATTACGTATTACCCCCTCAAAAGTTCATAATATAATATTTACCCTTCTGAATTTCAAAAACTCCCAAAATATATCCATTTTATTGTCATTTCTATTAAAACTCATTTTAAATTCATAAAATACCCATTTTATCCATTTGCGTTTGAAAACCGTCAAATTATAAGAGTGGCATTTTTCTCTACTTCTAATACTTACACAGTGATATCTAGGTATATACTTGTGTAAGCCTTAGAAGTAGAAAAATTACCCATTTGCTCTCGAAAACCATCCAATTAGAAGACTGACATTTTTAAATTAGAAGACTTATTTATAAAATATTGTTCTTGATAAGTTTTTTGCCGATGATAGTTATGAGTTTTTTTTAATTAAAAATAGAAATTAAACTGTGGTTAGTCATATTATTCAATAAGAGACAACAATATACGAAAAAAATATATATAATATAATTGGGTCATGATCGATTCTAAACAAGATTAATTTTATGTTTATAAATATTTAAAGTAAAAAAAAACATAATTTCTTTTATCTAAAAAAAATTAGGTCATAGTGAGAAGGTCTCAAAGTCTCAATCCATAAATCATTGAGTTGCATAATACAACCTGAGCTCACCAAACCATGTCTAAATTAAAATACTATTTCTTATCTTTGTGTTTCCCCATTTGCAAATTTTAAAGATAAATGGAATAAAATTTGTAAAATTTGTGCGGTACGGAATGCGTCAAAAGACGTGCAAAATCAACATGAGACATTATGAACCAGAGATGGTGCTGTTTTTTTTGTATATGACTAAATAAAATTCTATTGCTTTCAATTATCAAGTGATACAATTTTAAATTTATTTATTCAGAACAATATTTTTAATTTGTTGTGAAATATGGAATATATTATTTAAATATGGAACAATATTTTGCTTTCAACTATAAAGTGATATCCTTGAAATTTATTTATTCTGAACAATATTTTTATTTTGTTGTTAAATATGGAGTGATATCCTTGAAATTTATTTTATTGCAAAATTTATTCATTCGGTACAATATTTTATTAAGCTTTTTTTTCGTTAACCAATTAATTATATAATTACAATAATTTGTCACTTCTTTCGGTAATAACAATACCCTCAGGAATAATAATTTATGTCTGTGTACCCTTTACAATAGTCACTTTTTACCTCGTGGATATTTACAGATTCTTGTAGCAACAGAAAAAAAAAACATATGAAAAATATAAAGGGGCTCCAAATTTATGAGAAAAAAAATGGTTGTTTCAAATATGTCACCAACTATGACATATAGAAAATCAAACTTATCTAAAGTGTTGTAACATGGAACAAATTTGCTTTAAATAGAACATGGAGTACTGATTGGGGATGATAGCAACATGATATCATTCAAAATAAATAAATAAAAAGCTTAGAATTGAAGACATGCACCTAAAAAAGTAAAACTAATTGATCTCAAATCCAACAATCAAGGGAAGGGAGCACTTTAAAATTGAACACACTCATTATACACCAACAACTTTTGCTAATTGATCCTTCCAATTTTCTCATGTTTCTTTTCTTGTGGTCCTTAGTTTCTTTTGTTTGAAATATCAACTTAATTAATTCCTTAGTTTCTTGTTAAAGGGTTGCATGATTGATATGAGAGATCTCTAGGGATTTTCATTGATTTGGTTCGGTTAAAAAAAAAAAAAGGCAAATTAAAATTTATTTGGTTTTTAAAAATACAATCGAACTGATCGAAATAAACTTATCAACCGAATTAAAACCGAAACCGAACAAACTGAACTAAATTTTAGTTTGTTCGGTTGAACCGAAATAAGAAAATTAATCATAAAAATAAACATTTTTGTTAATTATTTTGAATTTTTTGTACGATGAATTTAAAAAATTTGTTCGGTTTGGTCTAACCTGTTTTAAACTGAACCCAGCAATATACATTATATCGTATTTTTGGAATTTATTAAAATGTTTGCTTCAGACTAGGGACGGTTTTAACGGTTTTAAAATTTCTAAACCGAACCGAACAATTAAACCGGTCCTTAAAAATGAACCGAGCTGATCCATTTAATCAGAAAAACCGAACCATTTAATCCGAACTCTCAAAATTTGATTTACCGATTAAACTGGATCCGATGAACACATATGAAGATCTCCCAAAGTCTAATGTTTTTTTTTTTGCTTTCTTTCTTCTTCCTAAATTGCAAATGCACCGTAATTTATAGTTATAATTAATCATTTTGATAAATAAGATTTCATGAATAACATGTACATATAACATGATATGCACGTGTTCGGACACCATAAATTTCATGAGATTTTTATGAAAATTTTAAATTTTTTGGATCCGTTCGTTGATCATTTTTATTTAGAATGATTTTGATTTATTTTTCATCTTTTCTTCCGACTTAATTTTTTTTCTCACATAATTATGATATTACCTATGAGATAAAGCAATCAGATTATAAAGTACTTGTAGATTCGGAATATGTTTGGTTGGGTTGAGAATAGGCCATTATTGTAGTTAGGTTATTTGGAATATTTTATTTTGTGTTGGTTGGATTTAAATAGTTAGAATAGGAAAACAAAATTATTTGTCTTATTAAAATAGCCTCAGAATAATTAGAACATGATTTGACTATTTTAATAAGACAAGTGACAAAAAAAACTATTCTAGTTATTCTTGTTTGGCAACCAAACATAACCTCGGTCTATTATTCAAATATATATAATTTAAATGAGTAGGGTTAAAATGCACCATTGGTTTTGTGCTCCAATCATGCTCCACGTTTTTTTTCTCCGTTTCAAAGTTCAAACAATCGATCCGAACCGCTCAATATGATATTCATATTAAAATGTGCTTGGAGACAAAATTTTATATTTTTTGAAATTTGTTTACTATTTTTTTAGATAGGTACAAAATCATTGTTTTGGATGGTCCAGAATCTTCTGAAAACAGTGATTTTGTACCTATCTAAAAAATTAGTACATAAATTCTAAAAATATATAAAATTTGGTCTCCAAGCACATTTTAATACAAAGATTATATTGAGCGGTTCGGATCGATTGTTCGAATTTTGAGAACGGAGAAAAAAACAAGGAGCATGATTGGAGCACAAAACCAATGGTGCATTTTAACTAGAGTGGGAAAAATGGCACGGCGGAGCCGGCTCCGTCACGGAACGGCACGGCACGCGTGTCATTCACGTGCCGTGACTCGCGTGTCCCGTGCCGTGACCATTCGCGTGCCGTGCCCATCTTTTGAAACTTTGGCACGGCACGGCACGACACGTAGTCACGTGAGTTACGTGTAATTAGGACCATTTGATATTGATTTAGTAGTGAATTTTGAATAAACTAACCTAAATTATGATTAAATGGTCAGGCGAGTCGTGACTCACGTGGCGTGACCATTCGCGTGTTGTGACCACCCCTTGATATTTTGGTCATGACACGGCACGTGAAAAATTAACTTGGTCACGGCACGGCACGGAACGTTTTTCCCACTCTAATTTTAACCCTACTCAATGAAAATTGGTGCCAATTGTTATTTATATTAAAAGAAAGAGATGTGAAATTTCATTTGCTCAATAATGGGAAAACAATTATAATGTCTCTTAATTGCTTATATTACGTAAATAACAATGTCATTACATCTCGATCTGTATGTTTTTAAAATTTGATAATTAGACTTTTCCATTGCAATTTATTATTTGTTGGATGCATTTCAATTTCATCTATGATAGAAAATTAATTCTTATTTTTGTAAGGACATTATAATTTTTTTTATATCTTCGTTAATCATTTATTTTATTAGAAAATATAAAGTCTCATAAATATTAGTTTTAAAATAATAATCATGCAAATATTAATCTACAATGATTAAATCTTTTAAATATAACTTATTCTAATGAGATATTATGAATTTAGTAGTTTGGTACCTTTAAATTAAAGCCACAATTATTAAACCCAATTTTATGTAATTAATTCTCAATTTCATGTGGTGGGTATTCCACCTACCTAATAAACAAAAAAAAAAGTTTCATCAATTATGTCAAAAATCATCAAAAGGAGTGAACATCAACTAATTTAAAAAAATGATCCTCTCCAACTAGTTAGTATAATTTAATTGAGAGCCTAAAAAAATGATTAATGTAAAAAGTGGAAAGATGTTGAACTTCAGTTTATTTTTTTTGTTTAAGTAAAAATGACATTAATTATACTTGATTTGTTCAGGATTTTTTTTTCAATCTGACAACTTGTATCCATTTGTTTGGAGGAGAAAAATTGCTAGATATATTTTATTTAAGATCTGATGGCGATTGTTTAACTGATAATTATTTTGTTCAACTAAGTTTATTTTATTATATTTTATTATTATGAAATTTTTTAACCTTATAATTATTTGATTGAATGTGTTATATTTGAATTTTTTTTTATCTAATTTAGTTAACTAAATCAAGATCAAAGATTTGACAAAGACTTAGTGACGCCTTAATTTTTTTTTTATTAGATTTGCTTTTTGGAGTTTGCATGGGAAATAGAATTAGTCTGATAGAAAAAACTGAATTAGTACTAATTGATTATAACATTTTCTTAATATTTAAGTTCAATAAAAGGACATCAAAAAATTCAAATTCAATATTATACTTGTCTACATTTAAAAAAATAGCATGTTATAATGAGATTTTTATGATTAATTAAACTTACAAGGGTCAAACAATAGAACTGAAATTGGAGAGGTGAAATGGCCTTGCAATAAAACAATTCATGAAATTGGAGAGGATCCCATGAACCCAAGTCCTAGTAGTGTGGGCTTTCATTATGGGCCATTAGGCCCACATTTATTAAGTAACATCGCCTCACTGGATTTACATCTTTTATTCAAAGGGTTTTAAAATTGAGTTTTTTTTTAGCAAATGTTATTCAAAGTAGGATCTAAAATGTTTGATTTGAATTGAGATTCAAAGTAGTTTAGCAGATTTTGAGAAAAATCATAAAACTGTATACACCAACGGCTATGTCCATATGCATACTGTACCTATAAGAGCTAGCAAAAGAAAATTTAATCTTTTATATATATCATGAGGAGGGTTCAAATGCCTCCATTTTTCAAGTCTCCATCATGCCTCCATTTTTAAAAACTTAATAACTCAAAATTTAAAACTTAAAAGTCAAAATAAAACCGTTGGATATGATCTACATCATTTTATCTATGCACGTGTAAAAAATTATGACATTTCAATTTTGTTTTGGTTGTCATCAAGAGCTTGTAAAAAACGCACTAATGTGGATAATTTCTAGACGTTGATTTTTTGACTTATTGAATCACATAAAAACAAAATCAAAATGTGATAATTTTTTATGAGCACATAGATAAAATGATGTAGATCATATCCAACGGTTTTATTTTGACATTTAAGTTTTAAATTTTGAGTTATTAAAGTTTTTAAAAATGGAGGCATGGTGGAGGCACAAAAAATGAAGGCATTTTAACCCTCCTCATATATCATATCTATTTTATGTCTCAGTACAGCCTGATCAACTAATAATGTCCCTCATCGATCATCTGATACGCCAGATTTACGCAAAGCGAAATCTTCTGATTCAACTCCTTGTTCCTTCGCTTCAACAGAGACGACAACCTCCGGGTCGCGAACTCGTTATCACACGCGTCGGGTATTTTCCATACATCACTAGCGGCCTGATACGCCTCCTCAAATGATGACACCTTTACATTTTGAGAAAGCAGTCATTTTGTGCTTAGCTAAGCTATGTTTAGCTGATATATTGCAGAGCGGAGTAGGTCCGATGAGCATTGAACCTACATTAGATTTGATGGGCTCCAAGACAGTCTGTCCGCTTTAAGATCCATGCGGCTTGCTTTAATATTTGTGCACACAAATTTTAAAGTGAATTGGACAGTCTTGGAGCCCATCGAACCCAATAGGAGGTCTGATGCCCATCGGACCTGCTCCGCTCTAGAAATACTGAACTGTTGGATTTTAGATATTATTACTTGTTAGGCAGAAAAACTGAAAAAAAATGATGATACCTTTAGCATGGCCTTCACGCTCTGCAAATCGATCACCAGCATCAGATACAGCTGTTCGCATTGCGCGAGAGGTTCCCCCTGAGGTGAACCCGAGTATTGCCCTGCCATGTATCCTGCATTCCTATTTGCCGAAGTGGCCGCGGAAATCGTTGCGTCAACTGCTACTATTGCGAGGTCTTTTCGGGTGTGGGATAGGACGCCGCGTGGGTCCGCGAGGAGGATCGATTCGCATGCGTCGGGAGATGGTGTCTCCTTGCATACGGTATGGATGAGTTGTTCGTCGGCCGAGGTGTTTCGGATGGACTCGAGGAGGAGGAGGATTAAGATGACAAGGCGTGCCAGGTAGGTTGTGTTTATCATGGTAGGACTAGATGGGGAAAGGGTACTATGTTGCATTTGTATTTGCATGCATGCTATAAATTGTAGGTTAATTTTGGAGAATTTTGAACAATAAATTGCATGTTTGTGTTGGAATGTATATAGATATGAAAGAAGGTGCTCAGATTGTGACTTGTAAAATAGGTTCTATTTGGGTGAACGACTTTTAAGTTTATTGTAAGATCATACTTATGTTGTGATCACCTAGAATGCAGCAACCGCATCAATTCAATTCACAGTTTCTCTATTTGATTTCTTTTTAAATAAATATGTCATTTGACTACAGGATTAGTTCCCTTTGAGGAATAGAAATTGTACCGTTACCAGTAAATCTTTGGCTGGTACATAAGCTCACTGTCTATGATGCTCCACAGGGACCCTAATTTTGTACCAGAATACTCAAGTAACTTTCTGAAAGGTATAGTAAAAGTTTTTTGTAATATATAAAACATGGAAATAAGCTTGTCAGAAAATGGTACGAGGGTTTGGCTCAGATGATAAGAATTTGTTGATCAAGGCAGTATGGCACATACATGAGAAAATCTCAGCAGAAACAATTTTTTAAACGGGTTACATACAAAAGAGGTTTTTGAAATCCATACCAGATTAAAATAAATGGTCTGAATCAGTGGCGAAGCCAGGAATTCTGTGTCTTTTATATTTCAAAATTTTTCTTTGTCTTTTATTTTCTAAATGAATTAAATGAATAAACCAAAGGAAAAATTGATAGGTAGGACCTATAACACAAATGATAAGTATTTTAGGAATTCACGTGCAGTGCAATACATGTGGTGCAATGAGTAGATCCGGACCGTTCTTTTAACCTGGCACGAATCTCAGAATAGACACCCTATAGTTTCCTACTTTCCATAGGCACTGGATTGAGTTTGATTCGGCTGGAATTAATCAGAGCCGTCCATTTTTCATTGTACCATGGTTTGGAAAATCGGCCGATTCCGAGTCAACTCGGTATCGGCCGTCACCAATCCGATTTTCACCCGAGTCTCGCGCCCGTGCGAGTTTTTCAGCAAAACTCAGATGGACAGTGCTTGACTCGGCCGAGGTAGCCGATTTTTATGCCAAGTCAAGCCGAGTCAACCGATTTTATACCGAGTTGAGCCGATTCAAGGCAAAAATGACCGATTCAAGTTGAAATGAGCCGAGTCAAGCGTTTTTTTGGAGAAGACGTGAAGTACACTGTGCATCCGTGAAGTTAAAGTTAAATTATTATAATATGAAATATGGAGGCTCTGGCCATGTGGCTATGTCACATGTGAACTTCATGTGGTCGCACGTGAAAGCTCCGATTTAATCGGATTTGGTGGAGAGGTTTTGGACTTCTTTTTGTGTTGTTAATTATTTTAAAATTTAATCTTTCATATATCTAAATTATATTTATTTTATGTGAAAAATTGATGCAAGTTGCATAAAATATAACTTTACTTTCTAGATTTTTTTATTTTAAAAAAAATAGAATTTATTTTATTATTTCGAATTTAAAAAAATGAAAACATCTGTATATGATATTATTCTTGGGTCATATCCTAGCACATGGTTCATCGCCAGCATTTAATGCTAGCACAGTAGAAAATTTTGAAGCAGATGAGCATGATTTCCATTTTACAAGGATATGGGAAACCAAAATTTTCTACTGTACTAGTATTAAATGCCGGAGATGGACCAATCAGCATAGAAGATTGCTTCATCCAATGGCGGATCCATGTTAATTGAATGGGGTCAATTAACCCCAATTTATTTTCAAAATTATTGTATTTATACATGATTTTATATATAGTTTAGAGTAAAATATAATGGATACTATAAAGTTGACTGCCATTAGCCGCATGCAAATTTTATATGATTAACCCTCATTCACATTTGATTGTACCTCTAAGAAGCGTCGATAGGGTAACCTTTGATTAGAACAATATATACTGACAAGCAAGTGCAAACCAAAAATTCATTTTAATTAAGAAAAAACTTAATATAACTACATAAACGAGAAATAGAAAACCAAAACAACAAGAAAACTGGAAACAAACTTAACAATATAATGAAAATTCAACTAGCACCTAATTCAACCAATAACAGAGTACATGGAATCATTCTCAAGATCCACAAGCCTTTGGAGAAAACTCGGAATCGGAGGCATCATAACTTCAACAACACCCTCTAACATCTGAACAACTTGCCGCATCGATGGTCTATCTGTTTCGATCTCTTGAATGCACCAACAAGCAACCTTACAAGCTATATTTACCTCCCCCATATCTGCATTTTCCTGTAACCTGTTATCTAAGAGGCACACAATCTCTCCTTGTCTAGTTTTCATAGCAGCATAAAGAGGGAAGTAACTGCATTCCGTATTTTGGAATTTCTCTGTATTTCTTTTCCCAGATATGATTTCAAAAAGCATCATGCCGTAACTATAGACATCGGCTTTTTTTGTGATTGGTTGCCCAGAGATCCATTCGGGTCCAAGATAGCCAATTGTTCCTCTCATTGCGGTTAATGCTCTGCTAAAATCTCTACCTAGTAGTTTTGCCATACCAAAGTCGGCAATTTTAGGATAAAAGTTGGCATCGAGAAGTATATTCTCAGGCTTAATGTCACAATGAATAATGCAGTATTGACATTCCTCATGCAAATAAGTTAAACCTCTGGCAATTCCGACCATTATTTGGTAACGTGTGTTCCAATTTAAACCATCACATTGACTTGAAAAGAGATGAGAATCTAAAGAACCATTTGGCATGTACTCATACACCAACAACCGTTTAGTGCCTTCAGAACAAAATCCTACAAGTTTGACAAGGTTTATGTGCTGGATTATTCCAATCGTTTGCACCTCTGTTCTGAACTGCTTCTCTTCATAGCAAGCAGTTTTCATTCTCTTAACAGCCACAACAGTTGAATTTGGTAATGATCCCTTGAAAACAGTACCAAAGCCTCCTTCTCCAAGCTTTTGGTTTAAGATAAAGCGAGTTATTGCTTTGTGCTTCAAATAAACCAATAACCCAACAACCAATAAGGCTGCAACCCCTATGGCGGACATAATGATAGATCGACCTGCCTTCCGACTATGTTTGGGAGCTGGAATATGAACACGAATGTTCATTTCGTCCATATTATTTCCGTTACTTAGGACAGTATTTTGTAGTTCTCCAAACCATAGGCTACAACTATTATGATAAGAATAAGCTGCGCAAGAGCAATTACTGAGACATGTTGCGGCACACTCTGTTTCGGTTTTTTGCAAAAGCAATTGGGGATCATCAGGATACTTATATTATTGATTTTGAGGAATACATCATCAAAACTGGAACTTCTCCTAATTTGACAATTGAGTGATATATCTCTTGAACAACCACCTCTGTAGTATCCGTTTCCCCACCATTCCTCTGGATTTGCAGGATGGAAATAATCGGGACAAGAGCAAGGTGTTGTAGAATAAAAAATGAGCACAAGCTAGATGGACCACAGAATGAATCAAAGTCGCACATAGTATTTGGACCAAACCGAATAGTACTAATATTGGGAGGATCATTAACCCAATAATTCATTCCAACTAATTGTATGAATGTATGGTTTTTGTTGGTAACCTTAAATGTTACTAAACCATTGCCATAATCCTCTATATCAATTAATTGCGGAAATATACCATAGTATGTGGCATTACTAGATAATTGTCTGATAATAAACCCCCTAGCATTACTTGTATCTAACTCCAAATTAAACGTAATAGAACCGGAATCATCCAGATATGTGAGGTAAACGTTCTTACCCGTGGCCGTGTTAAATCCAAGAGGTGCTCCCGGGAACCAAGTATCAGTCAGATGATCAAAACTCTGCCATACTATTCTAGAAATGTTATCCTCTTCTTTGAGTACAAGATTACCGGTATCAAGCAGAACTGCAATGGTAGAGGTTGTTTCATCCGAACTTGTAAGATCTGTTAACCAGACCAGTTCCTGAGATTGGGTCAGTACTAAATTACCAGTAGAAGAAATATGCAGCTTAGACATAAGAGGATCTTGAAGAGGATTGTCTCTATTCGCAACCCACAACACAGAATTATTTACCATCCGAATCCCAAGAAAGTAGAAATCATGCCCGGCATAATAATCTTCGAAAAAGCCGAGTTCATAGATACCATCTTTGGAAACTAAGGTTTGGTTACCCAAAAGACTCTGACCTGGCAGGAGTGTGTCACCGGCTGTACCGAGACGACTCCTCATGATGAAGATGATGATGGCTAAAACGACAGGTGCCATCGGCAAGTTGTTCCTCTCTATCTGTTCTTCTTTAATCAAAACCAAAGGATTTGGTGTGTGTGTGAGAGAGGGTGTGAGACACACACACACTTTTATCTACAAGAGGAGAAATCTCACACTCTTTACACACAGATATTTGTGTAGTACGTAATTCATTTAAAAAAAAATATCAATTTAGAAACATAATTGGGAGCGAACTATACAAAATTCTATTTTTCACAAAAGAATTAGATATTTTTTTCTTTCAAGTAGAATAGTTTACAAGGTGAGGTTGTCAGGAGAAAATTCATGTCATTTTCTAGGTAGTTGTTAGCCAATTAAGTCAAGGCGTTGCTTTATTTTTTTCGATATGGTGCCAAAGAGATGTGTTAAAAGTTGGACTTTAATTATCTTTTTGGATCTATCGCTGTAATTTATTGTTTTCAATTTTTCAATTTATGGTCGTTGCTCAGTGGGATGTACCAAACGCACTTGTGTATTATTGTAGACTACAACAGCATGCCGTGTTTTCAATGTTATTTCTTGGTGAGCCCCACATACGATCTTAATCATGGGTCCTACACTCAAAGTATGCACATTTTGAACTAGCAATTCAATCTCAGGAGTTTATTATTTAGAGAGAGCCTAGCTATTTTCGGAATCCATTCCCCGTTTCATCCTCCAGTCAATAACTATTTGAGTAACTACTAACTACTTGGGGGACTACTTATTATTTGGAGATCGCCTAATATTTGAAAGATTTTACAACTGGCGCGCGCAAGTATTCATACATAATACATCAAGTATTCATATATAATACATCAAGTATTCGTACCTAAGATATCAAGTATTTAAAAAAAAAACTAGACACATCACTCACCCATCTTTTACATGTTTTTATAGATGATTTTTTTTCTCCGTTATTATAAACACGAAATCTAGGCCAGACCGTATTATCTATTTGTACCAGAAAATAAGGATCAATCATGTGTAAAGTTCAATAAGTGATTTTCAAAATAAAAATTAAATACACACAATTTCTAAATTACAAATAACAAATTTGTAATTTTTTTTTTATTTTAAGAAGAGGGTTAAAATGTCTCCCCTACAACTCTATTTTTAAAACATTAATAAGTCCGGATCTAATGGTCGTGTATTCAAACGAAATCATCAAAATATGATTTAAATCATGTTTTGTAAGCCCATGTTGATAAAAAAAATCAAGTTATTTAGATTTTTTCAGAAATGGAAAAAAATTATGTGACACACGCACTTTTATATATTTATTGTACCGTTAAGTATAATTGCGACATGATTCTCCATGATGCGCAAGAAGTGATTGCGAAAGGTTTTCTTAATTTTTTTTGGACGATTATAAAATATATCGTGAGTTCAAACAATAACAGAATACACAAGCACTATAAAATGTCTTTTAATCTACATAAATGTGGAATTTTTCAAAAAATAAATATACATCATCTGGAACTTATATTTTAATATAATAAAGAATAATAAAACTAAGAATTAGTGAAACGAAAAAAAATATAAAATACCATAATAGCTTTCTAGAGATGGAAAACTTGAAAAATATTGAATTCCTAGACCGTTCATGCTAAATTATATCCAGAAAAGACTCTAAAAATAATTATTTTTTAGAAGCATATTGATATATGTATGAGAAAGTGTGGAGTGTCTTGGGAGATTTCAGGTAGGATATTTATAGATTGTGACAAAGATAACTCCTAATTTAATTTCATTGTGGGACAAAGGAATAGGCACGAGATCAATATTATGTTTAGCCGTCAAATATAATTTGCTAAAATTATATAATTGTATACACCAGATCTTGTTCAATGCACCAAATCTTTTGAAAAGAAAAAAATAGAAACTTTTTTAGTAATATATATTTTGACTTTTGTTATATTAAATTGAGTTAAAAACTTTCTACTTTAGTGAAAAGCGTACGTGCTAATTATTTGTCTAGTAACATTCTTTGTGTTTTTTTTTTTTATTTGGTGGGGCCCAATCATACATGGGCTGCTGGATGAATTGGTGGGGCCCAATGATTCATTAGAAAGGAACAAAAATGGGCCTTAAAATAGATGGGCCTCAGTCCTATAAAATTAAAGAAGCAGGGTCACTGGACAAAGGAGTCCACCAACAGATAGGTTTTTTTTTTTTTCCTTTTCCAACTTATTTATATTTTGTTTTGCAAACTTTTTGTCATAAATTAAAATCCAAGTTAATTTGATTCTTTGAAGAATAAAAACGCCCATTTGGTTAGAGTTAAATTAGATATTTACCAGGTAAACATTTTCTCTATTTATTGACTTGTCCACTGGTATTGATCGAATTCAATTTTTTCTTCTCTTTTTCTCTCTTTTTCTTTGTTATTATTTATTTTAGGAGTTCAGTTTGTGCTGCTTTTTTAATTAATCTAAATAAATATTATAGACAACTGAAATATATTTTGATAAGCAAGGAAACAAGGATATATTTTGAACTATCCAGAAACAGTGATTTTAGTAAAAGTAGTTTTAAATTACTTTTTAGTAATGTTCTTATAGTAACTATTTTATTAAAAGTAGTTTCAAGCTTTTACATCTAGAGTTGCAAAGTGTTTGTTGCCACTTACATCTCATGTGTTTTCCTCTTTTTTTTTCTTTACTCCTTTTTTTTTTTATTTGATTGTGTGGGATTGCTTTTCTTTCAACAAGTACAAATTACTGCTGTTATTTATCTTCAGTGTTCTCTAGGAACATTCTTTGAAGCAATTCAATAAAAAAGATGTGATAACGTACCCATATTTTTTTTAATTTTTTAATTAATTATAAACCATAATTAGTAATAGTTAAAGTAGAATTCGATCGATTAATATTTTTACTATAAATAAAATAAAATCATAATGTAACCAAATTAAGATGAATACAACTACAAAACAACACACAACCAACGCCTATTTTGTAACGGTTTTAGACTTTTTTTTAACAAACAATTAGTACAAAAAACTATTAATGAATTATACTTCCGGAAATAGAATCGCCAGATGGAATTCCAAGCGGGATATTTGATGCAGTGCGTCCTGAGGTAGTGTCTGATTCAGATTCGGGTATAGATGATGGTCACATCAAATCCAAGCCGATCAAGAATTTATCTGTGCAACTTGATATTTGATCCCTTTGACTGAATGAGTTTTATTAAGATGCATGCATGACGGTCTTCTAGGAGTCTTGAAACAATTAAACTTTAATTGCTTTGACCGCATGGGTCTTGATAGGAATTAAAACTTTTGTTGGTTTACTAAAATTAGCATTTATAGTCTTTATTAGTTTGCATTTCCTGTGATAGCTTTTAGTTTTGTTTTCCTTTAAATATTTAAGACAATCCTGCAAGACGTAGTGTTGATTTTGAATAGAAAAGTTGTGTTTATTTGTTTGTGTTCTTTGTGATTCTTTATTCTTCTCTATTACCATAAAACCGAGTATTTGAGCTTATCGGGCAAGATAGTATCAGGACCGCTTTGCTTCAATATTCGTATCCAGCAGGACGCTACCAAATCCAAGGAGATGGAGCTATTTAGGGGTGCAAATAGATCGGATAATATCCGACCGTATCTGGATCCGTATCTGAAAATTAGATACAGCTATCCGATATTCGAATATTCATGCGGATACGGATACGAATATGATTTTGGATTTTAATTATCCGTATTCAAATAGTTAATATATATCATATAGTTTTAATATATATTACGAAAATATTTATGTATATATCTATGGATATCCGATATCTGATTCGTATCCGTACGTATCCGTCTAATATCCGATCCGTTCCGTATCTGAAAATAAAAACGGATACGGATATAGTTTTACCACTATCCAATCCGTATTCGATCCGTTTGCACCACTACGGCCTATTAATATATTATATATCTAATTAAGTAGACGCTCAAATTCGAATTTCACGGATATATATAGTTCCAAGCGAATATAGTTCGAATCAATTTGATTGGATTCCGTACATTAACGTGCCATAACAATCATCTATTCATTTTGAAATTGGGACTGGTTTGCGGATCCAGAAATAGAAAAAGAAATTATATACAGTCGGTAAGAAATTTATTTTTGTCAAAATAACGAGGACAAAATTGTTTAGGGATGCAAACGGATCGGATACGGTTTGGATAATGCTAAAATTATATCCGTATCTGTTTTTATTTTTCGAATACGAATACGGAAAGAATATTAAACGAATATGAATACGGATACCGGATACATAATTCAGATATTGTAATAAAATTTAACTTATTATTCAACAAATTATTTTCGTCAAACAAAAGTAATTCATAAACATAACTACAATTATCAGTTAAACAGTAATAACACTATCATCGCGTATTCTATTCAAACTTTGGATGGATTTTTCTTCTTTGATTTAGAAATACTAGGATCATGTTTACATTAAGTCATGTACATAATTATAAGAAACAAAAGTTATTATAGTTAAAGCACTGGCAATACTAATTTCATAATTAAAAGGGTAATTTTCTTGACCGGCGGCAGTAAAATTAAACACCATTTATTTTATATCATGTAATTAATTGTCACCTTAATATATTTAATGTCACCTTTTTTTTACGAGACAAGCAACTGGGAAGGAAAGAGGACAGAGGTGCTTCATAATACATTTCAAACAATATTTAGGTCCAAGTGTCAGCCTTTAGATATTTGTGATTTCGGTGAATGGGTCCCAGTGTAAGGAGAATAAAGTGAATACCCAGCTGTCCACATTTAGGGCCTGTTCGGGCACCCGTGGGAAAAAAAAATTCAATCAAGAGTGTATTTTTTTTTCCCACAATAACAGTGAAATTTAGTTCAAATTTTTTTTGATCCCACACCCATATCCGGGCACCGAACAGGCTCTTAATGTCTGCTCCGGTGAGAGAAGGTAAGAAAAGGAATTAAACAAAACAAATTAGTAGTGGGTTGCGGAGGTCTGCACGGATATCCGAACACCACATATTCAATAATAAACTAACTTTTTTAAAATCTTCATGTTGTTAAGATCTTGTTCAATGCACCAGATCTTGTACAATCACTAAAAGTACGGCCTGAAATTGCAACTTATAAATTAACTTAGCAAACTATTAAGAGTAATTAATGTGGAGAGAGAGAAGGGAAGAGAGTAACGTGGAGAGAGAGGGGAGAGGAAGCTCTTCCTCCAGAGAAAAAGGAGCACCCTCCTTTTAGAGAGAGGAAGAGAGAAAAGAGAGAAGGAGAGAAAAAAGAGAGAAAAAAGAGAGAGAGAGAGAACTGAGAGAAGGACAGAGAGAGAGAGAGAGGATAGCAGGGCCAAGATTTTCGAAGAGAGAAGGATAGAGAGAAGACGATGGCCAGCGCTGAATGGCAGATAGTTTCCCGCCGGCACCGCAAGTTCCCAGAAAACTGGAAGACAGCAGAGGCGCCCACACCCACCGCTGCCAAACCTTTCACCCCATTTGCACCAACTTACGCCCAGGTGGTGCAACGCAACATGGCCCGAAACCCTAACTCGCCCAAAACCCCCACATCATCGCCCCCATCCTCACCAAACTCCACCGCCAACGCCGAGTACTACGTCTCTCCCCGCAGCCCCACGCAACTGCGGTTCCCTCCGTCAGCTCGGTATGCAGAGTGGCGAGGCCGCTGCTTTCGTTGTTGCAAACAAGGGCACACCAAGGCTCTCTGCCGGAATAACCTTAAGTGCAGTAAATGTTGGCATGAGGGGCATGTTGGCTCTCAGTGTAGAAGCCATCCCCTCAACCCGGCTGCAGTCCCATTCAAACCGGCGTCCGAGCCTGACCCGGTGGCCAAATCAGAACCACTGTTCGATGAACTACTCACGGGGCATTTTCCTGCTGCCCCTCCAGAGATGCCCGAGGGACGCCCGGCTGTAACGCGGTGTTACGTTCCGAGAGATGACCCCATCCACAAAGAGCTGGATAAGCTTGCAAGAGGAGTTGTTCTTCACTCCAACCTTGACCATGAGCTCTCCATTGACACAGTGGCCGCATATGCTGCTCGAACAGGGTTGGTTAAGGCCGACAACATTCGCGTAAGCATACTGCCTCGACGGAAATATCTCATTATGTTGCCGGCAGAGGTTGACCCGCAAGATTTCATAAAAGCCACTCCTTGGGATCTCTGGGACTTTGGATATGAGTTCCAGCTTTGGTCGCCACATGAGGATGCATCTATTACCATCCCATCTTTCAAAGTGCTAGTTCACCTTCATGGGCTGCCGGTTTACCTTTGGAAGGAATCCGTGGTCATCAATGCCGTTTCATCCTTCGGTACATACCTGGGATCCCTCGCACCGCCAAACCCGGCCAATCTAATGTACTGGGCTGCGGTGGTGGCAACGGAGGACCTCCGTCAAATCCCACACACAGTCTCAGTGAGGGCAGGCGGCATCGACCACTTGGTAGAGGTTCAGCCCATTAAGTGGGTCCATAATCTGCTATACAAAGCCACTGACCTTCCACCAGTACCTCCAAAGTTCACTGCACCACCTCCGTCGTCACCGGACTCGTCGTCCGACAATAGCGATCCCTTTGATGATAATGTGCTCATACCCATGAAGAAGAGTGTCTTACGGGAGATTTGCAAAGGCCGGGATGTTAGTTCATTGCCTGCTCAGCTCAGGCAAATGTTTGCCGGCCAAGAAGAAAGCTGCACCGGCCACACACACTTTGCTACACCGGCCACAGAAAATCAGGGCCATGCCATAGTACACCAGCTGGGGAGCAACGCCCAACTTTCCTTAAACTCACCAGATCTCTTGTCGCCGCACCTGGAGCAACTCGGTGAAACGGGTCAGGTGGGCGGCTCCGCGGGTCAGTACACGCGCAAACAGGCTGACGGGCAAGTATCGGATCCAATGACCCACCGAGTCCCAAACCAGCCTCGTATTCTACACCGGTCTGCTGACCGGAGGAGGCACGAACTGGTACAGTTCGGTGAAGCGGGTCAAAGTTCTGTGGCAACACAACTTGTTACACCAAATAGGGACTCCACCTGTTTGGCCGGACCTTCAAAAAGGAGGGGTAGACCACGTGGGTCTGGCCGAAAGAGTGTGCAACAAATTGGTGAATCTGCTAAGAGTGTTTTACCTCGTACCTTGGTCAAGGAGCCCCTTTCAGGAAACTTGGATGCAATACAGCCAGCACAAACCAAGGGGAAGCAAACGGATAATCGTTCCTCTTCAATTCAGCTAGTTGGGTCAGCACCATACAACTTGCGGCCACAACAAATCCGTCAAACGCGCCTTTCAAGAAAAAATGATCTCATTAGGGAAAGAGCTAGTCAGTCAGAGTCCTGGGGCACTGCTGAGGCCTCAAATTCAGCTTCTAAAAAAGGAGCAGGGTCACGTGAAGTTCAACGGTGTCTTCAAATTTTAGCGAAAGGATCCTCTCCTCTCAACCACAAACGCAAATCCTTGGGCCATATCTCAATACCAAACAGGCCCGAACCACAGAAAAAAATTGTTGGGGCAGGCAGGCCGGAAAATGAGTCTCCTATACAGGCCACGTTAACACCTGAGGGGTTCTATGAGGTCCACGTGCAGCAGGCCTTTGGTAATGAGCTTGCAAATGCATACGGGGTCACAGAAAAGGATGTCATACAGTGCCTTCATGAGGACAATTCTGAAAGGCAACTGGCACACACAACACCTGCAGGGACTTCGCAGGCTCCTCCTAGTGACGATGAATCCACGCCCGGAAGATTCGACCCGGACTCTGCTGATGAGCTTGAGTCCGACGACGAGTAATTCTCGTCGGTTATTTTGCTGCTGAGTAGTGTTTGGTCGTTAATTGTTTTTTTTATGAATCTCAAAAAAATCAAACTTTTATGTTGGAATGTCCGAGGGTTGGGCTCGGTACAAAAATGTAACGTTGTGCGCAATGTCCTTATGGCCTCAAGGTGTGATATCTGTATTTTCCAAGAAACTAAGTTGAATGAAGTTGACTTTCATTATGTGGCACATTTTTTACCTAATTTTTTTGTAAGATGCTGTGCTACTAATCAAGCAATAAATTCATCTGGTGGCTGTCTTATCGCTTGGAAGCGGAGCTATGAGCTAATAAATAGTTGGTCTACCAAAAACACTATCTCGGTCTTACTTCGGCAAAGTAGTTCGGGTACGTGTTTTGTGGTGACAAATGTCTATGGCCCGGCAAATGACAGTTTCAAACTCGGGTTCTTGAAGGAGCTGCAAGGTCTATACCCACTAATTCATGTTCCATGGATTATTGGAGGGGACTTCAATATGGTTCGGTGGCTAGTTGACCGATCGGGAGATATGAGAGGAATTACTCTTATGTGTGCTTTTAATGACGTCATTAGAGATCTAGCGCTTATGGATGTGCCACTAAAAAACTGCACCTTCACGTGGTCAAGCAAACGGCCTAGGCCGGTGTTTTCCAAGCTCGATAGAGTTTTTCTCTCCTCTTCTTGGACAACAACCTTTCCGGTCATCACCTTAGAAGCAATGGAAATGATAGTTTCAGATCACGTGCCTTTACTCCTCACGTGTAAGTCATTACAGACCCAGAAAAAACAAAACCGGCTGGAGCTATTTTGGCTCAAATATCCCCGAGCAAAGGCTATTATTTATGAAGTATGGCAACATGAGGGGTCGGCAACCAATGGTATAGAGGTACAAGCTTTTATTGATACAACTAATAAAATGCATAGGAGGCTAAGATCATGGCAGGGAAGCAATTTTGGGGAAATGCAAATTGAGCTGGACCGATGTAAGAAAGTCATTCTTTCTCTGGACCAGTTAGAGGAAACAAGGCTGCTGGCCGCTGATGAGTTTCTCCTTCGAATCAGAATGAGAGAAAAATGCTTTGAGTTAGCTAACAACTTGGAATTGAAATGGAAGCAACGATCGCGTTGCAAGTGGCTCTCGGAGGGGGACAAGAATACGAGGTTCTTTCACGCATACGCATCGGCCCGTTTGAGGAAGAATCTTATCACCTCAATCGATCATGAAGGAGTACCGGTAACAGATTCCTTGCAAATCCGTTCCATTTTTTTGGAGCATATGAAATCGGTCCTGGGGACTTCCACTGAGGTGATTCCTTTTGCGGCCACACGACTCTACGTACCCAACCGAGACCTTGGCACACTCCAGGACCCTTTTACGGAAGCAGAGATTGAAAGAGCAGTTTTTCGGTTAGCAAAACATAAGGCATCGGGGCCCGACGGGCTGCCGAATGAATTTTTCCAAAGTCAATGGCCGGTGGTCAAAGATATGGTCATCAAAATTCTTCATGGTTTTTATGACCATTCAATTGATCTACAGAGGCTAAATCAAGCAAATTTGATAATGATTCCAAAAGTGGATGAGGCGTGTACAGTGCAACAATTTCGGCCTATTAGTGTTCTAAATTTAGTTCCGAAGCTAATTTCCAAACTTCTGGCCGATCGGTTACGTGTATTTTTACCGGATCTTATTTCCCCAAACCAAACCGCGTTTGTACATGGGCGTCAGATCTCTGAAAACTTTGTTGCTACACGGGAATTGTTACACCACATTACGGAGGAATCTAAACCGGCTGTTTTTGTCAAAATCGACTTCGCGAAAGCATTTGATTCCGTTAATTGGAATTTTCTAATTCGGGTACTTCATGCAAGAGGGTTCCCGGAAAGATGGACAATTTGGATAACCAACCTACTAAACAGTTCGGCTTCCTGTGTGGTGGTTAATGGTGAACGGTCTGAATTTTTTCCCCATAAGCAAGGCTTAAGGCAAGGGGACCCCTTGTCCCCTATGTTGTTCGATTTGGCCGTTGACGTGCTCCAAAGGATGGTGGGGGCTGCAAACTTGTTGGTTCAAGCACCAATATCCGATCGAATCTCGGATTCTATCGTGGCTATGCAATATGCCGACGATACGGCGGTGGTGGCCGGGGCTAATATCAAAACTCTGGTGGCCCTAAAGCTAACTCTTAGAATATTTACATCCATCTCTGGTCTCCGGCTTAATTATTCTAAGAGTAGTTTTGTTCCTATTAATGTGCACATGGATGATCTACCTTGGGTTGCGCAAGTGCTCACATGCAGTCAGACTTGTTTTCCGGTACAGTACCTTGGAATGCCATTGATGGTCACCAACCCGAGGAGGGCCCACTTCTTGCCTTTGATTGAAAAGCTAGAAAAAAGGCTCGCTGGCTGGAAAGGAAAATTGATTTCGAGAGGGGGTCGCCTTCAACTAGTCAATTCGGTTCTTTCGGCAATTCCCATTTACCATATGGCATGCTTCCGATTCCCTAAATGGGCAATAGACCGAATTGACAGGATCAGACGCACTTTTCTCTGGGGGAAATCTGATAGCAATACAAACGGTTTATCATGGCTTAATTGGGAAACGGTATGCCTACCGTCCCGATGGGGTGGATTAGGAGTTGCTGACATGGCCATTCGTAACATTTCCCTCATGCTACGCTGGTGGTGGCGTCTGTACCATGACCCAGACTCACTGTGGTCAACAGTGGCAACAGCAATCAGACGGGTTGGTCCGCACAATGATGGCCCGATGTTATGGTCCGCCACGGGCTCTTTTTTCTGGAAGCAACTTAGTAAAATCAGATACTTGTTCCTTTGGAGTGTGCAGTGGAGCATAGGGGACGGCCGTTCGATTTCTTTTTGGTTTGATTCTTGGAATGGGGCGCCCGTTATACATCCCCGAGACTCCGGCAATAGACCCGTATTGCCACACTGCTCACTGCGTTATGCTGCCCCAATCATGCATGCCCTGGCCCCAGAAGTTGAGGTACAAAACACACTAACTTTTTCTAATTGCAGGGATGAACTTAGATGGCGATGGAACAACAATGGCGTTTACACCTCCAAATCTGCGTATGAGATGATAATTGGTGGCGGCAAGATTAAATGGCGGTTCAAAAGAATATGGAGATATCCGATACCAGCGACCGTCAAAATCTTCATCTTTCATCTTTTTCTTGGCAAGGCTTTGACTCACGACGTCATGATCAAGCGAAGGATATATGTGGATCCGGTGTGTCTCATGTGCAAGAACTGTCCTGTTGAATCGGCTGTACATTTATTCTTCCTCTGCCCATACGCTGTGGAGATGTGGTTTACTTTGGCAAGCTTGACAGGGCAAAATTTCTTCACCCCTGAATTGTCGGTACAGCAGATATGGCTTACTTCGTGGGCTAGATTTCTGAACCGACGGCCCTCGCGTGAAAACCGTAAAGCTTGGGAGGCAATCTTTGCAGCAGCAATCTGGCTCTTGTGGAAGCAGCGTAACAAGGTAGTTTTTGGGGGATATCTGACTCCTCCAGATATGCTGGCTCGCGAGATTATTGTGGAGAGTAATCTATGGTTACAAACTCTGGGATAGGATAGGATACTCTCAATGAGTCGTTTGAGTGTTAAGTATTTTTTTTCTTTAATTTGGTGCTTGGGTAAATATGGCCTAAGACAACACTAAGTGCATGGTACTGTAGTTGTGTTGCACGTAAGGCTGTGCGGTTTTTGTTCAAGAGGATTAGAGTGATATTCAATGGGATGATAGTGGGATCTGATGTAGTTGGGGTTTAGAGAGCTACCATGCACATAGTTGCGTTATTGTAATTTTACTCTTTTTCATAATATATCTCTTGGCAGCCGCTGCCAAGCCTGTTTCAAAAAAAGAGAGGGGAGAGGAAAGGAAGGGAAATTTGGGGCCCACAAGAGTATTTTGTCAAAAAAATTAGTGAGGAGGTATTTTGTTTGATCTTTTTTAGAGGATGGAAGTTTGTAAAGTTCCCCGTCCAAAAACATCATTGCTTTGCTTGGAAGTTGTGAATTCTATCCTGCCAGAGAGATGCCTTAATGTACTGATTTACTCCATTTCAAACAACTCTCTGCTGTTTTTGATTTACTCCAATATCACAAGCAAATTTAGTCTTTCTTGGAAAATAATATTATATAATATTAATATTTAGTTCCATATACTATATGCACTTGAGCTCTGTTAGTAAAATTTTATGTAAGCGATCGATGACATTATTAGGGTTTATAAAGTGTCATGGGGTCATCTAAATTGGAATGACTCACCTAATTAATAATGAAATCATGCATTTGTTGTCTTCTATATGCCTCACAAATTTTGTGATTAGTTAAAGCTGCTTTTTTTTGTTTTAGTTGGTGTCATGCATATTCCACAGTTGCGGAGCACCTGATTTGGTATCATGCATATTTCACAATGACGGAGCATCTGATTTGTGAGGAACTTGCAGGGCCGGTCCTGAGGATTTTGGGGCCTGGGGCGGGAGAAAATTTTGAATGTAAACAAATTTTCTTATTAATATGCCATATCATACAAAATAAGGGGGACATAAAACCAATACCCCTCAAAATAAAACATATACAATGATGAACATCAGGGGCGGGTGCAGAATTTTCACCAGAGTAGGATAAGAAATTATTGAATCGGATTTAAATAGCTAATTGGGTTCAAACCCATTAGTAATCGGGTTCAAACCCATTAGATAATCGGGTATTAGGGTTCTACGACCTAGTAATTCAATATTACTATTGACCTATCACAAATTCAATCTACTAATTAAATAGGGCTCTAACTCTAAGATCTAAAAATTTAATCTACCAATCAATTAGGATTCAAAGACCTAAATTCAATCTAAAATTTCAAAACCTAGATTACAATTTCATAAGACCTAAAAATCTAAATAAAATGATTAGACTAAATTACCACATAGAAAAAAGCAAGGTCACAAGAAGGCAGAAGCAGGATTTTCTTTTTTTCTTTTCGAATCAGCGGAGAGGAGAAATTCTTTTCGTTTTCATTTTTCTGTTGGTTTTTCTCTATTCGAGTCAGAGCTCTCCGTTATTTGTGTTTTCTTTATTTTCCTTTCCGAGTCAGCGCACTAGCGCAACTTTCCAATTAGAGAGAGGAGAGCGCTGTAGCATTCCAATTATATTAGTGCAGGCGGGGCCTAGATTAAAAAAATTCAATGGAAAGAAACGATGGCCTATTTTTTTACTCATATGCAAATTAAATTTTTTTTTTGGGCCCCTGGATTTTTGGGCCCGGAGCCATCGCCCTGGGTACCCTGGGCCAGGGCCGGGCTTGGGCACTTGCCCTTCCTGAAAGAATATGGTTCTATTTCTATATATTTTCTAAAAGAATTATATATATATATATATATATATATATATATATATATATATATATTTTTTTTGTCATTTAAAGCCCGTAGGCAAAATTACAACATTTTTCTAGTTCTCAAACAGAGTACAAAACCATTTCTCAGATAGCACACCTAATACAACTCACAACTTTTTAAAGCATGGAAATGTATACAGAGCAATCCCAGCCATGAACTCTCCCATTCTTTGCCAAATTATCCGCCAACTCGTTGTGGCTTCTTTGCACATGTAAACAGATGAGAGATTTGTTCTCCTGCAATAGGTTCCAAACTTATAGGATTTCTTCAAAAGCTCTCCAATCGGCGTTTATAGGAGGTGCCTGATTTGAGCAAATGTTTACTAGCTCCATACAGTCAGAAAAGAAGAGCATGCAACAATCCCCAAACCGAGCAGAATTATATTTAATATTAGAAAAATTATAGAATCATGTCTCACCCTCAATTATTTTTCTAGAATATACTTCTATTTCTATGATTTTCTCAGAAGAATTATAAGAATATACTAATATTTAAAATAAATATAAAATTATGTCACTTGAAAGGATACCTTGTTATAAGAAATGGAGTGAATTATAGGAGAGAACGAATATAACAAATTTCATACTTAGATCCAAATAATTTGGATCCAGTTCAAGATCGGATTATAGATCTTCTAAACATTAATTCGGGCCCACCTAAAAAATTCAACAATTTTATATGGCCACTTGTCATTTCTAGTCAATCTAGATCTCCTGAGTTTATATGGATACCCTCCAGATTCTTGTAGTATTTGTTAAAGATCGTATACAATACTTCTAATTTGTGGAAATTATGAATGAATTTGGTGTCTTTTTTTTACTTCAGGCTACTTGTAAGTTGTGGAAATTATGAATGAATTTGGGTGAAATAAAGCTAGTAAAAAATATACACCAATAACTAAATAAATTTCATTATGCTTGATGCTTGCACAGAGTGAAAAAAACACACGTTAAACATGACAACTACTTTTACAAATGAATATTTTTCATCATATATTCATTACAAAAAAAATACTAGTACAAATCAACGGAACCTACACCTATATCGACATAACATAACTGATTAATATCTATTATGTAATTAGCGAACTTAAATTGGTACCCGAGTGCCTAAATCCATTTCTTATCTTTAATTTACTTTAGATTTCTAACTTCAATTATGTCTGTTCATTTAGAATTTCTTTAAATAAATTCAAGTACCTTTATATTTATCTTCTTTATCTTCATTGACCTATGTTATTTTTATTTCATTTCGGTCTGATTTTAGTTGTCTAACAATACAAATTTCAAGTTTGTATTCTACTTAATTTTTTAAGTTCAAGCCCAGTACAATTCTTTGTTTTTTCCCTTACTTCTATTACTTCTCATCCCTTAATATATTACAATTATGCAATTTAGTCCTACTGACAACATCAATTTACCAACTTAGGGAAATTTTGCAAATATACCAACTGAACCTTAAGCTTCACCAGAACCGAATACAGGAGCTGGTATTGAAAAGTATCATTGTCAAGAGATGAAAAATCAACAGAATCAATACATCTAGAGTTTCAGTACCAGACTGGGGTTAAACTTCTTTGCACATCCAGAATTGAAAACTTTCAACAATTCTCACAACTACAAGCACCAGGAACAACAAAAGAGAAATACTAAATGTACATCATGTAAGAAACAAGTCAGAGAGATATACCAATAAACCACTCTAGATGCGCTGATAATTGAAGAGAGATCAAAATCATAGTCACTCCAAAAGAGAACTTTCATGTTGAATTGATTCCCTAGCTATGCTTGATGAGGGTTGATGTTGTGAATTATGAATCTCAAAAATCTATTTCGATTAATTTACTTGCTATTTCTTAACAGATTTTGTAATAATCAAAGTTATAGGAAATTAGTTGTAATTTTGTACTCGATAAGTTAATGGGTTTGAAATCGATTAACTATTTGAATCCAATTAGTGCTTTATCATGACAGAAATTCTGGATCCGCCCTGTTGTCGCATTTCTAGTTCTGAGGATGATCCAGTACGACATGCAAAAACCATACCGTTTGAATCTTCTATGAAACCCGTCATTTGTTGTATCAGTACAGTAAGAAAAGTGTTAACATTATTCATATAAATCCAATAGTTTGCTTGATAACCTAATTTTATTCATTATTTCTATTATATCAGTAATCGTGTTAAAGTGTAATCGACGGATTGGAATACTATTTTTCTCTTTAGTATATTTTTTCATACTTTAGTTTTCACCAATATCTCAAAATTATAAACATAAAAAATAGTATGCTCTTTCATTCAAAAAATAAAATAAAATAAAATAAGAAACGATACACAATGTTTATAAATAAGTATGAAATGAAGGAATCTTAAAATATATTTTGCATGTCTTTCAAATTTCTATCAAAGTTGGACATCGCAGTTGGAATTCCATGACAAATCATTAGAAAAGTATGATTTTGTCCAATGACTTTTACTATAATTTTTAACAAATTAGTCTGGTCCCACCCTAGTGATATATAAGGCAGCGCAATGTAAGGATTGCAATGGGCTAGGATGGGCCGGATTTATTACATCCATCATATGGGGCCTGTGTTGCAGCTATGTCCTTACTGCACGATTTTGCCGTGTTCAAGCCCGGTCAGCCCGTCTCAATCTGGGCTATTTTGTTCAAGTGCAGCCCAATCTTGAAACAGCAAGTATAGCAGCTCCAATCTCCAATTGTTATAAATGTAATCATCTTCGCATTTAGTGTTAAGCAGACGTTACCGAGTGAAACCCAACAGAGGAATTAAGTTTGTGTCCTGCATTTAATAAACTAAAGCTTGTAAAGTAACAAGTTACTATGCATAAGGGAACGATATATAGGAATGTGTAGCAAATATAAGCTCTACAAGTCTCTTTTAGAAGAGAAATGCCAATTAAGCGGTCTGAATGAATGATAATTTCTTTCATTGCATAAATTGAAGGGAGAGAACTAGGTTAACGTGACTACATTTAAGTGGACCATATATGTTTAAGTTTAGATCCTCAATATATGTTTGTTGCTTCTTAAATTAATAACAGAGAATTTGCTTTTACAGGCATAGAAATCAACATGAAAAATTATAACATCTCCAACAAAACAAATGCCAATACCACTGGAGTGCTAATAAAAGTTATACAAAATAAAGTCGATCAGATTGTTTGAGATATTGTTGATCTATTTCCTGCAATAAACAAAAGACCAATTTCAGATTTTCTATTATATCATTGGAAATCAGAATGGGAAAATGTGATCAAATAAGATAAAATTAATTGTAGAAAACAAGATAGTACATAGCAGATAGCCAATTAGGGATAGTGTTAACATAATTGAAGTGAGTCAATCAAATATTCAGTTTCTAGGACGCACCTTTAAAGATAGCACCTTTAAGTTGGGGGCACTTTGGAACAAACAAAAAGCAGTTGCAACCTTTATCGTGTATATATGATATGAAGCTCTGTCAATTGGTAGAAAGGTACCGGGAGCGCTTCTGGTTTAGGCCCCATGGCGGAATACTAAAACAAGTGAAATAATAGATTTCTGCATATAGCAACGAGGAAAATTTTTAGGTTGTAATGCATGTTAACAGGTATTTATAATAAATTATTAACTGTTTATACAAAAAGTTTACCTTCTTCTTCGTCAGATCTAGCACTTCCTGGAACATCATGACAAACTTCAAATCCTAAAGTCCGGTAAACTGGAGCCATCTCAACTTTGATACAGGAGGTTTTGGTGTATCATGATTGATAGTTTTCACGAGCTGTCTGCGTCTAGACACGTCATGAAAACAATGAACCATTATGCACCAAAAAGACTTCAGTCTTTTTGGTGCATAATGGTTCATTGTTTTCATGAGCGTGTCAACGGTGTCATAAGGAAACAAGAATATGGAAAGATGAGTAACGAGTGAGGGATTTATCACAAAAACTGGGAAACTAGACAAAGCACAAAGGAGAAACGATGCACAGGTTTCTCTCGGAACTCATAGAATTATTTTGGAACTGTGAAATGTGCAGCAAGGGCTTCGGCCTTTTTATAACAGATATTGTTTGGAACTTGAAACGGCGATATATGTATTTAATTTTGACTATTAACCAGGATGCCTAAGCCCTTGTCTTCTTGGGAAGTGTTGTTGATCACCATGGATTCAATGTTCAGTGCATGCTATGCCTCCTCGTTAATAGAGCATAGTTATTTGATAATTTCTAGTCAAATTTTTATTTTCAAAACACGAAGAGATTTTGAAATTGTTGTTTCCAAAACAAGCTTAATTATTTTTTTCTGAATAATCTAAATTGTTTGATCATTATTAATAAGAAAACAATTATTGATAATGGTCAAATATTAATATATAGTTCTGATGGACGAATAATTTTTTTTTTTTCAAATTGCATGACTTTATAAATATTTTTGTCATTTATCTAAATAATTTGAGTTCTTTGATTTTTTAAAACGTCAATTTATATCAAATATTAGTAAGTAGGTGTCATATTTCATCCTATTAATCGTAGAATTTCAAAGATATTAATAATTTGAGATCTGCATTTAAATTTCATGTACATGCATTTATAACATTCTCCTTTCATGTACATCAAACAATACTATAAACACATGTCATTGGACCTTAAGTTCAAATCCAGTCCAATCCTTCGCTATTTTGCGCCATATTATTATCTTGTTCTAAATCATATTTTTTTTGAAATAAAATTCAATACTAATATAAAATAAAAAATCATGTCTAGTTTAATCGTACAATGGACAATGACTATTTGCACAACCACTATGTTTATATCCATATAAATACATGACAATATCAAAAAAATCTAAATATTATCTAATCAATAATTATGTAACATGCAAAACAGTACCAAAGATATGACACTAATTAGCTCAATGCCTATTCGGGGAAATAATCAAGACAGTACCAAAGATATGACACTAACTGTTTGGTATTAAGCTTAATTTATTTGTGTGGAATGGAGATTGATATTGATGGAGTATCCAAAATTAGATGATAAAAATATGAATGACATGACACCGATAAAAAACAGACAATCAAATGGGATGAAGTTTTGATAATTAATTATTGTGTAGGTTACAGTTTTGGCAGTTCATAAGTAGTAATGGCATTTGTTTTTACAAGGATAAGAGCATTAGAGCAAGCATCTACAAAGTTTCTATGCGTCAGGATATGATACATTAAATATTTAAAATGTTGAATAGAATTTTGATTCTATTCAAGAATAAGTAAATTTTAAACTTAGTCTATTATTGGATAAAAATTAAATCACTGCTTCCGGATGGTACAAATTTTACATACAATTGATAAGTAATGGAGTTGTTTTTTTACAATAGAACGGAGAGGAATGCAAGAGGAATTTTGGTTCTCCCTGGGTTCCTTGATTTCTCCTAGCAATAAATATTGTTACCCTTTGGAAATGATAAAGAATAGGAGTAGCTTTGAATCCTGGACTTCTTTTGAGGCGCCAGTCCGTTTAAATTCAGTCAATTCAGTCATTTTCGATGCACAATTTATTAGGTGTGTTGCAGAGAGAGAAGGTGAAACGATTAAAATCAAGGACAAGGCAGAAGCCCCAGTTTTAAAAATTATGTTTTATTTTCTACGATATATGTTTATTTAAGGATCAAAATTACACATTTGCCATCGGAAACCGTCAATTAGAAAAATAACACTATCTAAAACATTTTTATGTTGTTTCTTACTTTTAAATAAGAGTAAAATAGATATTTTATAAATTTAACACAAGTTTTAGTAGAAGAGAATAAAATGAGTAAATTTTTTTATTTTTTAAATTTACAAGGGCTATTTCCATGTTTTTGGGTGTATACATGAAATTCCCCCTTTTTATAATTTTTATAATTCCTTGAATATTGGAGGACCAACCAATTTTTTTTTTTTTTTTTTGATAAAAGGCTTAATAGGGCCCGTTTCATATATTGAATATGAAACTGATTACAGTACATACAAACATAAGAACCCTAAAAAAAAGTAAAACATCAACAATCCTTCAAAAACATCAACAACCCGTTTCATATATTGAATATTAGAGGGTTCAACAATCCGTCAAAAATAAATAATTTTTGATGTCCCCACAACTTTCACTTAACAAAAAAACATCAACAAATAATAACAATTTGTTATAAAATATCAAGAACCCTAAGATCATGGGTCTATGCGCTGAAACTATTTTGGAAATGTGTTCAATTGGATGTTCAGTTGTATCATGGGATTGGAATATAGTTGTGGAAAATTCTAATTAGAAAGAAAATAAATAATCATGCAGGCGTGTTTGCTCTCCCATAGAATCTATTATAATTAAGAAACTTAACACAATACATATCACTATAATTAATATTAAAATTTAATAAATTGAATAAGTTAGGAAGAATTTGGGCACTATAATTCAGAAGATTTTGGGCACTATTTCAAAACAGTGATATTGTATATATCTCTAAAAAATAGTAAAGAAGTTTTTAAAAATCTAAAATTTGGTCTCCAAGCATATTTTAATATGGTAATCATGTTGTGCTAGAAGATCAAAATAACCACTAGATCTGATGAATATATTAAATAGGAACTTTGTCTAAATTTCTTTATCAAATATGAATTTCATGCAACAACATTTATGTTATATATTTCTAAAAATAAAAAGCAGTAATGATAAACAATATGAAGATACTCTTAATTCTCAAACGTGTCGACTCTGTGTCAAGGATTGGGAGCTACCCAAATTGGGGTAACAAATGGAGGGGGGGGGGGGGGGGGGGGGGGGTGGGAATTTTTGAATGAATAATTTGTTTCTTGAGTTTTTGGATTTCTTTACATATTTTATGCATCATGAACTGAACTATATGTATAGTTTTGCATGATATTAACTTGTATGCAACCATAAAAAAAACTTGTATGCATAGAGATTATTTATGTTATAGGGATCACCATCATCTTGGATCAAAACAACAATTAAAAAAAATTAAACTTTTTAACAACTATATATGTAATGTACTGATAACAAAAGTTAGAAGAATGAGAAAATCATTTTTATTTTATCGTGAAAAGGAAATCATAGAAACAACATGGAATGGTTATTGGTATTAATTAGAGCGTAGCTTAAAAAATATATTTATTTCAGAAATTTCTATGACTTAATAATATAGAAATAAATTACTAGTTTTGATGTTTACTATATATGTTTTTCCCTAGATCTATATTAAATTGCATAATAATTATTTTTGTAAATTCTAGTCATTTTTGAGTGAAAAGGAAATCATAGAAACAACATGGAATAGTTATTGATATTAATTAGAGTAGCTTAAAAAATATATTTATTTCATAAATTTCTATGACTTAATAAAATAGAAATAAATTACTAGTTTTGATGTTTACTATATATGTTTTCCCTAGATCTATATTAAATTGCATAATCATTCTTTTTGTAAATTCTAGTCATTTTTGAGTGAAATAATGTTAACGAGGTTAACTTGATATAGGTTGACAAGGCTTTGGATGCCAAATTAAAGTTTAACAAACCTTGAATTAATTTGCATTGCGGTTTTAATCTGCATGTTACGTTTTAACAATAGCGATTTTTTATTTTATGAAATGTTACATGTGGTCGTGCAACCTTACAATAGCGATTTTTAAGGCGACAACTTTACAAATTAGTCATATTACTGACAATTAAATAAAGTCGGCTTTAATTAACTAGCAACTAGCAAAACACAGAGAAAATTCTTACATCGCATTCATATACATATACAACAAAATTTATGACATAAACATACCTCCTCTTATTTAAAATCCGTGGCCATCAATCTAGCCTGAAGTGTAAAGTGTGCTCGAGACACAAATTTCGGAATTATTAATGACGGTAGCTTGCGTCCGTCGAAAGATTAAACATCCTCACAAACAAAAGAATTCTTTTACAAATACGACCTATGAGGGTGAACCAAAAAGTCCCTCTTTTATCATAAAAATACTATTTTCCCCTTGTTTCACAACACATTTCTCTCCTAATGCCTTCAGAGAGGCATCTGACCTCTACAAACCAGGCAGTGAGAAATGGGCTCAGGAACGCAGACATATCTTCACCAAGGAGTGTTTAGGCGCATAACAAAGTCACCTCAGTCCAGGAACTCAATAATTACAAATCATAATTCAAAAATTGGATAATCAGATTTAAACCCATTAATTAATTGGGTACTCAATAAAAAACAATAATTTAACTTGTAATTTCTAATACTCTGACTTGTAATTTCTGATGCTCTTAACTTATAATTCTAATTACCAATCATAATATAAGAACTTCTTTTGATTTTAAATATAAATTTAACTAGAATTACAAATTAGGAATCCAGAGGGGGGCAAAAAAATTTCAAGGGGACAAATTAAGTCGGTCGGAACTGATAAATCTTCATTAAACCTCAAAATCCATAGGGGTTTGACCCTGCACCTCACAATATATGTTGAATATATTAACTGTTTCTGTATGTTAATGAATTATTATTTTATATGGACAATTGAGCGTGTGATTCTAACTCAAGACATGTGTATATTAATTTTTTTTCTCGTTTGGGCTTAATATATGTTTGTTATAATTTTAACAAATATCATACCTAGAAATTTAATTACAATCAAGCTCAATATTTGACGTTTATCATTGCACAATAAGATAACTATTATGCAAATGCCAATTTAATTATGAGTTAGTTTAGCTAATTGTGCAATTAAATTCTTTTTATGAGTTAGTTTATACAAATTTGTCAATTCTTAGTTTGTCAATTTATTAACCTTGAGTGAATTTATAATTTATTAATTAAGTTTATTCAACTTATGACTCTTGCTCATGCATGCATACATGCCTTTTTGGAAATGTCAATTTATGAGTTAGTTTTTTTTATATATTGTGTAATTAAGTTTAGAGATATTGTGCAATTTTAATTAAATTCATAAAATGTTCATAATAAATGTTCATAAAATTTTCATTAAATATTTCCTATTTTTATAAAAATGTTCATACCCGGCATATCATAAATACATAGAACAAACAAAATATACATGTATGCAAATATCATACAAAATAACCCGACATATCATAGAACAAACAAAATAACACTGGAAATTAATAAAAACAATGAATTTTGTATTACTATTATGGAAATGTTAATTTGTAATTTATTACGGATGAGCCTGAACTGTTTTATTGACACCTATCATTGCACAACTAGATAACTTTTCTGGAAATGTCAATTTAATTATGAGTTGTCAATTTTTTTTTTGATGAACAGTGAGAACACTGTCAATTTCATTAATTAAGAAAATTATTTACAAAGAGTTGTCAATTTATTAGTTTATAGAAATTTACCTTGAGTAAATTTATAAGAAATGTTCATAAAACAGGTTCATAAAATTTTCATAAAATATCTTTCTATTTTTATAAAAAATGTTCATACACGGCATATCAAAAATACATAGAACAAACAAAATATACATGCATGAGAATATTAAACAAAATAACCCGGCCTATCACAGAACAAAAAAAAATAATACTAGAAATTAATATAAACAGGAAATTGTGTATAATTATTATGGAAATGCCAATAATAGGCGGAATATTCTATAAGTAAATAGTTCATTTTTCTCTGTTGACAAGGATTAAAATAGGACTCTTGTCAAGACATTTCTATTTTTCACTTTAATAGCTGGAACAAAACCACCAAAATTAAATTTTAATCTAGCTTTGCTTAATTGTTAATTACCTGTGTTATTTTGGCAAATAAAATATAGTTTTTAAAAAAATATTTAGCATACTTTCCATAAATATAAATTAAAATAATAAATCAAATTAACTTTATCAATAACCATGTTATTTTTAGCAAATTAGTTCACTCCAAAATCTAACTAAGTTTATTTCAAAATCTAGTTAATATGAACTTTGTTGCTAAAATTGGATAGATAGATGAGACATATTTAATTGATGTTAATAAAATTGAGTTAACACTGTGGACTTAAACCAATATACAATAAAAAGAAAGAGAGAGTAAGGATCATCAACATGGTCAATTTATGCAGTCTATATTATTTAGCATGTCTACGATGTGACTATTCATCTTGATAGTGTGAACAGGTGTGAAGAGATCAATCTGGAGAGGACAAACCATAAATTATTTAGAGTGGAGCAAAATTTTGAAATAGGTCAAAATACCAGTTCTGATGTTTACTATGTGTTCTGTAAAACTATATTAAATTACATAAGAATTATTTTTTTGTTAATTCTAATTTTTTTTTTTTTTGTAAAATAAGGTTAACTAGGTTGACAAGGCTTTGGAAGTCAAGAGTTGAGAAACATGCGTATTTGGTATATCCGCATATGATTCAAATTAGAAAAAAAAAATATTTATCTTGATTCACATGCATGATTTATAAACACCAATGGTCAAACTAGGGTGATAAGAATGACAAATAATTATTAATCATTAATAATATATATATATATATATAAATGTGCTTGGTGCCCAAATAAATTTTATATTTTTTTGAAAATATTTTACTATTTTATTAGATAGGTACAAATATTTTACTATTTTATTCGTAGAGGGTGCAACAATCCGTCAAAAATAAATAATTTTTCATGTTTCCGCAACATTTAGTTCACAAAAAAACATCAACAAATAATAACAATCTGTATTAAAATATCAAGAATACTAAGATCATGGGTATATGCACTGATATTATTTTGGAAATGTGTTGAATTGGATGTTGGATTGTATCATGGAATTGGAATAGTTGTGGGTCATTCTAATTAGAAAGAAAATAAATAATCATGCAGGCGTGTTTGCTCTCCCATAGAATCTATTATAATTAAGAAACTTAACACAATACATATCACTATAATTAATATAAAATTAAATAAATTGAATAAGTTAGGAAGAATTAATCAGAAGATTTTGGACACTATTTCAAAACAGTCATATTGTATATATCTATAAAAAATAGTAAAGAAGTTTATAAAAATATAAAATTTGATCTCCAAGCATATTTTAATATGGTAATCATGTTGTGCTAGAAGATCAATATAGTCTCCAAGCATTGACATATAACTGAATTGCCTTGCTAAAAGATTTTGTTGGATCATCTGAAATGAAGTCAGTATTTGCGATTTCATTTCTACATTTATATTCATTTTTATGTCGATGTTCTGTCACTGAGCCTTATATATTCTTTGATATTATATTTGGCTATGAGCATCTAACATATATCTAACATTTGGAATGAGTATATGATCCATTGTCGTTTATGAGTGCTTGAAATTTCTATTTGGTATCAAAATAACCACTCTGATAAATATATTAAATAGGAACTTTGTCAATATTTCTTATCAAATATGAATTTCATGCAACAAACATTTATGTTATATATTTCTAAAAATAAAAAACAGTAATGATAAACAATACGAAGATACTCTTAATTCTCAAACGTGTCGACTCTGTGTCAAGGATTGGGAGCTACCCAAATTGGGGTAACAAATGGAGGGGGGGAATTTTTGAATGAATAATATGTAGTTGAGTTTTGTGTAACCAGAAATTTGGCTATACAATTAAATTCAACCCTGTAATGGTTCAAAAATTGATGTGCGAAGTAGATAGCATTTTGGGTGCATCCAGAAAATTGGCTAGGATCAATAACCAAGGACGAACTCTGACCAATGAAGAATGCATGGTTATTAATATGCTTATACTTACACTCAGAATAAGTTCCCTCCTCAAAATCAAGCTTGCGTATAGAAACAAATGTGGTGACTAGAACCTTTGTAAGAGCAACCTCCTCCTCGTCTATCTTCCATTGTAAGAGCAACAATTTTCCTTTGAGGTCCACTAGAGACTTGTAAGTATATTCAATCATTGGAACATCATGCTGAAGTGGTATGAGTTTTGACTCCGGACCAACATCAACAATAAAAATATCAAGTTGATGTCGACTTACAAACCCAACAGCATAGAATTTTCCTTTAGAAAATATAATGTCACTAATTTTACCATTGGGCAATGTAACTGATGTCCAAGTTGGATCACCCTGTCTCCAAAAGGCTACCTGTCGATGATGGCCGCTGCCAATTAGCATCACCGTAAAATTTGACCTCTCACTGGGATCATGATCCAAGATAATTTTGTGCACCAACCTGTGTTGTTCACATTTAATAGAGAAATGTTCATGGCCAAAATCAAGACGAGGTAGGTCGTAACTTTTCCGTGTAAATGGATTAAGCATGCGGATGTTCAAAGCGATGTCTACAGTGAAGAGCCATCCAAATGAAGAACCACACACAAATTGCCCGTGCAGCTCGGGTATGTCTATGTAGTAATGTTTGTTCTCAGAAAGTATGTAGAATATGCGTTTTTCAGTGGCAATATCTTCACCCAGCACCAACCAAGGCAGTTGCTGAGCTGACCGATAATGTTTCTCTCTTGCCACTGTGAACCAATTCCGACATACAGCGCCGAATCGATAATAATCAGGTAAGGGTAAGAAGCCAATTAGATACCCGAGAATGTCTTTGGGGAGCTCCGACCAGTTTGCTACCGACATTAGGTGCAACACCTGACGTTCCCTCGCTCTGCATTATAATTAATAAAATCATTGTTACTGTCTCTACAGATTTAAATTGGTCAGTGCCTCTGTTCTTTGTGATCACCTGTTTGCTTAAACCTTCCTTCAAGATTTAAATTCCCCACATACCTGTTGTTGTTACTGTAGCGGCGTGTGGGAGGTTGATAGGAGTTGTTAGAAGGTTTGTTGTTGTGTTGGCGTACCACCGTCATCCAGCCTTCTCCGGTTGGAATCGCCCTTTGTCTCCCCATTTTCCCTCCAGCTCTTGTATCAATTACACCGCTTTGAGAAGAGTTTCCAATATCATAAATAAAGTTCTTGATAAGAAATAAAAGCCACATTATTCATACAATATGATTGTACACAAGCCAGCACATCACATATAATTAAAACTCTCATTAATAATCGTTATTAATGTAATAATAAAGTAGTAAAATATTCTAAACAAAATAAAATATAAATAAATTGAATGATGCATCAACATATTTGTTTTCAAAATTATGTTAATTCAACTCATTTAATACTCTTTAAAAAGTGTGTGCATGGACATATAAATTCAATTATATATGTTACGCTTGTTTTGGACATATTTACAATTCACAATAAGCATTTATTTAGCACATTTGTTAAAATCTAATTTGTATCAAAATAAATGGCATCTAGTTCTGTTGTTTTTTTACTAGACACTCCAACATGAGAAAATATATGAAATTAAGGCTAACCGGAAAAACAAACTCGTATAGCTAACAAAAGCCATGAGAAATTAAGGCTAGACACACCAACCATTTGTAAGGGAAAAAGAGCGTAGCTGGTGCCGATCGGAGATATTTTTTAATCAATTGGTGAAGATCAGTGAGAATTATAAACTTGTCACGCCTATTTTAGAGAAGATATTTGTGAAAACAGAAGTAGTTGAATCGTTAATTATTGAATTGTGAATTTAGTATGCAATACAATTTTATGTATATTTGTTTCTCTATATAAATGAGCTATGGTCAAATAACAGGCAGAAAATAAACATATATCATATGGTATGGTAGTAAAATTTGATATGGTGAAGAAATGGAAAGAATCTACACTTGATTTTCAGTATAAGGTATGGACCGAATTAAATGGGTTTCTTATATGGTGAAGAAATGAGTTAGAAAGCAATAATAGTCTTAAATTCAACACAATAATAGTTGTGACCCAAAATCAAAATAAGGGGAGAAATTTGGGTCCGATGGGCATCGGACTCAAAGTGAGTTCGACGGGTTCGCTCACCGTCCGATCTGCTTTAGGATTTGCGCCCGCAACTTTTGCGTCTGCTTTAAAATTCGTGCGCACGAATCTTAAAGTGGATCGGACGGTCCCGAAATCCATCGGACCCAAGCCTTTCTCCAAAATAAGATATGACCTGAAAGGCTAGAAAGCAATACCATAGAATGTAACCTAAAATTTGAGCGAACTACAAAAAAATTGCGTTGAAAGAATAAACATGAGAAAGGTTAGACCTACCAAGCTTTTGTAGGGAACTTACCAATAATTGGTAAAGATCTATGAAGATTGAAAAAAGCCAAGCATCAATGGCGGCTGTCATATCACCATTTTCCCTTCCTTTTTATATCCACTAATTTTAACGATATAAAAATTTTCTGATATGATTAAAATCTGAAAATCACTATCGAGATGTTCTATATTAAGAACGGTCCGGACTCTAAAAATAGAACCTTTCTAGGATTTATGGCTTGTATATAAAATTTATACATTTAATATGCTAAAAATAAGTTTTCTATAGTTAACTATTATACGAAAATAAAGTAAACACCAAATCGGATGAACTTTATTCTTATTTATTTTGTTGATTCAAAATAAATTTGGCCACAAGTAAACAACAAATCAATCAGCACTGCACATGACAATATCACGCTCTTGCTCACTTCCGAGGTACTACTACCTCAAATTTATGATAAATTATTTTCATTTTTATTTTTTAAATAATCATGCAAGCTCATTCAATTATGTTCAGTAATTATACTATCTCTGAAACCGACATCTATTTCGGTGCGCAATCCGAAGCCTGGTTGCGGGCGCTTTCCTACGTATTTTTTAATTTGGAATGAAGGGTAAAATGGGTACTTTATAAATTGCAAAAGAGTTTTAGAAGGGTAATTATGATATTATGAATTTTAGAGGGGTAATATGTAATTTTAGAGGGGTACACATGAAATTCCCTCTTTATTAATGCAATGTTATCAGAACCGGTGGTTTTTAACTGGTTCCACTGCTGGTTAAACAGAGGCTAATTAGTATTGATACATGAGTACACAACTCGAACCAGAAAAGTATGCAAAGGTTTTTGCTGTCTATCAGAATAAAACAAATAAAACAAAAATTAAAACACCAATCGCAGAGATGATACCAGTTAGAAGAGAAAGGTTTAAACTTCAATCTTCAACCTTCAAGATCGTATCGGCTCTGATACCATGATAATTTTAGGTCAAGCCAACAATTTTGAGAACAAGAAAATTATTCTTTTTCATATAATTTGATTACAGGGTTTTTCCTTACTGTATATCTCTTCATTCGAGTACTTTGTTTTTCTTATTATAGCCGCTAGATACAGCCCCATATCTCTCCTAATTACCACTTTCTCTTTAATACAATTTCTCTAAACAAGGAAATAAATCCAACTAATCTAAACCCCTGCTGGTGCATAGGTGAGAATCCTGGATTGATTGTGATGCCTTTTATGTGTATTCCAACACTAGCATGGTCGCCTCTTGAGTCTTGAGCGATCGGGCTCAGCGGAGAGCCAGGTTCCAGGCCACTGGGACTCATCTGACATCCAAGTTGCTCTGACAAACTTCACATCGCCCAAATTGCCCCCGGTGTCCTCCATTTTCTTTCTCGCAACCAACTCGTCATGCGCATTTTCTTTCTCGCAACCAACTCATCATGCGCATTTTCTTTCTCGCAACCAACTTCACATATCCATATTTTCTCGCAACCAACCTATTTTTTTTTTGATAAAACAACCAACCTATTGTCTGGAGAAGTTTTTTAAATAATTGATCTCTATAGTTCGAAAATCTGGCTCCGCTCATAAATCCGTCCATAATATATAGATAATATTTTTTTTTTTTGGGTTTTTCAGAGAAATATTTTTTTTTGAGACTATACCAAAAAAAAGATCTGATTACACATCAGATTAGATCTACACAGAATCAAAGAAATACAAATAATATTTTTTTTGTCATGCTGTGTAGTTCAGAATCCAGATAGAAATATAGCAAGATCAGAAATATCAAAAGTAAAGTTTAAAGAGAAAAATAGTTCTAGAAGTTAAGTTGAGAATAACAGCTTTAATTGCAATTGCAACAACTGATGATACAATCTAGTATATCGTGGAATGTTGATTTGAGCCATGTTTCGTCCATTTCCCCTTCAGATCAACTCCATCTTTGAAGTTGTAGCTCAAAGGTACCTTCTCATCATATGTAGTAACTTGTATGCATCTTGAGAAAGGGTTGTATTTACACTGATGTTGTCACTACAGAAAGGGTTGTATTTAGGAACATGGTTCTGAAAATCAGATTTGGAATCGGAATCGGTTCATTGACTATGGAACCGGAATTGGATGAATCGGTAGGAATCGGCCGAATCAACTCGGAAACTCGGAATTTTCCGGAAAAATCTTTTTTTTTGTATTAAAAAATAGGAAAAAAATGTGAAAAAATAATTAGTGCAAAGTAATGTTAAGTAGTGTATTGACAAAACCCGCCTGGTCCAAGACCGGACCAACCAACCCGTGGACCGGGCCCGTACTGGACCGGACCGTGCTCCAAATGCCTGTGGACCACGCCAAAATCACACGCACCGCACCGCATGTCCACCGTGCGCCGCGCCAAAATCAATTTTTTTAGCTGCTACTGTGATTCGAACTTGGGATCTGAAGCATAACAACCATAGCCTCATACCACTATACCACTGTAATGTTGTTGTTATAATAGAGTACTTATTATATTTAATATATATTTCGCTATAGTATTGTTTTGCTCCATTTGATTCATATAAATATAATTAAAATAAATAAAAATATATTATATATAATAAACGTATCGTATCCTTGATTTTTGAAAATTACCGTATCGCCGTAGCAACATGTCTCAAGCCTATCTTCCCTTAGTTGAACTATATGGGTGTATGGGGAAAGAGCTACCTGAAGTACTTAAATGTTTCTCTTGATTTGTAAATGTAGTATTTCCTTCTGAAAACAAATAAGAATTACACATACTAACCCATAAAAAGTCCTGTAAATTGCCTCTTAGATATCTAGCGTCTTCCTATTCATGTTCACAGTTGTTTCAATTGACCAGATTGCTGTATGCCAAATTAAAGTTTAACAGACACTGAATTAATTTGCTTTGCGGATTTTCCAAGAATTATACTTTATTTTAATTTATTCTGCAATGTTATCTTATTTTAAATCTTATTTTTTTTTCTATTTTTTCTATGAACTAAAATTGCAATCTGAAAAGTGTTTATGCAAACTGCTAACAATATGGTTGCTCCTGTAAGGATGCTAGCTGTTTATACAAAGTGTTGAGTTATTTTATTGTTGAAATTGGAAATTTAGTAAGTTTTAATGGGTACACCGACAATTAGTAATTAACTTTGATGGATAAATTAAAAAAATATTTTTAGAGGTCGCGAAATCCAAATGGGATTATTTCTTGTGGATATTAAATAGTTGTGTGGCTTGACTTTTACTAATTAACAAAAATAGAATATTTTTTAATGGTACACAAATAATTAACTCAAATATAAGTGCGGGCCCAACCTGTGTTATTTAATTGAGGGCCCTCATCAGCTGCCTTACTATAATTGTTGAAGAATATTTAAAAGAATAGGCTATTTTTTAGTATTCCACCGCCTTTCTAAAATAAATTATGTGAGGAGCCTTTCCTAAATTACCGCAACTTATAAATCCTCTCTCTCAAAATTGCAGCAATCTCTCTCAACATCATCATTTATTTTTTAAAACTTGGTAATCTCTCAACATCATCATTAATTCCTCTCTCATACACACATCTCTCATGGCACAACTGATATGCCCTTTTGTACTGATTGTACACTGGCGAGTTGTACCGGCTCAACATCCACTGCCGAGGACTCCCTTCACAATGATACGTACTTTGCCAGGTTATGCACACAAGTGTAGCATACCTCAGCATTATAGTAAAGATGCTCTAGGTTCTTAGGGCCGCTAGGTTATTTTCCTAATTGTTGCTTCACTTCCTGCAAAAGAAAACAAAATCACATCTTAACAATAAATTCTATACAAAAAACCAGTTTTCAATAATCAAAATTAACCAATACTTAGGACCTGTGGGCTACATTACCAAGATAATTAATAATGTAAATATTAATAATCTTTAGATATTCTAAAAAATACTAATCTTTATAATTGCATTAATTATAATTCCTGTAGTGCTAGGATTTCTGATATCAGCTTTTTCAAGACATTACCTCAACTTTAAAATACCAAGAACTCTTTTTCTATAATTGAATAATTTGGACAATATAAATTAAACTAATACTTACTGATTTACGCCATTTCAAACAACTCTCTGTTGTTTTTTATTTACTCCAATATCACAAGCAAATTTAGTCTTTCTTGGAAATTAATATCATTTAATATTAATATTTAGTTCCATATACTATATGCAGTTGAGCTCTATTAGTAAAATTTTATGTAAGCGATGACATTATTAGGGTTTATAAAGTGTCACGGGGACATCTAATTGGAATGAGTCACCTAACAAAGAAATCATGCAATTGTTGTCTTCTATATGCCTCATAAATTTTGTGATTAGTCGTTTCTATTGTTTTAGTTGGTATCATGCATATTTTGCAATGATGGAGCACATAGAGACAGAAGATTAAACTTGCCTTTCCTGACTTCAATTTTTTTTTTTAAATATGGTGCTATTTCTATATTTTTTTTCAAAGAATTATATTTGATATTCAAAAAAATTATAGAATCATGTCTCACCCTAAATTTTGTTTCTAAAATATACTTCTATTTCTATTCTTTTCTCTGAAAAATTACAAAAATATATTTGTAATATCATAATTGAATAAATATATATTAAACGTCAGCAACGGTTAGTTTAAAACATGGTATATTGTCTGTGACAATTAATGAAACATGCTCTAATTAATTTTTTCTTATTATAGTTATCTTAAATAATTAACTAATATAGAAAAATTGAATGGGGAGAGCAATTTACATATCCAACTAAAAGACAATTGTTGGAAATACATACTAAGTAATTAATTCAGTATCGAATTATTAGTTAGGCTTATTAATTAATCGACTCGTGTCAAAAATCATTTCCAATTTTTTTATTTTGTTTTCTTTGTCAGGGCTGGACAAGAATGACATAGATTCAAGAAATTTGAGTTGCATGATATATACAAGAATGACATGCATCATGAACGGAAACATATTTTATGCATCATGAACTGAATTATATTTTTGCAGGATATCAACTTGTATGCATAGAGAACCATAAAAAAAAGCTTGTATGCACAGAGCTAGCTTATGTATTTTATGATGATGGGGACTTGCCTATTTTAGATATCTTTTAATTATAGGATCAATTTTGTAGGAATTAAAAATTATCATCATCATGGATCAAAGCAACAATTAAAAAAATGTGATTTTTTTTTTAACTATATAGGTATTTTACTGATAATAACAGTTAAAAGGATGAGGAATGGTGATTAGTATTAATTAGAGCGTAGCTTAAAAAAACATATTTATTTCATAAATTTGTATAACTTAATAGTATAGAAATAAATTACTATTAATACCTAAATTTCTAAAAGTATTACTGAAACGTAAATCTATTTTCATTAAAGGATAAATATCGTCGGAGTTAATTAACACGGAGGGCTTAATTATACCAATATTAACAAAAAGAAATAGAGGGTAATGAAGGGTCATTAGCATGCATCAATTTAATTATGTAGTCTATCTTATTTAGCATGTTTAGGATGTGACTATTCATCTTGATAGTGTAAAGAGGTGTGAAGCGGTCAATATTCTGGATAGGGCAAACCGTAATTTATTTAGAGTGGAGAAATTTTTTGAAATAGGTTATATATATGTTTTCTGTAGATCTATATTAAATTTGATAATAATTTATTTTGTAAATAATTCTAGTCATTTTTGAGTGATATAAGGTTGGTTAACTATACGAGAGCAAGTTGGGTCCGATGCCCATCGGACTCAAATTTGGGTCCGATGGGTTCCGTGACCGTCTGATATGCTTGAATATTCGTGCGCATGAATTTTAAAACAGATACTAAAGTTCCGGGTACGAATCTTAAAGCAGATCGGACGATCATCGAACTCACTTAGAGTCTGATGGGCATCGGACCCAAATTGACCTCTAACTATACAGGTTAACAAGGCTTTGGAATGCAGAGTTGAAAAACATGCGATTGATAAGAATGACACCAATGGATTTATGAATACTGCCTGCATGATTTATAAACACCAATGGTCATAAGAATGACATTTATTCTCTCTCTTTTCTCTTAATTCTTGTAATTACAAGTAAATCCTCCTCTTCTTTCGTGAAGAAGGAATCAAATCCTCTTCTTTTACAAGTGACCCCCACTCCCAACTTATGATCTCTCTCTCATTGACACGCGGACCCCACCAATTTAATTCTTCCTTCCCTCTCTCTTTTCCCTCTTCCGTCTCAGAGAAGGCATATCCCTCCGATATTTTTATTAAAACCCAAAAAAAAAAACAAATTATCAAATCTGCTCCCATCCCAACTTTATTTTTATTTCTACCCTAACCGCCCGTGGGCTGGGCAGTCCACTTTTCCCACCTGACCGCCCAGCAGCTGGGCGGTCCACTATGCATATCTGACCGCCCAGTGGCTGGGCGGTCCAGTTTCCATAGCTGACCGCCCCGCAGCTGGGCGGTCCACTAGTATTTTTTTTTTTTTTTTTTTTAGAGAGACAATATGAATATCAAGATGCTGAATTCTTAACGCTAAAAATTCGATTTTTTTTTGTAAATATTAGTTAGATTACTTCTTTTAAGCATATTTATACTAAAATACGCTAAATTACTTGGAATTATGTTAAATTACGTTGAGTTACACTATATTAAGTTAAATTACACTAAATTACATTACATTACGCTAAAATACGGTAAATTACAAATGAATAGGGAGGATAGTTTTCACTGAAAAGGCGAAAAACGATGACGAAACTTCAAACGGTCATAAAACGGCGCTCGAGTGTCCGATTTCAGCAAACGACCACTTTTCGGAAAGCTTGAGAAAATACGCATGCGTCTGTGCCGGATTTTGAAATTCAGAATCGCCAAAAAACTAAGGGAAGAGCCTCAAAACTTGAGTTGAAGTGATGCAATATGGTCCTGCGCATGCTTCACGAAAAGGAGCGTAACTTTTGATCCGTCCGTCGGATCGGGCTGAAATTTTGACAGGAACTCCACAGCCCAAAACCGGATCCGAAACAATCTATGATTTGTTTCGCCCATTTTTCGGGCTCAGATTCGCGATCCGAGTCTTCCTTCATGGACTTTTGGACCTTTCTTTATAATTTTAGAGTTTTTAGGGTCTTTGATGTATCTTTTATGTATTTTCTGTTTTAGGGTTTGTATTTAAACAGACGTCATGTCTTTTGGCAGAAGTTAGTTTTTCATGTATCAGTTTTATCAAAGAATTGAGAATCTGTGTGATCTCAGAACCAAACCTATCTTTTCATTACTTTTTCCAATTTCTTGATCGTTCGTGCATCATGAAGTTTCCGATTAAGATTTTCATTTCTATTATTCAATCCAAGTAGCTCAGTAAATTAGTTACATAATGAAATTGTAGAATACCAATTTTTACTATTTTCGGAATTTTTTTACTATTTTTTATGATTCGTGAAAGATGGCACAGAATCGGTCTATTTTAGCGTAATTTTGTGTAGTTTAGCATAATTTACTGTATTTCAGCATAATTAGCGAAGTTATTGTTATTTAGTGTAATTTAAAGTAATTTAGTGTAACTCAACGTAATTTAACATAATTTCAAGTAATTTAGAATACCTTTCCTATGTTCCTATGTTCAAGTAATTTACACTAAATTTAACATAAATTACTCCGAAATACACTAAATTGTAAATTACTTGAACATAGGAACATAGGAAAGGTATTCTAAATTACTTGAAATTACTCGAGCGCCGTTTTATGACCGTTTGAAGTTTCGTCGTCGTTTTTCGCCTTTTTAGTGAAGATATATCGTCCCTATTCGTATGTAATTTACCGTATTTTAGCGTAATGTAATGTAATTTAGTGTAATTTAACTTAATATAGTGTAACTCAACGTAATTTAACATAATTCCAAGTTGCATCTTGATATTTATATTGTCTCTAAAAAAAAAAAAAAAAAAAAAACACTAGCGGACCGCCCAGCTGCTGGGCGGTCAGATGGAAAAAGTGGACCGCCCAGCCCACGGACGGTTAGGGTAGAAATAAAAATAAAGTTGGGGTGGGAGCAGATTTGATAATTTGTTTTTTTTTTTGGGGGTTTTAATAAAAATATCGGCATATCCCTTCTATGTTTCTCTCTTTATATATGTCTCTGTTTTAACCTCTCTTTTCTTACATTTTCCTTTGTAATCTTTTTTTACAAATTAAATCTGCAAAGCTCTTAAAATGAGATATTGAGCAGGCATTTAAGATATGAAACCTTTTTAGGTCTCGAGTAAGCATGCAGGCATTTAAGATATGAAACTTTTTTAGATCTCTAGTAGGCATGCAGGCATTTAAGATATGAAACTTTTTTAGGTCTCTAATAGGCATGCAGGCATTTAAGATATGAAACTTTTTTAGACTAGTAGGCATGCAGGCATTTAAGATATGAAACTTTTTTAGGTCTCGAGTAGTGGTTTGAAAAGGGGCCGGGTCGGGTCGGTCCGGTCCAAACCCGCCCGGTCCCCGGGTTGACTCGGGCACGGGTTAGCCCGGGTCAACGGGTTGAGTCGGGTAGGGGGGGGCGGGTTGGGGTCTGACTCGGCCGAACCTAACCCGGTCTAAACCCGGCGGGTTAGGACGGGGCGGGTTAGGTCGGGTCAGGGGTCGGTCCGGTCCGGGTAGGGCCGGTCCGGTTTGGTTTTTTTTTTTTTTTTTTTTTTTTTTCCGTTTCTGTTTTTTTTTGTTTTCTGTTTCCAGAGAGGCAGAGAGGGGCAGAGGGCAGCGGCAGAGAGGAATTTTTTTTTTTTTTGCATTTTTTTTTTCTTTTTATTTTATTTTAACTCAATATATTTTTGTTATAACTTTTAACAAAATCAAATTAAGTTAAAACCGAATTTTGTTAAAACCAAATTATTCTAAAACCGAGATATACCGAATTAGTTTAAAACCGAATTATTTTTTATCTTTAAAATCGAATTATTTTAAAACAATAGATTTAAAAACAAAAGTTACCCTCCTCCTTTATTCCGGGCTTGGGACCGGCTATGTAAAATAACATAGGCGGAGTTCTAACTTTTTTTTTGTTAGTAATTATTCTTTAAAATAAAACAATTGAAATATTTAGAAATTATAATTTAAAAAAATGTAAATAAAAATTAAAAGAGGATAGAATTTTATACCGACACTACCTATCTAGTAGTTGTTGTGCATATACCATAGGTCGCTCTCTTGCTCACCGTCCGAATCCTCGTTAGGCTCAGGTCCCTCGGTACCGCTTTCTTGAGTGTCGACACCGGATGATGACGCTTCCAATCTCATGGCATGTTGCGTGCGATTTTCAGCATCAATCCAGTCTTTCAACATATTCAAAATTTAAAAAATAAAATATAACATATTTATCAAACAAATCTATTTATCTAACCTATTTCAAAATAAAATACAATAATCTAACAAATACAATAATCTAACATATTTCAAAATTAAATACAATAATCTAACATATTTAGAAATAAATCTAAAATCTAACATATTTGAAATTATTCAAATGTAACCTATTAAAAATAAAGATAACATATTTAGAAATAAATCTAACTATCCAACCAATTCAAAAATAAGAAATAACTAAAAAATCTAACCTATTTAAGATAAATTCGAATTTTAAAAAATAAAATCTAACCTATTTCAAAATAAATCCGAAAATAATAATAAAATATAATAATCTAACAAATCCAATAATCCAATATAACATTTATTTGAACAAACAAATAAATGTAGCTTATTTATCTAACAAATTTAAAAATAAATCCGAATTTAACAAATAAAAACTAACAATATTAAAAATTACTAACAATATCTAACAATTACTAAAAATTACTAACAATTACTAAAAATTACTAACAACTACTAAAAAATACTAACAATTACTAACAAATAACAATTACTCAAAATTACTACAAATTTCTAAACATTACTAACAATTACTAAAAATTATCTAACAATTCCTAACAATTACTAAATTAACCTATTTAAACTAATTCTAATTATTTAACAATTACTAAAAATAAATCTAACCTTTTAATCTCGCGGAAAAATCTTGCGGGAGGTAGAATGAAAAAAATCCTTCGTAATTCCTCTACTTTCGTCTTTCGTATTCCTTTGCGTATTTGTATTTTGTAGAAGGAAATAAATTGCAACTCTTTTTTTTAAACAATAAAAATAAAATTTGAGAATAATAAAAATATTGAGAGTATGAGAATATGAGATTGAGAGAATGAGAGATTGAGAATAATGAGTATGAGATTGAGATGTGAAAATTTATGAAGAATGGGGGTATATTTAAGGGTGTGTTTGGGGGGGGGGGGGGGGGGGAAATTTGCCGTTGGAATTCTAAAAAAATTTGAATTTCGGCTGGGGGCGGGTTGGGTGTTGACTCGGGTCCCGCCGGGTTAGACCCGGGTTTCGGGCGGGTTAGTTCGGGTCTGACCCGGGTTAGGTCGGGTTAGGTCGGGTCTGACCCGGGTTAGGGTCGGGGTAGGTCGGGTTCACCCGGGTTCGGCCGGTTCAGCCGGATTTTGGGTCGATTCGGACGATTCGGGTCGGTTTTAGGCCGGTCCGGGTCGGGTTCGGGTAGACGGGTTGACTCGGCGGGGGGAAGGTCGGGTTTCGCCCAGGAAACCGGATCCGACCCGTTTCAAACCCGACCCATCACTTTAGAACGGGTCGGGTCGGATTCAAGGTCGGGTCGGGGTCGGTTCGGGTTCGGGTCCCGGGTTTGCACGGTCCGGGTCGACCCGCCCGGGTTTAATCAATACACTAGTCTCGAGTAGGCATGTAAGTATTTAAGATATGAAACTTTTTTAGGTCTCTAATAGGCATCCAGGCATTTAAGATATGAAACTTTTTTAGATCTCTAGTAGGCATTTAAGATATTAAAAATATTTGTCGAACACCTCCCATAGAATTAGACTTGCAAATTCGTTTAATATATTTTTTTGAGTTGTGTATTTATTGGATTCCACAAAAATAAATTTCAAATTCTGCCCATATGTATCAGCTGTAATTTTATATATTTATCCTTCTTATTATTCATATTCGAATTAATTTTATTAGTTGTAAGTCTATAAGAGTATGTTTATCCTGTTGCATTATTTTTTCTTATTTGATTGGGTATGTAACACATTTAATTTGCTTGCACTTGAACAAGTGTAGGCGGATTAGTAATAGTCCTACTATACTATTCTTTTTCCAAGAAATAATTAATAGCTCCATATGCATCCGTAATTGGTATTAATTACCTCTATTGTTTATGAAGATGCTAAAATGACTTATGTTTTTTTATATCTAATTAATCATGCTTCACATATTATTTATCTTCGTTTTTAAATTTCAAACTGTCCATCCGAATTGGTCCACATAATCTTCATATTAAAATGTACTAGAAGACCAAATTATATATATATTTTTTAAATGTTTAACTATATTTTTAGATAGTTTTGTTTTCTCCAAAAACAATAATTTTGTAACTATCTAAACAAATAGTAAAAAGTTTCTAAAACAAAAAAAAATATAAAATATGGTTCCAATTCCAAGCATATTCTAATATAGTGATTATGTTAATAGGTGCGGATCGACTGTTTAAACTTTGAAAAAAAAAAAAAATTAAGATGCGATGTATGAAAGACACAAAGCTTTTAAACCCTCATTGTATATTTGTGTTGTTCCTCAATTGCTCAATATTATTTATAAGCTATTCAAAACTATTACTATATTTGTATTGTTGCTCAGTTACACGATCTGATCTGATTCAATAAAAGAGAATGTATATATACCAAGGATTTTATGATATAGCTAGCATGCCATATAAGCTCTGAGGCTGTACCACTAATATTGAGACGCCCAGAAGACTACACAGCTACATTGGATAGTTGCATTTTTAAACGCTCACTACTAGAATTCTGGTTTTTTGCAAGGGTAAAATTTGGCTTGTTGCATGGGCTTACCCTTGCAACAACCCCAAAAAATGTCAGTTGCATGGGCTACCCTTGCAACAAGTACCCATGCAACAACCCCCGTTGCAACTACTCAATTTCCGACTTGTTGCATGGGTTACCCTTGCAACAAGTACTGGAATACTTGTTGCAAGGGTAAGCCCTTGCAATAAGTACCCATGCAACAAAGCTAATGCAGGAAGTAGTTGCAAGGATATAGCATTGAGTAGTTGCAAGGATAAAGTGCGTGGGTCCCATGGACTATTTGCAACGATAGAGGATCGATTTGTTGCAAGGGTAAAGTGTGTGGGTCCCATGGATTAGTTGCAACGATAGAGGATCGATTTGTTGCAAGGGTAAAGTGTGTGGGTCCCATGGATTAGTTGCAACGATAGAGGAGTGAGTAGTTGCAAGGGTAAATAACGTGGGTCCCACATGGTTAGTTGCATGGATAATTAACCTATTAGTTGCATGGGTAAAGAAGGTGGGCCCCACCAGGTTATTTGTAAGGATATTGTCTGCGCTCCATATTTGTATAGATTTTCCGATGCAAAAAATTGTCGTTCATGAAAAAAAAATTCAGGCCCAATTTTATAATTCACCCCGTACCAATTTGGTACCTGTACCGATTTGGTACCAACCCATAACCAAGAAACCTTTTACATTACACATTGAAACATAATAAGAACAATAACACAACAAAGCATGGAGAGTAACATTTTAATTATCATTAATCATTATAGTAAATTCAAGCTTTCCTTGAAACATCAGAACAAAATGGATTGCAACCACTTGTTTCTATAACCAATATATACACACAACCCATCACCCAAAAAAATACAAAGAGAGGCTACTTTTTTAGCTATACAAAATACCATTTTTCTGTGATAATGATTTACAACACCCCACACTAGAAGGGCTGGTTGTTCTACCTTTCTTCCCCGAACCAGTCGGCGTCAGCACCTAGACATGTTGCCGCCTGATTTTCAGATTGCACATTGAGAAGTGCTTGGAAATTTCTTCCCCCATTTGATTCTGTAAAATCAGCACCTAGACCCTACATATACAACGTATAGCATAGAATGAAATGTAATATTGATAATAAATTGTAGAAACACTAGAAAAGCATTAAAATAAGTATAATAGGTATATCTTCATAACCTACTACACATATAAAATCAGTTTATCTTCATAACATAGGACTAAATGGTAAACTAAGTATATTTCTATTCTCATTTTATGTCCATAACATAGGACTAATTGATAAATTACCAGTTACCTTCAAGCATATAGCTAGAACCTATTTTTAAGTATGATACCTAAAAAGCCACAAACAATGCAATTTCCTACAACCTATGTTCTTAAAAAAAGAAAAAGGTTCCAACTATTGATATGATACCTGAGGGATGGCCATCGACATTCCCGAAGCTCCTCCATGAGGTTGAGGTAGTGTTGTGGGACCTTGACCCTAAGCATTAACCATAGAATAATTGTTTTAGATTATGGACCTTTCAACATCTGGTCAGTGAGTACTATTAACATCATATAGTTTCTAGTTGACAATTTCACCTCCAAATTAGTGATATTCCCCATTAGACCAACATTTTGAGGTCCCTGACTGTAACCTTGAGCCTAAGTTAAACAAGAATCCATTCAAATGAGAATTTAGCAATCAGAAATACACATTAAATTCAAGTGAGAATAAATATTAAAATTCAGAAATTTAGAGTAAAATTTATATTTCTGTAAAATACTTTAACACTTGAACCAAGGTACAGGTAGCTTATGTTGTCATGCCGGTCATCTTTGTACCGCTCACTGCCCTTAACCATGATGTTATTGTAATAGTAAAAATTCCTAGGTTTTGGTTGAACAACTACAGTTATTTGGTTTTTCCTAGGAGGCTGTTTAGGGATATGGTGTTATGGTACTATGCACAGCCAGTGGAGATTGTTTTGGTTGAACAACAGCATGATTTCAGTCCCTGAGGAGATGGGCAAATTTTACAGTGGAGATTGTTACATTGTACTTTATAAATACCAATCAATTTTCAAGTAGGAAGAGTACTTGTTAGCATGCATGTTGGATTGGGAAAAATAGAGCTCAAGTTAAACACACAACTCGTATCATTTAATTTATCAATTGTATCAATTATAAAATGATATCTTCTTCCGTACTTAAGCAACAGCCAGAAGAAGCTACACTACTAAATCGGGACTTATAGCATGGGTTAAATTCTCGAATCCTAAAATGACACTGAAAATAATAATTAGACCGTACCTGCAAGTCAGGCCTTTGCATCCCCACCATAGCGTACAACTGCCTGAACATGATGTTATTTTGTTCTTGCATCCTAGTCCTCTCTTCCCGCTCCTCATTAATACGGTTAAGTCGTTCTTGTACTAGGATTGCGTTCATTTCTTCCTGAGTGTACCTTTTCTGCAGCCCATCGTGTGTCACCCCAGATTGTGGATTGGTTGTCTTGGCTCGTGTGGATGTTTTCCCCAAATTAGAGTCAAGCACGCTCCCAAAGCCTCGCAACCTGCCACGTCTTGTTCCCCCAATAGCAGCAATGTACAAATTGCTGTCGTCCTCGGCAACATGTACCTCATCGGCCTTCCATTGGGTAACTTCTTCCTATGAGTTGCAACAGGTGAGTAAAATATAAATAGATAAATGTAGTTAATAAATTAAATATTAATGTAATTTTGTTGATATGTAGATTTGATTAGTGACTGGATCTGCCTCCATGGCTTGGCTGGGACTGTTAATTCAAAAATGTTGAGATGTAATTTCAATTTGATGCTATTCCTAATTATGCCACGGTTGGGACTGTTAATTCAGGAACTGTACAATAAATGTACTGCTAATACAAACTGCACAATAACGAGGTTCTGTGATTATACAAAATTAACACTTACATAAACTTTTCTAGATCTTGCATCGGTGAATTGCAGCGAGTTGATATCGAAAGTTAAAGGCTCCATGGTAGTTCCAGACACGCCCTCCGTCGGTTCACCATTTTCAGTAGCTTCAGACACGCCCTCTGCTGGTTCACTATTGTTAGTAGCTTCAGACATGGCCTTATTGGCTGACGCATATTGAGACAGCACAGGTGATTCTCCATTTTCGTCTCTACAATGCATATGTAGGTAAATCTCCTCCAATGTTGGAGTTCCTTTTTTTATCATTGCCTTCACATGAGAAGATCCAAAACAATAATTATTGAAGGTCAGATTTTCTAGTAAATTTGAAATATTTTCTAGTTATTAAGCTTACCAGTTTATCAACATGCTGAAGGGTGCTCGCTGAACCACCGTGATGGGGAACTGTAAATTTCATCGCTAGACGGTTTTTTTTGTTTTTTTCGCTCAACCCTTTCCAATCCTTAGTGTTGAAGATGTCACATAGACCGTGCCAATTTGGGGGATCAAGACACCAATGCGGCACATTGGCCTTCCATAGATCTATGTCCCACTCATATTTATCGATGCAATGGCGCCTTGCTTTGCCAAGCTCCTCAGCGTACCTTTTGCAAGCTATGGCATCAAAGACTTTTCGACATTCGTCGACATCTTCCCCATGTTTGTATCTATATCTTTCCTTTAAAATAAGAAAAGGGTTGAAGCCTTAGCATATTAGTTAGTATTTAACAGCAAGCCTATCATCCAATACAGAAGCCTATCATCCTATACTAAATCCTATACTAAACCCTAAACCCTAAAGCGGTGAAGTTCTCCATTGATTTATCCCTCATTCAAACATTTGTTGCGAAAATATGATGAATCTATGGCCACTAATTCAGCTAATCCCAAACACTGGAATGCTATGTGGAATTGGGTAGTATAAAAAAATATGATTAAATAAAGGGTACCAGAAAAGCCCTCTCGGCGTTGTTCTTTGCCTTAATTGGAAAGGCGTTATAACTTCTTAATGGTTTCGGCATGTAATTAAGGGCAAGCCTAGTTATCACCCCAGCGATCTTCCTTGGATCTTTTTCGCATGAGAACTCATGTGGACCCACCCGCCATATCTCCGGTCGATCTTGAATAACATCTGTCGAGTCTGCTATAACTGCGGGCCCTCGTCCCTTTCTCTTTGCTGGTGTAATATCACATTCAGCTGCACTGTCCAAACTCTGGACATTCTGAATCTGCTGATCCGTCGTGCGCTTCCTCTTGTTGTTCTTAGTTGCTCTTGATCTTGGCAGACCAGATTTTTTTGGAGGCATGTTGGTTGTCGTCTGGTATATTCCAAAAAAATAAAAATAAGTGTGTTATAGGCAGCAAAGAAGTGTGGTGTATACCCAGATCTACTTGGTATAATTAGAGTATTTTTATTTGCTAACCATTGTGGTTATTATCCATGGACTAATAACATTTTCTAACGAGGCAGCAACACAATTAAATTATGATTTGCATAGTACCAAATATTTGCACCCACTAAAAAGAGTATTTTTTTTCATACATATTGCAACATTTTTTTGTTACTGCAGTGACAGTGACATAATTGCATGAAACAGAAATGATGTTAGTAAGATTGGAATGTCATTTATGCGACAAAGGAAAAAGGTATACACCAAACAATCACATATATATTATAAGATGGAATGTCAATTTCAAGAAATATTAAAAATACATTTGACCAAGTTGCTCCAGATACTAATTTGCAGTCTCCTATGTAGTCAATTCAAAAGCCAAGTGCAAAATTTGCAGAGATAAGCACGTAACACTTAATCATTTTGAAAAAAATGTTTGAATTTACCTGAAGAGGAGGAGGGTAATATGAAAATTTTTCTAGGTTCAATCTACCTCCGATTCGGTAGATGTCACTGTGCAAGAAAAGTTATGACCCTGATGTCGTGACTGTGCAAGAAAGGTGAAATTAAGAAGTCAGTGAATTTTGCAGGTGTCATGATTTCAAAACGGTATGACCCTGATGTCGTGACTTACAACACTCTTATAAAGGGGCTGTGCAAGAATGGTGCAGAAGGCATGAGCCTGATGTGCAAGACCTACAACACTCTTTTAGTACCAACTCTTTTAGCATATATTATACCTGACCCTTAAATGCGGAACTCCATTTTATCCTCTTATTTTATCCTTTTCTTCAAAAGATTCCCAAACTACCCTTCCCTCACTGGTTCTCTAAATCATGAAGAATAGTTCCGGTACTTTCCTTTTAACAATACTGAGAAAGTAAGGACAAAAATAATATTCTTCAAACTTCAAACACTCAAACATTTCTTTGATTTTCAAAGCCAAAATCAGAAATGAAAATTAAGCTACTGTTAAGAGAGAAGAAATGGAAATTTCAGTATTTTTGTGTTTTTTATATTCTAATCTAGCCTAAGTATGATTCTTTTTCATGAATAAGTTTTTTAGGTATACTACATGGCACCCAACAAAGGAGGGGACAAAACTGGTATAGGTTAGAGAAAAAAATGCAACCAACTAGATAAAAGCTCATAATTTCTGAATTTTCTTGAATTAGGCCCCAAAACTAAGATAACATGTAGAGCATGATTAAACCTTAGCATTTAGGTTAAATTTTTTATTTTTCAATTGACAGATGAATCAAAATAGGCTAAAATATCTCGCCTTTTAAAAAAGTGAAAAAGTCAATTGTTGAGTTGACTGAAAACTAAAATTGGTATTTTAATTGAAATAAAACCCCAGAAATTTATAAACACATATAATCACTAAATTTATACACTTGTGAATGTTTTTATTGCAAATATTATGTTCAGAACTCCAAAATTGAAAAATTGGGAAGAACATCTGATTTCATAATAAAACCAGTAAAAGGGTTTAGACTATACCCGTGTATGTTCCCTTTATCCTGCCAAAAATTAAGAGAGGAAGAGAAACAATTGATACCTCTGTTGAAGCATCAGAAACGAAATGTCATCTAGCTGCCCCTGAGCACTTTGCTACCCATCTTGCCCCTTTTTTCCAGCACTTTTACTTCTTCCCAACTGTCGAGCAAGCTAGATAGATGTAGATTAAAAGATGTAAAAAAAGAGCAATTGTAGGGTTTGCCCCAAATTCAAGCGTTACTAAAGGATACACTAGCCAAGGCACAAGAAGGGTTTGCCGAGAAGATAGCTGATCAAGAGAAGCGACACATTGCAGAAATGGAAGCGAATAGAGCAGAAACTAGATACAGGAGGATGGCTTTAGACGAGCTCCATAAACGTGCAGGATATCAATCTCCTGCATTCACTGTAAGTCCAATGACCCGCAAAATGTAGTTTACTCCATTGCATATTATACCTCCGCATATTTACTTTTGCTAAATCTTGTTAGGAGGGGACATCAAATGTCGAGGCACCTGGTGGTAGTAGGGGAAACCAAGAAGGGGGAGAGGAGGGAAACCAAGAAGCGGGAGAGGAACCTTGATCCGGGACCTCTGTTATTGCCAAGCCGCTGCCGTGGTCTAACAGTTCTAATTTGAAATTGTAAAAATGCGCTAACAATATTAAGTAGGATGTGTTAATGTTCCCCAAATTTATATATTTTCTGTCCAATTAAGTAGGATGTGTTAATTCTGAACATTTAAGTAGCAGGTGTTAATTCTGAACAATTAAGTAGGATGTGGATTTTATGCATTTTCTTGCAGTGACAGCTGCTAAATACAAATGAATTTGGCTAAAGCCAATTTTCTTGTTCTGAATTTTCTTATTGTGACAAGTGTTACATGCAAATGAATTTGGGGCAAAACATTTTTCTTGTTATGCATTTTCTTATTGTGACAAGTGTTAAATACCCATGAATTTGGCTGACTACATGAATTGGCTAATGTTATGCGTACAATTTGGGTACGCAAGAAGAAATATTTGAAGTCACCAAAGAAATGCCACTATTTATATCGGTCTGCCCATGAAAATATTAATTGCTCTCTGGCTCCAAAACAAAAAAAATCAACACAGACTCACTTTGAGCATTATTTCATTTTCATCGGCCTCTTCCTCGTTTTTTGGCTTAGAAGCGATAGTCCCTCCCTTCCCTCTCTCTGCCTCGCCCTACCTCTCTCTCTCTCTCTCTCTCTCTCTCTAATCTATCTTGCTATACCTCTCTCTAATCCCTCCTCTCTCTCTCAACAGTCTTTCTGAACCAGTCACCAGCCGGTGCAAATTCTCTCAATAGGTACATAATTTGTGGGCTCTTTTTTTTTTCTTGGAATGTAAAAATTGAAGATGTGAATTAGTGTACTCTCAATTTCAACCTCCACTTGCTAATTTGGTTTGTACATTAGCAAACAATAACATCTTGTAAGGAATGGTACTGGACCTTAGCTTGTGCACTTTAGGTGTTTGATGTAATGTCTAAGAGAACTTGGTAGCCAATAACGGACCAGCAATCGAGTGGTATAGGTAACTTCATATGGCCACTCACAATCGTGAGTGGATGTACAACAACCGAACACGAGTTGCACCCGAATTTGTTAGTGGTGTTCAAGAATTTGCACGGGTGGCATTATCCAAACCCGATGTTGTCACTATCGACGCAAATGGAAGGAAATGTATCCCTTGTCCTTGTAAAAAATGCGCAAACCTATATCGTCGAGATGTGGAAACCGTGAAGATACACCTTTATAAACACGGTTTTTGCGCCTTATATGGGGTTTGGCACAAGCACGGGGAGTCGATTCCCGAGGAAGCTCTCAATTCCCCATCCCCTCCACCAACTGATCAAATGGGAGATATGTTAAGGGCCGCCGCTGGACCAAGTTTCTATTGGGACGATGACCAACCCACCGGAATAGCAAAAAAATTCTTCGACATGCTAGCCGCATCGGAAACACCTCTCTGGGAAGAGAACTTGAAAGGTCATTTCAAATGCGAAAACCACACCATATTGTCGGCGGTCACGCAAGCCTTAGCGTTAAAGTCGGAACACCAATTGAGCCAAAAATGCTATGATGGGATGATGAGCCTCATTAATAGCATGCTTCCTCCTAGTTCAAAAATGCCGGATAATTTCTACAAATCGAAGCGATTGATCGAGGGGTTGGGCATGGAACATAAGAAGATAGATGTATGCCCAAACTTTTGTATGCTTTATTACAATAAGAACGAGGACAAGACATGTTGCGATGTATGTCAAGAATCGAGATATAAGCCACCGGGACCAAATAAAGTTGCAAAACCCGTTCCACAAAAGACACTACGTTACCTTCCTATCACCCCAAGATTACAAAGGATGTACATGACCGAATCAAATGCGAAAAATATGAGATGGCACAAGGAGGGTAAGCGTGACAAACCCGGGATTATGGTGCACCCGGCCGATGGTGAGGCTTGGAAGCATTTCATGGAGAAGTATCCGGAATTCGCAAAAGAGGTGAGAAATGTTGTGTTCGGTATAACAACGGATGGATTCATGCCTTTCAACTCTAGTGCAGCTCCGTATTCATGTTGGCCGGTGTTTATCTTTCCATATAACCTACCACCGGGGATGATAATGAAAGAAGATACCATGTTCCTCGCGCTTGTCATCCCCGGACCAAAGCATCCGGGTCGTGACATTGACATTCTTCTTGAACCGTTAATTGACGAGTTGAATAAATTGTGGTTGGGAGAAATGACATGGGATGCATATAGAAAGGAGAATTTCAAGATGCGTGCATCACTTATTTGGACGGTGAGTGATTATCCCGCTTATGAAATGCTATGTGGGTGGGGTACACATGGACGATTGGCGTGCTATTATTGTCAAGAGAAAACAAAGGCATTTCGCCTAGTGTACGGTGGGAAACCAGTTTGGTTCGATTGTCATAGATGCATGCTGCCTCCGAATCACCCCTTTCGTCGAGACAAAAAGAATTTCATAAAAGGAAGAGCCGAGTACGATGGGCCACCTCACATAAAAACGGGTGAGGAGATTCTCGAGGAAGTGAGCCAACTTGATGAGATCGTATGGGGCAAAACTAAGGGCTTAGACCAACTTCCGGGTTATAATGATACCCACCATTGGCAAAAGAAGAGTATCTTTTGGAGTTTACCATATTGGAAGGACAATATTTTGCCTCACAATATAGACATTATGCATTTGGAGAAGAACTTTGCGGATAATTTGATTTACACGCTCTTAAGCATAGGTGGCAAAACCAAGGATAATGAAAAATCAAGGAAAGATTTGGCTCTCCTTTGCGATCGTCCCAGTCAGCACTTAACCCCTCACCCTCGAATCCCGGGAAAGATGATAAAAAATAAGGCTCCCTATGCACTTACTTTAGTGCAAAAGCGGAAAGTTTTGACATGGCTAAAGGACTTAGTAAGGTTTCCCGATGGGTATGCATCGAATTGGTCAAGGTGTGTTAACATCACAACATGTACCCTTACTGGGCTAAAGAGCCATGATATGCATGTGTTCATGGAGCGCCTACTTCCCGTCGCATTTCGTGACTTTGTTCCCGATGAGGTTTGGGATGTTTTATGTGAGATTTCAAGCTTTTTTAGAGAGATATGTGCCAAGGAGCTCTTACCATCCCGTATCGACCAATTAGAAAAGGATATTCGTGTTACAATTTGCAAAATGGAAAAAATTTTCCAGAAAAGTTTCTTCGATTCAATGGAGCATCTTGTGGTGCATGTAGCACACGAGGCTAGATTGGGTGGGCCCGTATCGTCCCGATGGATGTTCCCATGTGAAAGGTTTGTTGTTTTTCTACGGTTCTTTTTAATTACATAATGAAACACTACTTAACTAACCGCACTAACTCTTTATATTATAGGCGTAACAAAGAACAAAGGATGAGAGTGACGAACAAGGCACGTGTGGAGGGTTCAATTGTCGAGGCTACAATTGTCAAAGAGATATCAACCTTTTGCTCAAATTATTTTGAAGAAAATCCTCGAAATGGCCAACAACAAGTTACAAAGAGTAAACCTTTGCAGGGAGGACTATCGGTATTTTATAATCTTGGCCGTCACCATGGAAAGGAAAATCGATTAGTACTCAATGACAAGGACTATAAAGCAGCACACTACTATGTCCTTCAAAACTGCCCCGAGATCCGTGACAAGTATGAAAGGTACAATCCTAATAAATGTTTGTCTGGATGATCTTAAAAATAATCAAGATCTTATTTTTATCTTGCATCCTAGTCAGAATGTTTACCTTGCATGCTAGTCAAACTATCAAAATCTTATTTGTGTATATGCTGGAATTTGTAGCGAGTTCGATACATGCATGCTCAACAGTGGTACAAGACCGCAGGATTTGGACAAAGTTCGTCAAGAGAGTTACGGAGATTGGTTACGAGAAAAGGTACTCTCTATTGATGATTGTGATAATTACATCCGAAAGGCGGGACTCAAGCCATCTAAAGTCGCAAACTTCTACGAAGTGTACGATATAAACGGGTTTAGATTTCACACCGAAAAATATGGGCAAAACAAGGCAACAAAAAGTAGCGGTGTATGCATCAAAGGAGAGTGGGATGAAAACGGGGAGCAACACGACTACTACGGAATTCTTCAAGATATAGTTGAGCTAAATTATGATGGAGGCAACAAGGTTGCTCTCTTTAAGTGTATTTGGTTTGACATTACAAATGGGGTAAAAAAAGACAAAACACATGGAATTGTCGAGGTGAAACACGCATCTCGGCTAAAAGGTTTTGAGCCGTATGTATTGGCATGTCAAGCAATTCAAGTAGTCTACATTCCCTATGCATCGGATACCCCTCTAAGACGCCAATGGTGGGTAGCAATGAAAACAAGCCCGAAAGGCAAGTTTCGTGTCGAGGAGGTTGTCGATGACAACATCGAATTTTACCAAGAGGAAATGACAGATAATCCGATATTGGAACCAAATGAAGAGGGCTTTAATTGGGACAATGAGGTAATTAGAGAAAATGAGTGCGAACTAGTAGATGATACGATGGAGATTTCACCAATAGTGGCGGGTAACGAGAACCCTATAGAGGAAGGTGAAGAAGGTTATGACACGGAGCAAGAGTATGACATGCAAGAAATTGAGGAAGGACTTGGTTACGGCCTAAACCTTGAGAATCAATCCGATGAAGATGGTTATTAATTGGTAATTCTTTGTGTCATGTGTTGCATGGGAATTTGCCAACCATATAAAGTTTGTTTGTATAATTATAATAAACACAACAATATATATATATATATATATATATTGGATATGGAACTTGTTAAAGCATAACTGCATGGTTGAAAATAATAACAAATTGATTAAGATGGCTATTATTTGAAATTCTCATAGGAGAAGGCAATTAATGAAGGAGCGAAGGCAATTAATGAAGGCTCTACTTATCGCTTGCTCGTCCTCTCAATAACTTTCTAATGTTTATTCTCAAGCCCAAAATTTCAAGATTCTACAATTTAAGTTTCCGAATTATTTGTGTATCTCATTTATTTTGTAATATACTGCTCTAATTCCTTTTGCTATGATTTACAAAATATATTCAATTTGAAAGGAGAGATCAAATTTCCTTCTAAATTTGAACAATATTAAGTAGGATGTGAACAAATTAATATACTGCTGTAATATATCCCTTGCTGTAATTTACAACAATATATATTCAATTTGAATGGAGAGATCAAATATATAATAGAAGTAAATGTCCAGAAGTTCAATACTTGTTGCAAGGGTAGGCCCATGCAACAAATAGTTCTCAAAAATCGTCAAAACTTGTTGCATGGGTTACCCTTGCAACAAATATTTCTCAAATAATCCTCCAAACTTGTTGCATGGGTTACCCTTGCAACTGTTTAGTCTAGATTCTGGAGATTTGTTGCAAGGGTAAGCCCATGCAACAAATAGTTCTCAAATACTTGTTGCATGTGTTACCCTTGCAACTGTTTAGTCTCAATTCGGGAGACTTGTTGCAAGGGTATGAGATGAGTTGTTGCATGGACATTCATTAAAATATACTTTCTATCTTTGCTGGCGGGTCACGGGTCATCAAATATTTGTTGCAAGGGTAAATAAGAAGCAGTTGCAAGGGTAACCATCAGACTTATTGCATGGGTAACTGTTGCATGAGCCACCCATGCAACAAGTTTGACTGTGTCAGAAATGCCAATATTTGTTGCATGGACACTACTTACCCTTGCAACAAAGATTTTTACCCATGCAACAAACCCAGATTCTAGTAGTGGCTGACATGTACGCATGAACCAACCACATGAGCTATATCAAAAATTTGAGTTGCATGATATATACAAGAATGACATGCATAATGAACGGAAAACATATTTCATGCATAATGAACGAATTAAACTCGTTCATTGATAGAAACATTTTAAGTTACAAATTAAAAATGTTCTCTTCAGACCAATGTATGTGATGCATCATGAACTGAACTATATTTTTGAATGATATTAACTTATATGCATAAAGATTATTCATGTTATGATTATGTGGACTTGTATCAATTTTAGATATATATTTCATTTATTGGGATCACCATCATCATGGGATCAAAACAACAATTAAAAATAAGTGAAACTTTAACAACCATATCTGTAATTTACTGATAATAATAGTTAAAAGGATGAGAGAAAATCATTGTATAATTTATTGTGATAAGGAAATTCTATAAACAACACGGAATGGTGATTGGTATTAATTAGAGCGTAGTTAAAAAAATATTTAATTCATAAATTTCTATAACTTAATATAGAAATAAAATACTATTAATATTGAAATTTATGAAAAAAGTCCAACGATTATAACTGTATCTGTAAATCTTTTGTAAATTTTCCCTTAGGCAATATTTGTAACTATCAATTATAGAATTATAACTAGATCTTGAACATAACACATTTAATTACGCTACAATGATGAAATCAATCTAGAACTAAAAACGATTATCAACCACTTTATGCGCTGCAACCTGAAAAAAAATAGTTTACTTAAATTTACACAAAATGTTTTTTCTTAACAAAATTCAAAACTGACAGTGCCGAAATTTTTATTAATATCCAAAAAAAAATATTAAATTTCAAAATCTACACCCCATGCGGAGGAATTTCGAAATCTGTTAACAGATCGTTTAAATAATTTTGTGTAAGGTGCCGGTCGCAGAAGGTCGAAATTGGTCGCAGTTGCTCCATCGTTGATGCCCTCCCTGCTGACGTCACCGGTCGCTGAAGGGTCAAAAATCAGTCACAGATGCCCCGATAGCGACCGATGAGATCGATCACTGATGTTATATGCTGACGTGGCTGAAGCCCATCAGAGACAGATTGGGCGGTCGCTGATGGGCCCAAAATCAGTCGCAGAAGGGTAATTTTTTTGGTATTTTTAGTTATTTTTCTTTTTCCCAATTGGTACGAAATGTACCAAACAAATATGACAAAGTATCATTTATAATGCAACACAAGCAACAAACTATCATATTGCAAATAATAAATTATCCCAAAACATGATCATATTCATCCAAAAATCTAAGCAATATTCATCTAAAATTTCAAACCAATGAACAATTCCAAATAGTTCACCAAATACAACTATTATAGTGGAATGCAAATCTAAAACATGGCAATCTAAATTAAAGTCTTTATATATGCTCCAAATCAGCAGTTGACGCATATTTTTTCAACTCATCATTTATACTGTTATGAACAAAATCATACACAAAAATAAGAAACTTTTCAACATTACAAAGGGAAAAGGAAGCACCTTGCTAATTAGTATAACAAAGTATAGTAAAGAGTGATATATGTTGTCTTCTTTTAGTTTTCAATTTAATCAAGGTGTAGTTTGCGAAAACTAGATGAACTTCATGCGTACAAATCATTCTCGCCTTTTCTTAAAATAACCAATGCAAACACAATTAATTATTTACTGCAAGAATTTCAAGCACTAAATTACAGCATAAAACTATCAATAGCAAAAGATAGAGCAAAGTGACCAATATTTAACACAAATTGCAATATTTTCATCACATAAAACTATCAATGGCACAACGACAATGCTAGTTTCTAGTATGATGAATTATTTTAGTGTACTTGATGTAAATAGAATATGCATGCTAATTTTGAAATAAAAGAAAATTATGTAGCATCAGTTTTTTTTCAAAACTTACAGTAGCGCAATTGAAGCTAAGGTCTGGATTTGATTTCATCAACTCGTCCTTCTCCTGAGTATAGAAAAAAGTAAATCAATTTATATTTAATAAGTTATGTTGACCCTGAAATTGACTGGTGCATCTCTTATGTAAATCTGAGATTTCTTACAGCATTTTGGTTCGCTTTCAGTGAGTGCTGGAGCTTGGTGTGGTCCCATGCACCACTTACAGAAAACTCCCCAAATTATATTTTGAATGAGAAATGAGCTTCAGCTAAATAAACTTCTAGTTTAGTTTATTTTGGAAAATGATGTCAGGTACAGTGATCTGTGGTACCAAGGGGTAGGGCTGTAAATGAGTCGAGTTTGAGCGAGTTACCTCCAACTCGAACTCAGCTCATTAAATAAATGAGCGAGTCAACTCAAGTTGGGATGGTAATAACGAGTTGTAGAGCCAACTCGAACTCAGCTCGTTATCAACTCGAGTTGGCTCACAACTCGTTTATAAACTCGTTTAATCAGTTAAATCAATACAACACAAGTTATAAACGAGTTTGGGTTTGGTTTTGGTTATTCTAGAATTTTTTGTGTCCAAGACTGTGTAACTTTATGTAACTCGAGTTATAAATGAGCGAGTTGGAGTCAGCTCAAACTCAGCTCATTTATTAAACAAGTCAGCCAACTCGAGTTGGAACTAACTCGAGTTGTAAATGAGCGAGTTAAAGCGAGCTGTAAATGAGCGAGTTACGAGTTCGAGCAATTTTGCCCAACCCTAGTATGAACTACTAAGAATATATATATATATGATTTACGATTATTTGAAGGGGACACCATTCGACCAAATGTAGTTCCATTTGTGCGAAGTATAATAATTCTCACAATCCTTTTTTTAGAAGAGGATGAGCTGAAATTTTATTTTTACCAACTTAAAAAAAAACCCCCATTAACCCCCTTTTCTGTGAAAATTGAAAAATACCTCGGTCGCCATTTGAAATGGCGACTCAAAAGGAACAGGTCACCATTCCAATGGCAACTCAGTTATCGGGTCGCCATTTGAAGTGGCGACTCTATTTCTTTTTTTTGGCTACTTCTTTACCAGCAGTCCAATTTCAGAGGATCGGTAGCAACAAAAAAAAAAAGAATAGGGTCGCCACTTCAAATGGCGACCAGTTCCTTTTGGGTCGCCATTTCAAATGGTCATGTGGGTATTTTTCGAATTTATATAGAAAAAAGAGGTTAATGGGTTTATTTTTTTTTTAGAATGGTAAATTAAAAAAAAAACCGGGAGGTTGAGACTCGGCTACTTAACTGTCTAATATTCATAAAAATATTAATTTATTTAAATTTCAAACCTATAAATTATTCTGACAAATGCATTGTCTTTGGTACTAGATTAAAATTAGATTTTCTTTGTAAATATTTTTCTTATGAATGCGATCGTTAGTTGGCAACTAGTCACCAATCTTAAAAAAAATCTGATTCTCCATGCAAATATGTTAAGTATTAATTTTATACAAATTATTTTTTACGGAATTAATTTATAACAGTATAATTTATACAGAAGTAATACATGTAGTTTCATCCTTATTGAAAATTTATAACAGTATAATTTTCTTTGTATATATGGTTCTTTTTTTTTTTTGCCTAAATTCGTAGAGAAATCCAATATTATTCTATTCATTTCCTCTCTTATTCATTTTTCTTTTCTTGGAAGCATAATTGTTAATTAAATTTCCAGACAAATTATAGCCCCTTTATGAAGTAGAATTAAGGTGTTCTTTTAATGTTCACCAAGCTTCATTGTGCAATGAAGTTAACTCTAAAATTTATCGGATTGGCTTCATTGCGTCTACATATGAAAATTTTAAATTTTCGAATTAATTTTGTATAGAATTAAGTGATAAAAAAACGTTCAAAAAATGATTGCATTAAAATTATTTTATAAACCTTCTAATTTTGACCGCTTGATCTTATACTGAATTAAAGTTTAAAATTTTGGCATATAGAAACATCACTCGTGAGATAGATATGTTTCAACAGTTTGGATTCGTCATTTGAAGCCAATCCGATAATTTTTAGAATTACAAAGAGACTTGGTGAACTTAAAAATGCCCTAGTTCTACTCTCCCTTTTATGTATATATTTTTTTGTATTATAATTTTTATTTAATAAAAGTTTAAAGTAGGCTTAGACATACTTATTTAACCAACAACCCAATTATTTCTCACCTTGACAAATGTGAGAAATTTTATTAGACCATAATGATTCTTCATTTAATTTCAATTCCTTTGGCTGCCTTTGTCAATGAAGATTTCTCTATAGTATATTGGATTCAAATCAGCTGAAATCCGAGATACATGAACAGTATTTCTGGAATTTCTAAAATTCTCAATCCAGCCGTTCAACTTTTTCTGTGCACGCATCTCGAAACAGCTGATTTTTCTGTGCACGCATCTTGAAACAGTATTTCAGAGTTATTTCAGCAGATTTGGATCCTAGTATATTCATACTTAGAGAAAATAGTGAGATAATGTTAGCAAACAACATTATTGAAGTTTTAAATTTTTATTAATTGCTAATACAATCACTTCGACTAAGTCAAGGTATTTAACCCCCTCAAAATTAGATATTACCTTTTCTAATTAAGCTTATTGAACAAGCATGATTTCTCTCTCTATTTTCTAATGGATAAAAGAAACAATTGCTTTGGCTACATTAATTAATTTATAATACCCTTCAAGGACTCAGTAACCTACTACTTATATATATATATATATATATATATATATATATATATCTATATATATATATATAGAGGAGGGCTCAAATGCCCCATTGCTTCATGTCCCAATCGTGCCCCAACATCTATATCTTCAAATGCAAAGTTCAAACAGATGATCCGAACCGATCAACATGATATCCATGTTAAAATATGATTGGAGACCAAATTTTATATTTTTTTGGAATTTTTTTACTATTTTTTAAGATAGATACAAAATCAGAAAATTCTGGACCATCTAAAAACAATAATTTTGTACCTATCTTAAAAAATAGTAAAAAAATTCCAAAAAAATATAAAATTTGGTCTCCAATCATATTTTAACATGGATATCATGTTGATCGGTTCGGATCATCTGTTCGAACTTTGCATTTAAAGATATAGATGTTGGGGCACGATTGGGGCATGAAGCAATGGGGCATTTGAGCCCACCTCATATATATATATATATATATATACAGAGTAGAACTAGGGTGCTCCTAAGCTCACCAAGCCCTTCGTGAGCGCAACTCCAAAACCTATCAAATTGACTTCAAACGACATTTCCAAACCGTTAGATGTTCAATCTATATTAAAATGTGCTTGGAGACCAAATTTTACATTTTTTGAAATTTTTTTACTATTTATTAAGATGGTTTGAAAATCGCTGTTTTTATTAAAATTCTGCACCATTGGAAAACAGCGATTTTCAAACCATCTTAATAAATAGTAAAAAAATTCCAAAAAATGTAAAATTTGGTCTCCAAGCACATTTTAATATAGATTGAACATCTAACAGTTTGAAAATGTCGTTTGAAGTCAATTTGATAGGTTTTGGAGTCGCGCTCACGGAAGGGCTTGGTGAGCTTAGGAGCACCCTAGTTCTACTCTATATATAAAAGCAACCGAATTGAGAGAGCATGATAAGAGGAAAAAGTCTATTAGAAAAGAAGAATTCTTCTAATTATTTTCAATTACTGAATTCCCACGAATTATTATGATTATTTAAATAATTTATTTATTCAATATAATATTTATTTTATTTATTGATTCATAAATTTTTTTATTGTTGGATAAGTGGTCGTAGCCATCCTTTTGCGTTGCAAAGTAACAACAGTTCGTTACAACGGACAAAGAAAACTAAATCACAACCGTTGGTACCAAACATGTACCTCGTTTTAATACCTGAATACCCCATTTAATAGCCAGCACTAGAAACAAAATAAAAACCAGCAACAATCATTTGTTCTGCATATGAGAAACAGAGAAAGGCATTTTTTTTTTTTGACAAAAAGAGAAAAGAGGAAGAGGGTTTAAAAGGAATTATTAATTTAATTGTTATTGTGAAGTTAAATATGAGTTATATTATGGGTTAGTAAGAAAGTTATTATTTAGAGGATAAAATTAGTAAATCAAATAATTAGAGAAGAAATATGCAATAGAAAAAAAATTAAAAGGAAATAAAAGATATTGAGCCTTTTCTCTTTCAATCCCTGATTAAATAAACTTTCAATATATGCTTCTTTTGTCATGTTTTTTATCATAAAAAAACAAAAATAGCCTCATATTTAAAATAATTATACAATTATGTCTTACTATTGAAATTTCGCTCTATCCTATATTTTCTGGCTCCGCCTCTGCTTGTGTGTCGTATATCATATGATATTTGACTTTTAAGATCCAATAATTCTTCACATTTTTTGGAAGAATTTTAATTTTTGCATGGTTATATGTCCAAAATAACCAGAGGAAATTAAGAGATTTAATTAGCAAGGATACTAGAAACATGATAGTTACCTCCTATTCACCAAATCTCAACCATAAAATATAGTTAGGTTTTAATGCCTCATGCCTTTGCTATGACTGCTAGATCTCTCTTGATTTCATTCCAGGACCACATTGCCCTCTTTACTTAGACAAATATCTAAAAGAAAAAATTTCCTTATTTTTTTGAAGAAAAATATATAAATCTAGATAAAGTCTACAAGTTAAGAACTTGGTTCCGAGAGCATCTTGGTTAATTAAATATCAATAAATTATTAAGCTAAGATGCTGTTTTATTATCTCATGGCGACAAGCCGACAACGCACAAATGAAGAGGTCAACTTTGTACAAAAGATTGGATGATAGTATGATACTAAAACAAAATAAAAAATCACTTGACCATATACTAAAACCTTTAATCCAACTGTCGAAGCAAATACTTCACTTGAACCTCTTTTGTCAGAGGCATAATCCAAGTGCCATATAGCTCCGCCACTAGAGACGGTTCAATCTTGTACACTGGCGTTGCACCGTTTCCATTGAAATTTATCTCTCCGTCCCCTGTCACCTCCTGACCAAATACTGTTGCCTTTGTTTCTACCCTGTGCAAAACCGACTGCTCTACCAACTCGAAAGTCAATAATCGCATCAACCAATCTTTATCCTGAAATTTATTTTATAAAATAGTTAAGATATCAGATTGATCTTGTTCATGGTACCTAACCTCAAAGTACATGATGTTATCTCTTTTCTTTACTTTCTGTTTAAAATTTGCCAGGAGTACCATTCTATTATGCTCTACTGAATTAGGAAAAATGAAGTACTTTGGGCATTCGATAAGAATGTTTTGTATGCTTCAAAAGTGCAAATATATTTCGAACTTTGAAGGTTTCCAGGAGCATGAATGAAATTTGCTAAAAAGGCTAAAACTAAAGGAATTAGATAGACGTACCTGTGCCTTGATTGCAGGCTCATACAATTCAGGAGATTCTTGGAATTTAGCCTCTGCTACAAACTTGCCATAGTGTATTCTCTTTGAAAGAGCCTGTCATGGTTAATTCAACATTTTACAGAATTACAAACAATGAACTAGCAACTAAAAACAAATATGGAACATAAAAATTCAAAAGAACCCAGAACCTATTTTAAAGCAGCACTTGTGCACATATAAGCATATGTTTTTACAATATTTCTGAACTATTATTGAGAGCATTTCTAAGGCTTGCAATTTGTAGGTTCTTTACACTAATAGTTTGTATACCTGTAAGCACATTGTATCGCATACAGCGGTCGAACCACAGTTTCCATCGCTTCCTTCCTTGGCAAATCTTGGTAAAAGATTATCAAAATACATGTCCCAGATTATTTTATTTATGTTTATTGAACCGGCAGCTGGATGTAGCACCTACAATAATATTCAAAAACAAATACTTCAGCATTATAATCAATACAAGGCAGCATCTAGAAGAGTATAATGATTTCATAAAGAAAATATGATGGAGAGTTGTATCTTTTTCAATTTCAGCAGGTACAAAAAAAAATATCAGTAAATTAACTTTAACCAAAGGAAAAAAAAAGTAGGAAAACATGACATCATAAGAGTAATGTAAGACTTGTACTGGAAAAAAACCTTATTTGGTAAAAAAGAGAGAACCCCAATTTGTACGAGTTTGAACTTAAAAGGTACCAACCAAGATGTGTTCCTTTACGGCACTTGCATGTGTGGTACTAAGCAGGTAAATAAAATACCAGAACAAAAATAAAAAGACATGAAAAATTGTAAATTAGTGGATTTCTATTTTCAAATAATTTTAGAAGAAAATTCAGGTCTGGACATAAACTCACCTCAGGGTATTTTATTGGTGGCAGTACCGGCTTAGGCAGATCAGCCGGAAAGAAAGGGTGCTCATCAGGGCTCTTGTATCTACCAACCTAACAAAGTTTAAAGTCATTATTTAACATGACCTGTTAGAAAATAAGGATTATTTTCTTTGCAAATAACAAAAAATGTCTGCCATATTTGCAGATAGCACCCAACTATTTTCAAATGCCAACTTTTTTTTGTGGCTATTGCAGTCACAATCTGCAGTTAAACCCGAGATTAAGTAAATAGTGAGCAATTTGCACTTTAGAATGAAAAATAAGGGCTTTGTACTTTCATAACTGGTTCATACAAATTTTAATATCAGAAACGATTTAACAAAAAGATTTTTGGCCAACTGACGTAGTTATAAAAAGCAAAGTGTAAATAAAAGGGATAATTGATTGCATGCCCATCAAATCTTTTGTTTACAATTTCCCCATCAAAACTTCAATATTACCTATTTCCCCATCTAAATTAACAAGTCTTTCAAATTAAGGTATGAACACTTTTGCCTAAGAAATTCGTTTATTTTTTTGTTTTCTGACTAAAGTTTAAAGAAAGGAACTTGTAAGAGAAGGACAACATGGTCATTTAGTTTTTAAAATAGCATAAATGATAAAATAACTAATTTAAAATTAAGATTACCAAGATAAATGAAGAAAAGAGGAAATACGAATTTTTTTTTCAATTTGGAAGGGGAAATAGACAATATGCAAGTATTGATGAGGAAATTGGAAATTGAGAAAATTTTGAGGGTAGGTGAACAATTATCCCATAATAAAAACAGAAACTACAAATCTAGTAATGCTTAGCATACCTGTGCATGCAGTCTTTCAGTCTCTCTGACCATAAATTCAACAAGAGACCCATGGAAACCATCCATTAAAAAAGCGCTGCTATTGTAGGTGTCAGCATTGTAGGCAAACTGAGCTCTCTCCAATAGACTAAATATGATGCTGTCTTCTTGTCTGATTAGAGAGTGTCTGATGCTATCGAGGGTCAACGCTTCACTTTTATCTATTCTGCTTTTATCAGGACTACAGTGCAAAATATTGCAAAAGTTACTTCTCAGATAATTTGATATCTACAGTACTGGCACAATCGACTTTCACAAAAATGAGTACCACAAATTCTACTTCCAATAGTACATTCCCGGATTAAATTTCAGACAATGGTAACAGAGATCAGTAAAAATGTTCATGTTATGGGAGAACTAGAGTAGCGAATATTTATACTGAAGTCACAGGAAGAGCCCACTACAGGTCTTATGTTTAACATTTTTAAGCATTTCTGAGTGGGCTAAGATGTAAATAACTAGATGAAAATAAATCAGGAATCAGGATGCCTTACACGTATATGTTTGCAAATAACAATGTTAAAAAAATAATAATAAGGTCTCGTAGTCTAGGGATCACAAAATCCGCAACCGCCTCAGAACAAGTACCACTGAGCGAATATTTATAATGAAGTCACAATGGACTTTTACTGGAAACATTGAATCACAACAGCCACCATTAGTCAAAACTACGCCTATCGAGATTAAGAATTCCCCTTTGAATAAAATACGGTTCTATCAACTGCATTATGCTTTAGTATTCCCTTTGGTATAAAAAAAGTATAGTGAAAAGTAACAAATTGGAGATTTTTAATCGGAAAGTAAATCTGAACAGGACCGAATAGGGTGCCATAAAACACAGTTCCCTGATAAATGAATGCTTTCAAGGTTTTATACCAGAATAAAACGCCTCTAATTTAAGCATATTTCCTTAAATGAAATAAAAAAAAAAAAACCAAATTTCTGCATTAACTATGTATAAACACTTGTCAGACAACACACTTATAGGCCTCAAGGTCAAATTTTATCAGGGGCTAGATTGGGGCTAAATTTGAGGGGTGAATGTGAGTGGGAACACGCCTACGGCTTGTACTAAACAAAATTAGAAAAAAAAGAAAGAAAACAAGAAAACAAGAAGTCAAGAACTTACGCTTGGAACTAAGTCAACTAACACTATAAGGTTCATCCTCAATCAAGTGTACTCCAATGATACAAGAATCAGACAAGGCGAAAATTTCGGGTACCCGTAGCAGTACCTAAATCTCAGCCCCCCTCCCCCAACTACCACGAGAAACTTAACAAATCGCAAATTTAATGAAAATAATGCTTTTGCATTCAAAAGTACCTAGATGGAATCGAGAGAGAACTTTGGATTGAATGGAGCCTCTCCTTCTTGGGGGAGTAGCAGGACCACCCACGCCAAGATCCATTCAAGGTCGGGTTGCGAAGAGTGCGGATTTTGGGAGAGAAAGGAAACTTGGCAGCGAAAGGAGACGACTTTAGCACTCTGAGCTCCATTGATGGCTATAGAGGCTACTGACTGAAATGGTGGGATGTTAACGTTACACTCAAGAAAAAAAAAAGACAAAAGAAGGTACGGGGAGGTGTTAGGTAGGAAAATTCGAACTATTTGTTGGACCCGGATCACTGCTTCAGGGACAATTAAAACGGAACCAAAGTACAAGGTGTTCAAATAATAGGCCGACTCGGATTTAACTCTGTGGAACGTGAGCACGCATAAAGTTTATTGCGGAAGAGACAGGGGGTAGCTGGGGTCTTATCGGGTCGGGTTTCCAGAAAAGGTTCAGGTGTTGAAGAGTATCATCAAATATATACTTTCAACACTTGAATCTTTTCTGAAAACCCGACCCGATAAGGGCCCCAGCTACCCCTGAGTGTGAGATTCGGATCCGCTAATCAAGCGAAATAAGTTGAAATTTAATGGAACGGTAGCATCGCTCGTCGAACTCAATTTGAGTCCGATAGACATCTTAAAAATGAAGATATTTGAGTTCTCATCTTAAAAAATATCTAACCAGTTATATACTCACTTGTTTGGGACAATTTTTCTGAAGTGTTTGATACGAAAATAAAGTGAAAGAATTGATTGATGGTTTTTATTATCACTTTTGCATTCAATAAGAGTTATATATTTCCTTCATCCCTCCATATCATTTCTATATTAAAAAAAATTATATTATTAACACTTGCCAAATACAATATATTATATTTATTCCAAGAAAGGGATGATAATCAATGTAATGATTTTAATTTTAGTTGAGTTTTAGTTTAAATTTATTTATTAAAAAATTTAATTGGCGCGGCACGATAAGAGACATGCACAATAAAAGGACCAAATTCAAGTTCAATTATGTATTGAAACACATTATTATTTAGTAAATGATATTGACAATGTTATTTTGATATTTTGCAGCACACAATTTATGTATTTTTTTCTTGCTTTTACTTACTATATGTGCGATAAACAAAATTAAAACAGCATTGTCAATATTTATATTTTGAAAACATAATATTTTGAAATTATCATGTCAGATTGAGTTCGATCACATAGATTTAGAGGTCAAATTGTTTTGTCACCTAAATTTTGATAATACAATTTTTTTTTTTAAGTTTAGTGGAAAAGATGGTAATACAAATTTTGCAAAATATGCCTTCTGAGCACGGCAATATTATCTTCTTAATTTTTATTTTAATCGTAAACCTCAAATGATCATAACGGGTCAAATAATTACATTTTGAGCGATTCTTTAGTATATTAAAAAGATTTTTAACAATCATATTAATTTAATCGAATGAAAAAAATCTTTTTTTTTTACAAATTTTTTTACCAAAAAACTAACTCATTATATTTACCTTTTCATTATTGTCTTTAATTCATTAGATAGTCAGATAATTTTGAGATTTTTTATTTTTATTTTTATTTTGTTGCTAATAATATGTAAAATAATAAAATTAGATGTCACCCATCAAGTCATGAGCCATTGACCAATGAGGCAATGACAACTTGTCAATGCAGCCAACAAGGCTCTATTCGTTTTATAATTATTTTAAGGCGGTAAGTAATTTTACACTAAGAAAAATATTCAACCAATTGATATCATTTACTGCCAAAATAAATTTCCGGCACGTTGTGCATGATTCCAATTTATTATTCAATACATGAAAAAGGGAAGTATGTGGGCATGAGCAGAAGATGGAGACAGTTTGGATCCTCTCCAGCTGTCTTGCGGTCGTTAACTTAGACGTAGGTAAATTTGAACCGTTCATCCAAATCGGACGTTCCAAAAAATCTTACAAGTATCCGAAATATTCAACCCAATTGGAGGATCCTAACCTACGGAGTGTATTTGATATGGATCAACAGATAATGGAGAAATTAAGGGCTAGATGTCAATACAGGCCTATATTGCAAATAAATACGGCCTTTTGGGCCTTGTATTTTGTTGTATGCGAACAAAATATGAGGCAACATGGCTAAATAAATAAAAATTTGGTGATTTAAGTCATGTCTGTTGAGAACTGTATATTGAGAAATTTTTATTGATTTTTTAATTTACGACTTTCAATTTTCTACATTATGGGTATGTAGGCTTTGGGGCATAGTTAAGATATACAAATTTGTGGGGTTTTTATTTAGGAAAATTCAAGAGAAAAAAAAAGACTTTGGATTTAACTTTTGGATTCAGGGTGAAAACAGAGCGAATACGGAGCGGATAGTGGTAAAACCATATCTATATCTCTTTCTAATTTTCCGGATACGGATACGGATTGGATATCAGGCTGATACAGATACGGATACGGATCGGATCGGATATTTATTAAAATAATATAAAAAATACCAAAGTTCATAATATTTATATAATTTTAATGATGAATAACAATATTTTTTTCATAATATATATTAAAATATATGATACATATCTACTATTCGGATACGGATAATTGAAACATAAAACCATATCAGTATCCATATCCACATCTAATTTTTCGAATACGGATCGAATACGGATCGGATATTATCCATACCGTTTTCACCCCTAATTCAACTCCTTTGCAATATACATATGTTAGTGAGTATTCTAAATAAATCTGGGCCGTTAATTTTACATCAGATAGATACAAGCTAATATGTAGTAATTATAGGCCGAGCAGAACTAGGGTGTGATGCGCTCACGCCGTGAGCGCACCTTCTAGAGGTCACATTTTCAAAGTTCAAATAGTCGATTCGAACCTTCCAACGTGTTCTTCATATTAAAATATGCTTGGAAACCAAATTTTACATTTTTTGGAAACTTTTTACTATTTTTTCTGAATTTTTCAAAATCATCACTATTTGAACTTTGAACACGTTTTTGAAAAATTCAGAAAAAATAGTAAAAAGTTTCCAAAAAATGTAAAATTTGGTTTCCAAGCATATTTTAATATGAAGAACACGTTGGAAGGTTCGAATCGACTATTTGAACTTTGAAAATGTGACCTCTAGGAGGTGCGCTCACGGCGTGAGCGCATCACACCCTAGTTCTACTCATTATAGGCCTATAGGTCGGTTATGATCGTGGACTCGAGCTCAGTGAACTCGGAGGTATTTATAGGCCTATAAGTTGGTTATGATCTCGTACGGACGTTCCGCATGGGCTTGTCCCGCAGGCCGGTAAGTCGATTGTGATCTCGTACAGACGTCCCGCATGGGCTTGTCTCGTACGGACGATAAGTCAGTTGTGATCTCGTACAGACGTCCCGCAGGCCAGTAAATCGGTTGTGATTCCGTACGGCAGTCCCGAACAGGCTAGCCGATTGGACTTGTAAGTCAGTTGTGATTTTGTACGTCAGTTCCGAATAAACTTGCTATATGGGCTTGATACTTGACCGATAATAGTTTTGTGGGACTTTTAGTACATGGCCCTGTTACATTTAGAATCTGAACGGTTCAGATTTTTCTCAAATCAACTCAAATTTTAAGATATCTTAGAGGATGTGAACTCATTACAAGGCTTACAGCTATCCTTGACCTAATAGTATGAAGATCACACACAATTTCCTAGCAATTTCTCGTTAGATTCCTATAAAGATGTTTGATCCCACTATGAACCTTCGTCCAGTAATAGATCAAAGCAAAAATCTTTTAGTATAAACCGTCCGTATTAAAAATACTACGAACAACATTGTACAGGAAATAGTATATATATATATATATATATATATATATATGAGTGATGCTATGGTGCTTTGGGAAGTAAAGATGGTGTTTTACTTCACACTCATATCTTCATTTTCAAAGTTCAAAAAGTCAATCTGAACTTCTCAACATAATCTTCCTATTGATATGTGCTTGGAAATCAAATTTTATATTTTTTGAAATTTTTTACTATTTGATTAGAATTTTTGAGATCACAGCTTTTCATTAAATAAAAAATAAAAAAAAACACTGATTTTCAAAAATAGTAAAAAATTTCCAAAATCTTAACGGGTAGCATAGAGGGCCTCCGTGCTACGGCTCAATATTTCCTGTATAATCTGTCTAATATGCTACGAGTAGTATAGAGGGCCTCCGTGCTACTGCTCAATATTTGAGTTTTCAAAATCTTAACGGTCGATCTGAACCGTTCAACATGATCTCCATATGAATATGTACTTGCAAACCAAATTTTACATTTTTAGAATTTTTTTATTATTTTTTTAGATATGTAGAAATCACTTGATCTAAAAATTATGTACCATTCAGATCAAGTGTTTTTCTACCTATCTAAACAAATAGTAAAAAAATTCTAAAAAATGTAAAATTTGATTTGCAAGTACATATTCACATGGAGATCATGTTGAACGGTTCAAAATGGCCGTTAGGATTTTGAAAACTCAAATATTGAGGCGTAGCACGGAGGCCCTCTATGCATAGCATATTAGCAATTTCATATATATATATAGAGGGATGCTTCTGTGCATACAAGGACCTATTTGTAAAATGAGCATATTTTCATTTTCAAAGTTCAAACAGTCGATCCGACCGTTCAACATTATCTCCATATTAAAATGTACTTGGAGGTCAAATTTTACATTTTTTTGATTTTTTTTACTATTTATTAAGTATTTTACAAAACTAGTCAAATTCAGACCATTGAATTTTGTACCCATCTTAATAAATAGTAAAAAAATTCAAAAAAATGTAAAATTTGACCTCCAAGTACATTGTAATATGGAGAAAATGTTGAACGGTCGGATCGACTGTTTGAACTTTAAAAATGAAAATATGCTCATTTTACAAATAGGTCCTTGTATGCACAGAAGCATTTGCCATATATATATATATATATATGAGGAGGGTTCCAATACCTCATGTCTTTCATACCTCATCATGCCTCATGTTTTATATTTTCGTTTTTAAAGTCCAAACTGTCGATCCGAACCGCTCAACACGATAAACATACTAAAATATGCTTGGAGACCAAATTTTATAATTTTTGGAAATTTTTTACTATTTTTGATGATAGGTACAAAATTATTGTTTTTGGACCGTTCAAAAACAGTAATTTTGTACCTATCTTAAAAAATAGTAAGAAATTCCTAAAAATTATAAAATTTGGTCTACAAGTATATTTTAATATAAATATCATTTTGAGCGGTTCGGATCGACAGTTTGGACTTTAAAAACGAAGATATAAAACATGAGGCATGATGAGGTATGAAAAGTATGAGGTATTGGAACCCTCCTCATATATATATATATATATATATGAGCTATGGTGAGACGTGGAGTAAAACAAGTTTGTACTCCACGTCATATTTTCATTTTGAAAATCCAAATAACCGATTCAAACCGTTCAACTGTTGAACCATTCAACTGATCCAAACCTGGCAGGGGGCAATGATGTCTGGTACAGTGATGTAGCATCTACTTCATATAGGTACATGCCAGTTATGAAACCCTAATTCATGAAAGAAAAAGTAGAATCTTACACCAAGAATTTTCATCCTTAGGGCCTGTTCGGGCACAATACTGTGCCCGTGGGAAAAAAAAAATTGAGTCTGAGTCAATTTTTTTTTTCCCACGCGCACAATAAAATTTAGTTCAAATACCGTGCCCATTCCCATTCCCCACTGTGCGCCGAACATGCCCTTAATGTCCAACATTACCGCTTCTTTTTCATGTTTAATTCTTTCATCAACCAATGTAGCTTGATCTTCCTTGCCTATAACATTAATCACAATCTGTTATTCAGATTTTAAGTTATGACATGCATTTGGGTATCAATATTAAGAGAGAAACCGACATCACAGTTGTTCAATGAATAATTATAATTTTTTTTTAACCTTGAGACATGCTTCTTTCCAGCATAGAAAGCTGACACAAAACTTTCTTGTTTGAACCCTGCAAGTTTTTTACATGTTAATATATCAAATTTTTCAATACTTGTGCAAAGCAAAAGGAACATGTCATCAAATATTGTGCTTCGTAGCATATTAGCAAAAGTGTCATACATCAAAATATAATGTGCAAGCTGTGAAAAAGGTACCTTGCTCAGTGCATGAGTAAAGCAACTTTTTGCAGAAATCAGATCTTTTCTCCAAATGCATTACCTAGGCATAGCCAGGCATCTACAAGAGGGATATGCATCCGCTGCTTTTCTTGATAGAAAAGCAGGGAGCTGCTCGTCTCTTTCTCTCTGTATCTCTCTAAAAAAAAGAGAAGAGAGAGAGAGAGAGTCACGTGGGAGAGAGAGGACGAGGAGAGAGATAGAGAGGCAAGCAGGGAAAGAGCAGGGGTTTGGCAAGCAGCGGATGTCGTTCCCTACAAGAGATGGGTTCAGCTTTACCTGAAAGCATCAAATTAAAAAATAAGAGGCTCAAGAGATAGCAATTTCATGGTTTACAAGATGTGAAAGAAATTAAATGTACCAAATAATATATTATTTTCAACTTAAGCCAGCAAAACAAGTTCAACTCTTTCACTTATTATTACACACTTAGTACTATGTTTGGTAGTCATATCTTTCCAATTAGTATTACATAAAATAAAGAATAATCAAATTTAAAGTATATTATTGCATACTGCTTTTGATAAATGGTCTTCCGCTTCCTTATGATAATCAGGAAATACATCTAGTATTTTCCCCTTGAGGAATTCGAGCATTGCACGCTGTTGGACAAATCAAAGTTGGGTTAGCAATTTGCCACCCAACCATTAAGAAAATTTTCGAGGCACAACCAAATTTTTTCAACCTCTGTATAAATTTTGCCAATATCTTTTTTATATTTTCCCTCACAAATCCTTTTTATGTGCTAATTACCATGTATTTCATTCTTCAAGTTATCCAAAGTTTAATCAGCCTTTAACAGGAATTTTTTTTTTGATCATTATATTATATATTTAACTAATATAAATAATTTGAAACAGGAATCTAATCATTTATTTACATATATACAACTTGGAGGTGATTGAAAGTTCATACTATGGTCAAATCTCAAATGCATAAAATATTAACATGAATTTTATACATAATCTCATAAATCCAATGTTTGGTGGATACAATTGTATTAACATTAAACATGGAAAGAGATGCATGACATATCGTATTCTTGAGATCAAGAACTCAAATGAATTAATTTTATTTTCGTCCTTATATTTTACAAATTCCAACTCAACGATCATATATATATATATATACTGGTAATAAGTAATAACTATAAAGCATTCAATTCTCCTTGAAGTAGCGTTGCAGCTAGCTGTGTGTAGGCTTTTCTTGTTGACGTAAAGAGGTACATTTATTATGGCTATGTAGGTATTGGTGTAGACAGTAGATTTAATTGGAATTCAAAATTCAAGTCAGTCTAATTGAATCCAGTCATATTAAATTGGAGGAGCTACAAATTTAAAAGCACAAAGAAAAATTAATAAGAAAATATATAAATACGACTGGAGCAAATATTTTCAAAAAATATTTAGAAAATCACAGAAGTAAAAAGAATATTAATAAGATATCAGAATTATTATAAAAATTATCCGAATTGAAGGTAGAATTTATCTGGTGTATATTTTATTGTATATATGAAATTACACAAGTTAATTATCTTTTTGACAACTACTAACAAGAAGAAATAAATTATTGTAATGAAAGTGAAGTTTTGTTTAACAAAAAACATCATATTAGAAATTTAAAATTTGTAAAATCATAATTGAAAAAATATAATCAACGTTAGCAATAATTAGTATTAAAGATGGTATTGACCCTGACAATTAATGAAATAGATTCCAATTAATTTCTTCTTACAATAATGATCTTTAATAATTAACTGGTATACAAAATTTGAATGGGAAAAGCAATTTACATATCAGGGTATTGTTGAAAAATAACTATTATAAACTTTAATTAATTAAGAAAATATTCTCCAAGTATTATTTATCAGTATTAATGCGTCCAACCGTTCTCTCATGGTGCGTTTGGATGGAGAGGTGGGTTAGTGAGAATAGTGGCTAACCCAAGAATGAAGAATAATTTGCTAACCCAACTTTTAGTTGGATTAGTAGAATAGTGAGCTAACTCATAAAAGACAAACAAAAAATAGTGGATAGCACTCATCCAAACATTGAATAGCTCAAAAGAATAGTGTTATTTTCGGATTATTGCTGTTCTTGTTCCATTGAAACGCAACCTCAAAAAAGAGCAAATAAAAGAGATTTGACTCCTTGGATTGTGTGCACCTTGTGCTCCGAGATATGCTTGGTCAAATATGATTTATTTATGATATATTGTGTCCAATTTGCCTTGTCAGATAGATATTTACTGGACAATTAAGGCTATATCAATTGTCTCTTTTTTATTGTAATTTTCACCACATAGATAGACCTTGTTACTTTTAGAGTTTTGTATGAAGTCTAATTTGCCTAAATTTCAATCCCCACACAATTATTCTTAATGTCTATGAAGAGTAGAACTAGGGTGCTCTCGAGTTCACCAAGGCTTTGGTGAACTCAAGTCCAAAACTTATCGGATCGGCTTCAAACGACGAATCCGACCGTTGAAACCCGTCTACCTTACGAGTGATGCGTCTACATGCAAAAAATTTAAATTTTGAAATTAATTTTGTATAGAGTCAAGTGGTCAAAAAACGTCAAAAAATGAATGCATTAAAATTAATTTATTAACCTTCTAATTTTGACCACTTGACTTTATGCAAAATTAATTTCAAAATTTAAAATTTTTGCATGTAGACGCATCACTCGTAAGGTAGACGGGTTTCAACGGTCGGATTCGTCGTTTGAAGCCGATCCGATGAGTTTTGTACTTGAGTTCACCAAGAGCTTGGTGAACTCGAGAGCACCCTAGTTCTACTCGTCTATGAAATACTAGTTCTCTCCAATTGAATTTATAAAAAATATATATATATATATATAACTAACTAGCTAGTTAGCAATAGAAAAACATCCTCAAGTGCTTGTTTTTCAACAATAAGTAAAATATGACAATGTAGGGTTTAAAATATAACAAGAATATAACTTTTCGGTTATATATTTTTCAACAATAAGTAAAATATAAAATATAACTTTTCCATCCAAAATATTAACGGAATATAACTTTTCCGTTAGTATTTTGGACGGAATGAGCATATTAATTCCGTTAAATTTTTGGACGGAATGAGCATATTCCGTTATAATTTGGATGAAAAAGTTATAGGGTGACTTAATTGGGACAAAATAAAAGTTCAGTGGCTATGGAGAGACAAATCAAAATTGAGTGACCAATTCGTAACAAAGAACAAAATTTAGTGACCTCCAGCGAAATTTACCCATTATTAAACTTCTAAATATGCTTAAGAAATATACAATAGAGTTTTCCAGTAGCCTCTGTTTAATAGTCCAAACGGTCACATTAATATGCATAGATAAGGCAACTGACAAAGGTATTAATATCTTTCGTACTTCTCCTGTGAACTCAGAGTGTAGCTTGTAGCGGTAGGCTTGTAGGTTTTTTTTCCCTTATTGGAAATATACTAATATTGGCTAAAGAAAAAAAAAATACTTGTATTGAAAATTCAAGTCATAAGTAATTAGGGGTGAAAATGGAGCGAATACGGAGCGGATAGTGATAAAATCATATTCATATTCTTTCAATTTTTTGGATACGGATCAGATATCAGCCGGATACAGATAATGATACGAATTGGATGAGATATTTATTAAAATAATATTAAAAAATACCAAAGTTTATAATATTTATCTAATTTTAATAGTGAATAATAATATTTTTTTAATAATATGTATTAAAATATATGACATATATCTAGTATTCAGATACGGATAATTGAAACATAAAACCATATCAGTATCCATATCCACACGGATATTCAGATATCGGATATCCACATCTAATTTTTCGAATACGGATCGAATACAGATCGGATATTATCCATACCGTTTCACCCCTAGATAAGTTGGTTTTAAAGTTTTATTCTAGTTAATTCAACTAGTTTAGAAATAAAATTCGAGATAAAATGTAGTGTTATAATAATATTCAATACCATCGCAGAGATTGATAATAACAGTGTTGTAAAATTGTTTTATGAGATTATTATATAACATCCAAGCAATTCAAATAGAAAAAAAAACAAAATTTTTCTTCATTTTGATTAAGTAGGTCCTAACAATCAAGGTCTAGATATCTACTAAACCTAAGATAAAGTGTAGTTTACCAAAACTATATTGTTTGCTTAAACCATTAAATTACTTGCATAAACAATTTTCTTTCAAATATATATGAACTATTAATTGTGCAGTTTTGTTAGGTAATTCAGGCTTTTTTGATGGTTATTCATACGTCAATTTGTGAGTTATTATTCAATCCTCTTTTTTTTTTTTTAATTATGTTTCACTTTTTTGCATAGTGATTCATTTAAAAATTAAAACTCTTGGAGTAGAGTTAGAGTATTCTTAAGAATTGATGAGCTTAATTTCAAAACATCGAACTGATTTCAAATGATGAATCGAAAATTTTGAAACCGAACTACTTCACGAATAATTTGTTTACATGTCAAATTTATAATTTTTTGAATTAATGAAGCGTATAGTCAAACGGTTAAAAAGGAAAGTTTATAAGTTAATTTTAATACGTTCATTTTTTAATTGATTCTATACCGCTTGAATTTATGCTAAATTAATTCGAAATTTTATAAATTTGACCTGTAAACACATCACTCGTGAAATAAATTGATTTCAACGGTTTGAATTGGCCACTTGAAGTTAATTTAATATATTTTGAAGTTAAGCTCACTAAAACACTCGTGAGCTTAATTAAGAAGACCTAGTTCTAGTACTTGCCTTTGTCTAGTTGGAAAATTTTAAAAAAATTATTGTAGAAATAATTAATAATGCAATCATTTTTTTTCCGTTTGACAAGTCAATAGGAATAAAATAAGGTAATAACTAATTCGATTTATGTTTCTTGTTAATGTTTGATAGTGAAGTAAAATAAGATGAAGAACATAAAAAAGTATGAATTAGTGTAAGAACAAGTCTTTATAAAACAAGTGAAATAGCCCAGGTAATTATTTGGATATTTAGAGAGTCAATTTTTACAGTAATACACCTTGCAGGAAAAATTGATTAAGTAAACTACAGTTTTAATGTATTTCCATCTGAAATTACTCTTGTTTAATGAGATTAATTACAACAAAGAAAGTATAATGCAGTAACCCGCTGTACGATCTGCTACACAGACCAAACCAGAGAAATTTGGAACTTCTTTCAAATTCAATTTTGAACGACTAAAAAGCCCATAGTTTCAATTTTTCACAATAAACGAAGTTCAAAGCTGGCACGCAGATCTCTTTCCCCCCACCTCCTCTCTCTCAATCTCGGCTCTTTCCTCCTGTTTCTCTCTCTATATATAACACGCTCTTAACTGAACTCTGCTCAATCAAAATCACTTCCTCTTTTCATCCATGGCAACTACATCCATTCCTCTGCTTATCTTTTTCTCAGTCTTGATCCTCTCCCCTTTTACTCTCTCCAGTGCCAAGTCAGCATCTTCTTCCTTCATCCCTTCCGACAGTTTCCTCAGCACTCTCCGCTCCACTGTTGAAGAGATCCAAACGGTACAAACCACACTGCATTTTCAAAGAAAAAAATCATAATGTAGGATTGATTAATTTACCATTTTAAATGTATCATGCACAGATAGTCTCTATCGTGTCGGGCTTCTCGGATGCACTCGGTGGCGGGCTCCGCATGTCATCGGCAGTATCAGACTGTCTTGACCTCCTCGACCTTTCGTCAGACGAGCTTTCCTGGTCCCTAAATTCATCTCAGGCAACCACTACCAGTATCTCTAAATCTGGTACTGGTAACCGCCGGTCGGACCTCAGTTCATGGCTCAGTGCTGCATTGAGCAACCAAGACACATGCAAAGAAGGACTGGATGACACCGACTCTATGCTTGGCTCGCTAATTTCTACCGGGCTCGAGACTATCACTTTACTCGTGGCTGATAGTCTTTCTATGGTGGCTGATGCCTCTGGATCAAATGGTAGAAAGGGCGGTAGGAAGCTTGTCGAGGGGTTCCCGACATGGATCAAGTCGAAAGAGAGGAAGTTGTTACAGGCTGCACCGCAGGGCATTGTTGCCGATGCTGTCGTTGCACAAGATGGGACCGGCAATTACAAAACGGTAATGAACACTTGAAACAAAAACTATTTAAGAACTTAAATTAACAAAATAAAACAACTAATCAACTAATTAAAATCTAATCCAACAATGTACAAGAGATAATTACTTTCTCTAATATTGTTGACTATATTTTATTAGCTCCAATCATGCTCCACGTATTTTTCTCCGTTTTCAAAGTTTAAACTATCGATTCAAACTGCTCAATATGATCTTTGTATTAAAATGTGCTTGGAGACCAAATTTTATATTTTTTAGAATTTTGTAACTAATTTTTTAGATAGGTACAAAATCACTGTTTTTAGAAGATTCTGGACCATCCAAAACAGTGATTTTGTACCTATCTAAAAAAATAGTAAACAAATTTTAAAAAATATAAAATTTTGTCTCCAAGCACTTTTTAATATGAAGATCATATTGAGCGGTTCAGATCGATTGTTCGAACTTTGAAAACGGAGAATCAATTGTTCGAACTTTGAAAACGGAGAAAAAGACGAGGTGAATGATTGAAGCACAAAACTAATGGTATATTTTAACCCTACTCATTTTATTATTACTTTTATTTTTATTACAGTTCCTCCTATATATTACTATGATGATCATACTGTTGATACTATCAACATAACTGCTGCTTATGCTGATGATTTGGATGAATAACATGACAGATAAAGGAGGAGTTGAATGCCGCCCCCGAAATGACCGAGAAGCGGTACGTGATACACATAAAGAAAGGAGTGTACAAGGAGAATGTGGAGGTGAAGAAGAAGAAGTGGAATGTGATGTTCATCGGGGAAGGGATCGGCGTCACTGTCATTTCTGGTGACCGGAATTTCATCAACGGGTGGACCACCTTCCGGAGCGTCACACTCGGTTAGTGTTTCTCTTTTATTTTTGTTTTTTTTAAAAGAATTATTATCAACTTTAATTCATTAGTTTATATGTCCCTTGCATTTCAGGTTAGAATAAATTAGGTGGTTATTTTGGTAGTAGCTGAATAACCACCTAATTAATTAATTCCTAGTTAATGTGGCAGCTAGGACCATTATATATCATAACTAGGAACAAGGGCATAATACAAAAATATGGTCATACAAAAGGATTTCCATTAGGACCATTATATTTATTAATTAATAATTATATCTCTGCTAATTAAGGACTGAAAACCAGCATTAACATGAATTATTTTAAGCAAATCTTGATTTTCAGATCCCAATTTGTGATTGGTTTAGTAGTTGTTTAAATTCCTACCCAGAAGTGCAATACCTCTGTACTTCTCTATATTGTTAGGGTACAAATTTTAACAGAGTAGTTTTGGCTTCGTACAGCCCAGGAATCATATGAGGTGGTTTTTTGATTCTATATTTTGTGCGCACATGAAGTCAAAACTGCTCTGTTAAAATCTTTACTCTATTATTATGCAACTACTAAATTAATTAATCAAGGAATTCTTTTCCAGCATGAAGCGTTGTGTTGACTTAATTATCTTAAATATATCTTCCCGTTAAATATTTAATAATAATAAACCTCCTTAATTTTCTACTTAAGAGTAATTTATCTTATGGTCAAAATAATGTCAATGAGTCAATGAAGTATTTTCTTCGTGTAGACACTTCTTTTGATACTTAGCTTACTGCAAAGTTTCATGTGAAATGCTAAGAAAATTCCAGAGAAATTTGGAAGTTACTCCAGGAAACTAATTTGTCACACTGCCTTATTTATGTGAGGTAATGTTGTATCTGATATTTTTTTTTAGACAAAATGATAAAAGATCAAGACTTTCATCTTTAAATATTTACAAAAAAATAATTTAGTCAGATTTCAAACATGTCTATTAAATTTCGTATTATTTGAAAAACATTTCTACGTTTTTCTTTATTTTTTCTTAGTTTTTTGTTTAAGAAACGTACGTATGAACTAAATTAACTACTGGATTTAGACTACAAAGGTATATCCAAACAAGGATGTTTTTTGCGAGTACAATTGTGTCTAACTTCAAGATCTCGTAAAAACAAGGGTGTTTTTTTGCGTAAAAACTTTTTCGATAAGACAAATATAACAACTTATAGATCTCCTCTTTCATTCTTCTTCTTATCAACCGTAAGAAGTTCTTGCTTTCTTTCTTTTACAAATTATAACCCTATAAGCTAAGTTTTTATGCATGGTAATATCTGTAAATACAAAGAAATTAGAGTATAATTATAAAGTTTCTGAGAATGAATTTATTCCGTGATAAACAGCATGCTGATAGATCGTAAAATTTCAATTCAAAACCATGTTTATTCATTTGTTTTCTATTCTATCGAGTTGACAATTTTCTTACATATCGTTTCATGCATTGTGTAGGTTAAGACTCTGTGTCTGTCACTGCCACCTCTTAATATGGCAAGTATAAGGTTGTTTCTTCTATTACTAGTCTCTATCTTCTTGTATACTCAAACTGATAGCCTCTGGCCTTTATCTTCAAGTAACAGTTTGCTATGAAAAAAGAAAATAAACAACATGGTAAATAATTTTAAGAAGAGGGCAAAAAATAATGAAAGAAAAGAACTAGAAGAAATGTAAAGTCGAATTCTGAGGCCCATATTCGGTGATTGCTAGCATAAAGCATATTGGAGACTGTACAAAAGTTGTAATGACATTATGAGAAACACAGAGAAGTGGCATCGACTGGCATAACACTTTAGCAGTTGCTTCGTGCTAAGCTCGGAAAAGGCCGCATTCTCTTTTTGTGACGAGAAGACTCTCATAATTGTTTGTCGCAAGAAGTTGACTCATTTTCATGAAGAGACTTTTCGTGATTTTTTAATCAGACTTGATACCACCAGCAGCTGCAGTAAGTTTTTGGAACCAAGTTAGCGTATTTTCTTATATCTTGTATTTGCTTTTGCTTTAAATGCATAAAGTTTTTCATTACGTTTACTATATTCAGTTCTTTTTAGTAACTAAGAAAGTTGATTCAATATTGTTCATTGCGAATTCTTTAAATGGTTTATCAATTTGTTCTTCAATTCATTAAATGAAAATACGGTTTGAGATTAACTCAGAGAAGGCATATTCCTCAGAGAAGGCATATCCCGTTCTATGTTTATCTCTCTCTATATGTCTGTGTTTTTATCTCTCTCGCTGTCACTCTCTTCCTCCCTTCTCTTTCGAAAGCTCTTATTTACTCTTGCTATTTTCTCACTCTTCAAACCCGAAGAAGATTTGGAGCTTTCCCATTTTCCTCTATATTTTTGTTATTACTTGGTGGTGTTACAAACTGATTAGAGTTTATCAATTCGTTTCTGTGACTTGGTTAGAAGCGAGGTGGAGAAGGCAACAACCAACTACAACCTTGGTACCGACCACCTCTCGTCAAACACTTTGAGATAGCAAATTTTGGTAATTCATAAATCCTCATTTGGTTATCTATTTTCTGTGTTGCCTCTTTACTTGAATGTGAAATGCTTCGTATATTTTTCTTGTTGGGGTTTCATATCTGATTCGTTTGAGAGTTAATTGTTAATTCCCAGGTTGCGTCTTTCAAATATGAAATCGAGTATTGAATTGTGCCATTTAATTATCGAGGTGCTTCGTATCGTTTGATTTTCTGTCCTTGCGAATCAGTAATTATCGAGGTGCTTGATTCCTTGCCAAATTATGTTTCTATTAGGCACTATGTACTTGAATTGATAAACTCCCTTGTGTATGCTTGAAATGTGACTGGTATCGGTACAGTACCAGTTTTCTGATGCTTGGTACAGTTGGTACCAGTACATTTTGTGATCTGATGATGCTTAGTTTATGTATATTCGTCCATGTTGGAGGCTTTGCCTTCTAAATGTGTACTGTCCCAGTCTCTTTCAATTGTTGATGAAGTTTGATATGTTATCTCCAATTATTTAATGATTTCTAATATCATTTAGTGGCTAATTAATAATACTCTTTAAGTTAACAACTTTCAATTGGTGAAGATATAACCGAATTTTTTTTTACTTCCTTGTGTGTTATTGATGTGTATATATGTACAGATTTGGAGATTTCGAGGTGAAGAGATCCATCTGCTAGTGGTTTTCGCCGGACGAACTAGGGTGTAGGATCCTTCATTTTTTTATTGAATAATTAATACAAATTATTTTGATAATAAAAATGGAATAGTGGTATATATGCATCTCTATTCATTTTTATTGAATAGTTTGTTTATATTTAGCCGTCACTAACAATCTTGGTCCCTGCATTGCACAGTTTTACAGGTCTCAAGGCATCTGATATTCTATCAAAGTAGAGATATATCCTATGCCATGTTGGAGCAAATAAGTTGGAATTGGGAAGGAAACATGTCTAGCTAGCTTGGAACTACGAGAAAAATATGGTAAGTGTGTCAAAATGTACCAATAATTTGTAAATACTTACAATTCAATTTGATGTTGTTACATATTAGAAATAATTTTTTTTGAGGAGTTTATGGACCAATTTAAAAATTTGCTAAAATATGTCTATATCTCCTGAGTCTGATGCTCTATTGAGGCTAGTGAATCATGGACTTCATTGGTTTGTTGGGAAATTTGGTCCGTGTCATCTTTTATCATTCCTAGCTTGTTCAATACAGAGTCGACTAGTCTTAATAGACTATTCATCAGTCTGTTGGTATGATGCTGGAATGTTTCAGCCCTACAAATGATGGCAAGCATTTATTTGTCATTTTGTCTATAATTGACAGTGACCAACTTTAAGCACAATATTGCGTATTTTTCATTTAATGAATTGCAGAACAAATTGATAAACCATACGAAGGATTCGCAATAAACAATATTGAATCAACTTTCTTGGTTACTAAAAAGAACTGAATATAGTAAACGTAATGAAAAACTTTATGCATTTATAATATATTTTCATGTAACTAACCCAATCAAAGATGCAAAAGCAAATACAAGATATAAGCAATACGCTAACTTGGTCCCGAAAATTTATTGCAGCTGGTGGCAGAGATTACTGGTATGATTAAAAAAATTACGAAGTCTCTTCATGAAAATCAGTCAACTTCTTGCGGCAAGCAATTATGGGAGTCTTCTCGTTTCGAAAAGAAAATACGGTCTTTTACGAGCTTAGCACGAAGCAACTGCTAGTGTCATGTCAGCCGATAACGCTTCTCTGTGTTTCCCATAATGTCATTGCAGCTTTTGTACAGTCTCCAATATGCTTTATGCCAGCAATCACTGGACGTGGGCTCTAGAATTCGGCTTTCCATTTATTCTAGTTCTTTTCCTTCATTATTATTTGCCCTCTTCTTAAAATTGTTTACCATGTCGTTTATTTTTTTTTTTTATGGCAAATTGTTATTTTAATATAAGAGCCAGAAGCTGTCAGTCTGGGTATACAAAAAGATAGAGATCAGTAATAGAATAAATAAGTTTACATGTCATATTAAGAGGTGGCAGTGGCAGTGTAAGAAAATTGTCAACTCGATAGAATAGCAAAGAATTGAATAGACATGATTTTGAATTGAAATTTTACGATCGATCAGCTCGTTGCTTATCAAGAAATGAATTCATTCTCAGAGATTTTATAATTATACTATAATTTCTTTGAATTTAAAGATATTGCCATGCATAAAAAACTTAGCTTATAGGGATTATAATTTGTAAAAGTAAGCAAGAAAAAGAAAAACGGAAGAGGAGATCTAGAAATTATATGTGAAATTATATAAATTAATTATCACTTCATAACCATTAAGTTTTAAAGCAAGTTATGTTTAGTAACAAAAACAACAGACTTGAAATATAAAAATTGTAATATCAGAATTGAATAAATATATTAAACGTCAGCAACGGTTAGTTTAAAACATGCATGGTATATTGTCTGTGACAATTAATGAAACATGCTCTAATTAATTTTTCTTATTATAGTTATCTTAAATAATTAACTAATATAAAAAATTAAATGGGGAGAGCAATTTACATATCCAACTAAAAGACAATTGTTGGAAATAAATACATATCCAACTAAAAGACAAGTGTGAAGTTGATATTAATTGAATTTAAATATCCAATTACTTAATTAATTCAGTTGAACTAAAATAGTGTGAACTAATTGGATATGTAAATTGCTCTCCCAACTAAAAGACAACTGAACTAAAATTGATTCATGTTTCTATTTCAAAATAAAAATGCTAAATATTTTATTTCATAAATATCTATAACTTAATAATATATAAATAAATTACTATCAATATCTAAATTTCTAAAAGTATTACTGAAACGTACATCTATTTTCATTAAATAATAAATTTCGTCCGAGTTAACACTCAGGACTTATACCAATTAATAGTCACAAAAATAAATAGAGGGTAATGAAGTGTCATGAGCATGAATCAATTTATCTAGTCTATCTTATTTAGCATGTTTATTTTGAAATAGTGTGAAGAGGTCAATCTGGATATGGCAAACCTTAATTTATTTTGAAATAGGTCAAAGTACCAGTTTTGATGTTTACTATATATGTTTTCCCTAGATCTATATTTAAATTACATAATAATTCTTTTTGTAAAATCTAGTCATTTTTTAGTGAAATAAGGTTAACTAGCTATGGGTTAAAATGCACCATTGATTTTGTGCTCCAATCATGTTCTATATCTTTATTTTCATTTTCAAAGTCCGAACAATCGATCCGAACCGTTCACCATGATATTTATATTAAAATGTGCTTGAAAACCAAATTTTATATTTTTTGAGATTTTTTTACTAATTTTTAGATAGGTACAAAATTACTGTTTTCAGAGGATTCTGGACCATCAAAAACAGTAATTTTGTACCTATCTAAAAAGAGTGAGGCTACGGTGCTATGCATAGCACGGATTGAACCGTGCTACGGCTCAATATTTGAGTTTTTAAAATCCTAACGGTTGATCCGAATCGTTCAACATGATTATAAAATGAATATGTACTTGCAAATCAAATTTTGCATTTTTTTTGAATTTTTTTACTATTTTTTTAGATAGGTAGAAAATCACTGTTTTTGGATGGTCCAGAATTTTCAGATCAAGTGCTTTTCTATCTATCTAAAAAATAGTAAAAAATTCGAAAAAAATGTAAAATTTGGTTTGCAAGTACATATTCATTTTATAATCATGTTGAACGGTTCGGATCGAACGTTAGAATTTTGAAAACTCAAATATTGAGCAGTAGCACCGACCAAACTGTGTTATGCATAGTACCGTAGCCTCACTCATCTAAAAATATAGTAAAAAAATTTCAAAAAATTTAAAATTTTGTCTCCAAGCACATTTTAATATGAAGATCATATTGAGCGGTTCGGATTAATTGTTCTAACTTTGAAAACGGAAAAAAAAACGCGGAGCATGATTGGAGCACAAAACCAATGGTGCATTTTAACCCTACTCGTTAACTAGATAGGTTCACAAGGCTTTGGAATGCAGAGTTGAGAAACATGCATGCATGATTTATAAACACCAATGGTCAAACTGGGATGATAAGAATGACAAATAAATATTAATCATTAATTTGTATGCCAAATTAAAGTTTAACAGACACTGAATTAATTTGCTTTGTGGTTTTAATATGCATGTTCTCTTCTTACAAAAGGCATTTTTAATTTTAAGAAATTTAACATGTGGTGCATGTACTAGGGTGACAGTTTGCTTTTTAATGCCATGCAACTTCACATATTATATATATCAGCTACGTATACATGATAAGAAAACATAAAACAGATCAAGATCAATCAGGGTAATGATTAAAACCCAAAATGCTGAATGGGTCCAAACTCCAAACTAATCTAGTCAGTGAAGCATTTCAAAAAGGAAAAATATAAGGAAAACAAGGAAGAATATACTAAATTAGAAATGTTTTGTTCTGCCTCATTTTGTTCATGCATGACAGGCTTACGGATCCAAATGGGCTTCAATGGGCTATTTAGCCCAAAATCAATTCAACCATTCTTTTGGGTCGGCGCTTTTCAATGATGTGTATATCATTTTGGATTTCAAATGACACATGAGACACAAGTACATTATCCTTTCTGTATGTAAAGAATCACAGATTTAAAATTTAAAATTCATTTTAGAGTGAGTTGAAAGATAGAGGTCTAATCTTCAAATTTTATATTCATACACAAAGTATTGTTTATGCAATTAGATGAAAAGCTGATTTTTTTTTTATTTAAGTAAGAGTTGATATGTCATCAATTTCTTAATTGGACTATGTGAACCATAGTAACCCACTAAGAAAGAATTCATATAATTCTGTTATTTAACTTCATATACAGTTTGAATTTGTTGTTTGAACTTAGTTTCTTTTTCTCTCTGAATTCTGTTTTTGGTGTCATCACCAGTTAGTGACACCCAACCTTTTAAGAACTTTTGCTAACTATAGATTTCTTTGCTTGAATAAGTAACTCTTGGCTTATACATGTCAACTGTTTTCTTAACTGTATCCTCAGAGTGCATCGTTAGATTCCGCTAATGTAACTTATTTCACATCATTATATAATCAGTGCAAATTAAGATATCGAAATAAATTAGACTGATTACACTACAATTCAACACAACCCACCATAATTTACAAACAAGAGAGAAGAACACCCGAGACAAAATCTATCTTCTAGGCCGACATGGAGACCCGTCATGTTTTGGCCGTGGTTTTTCTCTCCACCATATTTCTGGGGCTCTTCACAACAAATTGTGCGGGGCAACTTCTTGATTGCGACCATGGCAGAAAGTGCTGGAACAGATGCATAAGGAGGCATTGGGTAATCTACTGCAATGCTTTTTGCCCGCCCGATTGCGACACACCATGGATTCCTTTGTGGGGACATGAAGGTATACTTGATCTATATATCTTTTATTTTTACGAGTCTTTAATCTTTAAGGTACATTTATTTGATAATTTTTTAATGTAATTGTTAATGTGAAAAATTGAAATATTTTCTTCACATTATAAGGTGAGTATAAAATTTCATGCAATTCAAAGATAGGTTAATCATATCCCCTCTCTTTCTATAGATATTTGCCGATTGGTTGAGACAAGTATTTAATTAAGAGGGGTTGATTAATTACGGCTGCGTTACCAGCTGAGACTTTTTAGGATTGTTTTTGTAAAATCTTAGTTTCAGTTCTGATGTTTGCTGTATTGTATCTTTTTTAATTAGTTGGGTTAGGTTGATTCATTATTTCTTTAATATAGATGCAGGAGGGTGACAAAAATTGATTTACATTACTAATCTACAATTATGAAAAGTTTTTTGTTTTTGAAATGTTTAACAAAATTGACAAGAATATTACATATAGTTCACTATAAATACCTATTTCAATAATATTTTATTGTTGGTCCTAGTATATTTTGTTTGTGATGATGATAATTTTCATTTTAAGATATTCAATACCACAACAATTTCGGATTTCCGAAATAAGGGAAATTGAGGATATTCTTGAAATTTCTACATTTAGTAAAATAAAATTAAATTTAAAAGAAACACAAACAATAATTATACTAAAGGATCACCTATTTTTTGTATAAGCAATTAGAACCACATATTTAACAGAAAAATGATGCTTAAATCCGTTTAAATTTTCAGATAAAATTCGAGGGAGGGCCGGCGGTGCCCTCGCTCCAGCTCCTTAGCCATACACAGCAGGTCCTTTACCAATAGATTGCTGAAGATGATGCAAATTTTTCATCAATGAAGGAAATATCTCAAGGAATTAATTAAGCGTATGGAGTTGCATCCTGAATCCTTCCAAATTTTATATATGAACTAGATTTTTATGATTCTGTTATATATGCAATGACGAATAAAAAGGCTTGTGTACAAGTTGTATGTATGATCTGCTATGATATAATTTCTTATGAAATCTTGCTATACATTGTAAAGTTTTGTTAATATATTATTTGAACAAAATTTTGCCATATACTGCCTGGAGTATAGTGCCTATTTTTAGGTTCAAAATATGAACTTGGTCCGTACATGTAATATGTATATATTTTACACTTGAAACAAAACTTTAAATTCAGTCCTTGAATATTTTTCTACTTCAAATTTCAACCGTTGATAAACTCAACTACCAAAGCCCAGTTCAAAACTTAGGCTGATTCAAGTGTTGAATGCTCGTTCTTTATTAAATTAAGCTAGCTTGATTTGAAGAAATTAGCTTGATTGAATGGTTCAGATTCGTTGTTTGAAGCCTATTTGATGGTTTGGAGCAATGACACTACATATGAAATAACACTAATGTCATATCAGTCATACTCCATAAATTCTTATTCTTTTACATTTACGAAATTTAGAGTTGTGCACATGACAGTATTTTTTATTTTGATATTGATCGAAGAACACTAAGAAAATAAGATCTCCATTAATTTTGTAAATCAATAAATTCATTGAAAATGTAGTTTATTTCTATCTATGGCCTTTTTTAATTTGAGTGTTCTAAAATAGAAAGCAAATCTGCAATATATTTGGTTATTCTAGAGTCCAGCGTTTTGTAAGCACTAAAACATTTATAGTAGAGACAATACTACCCTGAGAATTCTGGCAAGTCTTTTTCTTCTTATTCATTTTGTACAATTGGGTCAGAGTATTCTTGTAATTGTAATTTCTTTCAGAACTGGAACTTTCATTCTAGGGTTTTGTGGTATTTTGATGATTTGGATGATTTGGTGAGTTTGTTAGAGTTTTTACGTTTAGAGGTTTCTACAGAGAGAACGAAGATAAACATATTAGAGACAATTTTGTTGCAAACTAATTTACTTAATCTCTCTATACAAAGAGTCTTAGCTTATAACAACAAACTAAACAAAATAAATACTAATGGATCCAAAAGCAATTTGAGTCATAACATAACAAATACATTAGGATTTCATATGACACTCAAATTAATAAAGATGAACTTTTCCAACAAAAAGTTTCCAAGTTCTTTGCAGAATTGCAGATTTCATTGCAATTTGATATAATTGTGAGAACAGTTCTCAACGATGTCCTTGTCTCACTTCTTTCACAAAATCAAAAATAAATAAGTTAACATGGAAAACATGTAGATAAATATTTCCAAACAATCGAAGGGGCAACAATCAAACCTCGAACCCATAACAATGAGGTTGGTCCGATATACGTTTAAGCAACAAGGCAACCATCGCCATGGAAAGATTAAACATCTGTTTCCCCATATGCGCAACAATAATCTTCTGATGTTCCATCATATCTTGCACACAAATCTTTGCAGCTGGGGTGATTATATTCTGTAACATGTATTCCAAAAGAGTAGGAAGCTTTGACAAGGCTGCTTTACTCCAAGCGGCAAGTGCGGGGCGAAATGATGCAAGTACAATTTCTGCTCCCCAGCTGAACAGATATCCTAATGAGCCTACTCCAATGGAAATTAATACACCTTTTCCAATGGAAACTTTAATTTTGTAGATTTCCTGTTATGGGTGTATGAGGGGGAAGGGGATTAAATAGAAGATGTGAGTATGTTAAAACAAGATCAACAGTATAAACGTACAAATAAAACATAATATTGCATGGCGGCATTTATAGTTGAAGTTGTTAGGAAATTGAGTTCAAAGAAAGCTACATAAGGTAATATAATCGGCAACCACTTCAGTCGAAATTTGGCGTGTATGACTATTGGATTTGAACTGACAAAGGAATTATTTGTATAGGCAAAGGAATTATTTTGATGAATATTTTCAAACCACTCAAGAATCCATTGTCCAGTGAACCCCAAAGAATTGAGGTACGTCAGTCAAAGATATGAAAATGATTAATATGTGAATATAATCTGAAAACATATGCATAAATTGTCTTTTTTGAGTGCTTACTTGAAAACACTTGTAGAAATCGAATAGCAGTATGCAGTGAAAAGATATTAATTAAGTTATTAGTATTAAATTAAGAACTTAATTCGTAGGAAGAAGGAAGTCTGGTCAAAAGCGTAATTTATGAAGGTAATCCTGAAGTTTTTTTTGGAAATAAAATTGAAATTTGGTAATCTATGTGTTGCTCAGAAAAAAAAGGGAGTGTAATGGTCAGTTAATATTTTATTGGAATGTTTAAAAGTTATCTTAGATCTATATATACATGAGAGAGTTATTTTGTATTTGATATAGAGAAAAATCATTGCTTGAATGAGAAATTGCAGAACTTTGTGGTAAACTTGTCTCTCTAAATTCCACAAAAATTTATCTTATTTCTAGCAAAGTGGTATCAGAGCCATGTTCATTCTATATATTCAAGCAACAAAACAAAATTAACAAAGTAACAACATAATAATTATCCTCGCATTGACTTCCCGATTGCTCCAATGGCCACTACTAGACCCATTCCAATGGAAACAAAGCTATATTGCCCATATTTGTGGTTTCTCTGTTATGAAGGAGCGGGTTAGGGGGGGCAGGGATTAAATAGAGAATGTGAGTATATTAAACAAGATCAACAATATAAATATACAAATAAAACAAAATAATATTGCATGGTGGCATAGTTGAAATTTGGCGTGTAGGACTAATATTGCTTTTGAACTGAAACCTTTCCACTAAAATTTATATAGGTAAAGGAATTCTTTTGATGAATATTTTCAAAACACTTAAGAATCCAATATTGTCCAGTGAACCTCGAAGAATCGAGGTACATCAGTCAAAGATATGAAAATGCTTAAATATGTGCTGTGAAAAGAAATTAATTAAGTTAATAGTGTTAAATTATAAACTTAATTCGTAGGAAGTAAGTATGGTCAAAATAGTAATTTATGAAGGGAATCCTAAAGTTTTTTTTGGAACTAAAAATTGAAATTCGGTATTCTATGTGTTGCTAATTAGAAAAAAAAAAGTGGGTTTAATAATGGTCATTTAATATTTTGTTGGGAAGTTTACATGAGAGAGCTATTTGGTATTTGATATAGAGAAAACTCATTATTTGGAGACACGAATGATCAAAAAGCATCTTGAGATTTGTATTTTATATGGGCAATATAGCTTTCACTTGTCTTCCAAAGTATATTCGTGTGTCATGAGATTTGGTTAAGGTGGTTATGTAAAGAAATTTATTTTACTCAAGATGCAGCTACAATTTATTTGGACAGCATTTTTTTTTTTTTAAATAAGATAGGGGTCAAGCCCCTAATCTTATTTGTTATTGTTAAATTAAAAATAAATTTGGACAGCATGTTAGCAATCGAGTTCTATGAAATAGATTGTATACCTCAATTTCCATTATTTCTCGTTCTGCATAGTACTTTAGAGTGTCAACTTTTGCTCTGCAGAATGGAACAAATTTTCTGTATTCTTCACGGCAATCTGAAACAAAATGAATTTCATGATTTGACCATTTGTAGAAGTAGCCAACAAATTTAGTCAAAGAGAAAGATAAATGCATATCATATATGCACAAGTAAACAGCTTGGGGCCACCACGGCATTCCATTGGAAATATATATATCCACGGAAATAAATCTGCTGTTATTCCAATGGCATAACATGTTCCTGTTATTCCGATCCCAACCATTCGACTTTGTTGAGATTTGTGTATGAAAAAGTTTCTTTATTGAGATTCGCTTATGGAAAACTTGAAATGGTTGGGATTGGAATAACAGGAACATGTTATTCCATTGGAATAACAGCAGATTTATTTCCATATATCCGCACATTTCTATCTCAGTTGAATGGTACAAAGATAGCCTTGTATGAGCAAACTAAAGTTCCAGTTGAATTGAGGTTACTAACAGATGGTTGCAACTCTGTTACTACAGATCAATCTATTGATGCGAACCATTATTTCCAGTGTCAAATTTTCTATCAGGGAATTTGAAAGCAATTAGATAACCATTTTCACAGATATATCTAATATTTCATTGAGAATCCTATGCAACCAAGTGTTACTGAAAATGTATTTCATGCAGTACTACAAAATTACCTCCGAATAGTTGCTCAAACTCTCTCACATGAGGATTAACAATACTGTCAACATCAATATTGCTTTCGAATGCTTCTAAGTTTGATGTGAGCGTGAAAATACTTGAAACAATGCCTTTCTTCATTGCCCTCAAGTCGCGGGAAATTAGTTTCTTCTTTTCTTCAACTTTCTTGCTTGTTTCGGTCCACAAGATACTTGAAAAATTTTCTTCCAGTTTCTGAATGTTAATTGAAGAGCATATATATATATAAGTCTTTATTTTACAGAAGAAACAATTTTGACAGAAGTAACATAATTAAAAAAAAGTAGAAATGATTTTTTTTTTCTATAGTACTGAAATATCTTTACAACAGTTTTAGGAACTTCATAGAAGAAATTGGCCTTGATTTTGGCTCAATTTTTAATATATATATTCGGGTGCTATGATGCTGCTATCTGCTATTTATGTTAGAAATATCCAATGGGCTTATGGGCCAAAATGGATATGTTATTTTTTTAGATTAAATATGGATTAACCATATTGGGCTGAATGGATTATGGGTCAATGTTTCTGCAATCTCTTTATTCTGAAATGTTGGGACTGAATAGGTTCTGGCTGAAAAAGTGCAACTAAATAGGTTTGGCTGAAATGTTGCGAAACTGACCTATGGGTTATATTAATGTGCAGCAGTGCGGATTTGTATATACCTATTTGTATACATGCATAGTCATATATTTCCATAGAACATATCCAAAGGAGAGAAACAAGCTAGTGTTAATATATGTCTATCTTTGATTTAATTTTAGACATGAATCTTGATATGAGTAGAGATTGACTGATTGATTGAAATTAAATTGTAAACATAAACCCTACCAGAATTCACAACAATTGAAATGTTTGACAAGTGCTAATAATACCTTGAGAGTATTTTTAGGCCTTAACTAAATTTGACTTGGAGCACAGAAAGTCAGAATAATTGAACAAACAAGCATAAAAACCCAAGAAAGCGCAGGATATTAAAACAAAAATAATGTGTTTGTAGTTCTCACATTAATTATTTCTCGCTGTAATCTGGCTCTGAAGCCATCCCGAACCTCTGGAATAGATCCATCTGCTCTTTCATCAAACCTTGGAGCATAGGAGCAGGTTTATTAAATTTCGAACTTACCAGACTTATGATCAACATATCATAGATTTAAGCATTTTTGCTGGTATCCACTATTGAATAGTCTTTCTTGATATAAAGTAAATATTCGATCCTCACATTTCTAGTTCTTCTGGAGCTTTTGCACTAACATTTTATTTTATTGTTGTTAGAAACTGGCAGTTTGAAGATAAGATACACTTTCTAATCTTTTCTATTGCATTTTATTACTCAATTTATTTTTCTTGTTGATAGTTCTTGTGATTCAATTTAACATTTATTAGAAAACTAAAGAACTTGGATGGTGGCGGTGTACCCGGTGTTGCTATGATCCATATTGACTGAGCTCTTTTTTGTAAACCGTAAAGTCTTATCTTTTACAGTCAAATATTTTCTTTCTGAATATATTATTCCATTGATTCCTCACAACACTGTTATTGTTATTACTATTATTCATGGCATTTGTATTATTGTAACTCTTGTAATGTTCCATTAGTACAATAATTTTTTGCTCCAATTTTGCTTTTCCCAATCCAAATAAAAAAACAAATTCATACAACATTTATATATAAGTTGTAGGTTTCCCAAATTAAGTTAAAGTAGATTTGTAGTCTGTTTAAGTCTTACCGTTCCAATGTAGAAGTAAGAAACTCAGCCAGTGTTCTCTGAAACGACACTGAAGAGGTAGTCTGTTTCGTCCATTTCCCCTTCACTTCCTGCAAAAGAAAACAAAATCACATCTTAACAATAAATTCTATACAAAAAAACCAGTTTTCAATAATCACTTGTATGAAATTAACCAATACTTAGGACCTGTGGGCTACATTACCAAGATAATTGATAATGCAAATATTAATAATCTTTATATATTCTAAAAAAACTAATCTTTATAACTGCATTAATTATTATTCTTGTAGTGCTAGGATTTTTTATATCAGCTTTTTCAATACATTACCTCAACAATTATTTTAATTTATTCTGCAATGTTATCTTATTTTAAATCTTTTTTTTTCTATGTTTTCTATGAACTAAATTGCAATCAGAAAAGTGTTTATGCAAACTGCTCACAATATGGTTGCTCCCGTATGGACGCTATTTATGCAAAGTGTTTAGTTTTTTTTTATATTTGAAATTGCAAAAATTTAGGAAGTTTTTATGAGTACACTGACAATTAGTAATTAACTTTGATGGATAAATTAAAAAATATTTTAAGAGGTCGCAGGTTTGAAATTCAATTGAAAGAATTTTTTGCGGATATTAAATAGTTGTGTGGCTCGACTTTCAGCTTTTATTTAACAAAAATAGAATATATTTTCATAGTACACTAATAATTAACTCAAATATAAATGCTAAGGAAAAAATCACCATCAAAATGCGGGCCCAACCTGTGTTTTTTAATTGAGGGCCCTCATCAGCTGCCTTACTATAATTGTCAAAGAATATTTAAAAGAATTTGCTATTTTTCATTATTCAACCGCCTTTCCAAAAATAAATTTTGTGAGGAGCCTTTTCTTAATTACCACAGCTTATAAATCCTCTCTCAAAATTGCCGCAGTCTCTCTCTCAACATCATAATTTATTTTTCTAAACTTGATAGTCTCTCAACATCATCATTAATTCCTCTCTCATACAACACCATTTGTACCAATTGTACTATGGCGAGTTGTACCGGCTCAACATCCACCGCCGAGGACTCCCTTCGCAATTATACATACTTTGCCGGTATCATATCAATCATCACTTTATTTTTTTCATTTCTAATTTCATTGTTTTTGTTATGTACAAATTTTGTAATAGGTTCTCTGATGTGAAATCATGTGATAATAAATTAAATATACCCCAATTTCAGCCCAAAAAAAATCAAGTGTATATCCCGATAAATTAATAAACAATATAATCACAATGGATAAATCAAGGGGAAAATAAAGATCAAATTACGAGTAAAATTAATTAGAGTCTCAAGCTATGTTGCACGGATACGTCAGTTTAGGCGCCGTATCGGTATCGGACACGTATCGGATACCGATACGCACCCGATACGATACCGATACGTATCCGATACGCCAGCTGGCATATCCGCCTACGTGGTGTATCCTTACTCGGCCGATACTGTCGCCAATACGCTTTGACTCGCTGGGATACGCCTTGATACGCCTGTGGACCACGCCAAAATCACACGCACCGCACCGCGTGGTCCACCATGCACCGCGCGAAAATCAATTTTTTTAGCTGCTACCGTGATTCGAACTTGGGTCTGAGGCATAACAACCATAGCCTCCTACCACTATACCACTGTAATGTTGTTGTTATAATAGAGTACTTATTATATTTAATATATATTTCGTTATAGTATTGTTTTGCTCCATTTGATCCATATAAATATAATTAAAATGATAAAAAAATATTATATATAATAAACGTATCGTATCCTTGATTTTTGAAATTTACCATATCGCAGTATCCGTACCGTATTCGATACGATACCCGTACCCGTATCCGTGCAACATAGGTCTCAAGCCTATCTTCCCTTAGTGGAACTATATGGGTGTGTGGGGAAAGAGCTACCTGAACTACTTAAAATGTTTCTCTTGATTTGTAAATGTAGTATTTCCTTCAGAAAACAAATAAGAATTACACATACTAACCCATAAAAAGTCCTGCAAATTGCCTCTTAGATATCTAGCGTCTTCCTATTCATGTTCATATATAGTTGTTGTTTCAATTGAGAAAAAAAATACTTAGTCATCAAAATCTAATCCATTGCCGTATCATCTACGTGCTCAATCTGAAATGCTGTTGTATGTCACTATGCTAAGTTAATCAGCGGGGTAAATTATTAAAAAAAAAAAAATTGAAGAACGAGGATAGAGACAGACTAATTTGTTGAGTAAAATAGTAATGGGTTGTAAAATGACGCGGGACGCCATGCCATGTTGTGTTAGTTACGTGATGTGTCTCACTTAATCAAAACTGACACGTCACGTGCATCAATTTTTCCAAGAATTATACTTATTTTAATTTATTCTGCAATGTTATCTTATTTTAAATCTTATTTTTTTTTCTATTTTTTCTATGAACTAAAATTGCAATCTGAAAAGTGTTTATGCAAACTGCTAACAATATGGTTGCTCCTGTAAGGATGCTAGCTGTTTATACAAAGTGTTGAGTTATTTTATTGTTGAAATTGGAAATTTAGTAAGTTTTAATGGGTACACCGACAATTAGTAATTAACTTTGATGGATAAATTAAAAAAATATTTTTAGAGGTCGCGAAATCCAAATGGGATTATTTCTTGTGGATATTAAATAGTTGTGTGGCTTGACTTTTACTAATTAACAAAAATAGAATATTTTGTAATGGTACACTAATAATTAACTCAAATATAAGTGCGGGCCCAACCTGTGTTATTCATCATTAATTCCTCTCTCATACACACATCTCTCATGGCACAACTGATATGCCCTTTTGTACTGATTGTACACTGGCGAGTTGTACCGGCTCAACATCCACTGCCGAGGACTCCCTTCACAATGATACGTACTTTGCCAGGTTATGCACACAAGTGTAGCATACCTCAGCATTATAGTAAAGATGCTCTAGGTTCTTAGGGCCGCTAGGTTATTTTCCTAATTGTTGCTTCACTTCCTGCAAAAGAAAACAAAATCACATCTTAACAATAAATTATATACAAAAAAACCAGTTTTCAATAATAAAAATTAACCAATACTTAGGACCTGTGGGCTACATTACCAAGATAATTAATAATGTAAATATTAATAATCTTTAGATATTCTAAAAAATCTAATCTTTATAACTGCATTAATTATTATTCCTGTAGTGCTAGGATTTCTGATATCAGCCTTTTCAAGACATTACCTCAACTTTAAAATACCAAGAACTCTGATTTTTCTATAATTGAATAATTTGGACAATATAAATTAAACTAATACTTACTGATTTACGCCATTTCAAACAACTCTCTGTTGTTTTTGATTTACTCCAATATCACAAGCAAATTTAGTCTTTCTTGGAAATTAATATCATTTAATATTAATATTTAGTTCCATATATATACTATATGCAGTTGAGCTCTATTAGTAAAATTTTATGTAAGCGATGACATTATTAGGGTTTATAAAGTGTCACGGGGACATCGAATTGGAATGACTCACCTAACAAAGAAATCATTCATTTGTTGTCTTCTATATGCCTCATAAATTTTGTGATTAGTCGTTGTTTCCATTAATGTTTTAGTTGGTATCATGCATATTTTGCAATGACGGACTTGCCTTTCCAGACTTCAATTTTTTTTTTTTAAATATGGTGCTATTTCCATATATATTTTTTCAAAGAATTATATTTGATATTAAAAAAAATTATAGAATCATGTCTCACCCTAAATTTTGTTTCTAAAATATACTTCTATTTCTATACTTTTCTCAGAAAAATTATAACAATATATTTGTAATATCAGAATTGAATAAATATATTAAACGTCAGCAACGGTTAGTTTAAAACATGGTATATTGTCTGTGACAATTAATGAAACATGCTCTAATTAATTTTTCTTATTATAGTTGTCTTAAATAATTAACTAATATAAAAAAATTGAATCGGGAGAGCAATTTACATATCCAACTAAAAGACAATTGTTGGAAATACATACTAAGTAATTAATTCAGTATCGAATTATTAGTTAGGCTTATTAATTAATCGACTCGTGTCAAAAATCATTTCCAATTTTCTTTTTATTTTGTTTGGTTTGTTTTCTGTGTCAGGGCTGGAAAATAATGACATAGATTCAAGAAATTTGAGTTGCATGATATATACAAGAATGACATGCATCATATGAACGGAAACATATTTTATGCATCATGAACTGAACTATATGTTTGCATGATATTAACTTGTATGCATAGAGAACCATACAAAAAAGCTTGTATGCATAGAGCTTATTTATTTTATGATGATGGGGACTTGCCTATTTTAGATATCTTTTAATTATAGGATCAATTTTGTAGGAATTAAAAATTATCATCATCATGGATCAAAGCAACAATTAAAAAAATGTGATTTTTTTAACTATATAGGTATTTTACTGATAATAACAGTTAAAAGGATGAGAAAATCATTGTTTATTTTATCGCGATAAGGAAATCATTGAAACAAAAATGGAATATGGTGATTGGTATTAATTAGAGCGTAGCTTAAACAAACATATTTATTTCATAAATTTCTATAACTTAATATAGAAATAAATTACTATTAATACCTAAATTTCTAAGGGTGCGCACTACTACAAAAACTGGCTTTGTACACTGCACATTGTACACGGATTTGGCAATTATATTAAAAACAGTGTACCAAATATGAGTCCAAAAGATCTGCACGATTTCTACACGGATAATTAGTTAATAATCAGTGTAGAATTATTAGAGAGAGCTACACGGTTTATTAGAAACCACAAATCCGTGTGTAAAGAAGTGGGTGTGCAAATAATTGAGAGAGCTACACGGTTTATAACTAAACATCCGTGTAGGAACATTACACACGGCTTTTTGATAATATAGCCGTGTAGAATTCTTATAATTGTACACGGATTTATAACTAAATAGCCGTGTAGAAATAGTTGGAGAGCTACACGGATTTATAACTAAATAGCCGTGTATAATAGTGTAGGGTTTTTATCTCTTCCCTTCCAGAGCGCCGTTTTGATCAAGTCTTTTAGTTAATACATCTCGAACTGAGCTTTTTATTTCTGCGAATTGATCGAGGCCAGCAGCTGAGATCTGAGATCTTTGAATTAAGTTTGTATTTTCTCCTCTCCATCTTTCTAAGGTTAGTAATATGTATTTAAATCATTTTCTTCCTCTAATTTTCTGTTATTTAGGCTTATTTAATTAGGTCATTTCATGCATGCTTGAATTCTTAATTTTAGATGTAATTAATTAGTGTATTGTGGTCCAATAACCGACCTTTAGATGCTTTTAGGTCCATGCCCGTTCAAAATTAATCCAATAGGGATTAATTTTGGATAGTCCCCGTTTTGGGACTGCTCTTTGAATATTATGTCTCATTTAGGATGTGAACACATATTAGCGGGATTTAATTAGTATTTGAGGAAAGTTTGACAGTATTTTCCCTTATTGCTCCTACGAGTATGTGGTTCGTACGCATACTTGGGGAGTTAAGGGGAAATGCTGCCGAATTTTTCTCAAATACTAATTAAATCTCGCTAATATGTGTTCACATATGAGACATAATATTCAAAGAGTGGGTTAGGATTGTAAACCGGCCCTTTGTAAGCCCAAAATTTTGTACACGAAGGAGAATGTTGACCATGCATGATTAATTGATCAAATCATTTTTTTAATTTAATTTACAGATGAATCGAAGCTGGATGTATGAAATGCGACGTGACAGTGAAGAATATTTGGTTCGCGTTGATGAGTTTATAGAATTTGCTGAGAGTTATAGAGTGAAGAAAAAAGAAGAAGACATTTTATGTCCTTGTAAAGATTGTAAAAATTTATTAAGATTTTTGGACATCGAAGAAATTAGAGCTCATTTGATTTGTCGGGGATTTAAGAAGAGATATACATGTTGGTTCATGCATGGTGAGAAATTTGGAGAAAGTAGTAGTGCCAATAAAGATTGTAATCGTGAATTGAATGATGAGAATGTTGGAATTTCTGATAATTTTGAACTTGATTGGAACGAGGATTATGAGAGTGCCGAATATTCTGATATTAACGTCGAACCCGAAAATGACGATGATGAGATGGAGAGGAATTTTGATGAAAATGTAGAACACGAGTTTACTGAAAATTTGGAGGATATGTTACGTGATGTGGAAGATGAAATTAGTGATAAAAATTATGATAAATTTCAAAATTTGTCTAATGAATCCAAGAAGCCGTTGTATCCCGGGTGTACCAAATTTACAAAACTGTCAGCTGTGTTGAAATTATTAAACTTAAAAGCAGACAATGGTTGGAGCGATAAGAGTTTCACGTCCTTATTACAGCTTTTAGGAGAAATGCTCCCAGATAACAACGAGTTACCCGGTACAACATATCAGGCAAAGAAGTTGATATGTCCAATGGGGTTGAAGATCGAAAGAATACATGCATGTCCGAATGACTGTGTATTGTATCGTAACGAGTACGAGGCCATGCATGTCTGTCCTAAATGCGGTGTTTCACGATATAAACGTCGTAAGGACCAGGACACTGATGATTGTAACGAGGACACAAGTGGCCGACCTCCGGCTAAGGTGTTGTGGTATTTGCCGATAATACCGAGATTCAAACGGTTATTTGCAAATCCTAAAGATGTAAAATTATTGCGCTGGCACGAAGAAGAGCGCAAAAATGACGGTAAACTAAGGCACCCGGCTGATTCTCCTCAATGGAGAAACATTGACAGACATTTCAAAGAATTTGGTTCTGAACCGCGGAACCTTAGGATTGTGGTGAGCTCAGATGGAATGAGTCCGTTTGGAAGTATGAGCAGTCGGCACAGTACTTGGCCAGTTCTTTTATGCATCTACAATCTTCCTCCTTGGTTGTGCATGAAACGCAGATATATAATGATGTCATTACTAATCCAAGGACCCAGACAACCCGGAAATGACATAGATGTATATCTCGCACCATTAATCGAGGACCTCCAAAAATTGTGGCGTGATGGCGTCCCGGTGTGGGATGCGTATATGAAAGAGACCTTTAACTTGCGGGCCATGGTGTTTTGCACCGTAAATGATTTCCCCGCGTACGGGAATTTGTCGGGTTACACTTGTAAAGGAGCAAAAGCGTGCCCGATCTGTGAAGATGACACGCAGGTGCTGAGGTTGAAAAATTGTCAAAAGAATGTATTCATGGGGCATCGTAGGTTTCTTCCTATTAATCACCCATATCGTAAGAAGAAGATGGCATTCAACGGGAAAATTGAGCTTGGAGTGGCTCGTCATCCATTAGACGGGGAGAGTGTCTTCGAACGGATAAAAAACATTGATGTTGTTTTTGGAAAATGCGCCAAAGCACTACCGAAGAATATTTGGAAAAAGAGGTCCATATTTTGGGAGCTACCGTACTGGAAATATTTAGAAGTGAGGCATTGCCTAGATGTCATGCATGTCGAAAAAAATGTCTGTGACAGTTTAATTGGCTTATTATTGAACATTCCGGGGAAGACGAAGGATGGTATTAAAGTGAGAAAAGACATGGTAGAGATGGGAATACGACACGAGCTCGCACCGCAGGAGAAAGGGAAGCGCACATACCTACCCCCCGCACTGTGCACAATGTCAAAGAAAGAGAAAACAAGCTTCTGTGAATGCCTCAATGGTATAAAAGTCCCATCAGGATATTCTTCGAATATTAAGAAGTTGGTGTCGATGAAGGACTTGAAACTGGTCGGTCTGAAATCTCACGACTGTCATGTTTTACTGACACATATAATTCCGGTTGCAATTCGGGGAATTTTACCAAAGCACGTTCGTCAAACCATTACGAAGCTTTGTTCTTTCTTCAATGCAATAAATTCCAAAGTGATAGACCCTCTAAAATTGGACTCTTTGCAAAAGGAGGTCGTCGTTACTCTTTGCCAACTTGAGATGTATTTTCTGCTATCTTTTTTCGATGTCATGGTTCACCTTGTTGTTCATCTTGTGAGAGAAATTAAGATTTGTGGTCCCGTGTTCCTTCGGTATATGTATCCATTCGAGAGATACATGGGCATCTTGAAAAAATACGTAAGGAACCGACATCGACCCGAAGGCAGCATTATAGAAGGATATTCTACGGAGGAGGTGATTGATTTTTGCACCAACTACTTGACCGGTGTGGATCCTATTGGCGTTCCAAAATCTCGATACGAGGGAAGGCTCCAAGGAGTCGGGACAATTGGGTTGAGAGCCGTAGTTGCTGATCTAAATGAACTACAAAAGGCACATTTTATTGTACTACAACACATGACAGATGTTGCTCCCTATATAGATGAGCACATGACAATCCTTCAACAACAAAACTACACGAGGAGTCAGAGGTGGCTTACTAACGAGCATAATCGTTCTTTTATAGGATGGCTGAAAGAAAGAGTGCAGTCACACCCCGTACCTGAAATTGTTAAACTGCTTGGCGAAGGACCCCAAATTGTTGTTAGAACATTCCAAGGATACGAGATTAACGGATATACATTTTATACTAAATCCCAGAGTGATAAGAGCACGATGCAAAACAGTGGGGTGACGTTGGTGGCGACCTCTCAAGAATTCAGTAGATCCGGAGATGGCCGGGCTGTAATAGCATCAAAGTCATATTATGGCGTTATTCAAGAAATTTGGGAGCTCATTTACAGTCCTCGCCTGAGCATTCCCGTGTTTCGGTGTCAATGGGTCGAAGACCGAGGTGTTAAAGTTGATAACGACGGGTTCACACTCGTTGATTTAAACAGGGTTGGGCATGTTGATGATCCGTTTATACTCGCCAAGCAAGCCACCCAAGTCTTTTATGCCACTGACCCGAGTGATGACAGGTTGAGCGTCGTCCTATCCGGAAAAAGAAGGATTGTCGGGGTAGAAAATGTCGTCGATGAAGAAGAGTACGACCAGTTCGACGAAGTACCTCCATTTTGTACCGATGTGCAAACTGAGGTAGCAACACTTGAAGGGGTAGACGAAGCTGACTACATGCGGTCCGACCACAATGAAGGATTATGGGCCGAGGGTACTGTTCAAATAGTGGAAAAAAGGAGAAAAAGGAAAAAAAAAAGCATAATGTGTAATATTTATTTTGTTTAAGACCGTGTAGCTTTTAATATTGCAACTTTAGCTTGTAATATATCAAATAAAAAAGGAAAAAAAAAGGGAAAAAAAGAAAAAAGCATAATGTAGTAATAGTATTATCAAATATTATCAAAAATTAGTTTAATGCTTATAATGAAGGATTATGTTTAATGCTTATAATATTATCAAATATTAGTTTTCACTAAATATTAGTTAAAATATTTAATATTAGTTAAAATATTTAATATTAGTTAAAATATTTAAGGAAGGATTATGTTTAATGAAAATATTATGTTTAAAATATTATGTTCAACTTTATCAAACATTTAATATTAGTTAAAATAAATATTAGTTAATAAATAAAATAAATATTAGTTTATGTTCAAAGCATTTTACTGAACCTGGGACCCGCCTGTCGGAACAATTTATACACGGACTTTTAGCTAATAGTCCGTGTAGAAATGGAAGAGAGCTACATGGACTATTAGCTAGATGTCCGTGTAGAAAGGTGATTTGCACACGGATTTTTATGTACAACCGTGTAGAAAGGTGATTTGCACACGGACATTAACTTAACAGCCGTGTATAATGAGGAAACATTGGTTATTTCGAAATCCCGACCAAAATTTTCATAAGTTCCGAAAACCCTTCTCTGCCAAAAACCTCCCAAAGACACGAGCTCGATCTTCACCGCTCACCGCGCGCCTCACCGCCTCGCCGCCTCGCCGCCTCACCACCTCGGTCTCTCTCACCCGTGGTCTCTCTCACCTAGGTTAGCGTCTCTCTATCTCGTTCTTTTTCTTATTGGGTTTGAACCCGTTAGCCAATTTAAAATAGTTTGTGTGTTAATATATGTAAATAGTTTGTGTGTTAAAATAGTTTCCATGTCGTATTTTATATGCAACTTCAGTCAAGGTTGAAATAAAGAAATTTTGTCCCTATTTTTGCTTCTAGATGATAGACTTCTGATTAGTTGAATCTTGACCAAAGCTATTAATTGAGAAGTTTTTCATGACAAAGACTCAAATACCTCTATTTCAATGCATGTTTCCAGTAAATGTATACTTTTCAAAAGCATTCAAGTTACAAAATATTAGCATATACTTGGGTATTTTTTTACAGCATTTTAGTTTCATTTAGATGGACATTAAGAACATAAAGAAAAGTTTTCTAATATTAATTTCATTTTGATAGGAATTAAGAACTAAAAGAACAATGTCAATAAAATTAATGCACCCTAATTGATTTTTTTTACAACTCTTGGGCCGAATTTTTTATTTATAGTAAAAGAAAAAAAAATAATAATAAATATGAAAGGTGGGAAACAAAATTTAAAACTAGGAAGCTGGTTCTATTCTATAGCGTCCACCAAGGACTATTTTAATTGGAACACTATTACAATTTCCATTTTGGGATGTGTGTGACTGGAATAATTGTCTATGGACTTGTACTTAAAAATGAAAATAGAGCTCATAATTATTATAATTTTTTAAAATAATTAATTAATACTTTATAATGACGGTTCGATTTAAGAATTTTGTCATAAATTTTTTTAATGGATCACCATTAATTATTGTCAAATTTAATTTATCCCTATTGTTCATTTATCCCTACAAAAGACAAAATATGTAATAGACCATGTCGAATGTAGTAGACAAAATATGTAGTTCATTTATCTCTAGTTTGTTAATTTATCTCTTCAATTATTGGTCACTTATGATTTGATCTTTAATTTCATGCAGAACCATGTCGAATGAGGATGAGTACTTCGATATGATGGAAGAAGAGGAGCAGCAAGCTACTGTCTCGTCAGAAAGAAGGAGAAGAGGGCCGACAATGTGCACGAGCCATTCTGAGCAGACCCATCAAGAAATCTGGTTCACAGAAGACGGGCGTGCGCAGGGACCAAAACGGCAGAAATACTCAAATTGGTGTACGAGCTTCGTGAGGCAAAATGCGAGTATCCTTGTTGAGAGATGGGATCATTTCGAGGATAAGGTGAAGAACGCGTGGTGGAACACGGTGAAGGTAAAGTGCCTAACAACTCTTCTCTTGAATTTTCACTTATGTATGATCTATACTTAAATACACTAAATTTTTGTGTCAATCAGGCTCATTGGAACATCAAGGATGATGTTCCAAAGAATAAGACTTTGAAGATTATGAACAATGGTTGGAAGCAATACAAGAGCACGTTGAAGACGGATTTCATGGAGAAAGGGAAAAATCCGGTCGGCTACTACAAATGGCTAAAACAAGAGGACTGGGATGCGTTTCAAGCTTTGAAGTCTACCGAAGAGTTCCAGGTATCTAACTCGTGCCAAATTTATGCTTATTCTTTCTCGATATGTACTTATCTTTCTAAAACTAACTGATCGTTATTGTCTTGTTTCTGTGAAGGCAAAGAGTGATACCGGCAGGAGGACCGTTGCCTTTAACAAGTATCCACACCATCTAGGGTCAGGTGGTTACGAGGGTAAGACGGCAGAATGGAGGAAAGTCCTGGACGCGAACAAGGATTTTGACTCACCCGTGGTTAGGATCCAAAATCCTAGGGGCAAAGATTGGGTCATGGGTAGAGCCGAGGTAACCGTTGACGGGAGGATAGTACTCCCAACGGATTTGCAAAGCGTGGCTCAAAGAATGGTAAGAGTCATTTATAACTCCGAAAGTACGTCAATTGTTCTTTTGCTTTAACTAATTCTTCTACTTGAACAGTTGGAAGTGGAGGAGGAGGTCAACTCGGGTGCCCGGAGTGTCGAACGACAAAATGATTCCTTGTCCGCAGCGCTTGAGAATCCAGAACACCCGGGTCGAGTAAGGGGTGTAGGGGTCTACAGGGGCTGGAAGGAGGTGTTCCGAGTGGAGGGAGAGAAACCTCGAAGAAAATCTCGTGCCAAGGTAAACAAAGACGAGATAGTTGCGCAGATACGCGCGGAGGTGAGCAAAGAGTACGACGCAAGGTTTGCTGAGATGGAAGCAATGTTGACACAAATTAGATCAGCAACTACGCAGCCATCCGAGCAACCACCTCCCATTTTGCCGGGAATTCGGCGAAGTAGTCAAGCATCCGGCACGTGGGGCGCCTTAGACGATTTGGATAATCTCAAGGTAATCAATACTTCTTCATAATCTAAAGGTATTTAAAACCTGTTTGCAACCTTGTTGGACAATATCGCATCACTAAAATAAACAACTTTCCTATAAATTTGCAGGACCCCAGAGCATGCGACCTCGTCCTGCGGAATGGCAGTGTTTCTATGATCGTTGCTAAGGGCGTTGTACATCCACTCGCCAAAAGTGTACACAATACTCAGCTAAGACCCGACCATGCATGCGTGCAGGTTGAGTTAGTCGTGGATGGATGGCAGCGCGTACCCCTTCCTGTCCCTACCGACGACGCGGTTGTGCTTGATGACGCACGGATGTCATTTGTCCAATGGCCCAAGAGTCAGATTGTTTTGGATCAGGTAATCCATAAAAAAATTCATTTATTTTGTTACATTCAACTCATTCTTTTTGAAATACTAGAATAATACATCTATAACTTGATACAGACACGAGGAGATGATGTTACCGGTACGGCTCTCTCACCGGTACGTCAGGAGGTGGCTTGCGACGTCGCGCCTGACGCGCCACAATCACCGCCCCGTCCTATGGTCACAGAAGAAGAATACAGCCGTTTGCCCAATGATTTGCGCTTTCTCCACGACTACTTGATGACGGCGCCCGACGGCATGGAGGCTATCGTCATCCCTGTCCCACCTGGGATGTTTCTACACGAAGGCAGGGAGCTCCTGCTGTCGTTCAGAGACTTCAAGGACCTCTTCCACCACTCGTCATCCGACAAATGGCTCGATGTTTCACACATCACCATTTTCCTCATGTTAGTGATATTAAAATATTTTCATTATTGTATAGAACTCAAATATATATTCTAATTACAATATGATGAGTTTTCAGGAAGCTAGTCCGAAACTGTGATGAGATGGTTGAAAGGAAGAACTTGTGCGTGTTTCTGGACCCCGAGAAAGTGAGTGGTACGGCAGCGACATATTATCCGGATATGGCTATCGAGTACATGTGTTCTGCGATGCATCGTGCTAAGGCGGAGGAGAAGAAATTCATTCTCATGCCATACCACGAGGGGTTAGTTCTAATCTTAACTTATGTGTTGTTTATATTTTAATTAAAGAATTGTATAAAGGAATTAAAAGTTAAACATAAAAAAATGAAATCACACCATCAATCATAGCAAATACTCGTGTCACTTTTATATGCTAAAGTACTATAATTCTTCTCCTCGATCCCACAGCAAACATTGGTGCTTGATTCTCATTGTGCCGTACCTAAATGTGGGCATAATTGTTGATTCTTGTAAGCCCAAAGGAAAGACCGCGTCTGCCAAGTGCAAAGTTATCTTGCCTTTTGTGAATAAGTAAGCAATAATAATTCTATAGGTTTGCATTTCTTTCAATCATATCAAATTATACTTTTGCTAATTACATTCACTCACTTTTGTAAGGGCTTTTGTGAAATATATTAAAGAGGGAGGATCAGATAGGACGGGCCCGGGCAAGAAAAGCAAGTTGAATTGGAAGTACTTGTTGGTGAGCACACTTTATGAGTTAGAAATTTCATATCTTGTTAAAAAAATTATTGTCATTCTAACAAATGCCGCTAAATGTAAATTTCAGAGCCCGCAACAGAAGGAGGGTTGGGAATGCGCTTATTACACGATGATATTCATGTTTGACTTTGTCGAAAGAATACAATTCGAATTCCCAAAAGCGGTATGTACTTCATATGAATTTCCTATATAATAAGCAATTGATATCTACCTTTTCTGAAATACTAACTATTATCAAATTATAATTTTGTAGAATGTGACAAAGCAAGATCATTACACTTGGGGTCAGATCGACGATGTGCGGTGCATGTGGGCAAGGTGGTTTGCCATGGAATTTTGTAATCCTCGATATGGATTTGCATAATTTTGTATAATTTGGTGTATATGAATATTGTATAATTTATTGCATATGGATTTCTGGCTAATCTGAAAAATATGAATTTCTTGCTAATCTGGAAAATATAGATTTATTGCTAATCTGGAAAATATGGATTTCTTGTTATATGAAATCTGGAATAGTTCTGTAACAAAAATGGCTAGCAAAACTGGAGGCTAGCCGAAAAACAAAAAATACAAAAAAAAAAAAAAATGTTCTTTCTACACGGACATTTAACTAAAGTCCGTGTAGAAAAAAAAGAGCTACACGGACATTTAGTTAAATGTCCGTGTAGAAAGAGGAGAGCTACACGGACATTTAACTAAATGTCCGTGTAGAAAGAGTCAAGCTACACGGTTTTTTAGTTAAAAGTCCGTGTACAAAAAGAATCGTACACGGTTTTTTAGGTAATATCCGTGTAGCTCGTAAAATGGAGAGCGACACATTCTGGTCTTTGTACACGGCTGTTTGTGAAGTTATACGTGTAGAATCTTTAAAATTGCACACGGCCAAAAGTCCGTGTGTAGTTATTGAACTAATCGTACACCCTCGATTTAAACACGGTAGGAAATCCGTGTAGCTCCTCCTTTATTGTCCGTGTATAATCTCTTTTTTTGTAGTAGTGGCGTTTGGATCGTCAATAATAGCATGGGGTTAGCACTGTTTTTGGATTAGTGACTATTCTTCACCACTATTCTACATTTGGATCACTTCTAAAAATAGAGTTATTCCTGGGGTTAGCGTTGTTCTTGCTAATCCATCCCAACGATAGAATAGCGCTAACCTCAGGTTAACACTATTCTTGCTATTCCTGGGGTTGCATCCAAACACACCCTAAAAGTATTACTGAAACGTACATCTATTTTCATTAAAGGATAAATATCGTCGGAGTTAACACTCAGAGGGCTTAATTATACCAATATTAACAAAAAGAAATAGAGGGTAATGAAGGGTCATTAGCATGCATCAATTTATGTAGTCTATCTTATTTAGCATGTTTAGGATGTGACTATTCATCTTGATAGTGTGAAGAGGTTATATGTTTTCTGGATAGGGCAAACCGTAATTTATTTAGAGTGGAGAAATTTTTTGAAATAGGTTATATATATGTTTTCTGTAGATCTATATTAAATTTGATAATAATTTATTTTGTAAATAATTCTAGTCATTTTTGAGTGATATAAGGTTGGTTAACTATACAGGTTAACAAGGCTTTGGAATGCAGAGTTGAGAAACATGCGGTTGATAAGAATGACACCAATGGATTTATAAATACTACCTGCATGATTTATAAACACCAATGGTCAAACTAGAGTCATAAGAATGACATTATTCTCTCTCTTTTCTCTTAATTCTTTTACAAGTAAATCCTCCTCTTCTTTTACAAATGACCCCCACTCCCAACTTATGCTCTCTCTCATTAACACGGTGACCCCACCAACTTAATTCCTCCTTCCCTCTCTCTTTTCCCTCTTCCGTCTCAGAGAAAGCAAATCCCTTCTATGTTTCTCTCTTTATATATGTCTCTGTTTTAACCTCTCTTTTCTTACATTTTCCTTTGTAATCTTTTTTTTTACAAACTAAATGAGATATTGAGCAGGCATTTAAGATATGAAACCTTTTTAGGTCTTGAGTAAGCATGCAACTTTTTTAGATATCTAGTAGGCATACAGGCATTTAAGATATGAAACTTTTTTAGGTCTCTAATAGGCATGCAAGCATTTGAGATATGAAGCTTTCTTGGGTCTCGAGTAGGCATGCATGCATTTAAGATATGAAACTTTTTTAGGTCTCTAGTAGGCATGCAGGCATTTAAGATATTAAGATATGAAACTTTCTTAGGTCTCTAGTAGGCATGCAGGCATTTAAGATATGAAACCTAAGAAAGTATACCAAGGATTTTATGATATAGCTAGCATGCCATATAAGCTCTGAGGCTCTACTACTAAATACTAATATTGAGACGCCCAGAAGACTACACAGCTACATTGCATAGTAGCATTTATAAACGCTGATAAGACATAATGAATGAAACCGAGGCGCTATAGACTTTTAATAACGATATTATCACTATACATTTAAAGCTATTAGTCACAATGAGCATTTATAACGAATTAGATGACATGTACGCATGAACCAACCATGAGCTATATCAAAAATTTTGAGTTGCATGATATATACAAGAATAACATGCATAATGAACGGAAAACATATTTCATGCATAATGAACGAATTAGGCTCGTTTCATTGATAAAAACATTTTAAGTTACAAATTAAAAATGTACTCTTCTGACCAATGTATTTGATACAAATTTTGCATGATATTAACATGTATGCATAAAGATTATTTATGTTATGATTATGTGGACTCGCATCAATTTTAGATATATTTCAATTATAGGGGATCACCATCATCATGCATGGATCAAAACAACAATTAAAAATAAGTGAAACTTTAACAACCATATCTGTAATTTTCTGATAATAACAGTCAAAAGGATGAGAGAAAATCATTGTTTAATTTATTGTGATAAGGAAATTCTATAAACAACACGGAATGGTGATTGGTATTAATTAGAGCGTAGTTAAAAAATATTTAATTCATAAATTTCTATAACTAAATATAGAAATAAAATACTATTAATATTGAAATTTATGAAAAAAGTCCAATGCATCTGTAAATTTTTTGTATATTTCCCCTTAGGCAATATTTGTAATTATCAATTATAGAATTATAACTAGATCTTGAACATAACACATTTAATTACGCTACAATGATGAAATCAAACTAGACCTAAAAAAGATTATCAACCACTTTATGCGCTGCAACCTGAAAAAAATAGTGTACTTAAATTTACACAAAATGTTTTTTTTAACAAAATTCAAAACTGACAGTGCCGAAATTTTTATTAATATCCAAAAAAAAATATTAAATTTCAAAATCTACACCCCATGCGGAGGAATTTCGAAATCTGTTAACAGATCGTTTAAATAATTTTGTGTAAGGTGCCGGTCGCAGAAGGTCGAAATTGGTCGCAGAAAGCTCAGTCGTAGTTGCTCCATCGTTGATGCCCTCCCTGCTGACATCACCGGTCGCTGAAGGGTCAAAAATCAGTCACAGATGCCCCGATAGCGACTGATGAGATCGGTCACTGATGTTATATGCTGACGTGGCTGAAGCCCATCAGAGACAGATTGGGCGATCGCTGATGGGCCCAAAATCAGTCGCAGAAGGGTAATTTTTTTGGTATTTTTAGTTATTTTTCTTTTCCCCAATTGGTACGAAATGTACCAAACAAATATAACAAAGTATCATTTATAATGCAACACAAGCAACAAACTATCATATTGCAAATAATAAATTATCCCAAAACATGATCATATTCATCCAAAAATCTAAGCAATATTCATCTAAAATTTCAAACCAATGAACAATTCCAAATAGTTCACCAAATACAACTATTATAGTGGAATGCAAATCTAAAACACGGCAAGCTAAATTAAAGTCTTTATATATGCTCCAAATCAGCAGTTGACGCATATTTTTTCAACTCATCATTTATACTGTTATGAACAAAATCATACACAAAAATAAGAAACTTTTCAACATTACAAAGGGAAAAGGAAGCACCTTGCTAATTAGTATAACAAAGTATAGTGAAGAGTGATCTCTGTTGTCTTCTTTTAGTTTTCAATTTAATCAAGGTGCAGTTTGCGAAAACTAGATGAACTTCATGCGTACAAATCATTCTCGCCTTTTCTTAAAATAACCAATGCAAACACAATTAATTATTTACTGCAAGAATTTCAAGCACTAAATTACAGCATAAAACTATCAATAGCAAAAGATAGGGCAAAGTGACCAATATTTAACACAAATTGCAATATTTTCATCACATAAAACTATCAATGGCACAACGACAGTGCTAGTTTCTAGTATGATGAATTATTTTAGTGTACTTGATGTAAATAGAATATGCATGCTAATTTTGAAATAAAAGAAAATTATGTAGCATCAGTTTTTTTTCAAAAGTTACAGTAGCGCAATTGAAGCTAAGGTCTGGATTTGATTTCATCAACTCGTCCTTCTCCTGAGTATAGAAAAAAGTAAATCAATTTATATTTAATAAGTTATATATGTTGACCCTGAAATTGACTGGTGCATCTCTTATGTAAATCTGAGATTTCTTACAGCATTTTGGTACGCTTTCAGTGAGTGCTGGAGCTTGGTGTGGTCCCATGCACCACTTACAGAAAACTCCCCAAATTATATTTTGAATGAGAAATGAGCTTCAGCTAAATAAACTTCTAGTTTAGTTTAATTATTTTGGAAAATGATGTCAGGTACAGTGATCTGTGGTACCAAGGGGTAGGGCTGTAAATGAGCCGAGTTTGAGCGAGTTACCTCCAACTCGAACTCAGCTCATTAAATAAATGAGCGAGTCAACTCGAGTTGGGATGGTAATAACGAGTTGTAGAGCCAACTCGAACTCAGCTCGTTATCAACTCGAGTTGGCTCACAACTCGTTTATAAACTCGTTTAACCAGTTAAATCAATACAACACAAGTTATAAACGAGTTTGAGCTGAGTTTGAGCCGAGTTTGGGTTTGGTTTTGGTTATTCTGGGATTTTTTGTGTCAAAGACTGTGTAACTTTATGTAACTCGAGTTATAAATGAGCAAGTTGGAGTCAGCTCATTTATTAAACGAGTCAGTCAAACTCGAGTTGGAACTAACTCGAGTTGTAAATGAGCGAGTTAAAGTGAGCTGTAAATGAGCGAGTTACGAGTTCGAGCAATTTTGCCCAGCCCTAGTATGAACTACTAAGAATATATATATGATTACGATTATTTGAAGGGGACACCATTCGACCAAATGTAGTTCCATTGTGAGAAGTATAATAATTCTCACAATCATTTTTTTTAGAAGAGGATGAGCTGAAATTTTTATTTTTACCAACTTAAAAAAAAACCCCATTACCCCCTTTTCTGTGAAAATTGAAAAATACCTCGGTCGCCATTTGAAATGGCGACTCAAAAGGAACAGGTCACCATTCCAATGGCAACTCAGTTATCGGGTCGCCATTTGAAGTGGCGACTCTATTTCTTTTTTTTGGCTACTTCTTTACCAGCAGTCCAATTTCAGAGGATCGGTAGCAAAGTTTAAAATTTTGACCGCTTGATCTTATACTGAATTTTGACCTTCTAATTTTGACCGCTTGATCTTATACTGAATTAAAGTTTAAAATTTTGGCATATAGAAACATCACTCGTGAGATAGATATGTTTCAACGGTTTGAATTCGTCGTTTGAAGCCAATCCGATAAGTTTTAGAGTTGAGTTCACAAAGAGGCTTGGTGAACTTAAAAACGCCCTAGTTCTACTCTCCCTTTTATGTATATATTTTTTTGTATTATAATTTTTATTTAATAAAAGTTTAAAGTAGGCTTAGACATACTTATTTAACCAACAACCCAATTATTTCTCACCTTGACAAATGTGAGAAATTTTATTAGACCATAATGATTCTTCATTTAATTTCAATTCCTTTGGCTGCCTTTGTCAATGAAGATTTCTCTATAGTATATTGGATTCAAATCAGCTGAAATCCGAGATACATGAACAGTATTTCTGGAATTTCTAAAATTCTCAATCCAGCCGTTCAACTTTTTCTGTGCACGCATCTCGAAACAGCTGATTTTTCTGTGCACGCATCTTGAAACAGTTCAACGGCTGAATTCGGGATTTCAGAGTTACTGTTCATGATTTTGGATTTCAGCAGATTTGGATCCTAGTATATTCATACTTAGAGAAAATAGTGAGATAATGTTAGCAAACAACATTATTGAAGTTTTAAATTTTTATTAATTGCTAATACAATCACTTCGACTAAGTCAAGGTATTTAACCCCCTCAAAATTAGATATTACCTTTTCTAATTAAGCTTATTGAACAAGCATGATTTCTCTCTCTATTTTCTAATGGATAAAAGAAACAATTGCTTTGGCTACATTAATAAATTAATAATACCATTTAAAGACTCAGTAACCTACTACTTATATAATCAACCGAATTGAGAGAGCGTGGGAAGAGGAAAAAGTCAATTAGAAGAGGACAGTTCTTCTAATTATTTTCAATTACTGAATGCCCACGAAATATTATGATTATTTAAATAATTTATTTATTCAATATAATATTTATTTTATTTATTGATTCATAATTTTTGTATTGTTGGATAAGTGGCCGTAGCCATCCTTTTGCGTTGCAAAGTAACAACAGTTCGTTACAACGGACAAAGAAAACTAAATCACAACCGTTGGTACCAAACATGTACCTCGTTTTAATACCTGAATACCCCATTTAATAGCCAGCACTAGAAACAAAATAAAAACCAGCAACAATCATTTGTTCTGCATATGAGAAACAGAGAAAGGCATTTTTTTTTTTTTTTGACAAAAAGAGAAAAGAGGAAGAGGTCTAAAAGGAATTATTAATTTAATTGTTATTGTGAAGTTAAATATGAGTTATATTATGGGTTAGTAAGAAAGTTATTATTTAGAGGATAAAATTAGTAAATCAAATAATTAGAGAAGAAATATGCAATAGAAAAAAAATTAAAAGGAAATAAAAGATATTGAGCCTTTTCTCTTTCAATCCCTGATTAAATAAATTTTCAATATATGCTTCTTTTGTCATGTTTTTTATCATAAAAAAAACAAAAATATCCTCATATTTAAAATAATTATACAATTATGTCTTACTATTGAAATTTTGCTCTATCCTATATTTTCTGGCTCCGCCTCTGCTTGTGTGTCGTATATCATATTATATTTGACTTTTAAGATCCAATAATTCTTCACATTTTTTTGGAAGAATTTTAATTTTTGCATGGTTATATGTCCAAAATAACCAGAGAAAATTAAGAGATTTAATTAGCAAGGATACTAGAAACATGATAGTTACCTCCTATTCACCAAATCTCAACCATAAAATATAGGGGCCTTAGGTTTTAATGCCTCATGCCTTTGCTATGACTGCTCTCTCTTGATTTCATTCCAGGACCACATTGCCCTCTTTACTTAGACAAATATCTAAAAGAAAAAATTTCCTTATTTTTTGAAGAAAAATAAATAAATCTAGATAAAGTCTACAAGTTAAGAACTCGGTTCCAAGAGCATCTTGGTTAAATATCAATAAATTATTAAGCTAAGATGCTGTTTTATTATCTCATGGCGACAAGCCGACAACGCACAAATGAAGAGGTCAACTTTGTACAAAAGATTGGATGATAGTATGATACTAAAACAAAATAAAAAATCACTTGACCATATACTAAAACCTTTAATCCAACTGTCGAAGCAAATACTTCACTTCAACCTCTTTTGTCAGAGGCATAATCCAAGTGCCATATAGCTCCGCCACTAGAGACGGTTCAATCTTGTACACTGGCGTTGCACCGTTTCCATTGACGTTTATCTCTCCGTCCCCTGTCACCTCCTGACCAAATATTGTTGCCTTTGTTTCTACCCTGTGCAAAACCGACTGCTCTACCAACTCAAAAGTCAATAATCGCATCAACCAATCTTTATCCTGAAATTTATTTTATAAAATAGTTAAGATATCAGATTGATCTTGTTCATGGTACCTAACCTCAAAGTACATGATGTTATCTCTTTTCTTTACTTTCTGTTTAAAATTTGCCAGGAGTACCATTCTATTATGCTCTACTGAATTAGGAAAAATGAAGTACTTTGGGCATTCGATAAGAATGTTTTGTATGCTTCAAAAGTGCAAATATATTTCGAACTTTGAAGGTTTCCAGGAGCATGAATGAAATTTGCTAAAAAGGCTAAAACTAAAGGAATTAGATAGACGTACTTGTGCCTTGATTGCTGGCTCATACAATTCAGGAGATTCTCGGAATTTAGCCTCTGCTACAAACTTGCCATAGTGTATTCTCTTCGAAAGAGCCTGTCATGTTTTTTTGACATTTTATAGAATTACAAACAATGAACTAGCAACTAAAAATAAAAATGGAACATAAAAAAGAACTCAGGACCTATTTTAAAGAAGCACATGTTTTTACAAATATTTGTGAACTGTTGAGAGGATTTCTAAGGCTTGCAATATATAGGTTCTTTATATTATACGACTCTTCCCTTGGTATGGAAATTAGTTTGTATACCTGTAAGCACATTGTATCACATACAGCGCTCGAACCACAGTTTCCATCACTTCCTTCCTTGGCAAATCTTGGTAAAAGATTATCAAAATACATATCCCAGATTATTTTATTTATATTTATTGAACCGGCAGCTGGATGTAGCACCTACAATAATATTCAAAAACAAATACTCCAGCATTATAATCAATACAAGGCAGCATCTAGAAAATAAGTTGGAGAGTTGTATCTCTTTCAGTTTCAGCAGGTACAAAAATAAAAGAAAATAATATCAGTAAATTAACTTAACCCAAGGAAAGAAAGAAGGAAAACAAGAAAGAGGCATGACATCATGAAAGTGATGTAAGACTTGTGCTGGAAAAAACCTCTTTTGGTTGGAAAGAGTGACCTCCAATTTGTACCAACCAAGATGGGTTATTTTATGGCACTTGCATGTGTGGTACTAACAGGTAAATCCAGAACAAAAATAAAAAGACATGAAAAATTGTAAATTAGTGGATTTCTATTTTCAAATAATTTTAGAAGAAAATTCAGGTCTGGACATAAACTCACCTCAGGGTATTTTATTGGTGGCAGTACCGGCTTAGGCAGATCAGCCGGAAAGAAAGGGTGCTCATCAGGGCTCTTGTATCTACCAACCTAACAAAGTTTAAAGTCATTATTTAACATGACCTGTTAGAAAATAAGGATTATTTCTTTGCAAATAACAAAAAATGTCTGCCATATTTGCAGATAGCACCCAATTATTTTCAAATGCCAACTTTTTTTGTGGCTATTGCAGTCACAATCTGCAGTTAAACCCGAGATTAAGTAAATAGTAAGCAATTTGCACTTTAGAATGAAAAATAAGGGCTTTGTACTTTCATAACTGGTTCATACAAATTTTAATATCGGAAAACGGAAAACGATTTAACAAAAAGATTTTTGGCCAACTGACGTAGTTATAAAAAGCAAAGTGTAAATAAAAGGGATAATTGATTGCATGCCCATCAAATCTTTTGTTTACAATTTCCCCATCAAAACTTCAATATTACCTATTTCCCCATCTAAATTAACAAGTCTTTCAAATTAAGGTATGAACACTTTTGCCTAAGAAATTCGTTTATTTTTTTGTTTTCTGACTAAAGTTTAAAGAAAGGAACTTGTAAGAGAAGGACAACATGGTCATTTAGTTTTTAAAATAGCATAAATGATAAAATAACTAATTTAAAATTAAGATTACCAAGATAAATGAAGAAAAGAGGAAATAAGAATTTTTTTTCAATTTGGATGGGGAAATAGACAATATGAAAGTATTGATGAGGAAATTGGAAATTGAGAAAATTTTGAGGGTATGTGAACAATTATCCCATAATAAAAACAGAAACTACAAATCTAGTAATGCTTTGCATACCTGTGCATGCAGTCTTTCCGTCTCTCTGACCATAAATTCAACAAGAGACCCATGGAAACCATCCATTAAAAAAGCGCTGCTATTGTAGGTGTCAGCATTGTAGGCAAACTGAGCTCTCTCCAATAGACTAAATATGATGCTGTCTTCTTGTCTGATTAGAGAGTGTCTGATGCTATCGAGGGTCAACGCTTCACTTTTATCTATTCTGCTTTTATCAGGACTACAGTGCAAAGTATTCCAAAAAGATACTTCTCAGATTAATTTGATATCTACAGTACTGGCACAATCGACTTTCACAAAAATGAGTACCACAAATTCTACTTCCAAAAGTACATTCCCGGCTTAAATTTCAGTGCAATAGTTACTTCTCAGATTAATTTGATATCTACAGTACTGGCACAATCGACTTTCACAAAAATGAGTACCACAAAATCTACTTCCTAAAGTACATTCCCAGCTTAAATTTCAGATGATAGTAACAGAGATGAGTAAAAATGTTCATGTCACAGTAGAACTGGATTAGCGAATATTTATAATAAAGTCACAGGAAGAGCCCACTACAGATGTTATGTTTAACATTTTTAAGCATTTATGAGTAGGCTAAGATGTAAATAATTAGATGAAAATAAATCAGGAATCAGGTTGCCTTACACGTATATGTTTGCAAATAACAATGTTAAAAAAATAATAATAAGGTCTCGTAGTCTAGGGATCACAAAATCCGCAACTACCTCAGAACAAGTACCACTGAGCGAATATTTATAATGAAGTCACAATGGACTTTTACTGGAAACATTGAATCACAACAGCTACAATTAGTCAAAAACACGCCTGCTAAAATTAAGAATTTCCTTTGAATAAAATACGGTTCCATCAAATTCATTATGCTTTAATATCCCTTTGGAACAAAATTGGTACAGTGAAAAGTAAAAATTGAAGATTTTGAATCGGAAAGTAAATCTAAACAGGACAAGGATAGGGTGGCATAAAACACAATTTCCTGTTAAGTGAATGCTTACAAGTTTTTATACCAGAAAAAGTCGCCTCTATTTAAGCATATACCCGTAAAAGAAAAAACAAAAAGAAATCCAAATTTCTGAATTAATTACGTAGAAACACTTGTCAGACAACACACATAGGCCTCAAGGTCAAATTTTATCAGGGGCTAGATTGGGGCTAAATTTGAGGGGTGAATGTGAGTGGGAACACGCCTACGGCTTGTACTAAACAAAATTAGAAAAAAAAGAAAGAAAACAAGAAAACAAGAAGTCAAGAACTTACGCTTGGAACTAAGTCAACTAACACTATAAGGTTCATCCTCAATCAAGTGTACTCCAATAATACAAGAATCAGACAAGGCTAAATTTCGGGTACCCGTAGCAGTACCTAAATCTCAGCCCCCCTCCCCCAACTACCACGAGAAACTTAACAAATCGCAAATTTAATGAAAATAATGCTTTTGCATTCAAAAGTACCTAGATGAAATCGAGACGGAACATTGGATTGAATGGAGCCTCTCCTTCTTGAGCGAGTAGCAGGACCACCGACGCCAAGATCCATTCAAGCTCGGGTTGCGAAGAGTGCAGATTCTGGGAGAATAAGGAAGCTTGGGAGCGAAAGGAGACGACTTTAGCATTCTGAGCTCCATTGATGGCTATAGAGAAGAGAACAGAGGTGCGCGCTAGACTAGACACAGACAATTGAATAGGTCCGACAGAGATACGGGAAGGAAGAAGCGCTGGTGCCTTTCTTATAAAATGGAAGAAAAAAAAGGCAAGGCTGATTCTTGGGGTCTTGGGGATTGGCCGAGTCCGTTTTGCGACGCTCTTTCCGTAGCGGGTCAATAAAGAGACAAATTTTGACAAATCAAAAGTTCGGGTTCGGTCAAAAATTCGTGATTCGGGTATAATTCGGGTATAATTCGGGAATGATTCGGTATCACAAGGAAGCAAAAAAAAAAAACTCCAAAAAAAATGTACATGTACTTATTTTAATTTTTTAATTTTTCAACTTTTTTTCATAAAATTTGGAGTAAAAATAGTTTGAAAAATGCTATATAATACTATTTTCTTTCCCTTGGCATTCAAAATCTCCTGTACGAAATATAAACTGAAATTGCTTAATTAAAAAATTAATTTAATTGAAGATGGTGCCACGTGGTGAGGTTCCCCTATGCTTTTCAAAATTCAAACAATGAGCTCCTGCCTCACCCACGTGGTGGGTCCTACCAAAAATGAGTTCCTGCACGGACTACGGAGCAACACACTTACACAGGAGCCACGAATTTTTGAATAAAACGCGAATAATTCGTAAAATTCGTTTTATTCGCGTTTTATTCGCGAATAAATCGGTAAAATTCGGTCAATCATTTATTCGCTGTTCGGTTCGAAAACCTCCAAAAACGTTTTATTCGCGTTTCATTCGCGAATAAAACGCGAATCCTGTTACTGTGATTTTAACTTGTTTCCTGTTATACCATTCACGATGATAAGAGAAAATTGAAACAATCGGGCTGCGCTTTTTTAATTTCTCAATTTTCTTTAAACCGCACTTATCCATTAGTGATGAGGAATGTGTTTTCGTTGCAACTCGGTTATAAACCGGATATCTCCGACTCTATGAACTGGAGATAAATTATTATGAGGCTACTGACTGAAATGGTGGGATGTTAACGTTACACTCAAGAAAAAAAAAAGACAAAAGAAGGTACGGGGAGGTGTTAGGTAGGAAAATTCGAACTATTTGTTGGACCCGGATCACGGAACGTTATCCTCTGTGGAGCAGAAAAGCTCCGCAGACTGCGGTTCTTTTAATCTGGTCCGTTAGTGGTCCGTTAGTTTTAACTTTGCACGAATCTAAAAGCACAATAATACTGCCCCCTCCGTTAACCCGATCACAAAGCGGCTGAGAGTTAATCTGGTCCGTTCATTTGCTCCGCACCTGCGGAGTTTTATTGAACTCCGCAGAGGATAATCTCCCCCGGATCACTGCCTCCGTGACAATTACAACGGAAACAAAGTAAAAGATGATAAAATAATAGGGCGAGTCGGATTTGAATCTGTGGAACCGGAGCACGCAAAAAGTTTTAGTGAGAAAGGGAAGGGGGTAGCTGGGATCTTATCGGGTCGGGTTTCCAGAAAAGGTTCAGTTGTTGAAGAGTATCATCTTTATCAAATATATACTTTCAACACCTGAACTTTTTCTGAAAACCCGACCCGATAAGGGCCCCAGCTACCCCCGAGTGTGAGATTCGGATCCGCTAATCAAGCGAAATAAGTTGAAATTTAATGGAACGGTAGAATCGCTCATCGAACTCAATTTGAGTCCGATAGACATCTTAAAAATGAAGATATTTGAGTTCTCATCTTAAAAAATATCTAACTAGTTATATACTCACTTCTTTGGGACATTTTTTCTGGAGTGTTTGATACGAAAATCAAGTGAAAGAATTGATTGATGGTTTTTATTATCACTTTTGCATTCAATAAGAGTTATATATTTCCTTCATCCCTCCATATCATTTCTATATTAAAAAAAATTATATTATTAACACTTGCCAAATACAATATATTATATTTATTCCAAGAAAGGGATGATAATCAATGTAATGATTTTAATTTTAGTTGAGTTTTAGTTTAAATTTATTTATTAAAAAATTTAATTGGCGCGGCACGATAAGAGACATGCACAATAAAAGGACCAAATTCAAGTTCAATTATGTATTGAAACACATTATTATTTAGTAAATGATATTGACAATGTTATTTTGATATTTTGCAGCACACAATTTATGTATTTTTTTCTTGCTTTTACTTACTATATGTGCGATAAACAAAATTAAAACAGCATTGTCAATATTTATATTTTGAAAACATAATATTTTGAAATTATCATGTCAGATTGAGTTCGATCACATAGATTTAGAGGTCAAATTGTTTTGTCACCTAAATTTTGATAATACAATTTTTTTTTTTAAGTTTAGTGGAAAAGATGGTAATACAAATTTTGCAAAATATGCCTTCTGAGCACGGCAATATTATCTTCTTAATTTTTATTTTAATCGTAAACCTCAAATGATCATAACGGGTCAAATAATTACATTTTGAGCGATTCTTTAGTATATTAAAAAGATTTTTAACAATCATATTAATTTAATCGAATGAAAAAAATCTTTTTTTTTTACAAATTTTTTTACCAGAAAAGTGTAACTCATTATATTTACTTTTTCATTATTGTCTTTAATTCATTAGATAATCAGATAATTTTGAGATCTTTTATTTTTATTTTTATTTTGTTGCTAATAATGGGTACTAATAATAAAATTAGATGTCACCCATCAAGTCATGAGCCATTGACCAATGAGGCAATATTCGTTTTATAATTATTTTAAGGCGGTAAGTAATTTTACACAAGAAAAATATTCAACCAATTGATTATCATTTACTGCCAAAATAAATTTCCAGCACGTTGCGCATGCTTCCGATTTAATATTCAATACATGAAAAAGGGAAGTATGTGGGCATGAGCAGAAGAGGGAGACAGTTTGGATCCTCTCCAGCTGTCTTGCGGTCGTTAACTTAGACGTAGGTAAATTTGAACCGTTCATCCAAATCGGACGTTCAAAAAATCTTAGAAGTATCCGAAATATTCAACCCAATTGGAGAGATCCTAACCTACGCAGTGTATTTGATATGGGCCAACAGATAATGGACAAATTAAGGGCTAGGTGTCAATACGGGCCTATATTGCAAATAAATACGGCCTTTTGGGCCTTGTATTTTGTTGTATGCGAACAAAATATGAGGCAACATGGCTAAATAAATAAAATTTTGGTGATTTAAGTCATGTCTGTTGAGAACTGTATATTGAGAAATTTTTATTGATTTTTTAATTTACGACTTTCAATTTTCTACATTATGGGTATGTAGGCTTTGGGGCATAGTTAAGATATACAAATTTGTAGGGTTTTTATTTAGGAAAATTCAAGAGAAAAATAAAAGACTTTGGATTCAACTTAGGGGTGAAAACGGAGCGAATACGGAGCGGATAGTGGTAAAACCATATCTATATCTCTTTCTAATTTTCCGGATACGGATACGGATTGGATATCAGGCGGATACAGATACGGATAAGTATCGGATCAGATATTTATTAAAATAATATTAAAAAATACCAAAGTTCATAATATTTATCTAATTTTAATGGTGAATAACAATATTTTTTTCATAATATATATTAAAATATATGATACATATCTACTATTCGGATACGGATAATTGAAACATAAAACCATATCAGTATCCATATCCACACGGATATTCGGATATCGAATATCCACATCTAATTTTTCGAATACGGGTCGAATACGGATCGGATATTATCCATACCGTTTTCACCCCTAATTCAACTCCTTTGCAATATACATATGTTAGTGAGTATTCTAAATAAATCTGGGCCGTTAATTTTACATCAGATAGATACAAGCTAATATGTAGTAATTATAGGCCTATAGGTCGGTTATGATCTCGTACGGACATTCCGCATGGGCTTGTCCCGCAAGCCGGTAAGTCGGTTGTGATCTCGTACATACGTCCCTCATGGGCTTGTCTCGCAGGCCAGTAAGTCGGTTGTGATCTTGTACAAACATCTCGCATGGGTTTGTCCCGCAGGCCGATAAGTCGATTGTGATTCCGTACGGCAGTCCCGAGCAGGCTAGCCGATTGGATTTGTAAGTTAGTCGTGACTCTGTACATCAGTCCCGAATGGACTTGCTATATGGACTTGATACTTAACTCATGATGGTTTTATGAGGCTTTTAGTACATGATCCGGTCACATTTAGAATCTGAATGGTTCAGATTTTTCTCAAATCAACTCAAATTTTAAGATATCTTAGAGGATGTGAACTCATTAGAGGCTTACAGCTATCCTTGACCTAATAGCACGAAGATCACACACAATTTCCTAGCAATTTCTCGTTAGATTCCTATAAAGATGTTTGATCCCACTATGAACCTTTGTCCTGTAATAGATCAAAGCAAAATTAAATCTTTAGTACAAACCGTCCTTATTAAAAATACTACGAACAACATTGTACAGGAAATAGTATATATATATATATATGAGTGATGCTATATGGTGCTTTGGGAAGTAAAGATGGTGTTTTACTTCCCACTCATATTTTCATTTTCCAAGTTCAAACAGTTGATCCGAACTTCTCAGCATAATCTTCATATTGATATGTGCTTGGAGATCAAATTTTATATTTTTTGAAAATTTTTACTATTTATTTAGAATTTTTGAAAATCACAGCTTTTCATTAAATAAAAAAAAATTAAAAAAACACTGATTTTCAAAAATTCTAAAAAAATAGTAAAAAATTTCCAAAATCTTAACGGGTAGCATAGAGGGCCTCCGTGCTACGGCTCAATATTTCCTGTATAATCTGTCTAATATGCTACGAGTAGTATAGAGGGCCTCCGTGCTACTGCTCAATATTTGAGTTTTCAAAATCTTAACGGTCGATCCGAACCGTTCAACATGATCTCCATATGAATATGTACTTGCAAACCAAATTTTACATTTTTAGAATTTTTTTATTATTTTTTTAGATATGTAGAAATCACTTGATCTAAAAATTATGTACCATTCAGATCAAGTGTTTTTCTACCTATCTACACAAATAGTAAAAAAATTCTAAAAAATGTAAAATTTGATTTGCAAGTACATATTCACATGGAGATCATGTTGAACGGTTCAAAACGGCCGTTAGGATTTTGAAAACTCAAATATTGAGGCGTAGCACGGAGGCCCTCTATGCATAGCATATTAGCAATTTCATATATATATATATATATATATATATATATATATATGAGGAGGGTTCCAATACCTGCCTTTCATACCTCATCATTCATGTTTTATATCTTTATTTTCAATGCTTAAACTGTCGATCCGAACCGGTCAACACGATATCTATACTAAAATATGCTTGGAGACCAAATTTTATAATTTTTGGAAACTTTTTAATATTTTTTAAGATAGATACAAAATCACTGTTTTTGGACCGTTCAAAAACAATGATTTTGTATATATCTTAAAAAATAGTAGGAATTTCCTAAAAATTATAATATTTGGTCTACGAGCATATTTTAATATGGATATCATTTTTGAGCGGTTTGGATCGACAGTTTGAATTTTAAAAACAAAGATATAAAACATGAGGCATGATGAGGTATGAAATGTATGAGATATTGGAACCCTCCTCATATATATGTATATATATATATATATATATATATATATATATATATATATATATATATATATATATGGGACAGTGCTACCGTGCTACGCGTAGCATAGAGCACTCCGTGCTACGGCTCACTTTTTGAGTTTTCAAAATCCTAACGGTCGATCCGAACCGTTCAACATGATCTCCATATTAATATGTACTTGCAAACCAAATTTTACATTTTTTTGAATTTTTTTACTATTTATTAAGCCACTTTGAAAAAACACTAATTTGTACACAACAGTAAAATCTGCTGGACCATTGGATCAGCGATTTTCAAAGTGGCTTAATAAATAGTAAACAAATTCAAAAAAATGTAAAATTTGGTTTGCAAGTACATATTAATATGGAGATCATGTTGAACGGTTCGGATCGACCGTTAGGATTTCGAAAACTCAAAAAATGAGCCGTAGCACGGAGAGGCTCTATGCTACGCGTAGCATATTAGCAAAATCCTATATATATGAGCTATGGTGAGATGTGGAGTAAAACAAGTTTGTACTCCACGTCATATTTTCATTTTGAAAATCCAAACAACCGATTCAAACCGTTCAACTGTTGAACCATTCAACTGATCCAAACCTGGCAGGGGGCAATGATGTCTGGTACAGTGATGTAGCACCTACTTCATATAGGTACATGCCAGTTATGAAACCCTAATTCATGAAAGAAAAAGTAGAATCTTACACCAAGAATTTTCATCCTTAGGGCCTGTTTGGGCACAGTACTGTGCCCGTGGGAAAAAAAAATTGAGTCTGACTATAGGCCTATAACATTAATCACAATATGTTATTCAGATTTTAAGTTATGACATGCATTTGGGTATCAATATTAAGAGAGAAACCGACATCACAGTTGTTCAATGAATAATTATAATTTTTTTTTAACCTTGAGACATGCTTCTTTCCAGCATAGAAAGCTGACATAAAACTTTCTTGTTTGAACCCTGCAAGTTTTTTACATGTTAATATATCAAATTTTTCAATACTTATGCAAAGCAAAAGGAACATGTCATCAAATATTGTGCTTCGTAGCATATTAGCAAAAGCCGACATTTTTATTAATATCCAAAGTTTAATACAAATTATTAATTATACCCAGAAGTCAACTCAATAGTGATATATACCCAAGCCGGCCATTTTCTGGCCGGCTATGTTCCTTCCCTAAGCCGGCCAGAAAATGGCCGGCTATGTACCTTTTTTTTTTTTTTTTTTTTTAGAGAGAGACACTATGATGATCAAAATATTGAAATCTAACTCTGAAAATTTGAAATTTTTGTTTAAATTATTTGTTATATTACTTCTTTGAGGAGGGATCAAATTACAACAATTATTTTTTTTATTTTCAAAGTCCAAATCGTCGATCCAAACCGTTCAACATGATTTCCACAATAAACTGTGCTTGCAGATCAAATTTTACATTTTTTTGAATTTGTTTACTATTTATTAAGTATTTTACAAAAAATAGTCATATTCAGACCATTGAATTTTGTACCCATCTTAATAAATAGTAAAAAAATTCAAAAAAATGTAAAATTTGATCTGCAAGCACATTTTATTTAGATAATCATGTTGAACGGTTTGGATCGACGATTTGGACTTTGAAAATGAAAAAAATAGTTGTTGTAACTTGATCCCTCATCTACTTCTTTTGATGTATAATTAACATATTTATACTAAAATACGCTAGAATACTTGAAATTATGTTGAATTACACTATATTACAATAAATTATGTTCAATTATACTAAATTACGTTAAATTACAATAACTTCGCTAATTATGCTGAAATACAGTAAAAAAACACTAAACTACACAAAATTACGCTATAGTAGACTGATTTTGCTCATCTTTCATGAATCATAAAAAATAGTAAAAAAATTCCAAAAATAGTAAAAATTGGTAATCTGCAAGTTCATTATGTAACTAATTTACTGAGCTACTTGGATTGAATGATAGAAATGAAAATCTTAATCGGAAACTTCAACTCAAGTTTTGAGGCTCTTCTCTTTGTTTTTTGGCGATTCTGAATTTCGGAATCCAGCATAGCTGGCACAGACGCATGCGTATTTTCGCAAGCTTTCCGAAAAGTGGTCATTTGCTGAAATCGGACACTCGAGCACCGTTTTATGACCGTTTGAAGTTTCATCGTTGTTTTTCTCCTTTTCAGTAAAGATATCGTCCCTATTCATATCGTATTTTAGTATAAATACGCTAATTATACATCAAAGAAGTAATATAACAAATAATTTAAACAAAAATTTATCGTATTTCAGAGTTAGATTTCAATATTTTGATCTTCATAGTCTCTCTCTCTTAAAAAAAAAAAAAAAAAAAAAAAAGGTACATAGCCGGCCATTTTCTGGCCGGCTTAGGGAAGGAACATAGCCGGCCAGAAAATGGCCGGCTTGGGATATATATCGATATTGAGTTGACTTCTGAGTATAATTAATAATTTGTATTAAACTTTGGATATTAATAAAAATGTCGGTAGCAAAAGTGTCATACATCAAAATATAATGTGCAAGCTGTGAAAAAGGTACCTTGCTCAGTGCATAAAGTAACTTTTTGCAGAAATCAGATCTTTTCTCCAAATGCAATTAATTACCTAGGCATAGCCAGGCATCTTCAAGAGATGGGTTCAGCTTTACCTGAAAGCATTAAATTAAAAAATAGGAGGCTCAAGAGATAGCAATTTCATGGTTTACAAAGATGTGAAAGAAATTAAATGTACCAAATAATATATTATTTTCATCTTAAGCCAGCAAAACAAGTTCAACTCTTTCACTTATTATTACACACTTAGTACTATGTTTGGTAGTCATATCTTTCCAATTAGTATTACATAAAATAAAGAATAATCAAATTTAAAGTATATTATTGCATACTGCTTTTGATAAATGGTCTTCCGCTTCCTTACGATAATCAGGAAATACATCTAGTATTTTCCCCTTGAGGAATTCGAGCATTGCACGCTGTTGGACAAATCAAAGTTGGGTTAGCAATTTTCCACCCAACCATTAAGAAAATTTTCGAGGCACAATCAAATTTTTCAACCTCTGTATAATTTTGCCAATATCTTTTTTATATTTTCCCTCGCAAATCCTTTTTATGTGCTAATTACCATGTATTTCATTCTTCAAGTTTTCTAAAGTTTAATCAGCCTTTAACAGGATTTTTTTTTTTTTATCATTATATTATATATTTAACTAATATAAATAATTTGAAACGGGAATCTAATCATTTATTTACATATATACAACTTGGAGGTGATTGAAAGTGTAGGGTTTCAGGTAGGTTATTAGTGCAACAATTCGATTCAATTCATGATTTGTTCACTACCCGAAAACCAGAATTCATGTATAAAACTAATTCCAAGATTAATAAAGAATTTACCACTAGACGCGCAGCGGATATCTTCGTCTAGTCGTAGAAGCAATCACCCTTCTCTGTTCCTTCTTCCTGTCAGATGTACGCACCAGCGATAGCAGATGCGTCTCTATCAGTATCCACACGAACAGATTGATAAACTTCCGTCAGTTGATGTACTAGCATCACACAGACAGCCCCTTCGAAATTCTCTTTTTCCTCTCTCTTTCGATCTGGTGGATATGTGTGTAACAGAACAACAACAAACTTGATCTGATGTACTCATATATATAAGCAGAGATGTCAGTTCGCATTTATTCATTGCACCACTTGGTTGCACCTATCCAAACATACACCAGATGGGCTGCATCTATCCAGATCTTTAGAGATAATGTTAGCAGAATTTCGGCCCATATTGTATTAAGCCCAATATGATTTAATCCATATTTAATTTCAGTAATTAACTATTAATTATGGCCCAAAATATTATGGCATGTAGGACACTTCTAACAGAAAGTTCATACTATGGTCAAATCTCAAATGCATAAAATATTAACATTAATTTTATACATAATCTCATAATTAAATCCAATGTTTTGGTGGATACAATTGTATTAACATTAAACATGGAAAGAGATGCATGATATATCGTATTCTTGAGATCAAGAACTCAAATGAATTAATTTTATTTTCGTCCTTATATTTTACAAATTCGAACTCAACGATCATATATATACTGGTAATAAGTAATAACTATAAAGCATTCAATTCTCCTTGAAGTAGCGTTGCAGCTAGCTGTGTGTAGGCTTTTCTTGTTGACGTAAAGAGGTACATTTATTATGGCTATGTAGGTATTGGTGTAGACAGTAGATTTAATTGGAATTCAAAATTCAAGTCAGTCTAATTGAATCCAGTCATATTAAATTGGAGGAGCTACAAATTTAAAAGCACAAAGAAAAATTAATAAGAAAATATATAAATACGACTGGAGCAAATATTTTCAAAAAATATTTAGAAAATCACAGAAGTAAGAAGAATATTAATAAGATATCAGAATTATTATAAAAATTATCCGAATTGAAGGTAGAATTTATCTGGTGTATATTTTATTGTATATATGAAATTACACAAGTTAATTATCTTTTTGACAACTACTAACAAGAAGAAATAAATTATTGTAATGAAAGTGAAGTTTTGTTTAACAAAAAACATCATATTAGAAATTTAAAATTTGTAAAATCATAATTGAAAAAATATAATCAACGTTAGCAATAATTAGTATTAAAGATGGTATTGACCCTGACAATTAATGAAATAGATTCCAATTAATTTCTTCTTACAATAATGATCTTTAATAATTAACTAGTATACAAAATTTGAATGGGAAAAGCAATTTACATATCAGGGTATTGTTGAAAAATAACTATTATGAACTTAAATTAATTAAGAAAATATTCTCCAAGTATTATTTATCAGTATTAATGCGTCCAACCGTTCTCTCAGGGTGCGTTTGGATGGAGAGGTGGGTTAGTGAGAATATTGGCTAACCTATGTTACCCGATACTTCACCTAGGGTCCCGTACCCGTATCGGGTGCGTATCAGATACGGATACGCACCTGATACGGTCCCGATACGTGTCTGATACGCCAGCTGGCGTATCGGCTTACGTGGCGTATCTTACACACCTCCAATACTCCACCGATACGCTCCGATACTTCCCGATACGCCACGGATACTCCCCGATACGCCACAGATACTTGTACATCCCGTGGACCGCACCCGTACACCGCGCAAGAATGGTGTACCATGAGCCGCGCAAGAACCCAAAAATTTTCCAGCAGCGTGAATCGAACTTGGGCTTGTTTGTTGAGAACCAAAGCAACTACCACTACACTACACAAGCCTTTGTTGCTAATATATGTAACTATAGTATAATATAAGTGTTTAATTAATAATATAATTAAAATAATAAAAAATAATATATTTAATTGGCGTATCGTATCCGGAATTTTTGTCGCCGTATACGTATCGTATTCGATACGATACCCGTACCCGTATCTATGCAACATAGTGGCTAACCCAAGAATGAAAAATAGTTGCTAACCCAACTTTTAGTTGGATTACTAGAATAGTGAGCTAACCCATAAAAGACAAACAAAAAATAGTGGGTAGCTCTTCATTCAAACATTGAATAGCTCAAAAGAGTAGTGTTATTTTCAGATTAGTGTTATTCTTGCTCCATCCAAAAGCACCCTAAAAAAGAGCAAATAAAAAGATTTGACTTCTTGAATTGTGTGCAATGTGCTCAGAGATATATATGCTTTATCAAATATGATTTATTTATGATATATTATGTCAAATATGTCGGATAGATATTTACTGGACAATTAAGGCCAGCTCAATTGTCTCTTTTTTATTGTAATTTTCACCACATAGATAGACCTTGTTACTTTTAGAGTTTTGTATGAAGTCTAATTTACCTAAATTTCAATCCCCACACAATTATTCTTAATCACTATGAAATACTAGTTCTCTCCAATTGAATTTTTAAAAAATAACATATAACTAACTAGCTAGTTAGCAATAGAAAAAACATCCTCAAGTGCTTGTTTTTCAACAATAAGTAAAATATGACAACGTAAGGTTTAAAAATTGTTTTTTTTATTGTTTTATCTAAGCATGAGTGAAATGGATAATTAATTCATGTGAAGTAAGTTTCAATTTAAAAATAGATTTGATAAATATAATATATTTATTGTTTGGGAGAGTGTGTGTGTTTATATATACAATATTCGAAATTTGAGAGAGAGTGACATAAATTTATAGAGTTTAAAAAATTCGTATGGTATAATTTTTGTGTTGTGTATTTATTGGATTCCACACATTAGGGATTATTTAGTGGATCATTTTTAATTTGTTATAATTTGCAAGAAGGCATTTGTAGTTACCAAATCAATGAGATATATATTAATAATTAATTTCTTCATGTCAAACATGCATGCTGCATGCAATATGTCCGTTACAGGGCTGCAGTGTTTTCATGGACAAATTAGGCAACTCTAACTTTATAAAAATGTTAACACATAATTCATACTTAGCTTTAGTAAGTATTAAAACCATTTATTCTGATAGAATCTAACAATTTGTTTAAAAAATTATTTGAACGAATTGCATCATCAGCACCTACTAATTACGGATGTTTACATGCAACACATACCTAGTTTGACCATTGGTGTTTATATATACAATATTCGAAATTTCAGATTGAGTGACATAAAATTATAAAGTTTAAAAAATTCGTATGGTATAATTTTTGTGTTGTGTATTTATTGGATTCCACACATTAGGGATTATTTAGTGGATCATTTTTAATTTGTTATAATTTGCAAGAAGGCATTTGTAGTTACCAAATCAATGAGATATATATTAATAATTAATTTCTTCATGTCAAACATGCATGCTGCATGCAATATGTCCGTTACAGGGCTGCAGTGTTTTCATGGACAAATTAGGCAACTCTAACTTTATAAAAATGTTAACACATAATTCATACTTAGCTTTAGTAAGTATTAAAACCATTTATTCTGATCGAATCTAACAATTTGTTTTAAAAAATATTTGAACGAATTGCATCATCAGCACCTACTAATTACGGATGTTTACATGAAACACATCCCTAGTTTGACCATTGGTGTTTATATATCATGTATTGCATGCTGTTTTTACTCTTTTGCATATATGAAGAATATATGTGCTGATTTATTAAGAAAATAAAACCATAAGTCAGATCTCATCTCAATTGAAATTTCAAACCATATACCAATCATATCTTAAATGATGTCACTTTCTCTTTGTCCATCAAGCTCTGTTGCATTCGTATAACCTTTATTTTGAGTTTACATGCGGACCGTCCGATCTGTTTTGGCACGTATATTAAAGAGCTCTGTTCATCAGATTGATTCTAATTATAATCAGACGGACGGTTCTGATATAAACTCAAAATTTGAGTTAAATCGGAGGATTGCCGGTAAAGTTACTTGAACTTTTGAGTTTTGATCATGATCGTTTGACATTGTTCAACAACCTATATAGGATTAAATTTTAAGTAAGACTAAGGAGTCAGTTTTACAAAAAAGTAGTTTGTTTAAGAGTAAGGAGAATTAATTAAATATTTAGACGAGTGTTTAGAATTTAGAACAGAGATCGAAGAGAAGCTTAAACTTAGAAATTCCAATAAAAGAAGCAAAAGTGGGAGATATTTGTTCTATCAATTAAACTTCTAAATATGCTTAAGAAATATACAATAGAGTTTTCCAGTAGCCTCTGTTTAATAGTCCAAACGGTCACATTAATATACATAGATAAGGCAACTGACAAGGGTATTAATTTCACGCTTCTCCTGTGAGCTCACAGTGTAGCTTCTAGAGGTAGGCTTGTAGGTTTTTTTTCCCTTATTGGAAATATACTAATATTGGCTAAAGAAAAAAAAAAAAATACTTGTATTGAAAATTCAAGTCATAAGTAATTAGGGGTGAAAATGGAGCGAATACGGAGCGGATAGTGATAAAATCATATTCATATTCTTTCAATTTTTTGGATACGGATCAGATATCAGCCGGATACAGATACGGATACGAATTGGATGAGATATTTATTACAATAATATTAAAAAATACCAAAATTTATAATATTTATCTAATTTTAATAGTGAATAACAATATTTTTTTCATAATACATATTAAAATATATGATATATATCTACTATTCAGATACGGATAAATTGAAACATAAAACCATATCAGTATCCATATCCACACGGATATTCAGATATCGGATATCCACATCTAATTTTTCGAATACGGATTGAATACGGATTGGATATTATCAATACTGTTTTCACCCCTAGATAAGTTGGTTTTAAAGTTTTATTCTAGTCAATTCAACTAGTTTAGAAATAAAATTCGAGATAAAATATTGTTTTATAATAGTATTCAATACCATCGCAGATATTGATAATATTAGTGTTGTAAAATTGTTTTATGAGATTATTATAGAACATCCAAGCAATTCAAATAGAATCAAAAAACAAAAAATTTCTTCATTTTGATTAAGTAGGTCCTAACAAATTTCAAGGTCTAGATATCTACTCAAACTAAAATAAAGTGTAGTTTACCAAAACTATATTATTTGCTTAAACCATTAAATTACTTGCATAAACAATTTTCTTTCAAATATATATGAACTATTAATTGTGCAGTTTTGATAGGTAATTCCGGCTTTTAGATAAACAATAGTTTACTTTTTCAATGGTTATTCATACGTCAATTTGTGAGTTATTATTCAATCCTCTTTTCTTTTTTTAATTATGTTTCACTTTTTTGCATAGTGATTCATTTAAAAATTAAAACTCTTGGAGTAGAGTTAGAGTATTCTTAAGAATTGATGAGCTTAATTTCAAAACATCGAACTGATTTCAAATGATGAATCGAAAATTTTGAAACCGAACTACTTCACGAATAATTTGTTTACATGTCCAATTTATAAATTTTTGAATTAATTAAGCGTACAATCAAACGGTTAAAAAAGGAAGGTTTATAAGTTAATTTTAATACGTTCATTTTTTAATTGATTCTATACCTCTGGAGTTTATGCTAAATTAATTCGAAATTTTATAAATTTGACCTGTAAACACATCACTCGTGAAATAAATTGATTTCAACGGTTTGAATGGCCGCTTGAAGTTAATCTAATAGATTTTGAAGTTAAGCTCACTAAAATACTCGTGAGCTTAAAAACACCCTAGTTCTACTCATACTCTTAAAAATAAAAACATAGTAGTTGCCTTTGTCTAGTTGGAAAATTTAAAAAAAATTATTGTAGAAATAATTAATAATGCAATCATATTTTTCCGTTTGACAAGTGAATAAGAATAAAATAAAGTAATAACTAATTCGATTTATGTTTTTTGTTAATGTTTGATAGTGAAGTAAAATAAGACGAAGAACATTAAAAAGTATGAATTAGTGTAAGAACAAGTCTTTATAAAACAAATGAAATAGCCCAAGTTATTTGGATATTTAGAGAGTCAATTTTTATAGTAATACACCTTGCAGGAAAAATTGATTAAGTAAACTAGAGTTTTAATGTATTTCCATCTGAAATTACTCTTGTTTAATGAGATTAATTACAACGCAGAAAGTGTAATGCAATAACCCGCTGTACGATCTGCTACACAGACCAAACCAGAGAAATTTGGAACTTCTTTCAAATTCAATTTTGAATGATTAAAAAGCCCATAGTTTCAATTTTTCACAATAAACGAAGTTCAAAGCTGGCACGCAGATCTCTTTCCCTTTCCCCCACCTCCTCTCTCTCTCTCTCTCTCTCTATATATATATATATATAACACGTTCTTAACTGAGCTCTTTTCTCAATCAAAATCAGTTCTCTCTTTCATCCATGGCATCTCCATCCCTTCCTCCGCTTATCCTTCTCTCAGTCTTGATCCTCTCCCCTTTTACTCTCTCCAGTGCCAAGTCAGCATCTTCTTCCTTCATTCCTTCCGACGATTTCCTCTCCACACTCCGCTCCACTGTAGAAGAGATCCAATCGGTACAGCCACACTGCATTTTCAAAGAAAAAAATCATAATGTAGGATTGATTAATTTACCATTTTAAATGTATCATGCACAGATAGTCTCTATCGTGGCGGGATTCTCGGATGCACTCGGTGGTGGGCTCCGCATGTCATCAGCAGTATCAGACTGTCTTGACCTCCTCGACCTCTCGTCAGACGAGCTGTCGTGGTCCCTAAATTCCTCTCAGGCAACCACTACCAGTACCAGTAACTCTGCTGGTACTGGTAACCGCCGGTCGGATCTCAAGTCATGGCTGAGCGCCGCATTGAGCAACCAAGACACTTGCAAAGAAGGACTGGATGACACCGACTCAATGCTTGGTACCGGGCTCGAGACTATCACTTCGCTTGTGGCTGAGAGCCTCTCTGACATGGCTGATGTCTCGGGATCAAACGGTAGAAAGGGTGGTAGGAGACTCGTCGAGGGGTTCCCGACATGGATCAAGTTGAAAGAGAGGAAGTTGTTACAGGCTACACCGCAGGGCATTGTTGCCGATGCTGTTGTCACACAAGACGGGACCGGAAATTACAAAACGGTAATGAACACTTGAAACAAAAACTATTTAAGAACTTAAATTAACAAAATAAAACAACTAATCAACTAATTAAAATCTAATCCAACAATGTACAAGAGATAATTACTTTCTCTAATATTGTTGACTATATTTTATTAGAGTAGGGTTAAAATGCACCATTGGTTTTGTGCTCCAATCATGGTCCACGTCTTTTTCTTCGTTTTCAAAGTTTGAACAATTGATCCGAACCGCTCAATATGGTCTTTGTATTAAAATGTGCTTAGAGACCAAATTTTATATTTTTTAGAATTTTTGTACTAATTTTTTAGATAGGTACAAAATCACTGTTTTTAGAAGATTCTGGACCATCCAAAACAGTGATTTTGTACCTATTTAAAAAAATAGTAAACAAATTTAAAAAAATATAAAATTTTGTCTTCAAGCACATTTTAATATGAAGATTATATTGAGTGGTTCGGATCGATTGTTCTAACTTTGAAAACAGAGAAAAAGACGTGGTGCATGATTGAAGCACAAAACTAATAATGCATTTTAACCCTACTCATTTTATTATTACTTTTATTTTTATTACAGTTCCTCCTATTAGGCTATTACTATGATGATATTATTATTGATACTATCAACATAACTGCTGCTTATGCTGATGATTTGGATGGATAACATGACAGATAAAGGAGGCGTTGAATGCGGTCCCCGACATGAGCGAGAAGCGGTACGTGATACACATAAAGAAAGGAGTGTACAAGGAGAATGTGGAGGTGAAGAAGAAGAAGTGGAATGTGATGCTCGTAGGGGAAGGGATGGGCGTCACCGTCATTTCCGGCGACCGGAATTTCATCGACGGGTGGACCACCTTCAGGAGTGCCACATTGGGTTAGTTTTCTCTTATATTTTATTTTCTTAAAAAAATTACTATCAACTTTAATTCAACTTTAATCCATGAGTTTATTCCTTGCATTTCTGGTTAGCTTAAATTAGGTCGTTATTTTGGTAGTAGCTGAATTAATTAATTAATTTATTGGTTGTTACTGTACTGTAAATTTTTCGTTGAGGAATTAAGATTAGATTAATGTGGCAGCTAGGACCATTATATATCATAACTAGGAACAAGGGCATAATACAAAAATATGGTCATACAAAAGGATTTCTATTAGGACCATATATTTGATAATTAATTAATAATTATATCTCTGCTAATTAAGGACTAAAAACCAATATTAACATGAATTATTTTAAGCAAATCTTGATTTTCAGGTCCCAATTTGTGATTGGTTTAGTAGTTGTTTAAATTCCTACCCAGAAGTGCAATACCTCTGTACTTGTCTATATTGTTAGGGTACAAATTTTAACAGAGTAGTTTTGGCTTCGTACAGCCCAGGAATCATATGAGGTGGTTTTTTGATTCTATATATATTTTGTGCGCACATGAAGTCAAAACTGCTCTGTTAAAATCTTTACTCTATTATTATGCAACTACAAAATTAATTAATCAAGGAATTCTTTTCCAACATGAAGCGTTGTGTTGACTTAATTATCTTAAATATATCTTCCCGTTAAATATTTAATAATAATAAACCTCCTTAATTTTCTACTTAGAGTAATTTATCTTATGGTCAAAATAATGTCAATGAGTCAATGAAGTATTTTCTTCGTGTAGACACTTCTTTTGATACTTAGCTTACTGCAAAGTTTCATGTGAAATGCTAAGAAAATTCCAGAGAAATTTGGAAGTTACTCCAGGAAACTAATTTGTCACACTGCCTTATTTATGTGAGGTAATCTCGTACGTATCTGATATTTTTTTTAGACAAAGTGATAAAGATCAAGATTTTCATCTTTAAATATTTACAAAAAATAATTTAGTCAGATTTCAAACATGTGTCTATTAAATTTCGTATTATTTGAAAAATATTTCTGCCTTTTCTTTTATTTTTTCTTAGTTTTTTGTTTAAGAAACGTACGTATGAACTAAATTAACTACTGGATTTAGACTACAAATATACAAATATGATTACCGCTCTGACGAGCAAAGGAAACAAGGATGTTTTTTGCGAGTACAATTGTGTCTAACTTCAAGATCTCGTAAAAACAAGGGTGTTTTTTTGCGTAAAAACTTTTTCGATAAGACAAATATAACAACTTATAGATCTCCTCTTTCATTCTTCTTCTTATCAACCGTAAGAAGAAGAGAATTTACTTCTTGCTTTCTTTCTTTCACAAATTATAATCCTATAAGCTAAGTTTTTATGCATGACAATATCTGTAAATACAAAAAAAATTAGAGTATAATTATAAAGTTTTTGAGAATGAATTCATTCCGTGATAAGCAGAAGCCCATAGATCATTTCAATTCAAAATCATGTCTATTCATTTTTTTTCTATTCTATCGAGTTGACAATTTTCTTACATACTGTTTCATACATTGTGTAGGTTAAGACTCTGTGTCTGTCACTGCCACCTCTTAATATGGCAAATATAAAGTGTTTGTTCTATTACTGGTCTCTATCTCCTTGTATACCAAGACTGATAGCCTCTGACATTTATCCTCAAGTAAGAGTTTGCTATAAAAAAAGAAAATAAACAACATGGTAAATAATTTTAAGAAGAGGGCAAAAAATAATGAAAGAAAAGAACTAGAAGAAATGTAAAGTCGAATTCTGAGGCCCATATTCGGTGATTGCTAGCATAAAGCATATTGGAGACTGTACAAAAGTTGTAATGACATTATGAGAAACACAGAGAAGTGGCATCGACTGGCATAACACTTTAGCAGTTGCTTCGTGCTAAGCTCGGAAAAGGCCGCATTCTCTTTTTGTGACGAGAAGACTCTCATAATTGTTTGTCGCAAGAAGTTGACTCATTTTCATGAAAAGACTTTTCGTGATTTTTTAATCAGACTTGATACCACCAGCTGCTGCAGTAAGTTTTTGGAACCAAGTTAGTGTATTTTCTTATATCTTATATTTGCTTTTGCATCTTTAAATGCATAAAGTTTTTCATTACGTTTACTATATTCAGTTCTTTTTAGTAACTAAGAAAGTTGATTCAATATTGTTCATTGCGAATTCTTTAAATGGTTTATCAATTTGTTCTTCAATTCATTAAATGAAAATACGGTTTGAGATTAACTCAGAGAAGGCATATTCCTCAGAGAAGGCATATCCCGTTCTATGTTTATCTCTCTCTATATGTCTGTGTTTTTACCTCTCTCCCTGTCACTCTCTTCTTCCCTTCTCTTTCGAAAGCTTTCATTTACTCTTGCTATTTTCTCACTCTTCAAACCCGAAGAAGATTTGGAGCTTTCCCATTTTCCTCTATATTTTTGTTATTACTTGGTGGTGTTACAAACTGATTAGAGTTTATCAATTCGTTTCTGTGACTTGGTTAGAAGCGAGGTGGAGAAGGCAACAACCAACTACAACCTTGGTACCGACCACCTCTCGTCAAACACTTTGAGATAGCAAATTTTGGTAATTCATAAATCCTCATTTGGTTATCTATTTTCTGTGTTGCCTCTTTACTTGAATGTGAAATGCTTCGTATATTTTTCTTGTTGTTGGGGTTTCGTATCTGATTCGTTTGAGAGTTAATTGTTAATTCCCAGGTTGCGTCTTTCAAATATGAAATCGAGTATTGAATTGTGCCATTTAATTATCGAGGTGCTTCGTATCGTTTGATTTTCTGTCCTTGCGAATCAGTAATTATCGAGGTGCTTGATTCCTTGCCAAATTATGTTTCTATTAGGCACTATGTACTTGAATTGATAAACTCCCTTGTGTATGCTTGAAATGTGACTGGTATCGGTACAGTACCAGTTTTCTGATGCTTGGTACAGTTGGTACCAGTACATTTTGTGATCTGATGATGCTTGGTTTATGTATATTCGTCCATGTTGGAGGCTTCGCCTTCTAAATGTGTACTCTGTCCCAGTCTCTTTCAATTGTTGATGAAATTTGATATGTTATCTCCAATTATTTAATGATTTCTAATATCATTTAGTGGCTAATTAATAATACTCTTTAAGTTAACAACTTTCAATTGGTGAAGATATAACCGAATTTTTTTTTACTTCCTTGTGTGTTATTGATGTGTATATATGTACAGATTTGGAGATTTCGAGGTGAAGAGATCCATCTGCTAGTGGTTTTCGCCGGACGAACTAGGGTGTAGGATCCTTCATTTTTTTATTGAATAATTAATACAAATTATGTTGATAATAAAAAATGGAATAGTGGTATATATGCATCTCTATTCATTTTTATTGAATAGTTTGTTTATATTTAGCCGTCACTAACAATCTTGGTCCCTGCATTGCACAGTTTTACAGGTCTCAAGGCATCTGATATTCTATCAAAGTAGAGATATATCCTATGCCATGTTGGAGCAAATAAGTTGGAATTGGGAAGGAAACATGTCTAGCTAGCTTGGAACTACGAGAAAAATATGGTAAGTGTGTCAAAATGTACCAATAATTTGTAAATAGTTACAATCACAACAACAAAGTAGGTACTTTTCGCGAGAGAGAAAACGCATTTATGACGGGACTCCGTCGCGAAAAGTACCGTCGCGAGTAGAAAAAGCACGTTTATGACGGTACTCCGTCGCGAAAAGTCATTTTTTATCCTCGTAAAAAGTGCCAGTCTTTTGTAGTGAATTCAATTTCATGTTGTTACATATTAGAAATAATTTTTTTTGAGGAGTTTATGGACCAATTTAAAAATTTGCTAAAATATGTCTATATGTCTGTTGGTATGATGTTGGAATGTTTCAGCCCTACAAATGATGGCAAGTATTTGTTTGTCATTTTGTCTATTTATAACTGACCAACTTTAACCACAATATTGAGCATTTTCATTTAGTGAATTGCAGAAGGAATTGATAAACCATTTGAAGGATTCGCAATAAACAATACTGAATCAACTTACTTGGTTACTAAAATGAACTAAAATATAGTAAACGTAATGAAAAACTTTAGGCATCTATTTGCAAGCAGCTAAACAACCCCAATCAAAAATGTAAAACAAATACAAGATATAAGAAAGTATGCTAACTTGGTTCCAAAAACTTACTGCAGCTGGTGGCAGAGATTATTGGCCTGATTGAAAAAATCACGAAAAGTCTCCTCATGAAAATCAGTCAACTTCTTGCGGCAAGCAACCATAGGCATATTCTCATCACAAAAAGGGAATGCGGCCTTTCCTGAATCCTGCACGAAGCAACTGCTCAAGTGCCATGCCAACCGATAGCGCTTATCTGTGTCTCCCATAATATCATTGCAGCTAGTGTATAGTCTCCAATATGCCTCATGCCAGCAATTACTGGATGTGGGCCCCAGAATTCGACTTTCCATTTAGCCTAGTTATTTTCCTTCATTATTATTTGCCCTTTTCTTGAAATTATTTACCATGTCGTTTATTTTCTTTTTTGATGGCAAATTGTTACTCTAAGATAAGAGCCAGAGGCTGTCAGTCTGGGTATACAAAGAGATAGAGACCAATAATAGAAAAAATAAGTTTACATATGCCATATTAAGAGGTGGCAGTGGCAGCGTAAGAAAATTGTCAACTTGATATAGTAGAAAAGAAATGAATAGACATGATTGTGAATTGAAATTTTACGATCAACTTGTTGTTTATCACAGAATGAATTCATTCTCAGAGATTTTATAATTATACTTGAATTTCTTTGAATTTACAGATATTGACATGCATAAAAAACTTAGCTTATAGGGGATATAATTTGCGAAAGAAAGGAATGAAGAAGAAGAGTTCTTACGGTGCATGAGAAGAAGAAGAACGAAAGAGATCTAGAAACTGTATGTGAAATTATATAAATTAATTATCACTTGATAACCATTAAGTTTTAACGCAAGTTAAGTTTTGTTTAACAAAAACATCAGACTTGAAATATAAAAATTGTAATATCAGAATTGAATAAATATATTAAACGTCAGCAACGGTTAGTTTAAAACATGGTATATTGTCTGTGACAATTAATGAAACATGCTCTAATTAATTTTTTTCTTATTATAGTTATCTTAAATAATTAACTAATATTAAAAAAATTGAATGGGAAGAGCAATTTACATATCCAACTAAAAGACAATTGTTGGAAATACATACTAAGTAATTTATTTTATTTATTTTGAAATTGAAATAGTGTGAAGTCGATATTAATTGAATTTAAATATCCAATTAATTAATTAATTCAGTTGAACTAAAATAGTGTGAACTAATTGGATATGTAAATTGCTATCCCAACTAAAAGACAACTGAACTAAAATTGATTCATGTTTCTATTTCAAAATAAACATGCTAAATATTCTATTTCATAAATATCTATAACTTAATAATATAGAAATAAATTACTATTAATACCTAAATTTCTAAAAGTATTACTGAAACGTACATCTATTTTCATTAAATAATAAATTTCGTCCGAGTTAACACTCAGGACTTATACCAATTAATATTCACAAAAATAAATAGAGGGTAATGAAGTGTCATCTGCATGAATCAATTTACCTAGTCTATCTTATTTAGCATGTTTATTTTGAAATAGTGTGAAGAGGTGTGAAGAGGTCAATCTGGATATGGCAAACCATATATAATTTATTTTGAAATAGGTCAAAGTACCAGTTTTGATGTTTACTATATATGTTTTGCCTAGATCTATATTTAAATTACATAATAATTCTTTTTGTAAAATCTAGTCATTTTTTAGTGAAATAAGGTTAACTAGATAAGTTCACAAGGCTTGGGAATGCAGAGTTGAGAGGACAAATATCCTCCCAGGTACCTGACTCAAGTAAATTACAACGGCCGACCCAGATTAATTTTATCTGGGCCAAACTCAATCCGGTGCCTATTGAGACTGTAGGGGGTCTGTTTTGAGATTCGTACCATGTTAAATGGACCGTCTGATCGTAAATTGCTTGAGTCAGGTAACCTGAGGTGATGTGAATTCAAGTTGAGAAACGTGGTGCATGTACTAGGGTGATAGCTAGTTTGCTTTTTAATGCCACGCAACTTCACATATTATATATATCAGCTACGTATACATGATAAGAAAACATAAAACAGATCAAGATCAATCAGGGTAATGATTAAAACCCAAAATGCTGAATGGGTCCAAACTCCAAACTAATCTAGTCAGTGAAGCATTTCAAAAAGGAAAAATATAAGGAAAACAAGGAAGAATATACTAAATTAGAAATGTTTTGTTCTGCCTCATTTTGTTCATGCATGACAGGCTTACGGATCCTAATGGGCTATTTAGCCCAAAAAGTTGTCATTAGAGAAAGATAGAGGTCTAATCTTCAAATTTTATATTCATACACAAAGTATTGTTTATGCAATTAGATGAAAAGCTGATTTTTATTTTATTTTAGTAAGAGTTGATATGTCATCAATTTCTTAATTGGACTATGTGAACCATAGTAACCCACTAAGAAAGAAATTCAAAATAATTCTGTTATTTAACTTCATATACAGTTTGAATTTGTTGTTTGAACTTAGTTTCTTTTTCTCTCTGAATTCTGTTTTTGGTGTCATCACCAGTTAGTGACACCCAACCTTTTAAGAACTTTTGCTAACTATAGATTTCTTTGCTTGATTAAATAACTCTTGGCTTATGCATGTCAACTGTTTTCTTAACTGTATCTTCACAGTGCATCGTTAGATTCCGCTAATTAATGTAACTTATTTCATATCATTATATAATCAGTGCAAATTAAAATAACAAATAAATTAGACTGATTACACTACAATTCAACACAACCCACCATAATTTACAAACAAGAGAGAAGAACACCCGAGACAAAATCTATCTTCTAGGCCGACATGGAGACCCGTCATGTTTTGGCTGTGGTTTTTCTCTCCACCATATTTCTGGGGCTCTTCACAACAAATTGTGCGGGGCAACTTCTTGATTGCGACCATGGCAGAAAGTGCTGGAACAGATGCATAAGGAGGCATTGGGTAGTCTACTGCAATGTTTTTTGCCCGCCCGATTGCGACACACCATGGATTCCTTTGTGGGGACATGAAGGTATACTTGATCTATATATCTTTTAGTTTTACAAGTCTTAATCTTTAAGGTATATTTATTTGATAATTTTTAATGTAATTGTTAATGTGAAAAATAGAAATATTTTTCATCACATGATAATTAAGGTGAGTATAAAATTTCATGCAATTCAAAGATAGGTTAATCCCCTCCCTTTCTATAGATATTTGCCGATTGGTTGAGACAAGTATTTAAGAGGGGTTGATTAATTACGGCTGCGTTACCAGCTGAGACTTACTTAGGATTGTTTTTGTAAAATCTTAGTTTCAGTTCTGATGTTTGCTGTATTGTATCTTTTTTAATTAGTTGGGTTAGGTTGATTCATTATTTCTTTAATATAGATGCAGGAGGGTGACAAAAATTGATTTACATTACTAATCTACAATTATGAAAAATTTATTGTTTTTGAAATGTTTAACAAAATTGACAAGAATATTACATATAATGCACTATATATAAATACCTATTTCAATAATATTTTATTGTTGGTCCTAGTATATTTTGTTTGTGATGATGATAATTTTCATTTTAAGATATTCAATACCACAACAATTTCGGATTTCCTATCAGGAAATAAGGGAAATTGAGGATATTCTTGAAATTTCTACATTTAGTAAAATAAAATTAAATCTAAAAGAAACACAAACAATAATTAAAATAAAGGATCACCTATTTTTTTTTGTAAGCAATTAGAACGACATATTTAACAGAAAAATGATGCTTAAATCCGTTTAAATTTTCAGATAAAATTCGAGGGAGGGCCGGCGGTGCCCTCGCTCCAGCTCCTTAGCCATACACAGCAGGTCCTTTACTAATAGATTGCTGAAGATGATGCACATTTTTCATCAATGAAGGAAATATCTCAAGGAATTAATTAAGCGTATGGAGTTGCATCCTGAATCCTTCCAAATTTTATATATGAACTAGATTTTTATGATTCTGTTATATATGCAATGACGAATAATAAAAAAAATTGTGAAGTTGTATGTATGATCTGTTTTGAGAGAATTTCTAATGAAATCTTGCTATACATTGTAAATTTTTGTTAATATATTATTTGAACGAAAATTTCCATATACTGCCTGGAGTATAGTGCCTATTTTTATGTCCAAATTATGAACTTGGTCGGTACATGCATGCAATATATATATATTTTACACTTGAAACAAAACTTTAAATTCAGTCCTTGAATATTTTTCTACTTCAATCTCAACCGTTGGAAAAAGACCTTCAGCGACCGACGATGGCACTGGCCTCTGATATCGGTTGCTGACGACGAGTGCTGACGTTGGTCGCTGAGACAGTCACTGAGAATATTAGTTACTTGACTTTTCATTATTTCTTTTTTTTTTGGAAAAAGACCTTCAGCGACCGACGATGGCACCGGCCTCTGATATCGGTTGTCGATGCCCCGATTTGTTGTAGTGAAATTGAAGAGCAACTCATATATAACATTATTAAATAAAAGTAAAGCAAAATATGTATTATTATTTATTTATTAAAGTAAAGCAAAATATTGCAAAATTGAAAATATTATTTTTTGGGTATTAGTTGACTTTATAAAAATTAAATTTATACATAATTTCTAGTCTGTTTACTAAAACATCAGTGTTATTTCAGCTATAGTGACACTGTCTCCAAAATTCATCAAATAGACTTTCAAAAAAGAATCAAAACCGTTCAAACAGATCTACCTTACGAGTGATGCATTTACATACTATATTTATAAATTTTGAATTCATTTTGTATGAAGTCTTGTGTTAAAATAGGAAGGTTTTTAAGTTAAGTTCAATGCATTCATTTTTAATCATCTTTTGACCACTTGATTTTACATGAAATGAATTCGAAAATTTATAAATTTTGCATATAAATGCATCACTCATAAGGTAGATCAATTTGAATGGTTTGGATTCGTTGTTTGAAGCCTATTTGATGGTTTGGAGCAATGACACTACATATGAAATAACACTAATGTCATATCAGTCATACTCCATAAATTCTTATTCTTTTACATTTACGAAATTTAGAGTTGTGCACATGACAGTATTTTTTATTTTGATATTGATCGAAGAACACTAAGAAAATAAGATCTCCATTAATTTTGTAAATCAATAAATTCATTGAAAATGTAGTTTATTTCTATCTATGGCCTTTTTTAATTTGAGTGTTCTAAAATAGAAAGCAAATCTGCAATATATTTGGTTATTCTAGAGTCCAGCGTTTTGTAAGCACTAAAACATTTATAGTAGAGACAATACTACCCTGAGAATTCTGGCAAGTCTTTTTCTTCTTATTCATTTTGTACAATTGGGTCAGAGTATTCTTGTAATTGTAATTTCTTTCAGAACTGAAACTTTCATTCTAGGGTTTTGTGGTATTTTGATGATTTGGATGATTTGGTGAGTTTGTTAGAGTTTTTACGTTTAGGGGTTTCTACAGGGAGAACGAAGATAAACATATTAGAGACAAGTTTGTTGCAAACTAAATTTACTTAATCTCTCTATACAAAGAGTCTTAGCATATAACAACAAATTAAACAAAATAAATACTAATGGATCCAAAAGCAATTTGAGTCATAACATAACAAATACATTAACAAATACATTAGGATTTCATATGACACTCAAATTAATAAAGATGAACTTTTCCAACAAAAAAGTTTCCAAGTTCTTTGCAGAATTGCAGATTTCATTGCAATTTGATATAATTGTGAGAACAGTTCTCAACGACGTCCTTGTCTCACTTCTTTCACAAAATCAAAAATAAATTAGTTAAACATGGCCATGGAAATGCGGTTGGTCCGATATACTGTTAAGCAAGAAGGCAACCATCGCCATGGAAAGATTAAACATCTGTTTCCCCATATGCGCAACAATAATCTTCTGATGTTCCATCATATGTTGCACACAAATCTTTGCAGCCGGGGTGATTATATTCTGTAACATGTATTCCAAAAGAGTAGGAAGCTTTGACAAGGCTGCTTTACTCCAAGCGGCAAGTGCGGGGCGAAATGATGCAAGTACAATTTCTGCTCCCCAGCTGAACAGATATCCTAATGAGCCTACTCCAATGGAAATTAATACACCTTTTCCAATGGAAACTTTAATTTTGTAGATTTCCTGTTATGGGTGTATGAGGGGGAAGGGGATTAAATAGAAGATGTGAGTATGTTAAAACAAGATCAACAGTATAAACGTACAAATAAAACATAATATTGCATGGCGGCATTTATAGTTGAAGTTGTTAGGAAATTGAGTTCAAAGAAAGCTACATAAGGTAATATAATCGGCAACCACTTCAGTCGAAATTTGGCGTGTATGACTATTGGATTTGAACTGACAAAGGAATTATTTGTATAGGCAAAGGAATTATTTTGATGAATATTTTCAAACCACTCAAGAATCCATTGTCCAGTGAACCCCAAAGAATTGAGGTACGTCAGTCAAAGATATGAAAATGATTAATATGTGAATATAATCTGAAAACATATGCATAAATTGTCTTTTTTGAGTGCTTACTTGAAAACACTTGTAGAAATCGAAAAGCAGTATGCAGTGAAAAGATATTAATTAAGTTATTAGTATTAAATTAAAAACTTAATTCGTAGGAAGAAGGAAGTCTGGTCAAAAGAGTAATTTATGAAGGTAATGCTGAAGTGTTATTTTTGGAAATAAAAATTGAAATTTGGTAATCTATGTGTTGCTCAGAAAAAATGGGAGTGTAATGGTCAGTTAATATTTTGTTGGAATGCTTAAAAGTTATATATCTTAGATCTATATATACATGAGAGAGTTATTTTGTATTTGATATCTTAGATCTATATAAAATCATTGCTTGAATGAGAAATTGCAGAACTTTGTGGTAAACTTGTCTCTCTAAATTCCACCAAAATTTATCTTATTTCTAGCAAAGTGGTATCAGAGCCATGTTCATTCTATATATTCAAGCAACAAAACAAAATTAACAAAGTAACAACATAATAATTATCCTCGCATTGACTTCCCGATTGCTCCAATGGCCACTACTAGACCCATTCCAATGGAAACAAAGCTATATTGCCCATATTTGTGGTTTCTCTGTTATGAAGGAGCGGGTTAGGGGGGGCAGGGATTAAATAGAGAATGTGAGTATATTAAACAAGATCAACAATATAAATATACAAATAAAACAAAATAATATTGCATGGTGGCATAGTTGAAATTGGCGTGTAGGACTAATATTGCTTTTGAACTGAAACCTTTCCACTAAAATTTATATAGGTGAAGGAATTCGATCTTTTGATGAATATTTTCGAACCACTTAAGAAATCCAATATTGTCCAGTGAACCTCGAAGAATCGAGGTACATCAGTCAAAGATATGAAAATGCTTAAATATGTGCTGTGAAAAGAAATTAATTAAGTTAATAGTGTTAAATTATAAACTTAATTCGTAGGAAGTAAGTATGGTCAAAATAGTAATTTATGAAGGGAATCCTAAAGTTTTTTTTGGAACTAAAAATTGAAATTCGGTATTCTATGTGTTGCTAATTAGAAAAAAAAAAGTGGGTTTAATAATGGTCATTTAATATTTTGTTGGGAAGTTTACATGAGAGAGCTATTTGGTATTTGATATAGAGAAAACTCATTATTTGGAGACACGAATGATCAAAAAGCATCTTGAGATTTGTATTTTATATGGGCAATATAGCTTTCACTTGTCTTCCAAAGTATATTCGTGTGTCATGAGATTTGGTTAAGGTGGTTATGTAAATAAATTTCTTTTACTCAAGATGCAGCTACAATTTATTTGGACAGCATTTTTTTTTTTTTTAAATAAGATAGGGGTCAAGACCCTAATCTTATATTTTATTGTTAAATTAAAAATAAATTTGGACAGCATGTTAGCAATCGAGTTCTATGAAATAGATTGTATACCTCAATTTCCATTATCTCTCGTTTTGCATAGTCCCTTAGAGTGTCAACTTTTGCTCTGCAGAATGGAACAAAATTTATGTATTCTTCACGGCAACCTGAAACAAAATGAATTTCATGGTTGACCATTTGTAGAAGTAGCCAATAAATTTAGTCAAAGAGAAAGATAAATGCATATCATATATATATGCCCAAGTAAACAGCTGCTGGGGGGCCACCACCGCATTCCATTGGAAATATATATATCTGCGGAAATAAATCTGCTGTTATTCCAATGGAATAACAGGTTCTTGTGTTATTCCGATTCTAACCATTCAACTTCGTTGAGATTTTTGCATGAAAAAGTTTCTTCATTGAGATTCGCGCATGGAAAACTTTGAATGGTTGGAATTGGAATAACAGGAACATGTTATTCCATTGGAATGACAGCAGATTTATTTCCATATATCCGCACATTTCTATCTCAGTTGAATGGTACAAAGATAGCCTTGTATGAGCAAACTAAAGTTCCAGTTGAATTGAGGTTACTAACAGATGGTTGCAACTCTGTTACTACAGATCAATCTATTGATGCGAACCATTATTTCCAGTGTCAAATTTTCTATCAGGGAATTTGAAAGCAATTAGATAACCATTTTCACAGATATATCTAATATTTCATTGAGAATCCTATGCAACCAAGTGTTACTGAAAATGTATTTCATGCAGTACTACAAAATTACCTCCGAATAGTTGCTCAAACTCTCTCACATGAGGATTAACAATACTGTCAACATCAATATTGCTTTCGAATGCTTCTAAGTTTGATGTGAGCGTGAAAATACTTGAAACAATGCCTTTCTTCATTGCCCTCAAGTCGCGGGAAATTAGTTTCTTCTTTTCTTCAACTTTCTTGCTTGTTTCGGTCCTCAAGATACTTGAAAATTTTTCTTCCAGTTTCTGAATGTTAATTGAAGAGCATATATATATATATATATAAGTCTTTATTTTACAGAAGAAACAACTTTGACAGAAGTAACATAATTAAAAAAAAAGTAGAAATGATTTTTTTTTTCTATAGTACTGAAATATCTTTACAACAGTTTTAGGAACTTCATAGAAGAAACTGGCCTTGATTTTTAATATATATGTATATATGTATTATATTCGGGTGCTATGATGCTGCTATCTGCTATTTATGTTAGAAATATCCAATGGGCTTATGGGCCAAATTATTTTGGGCCAAAATGGATATGTTATTTTTTTAGATTAAATATGGATTAACCATATTGGGCTGAATGGATTATGGGTCAATGTTTCTGCAATCTCTTTATTCTGAAATGTTGGGACTGATTAGGTTCTGGCTGAAAAAGTGCAACTAAATAGGTTTGGCTGAAATGTTGCAGCAGTGCGGATTTGTATATACCTATTTGCATACATGCATAGTCATATATTTCCATAGAACATATCTAAAGGAGAGAAACAAACTAGTGGTAATATATGTCTATCTTTGATTTAATTTTGGACATGAATCTTGATATGAGTAGAGATTAATTAATTAATTGAAATTAAATTGTAAACATAAACCCTACCAGAATTCGCAACAATTTAAATGTTTGACAAGTGCTAATAATACCTTGAGAGTATTTTTAGGCCTTAACTAAATTTGACTTGGACAGAAAGTCCTCTCAGGGCCTTGAAAAACCATGCCTCTGGAAGCGCGCCAGCAACACAAGGAGGCGATTTCTAGGGCGATACACCGACGCCAGCTAGAGACGACGGAGAACAACCGACGCGGCACCTATGCAGAAGTCGTCAAAACAACACCCAACAACACCATTCAACGCACAGCTATACCTTTACCTAATCCACTTAACCCACCACCTACCACAGTGAACCCCAAACCAGCCATTAATGCTACACAGAGTATTAATGGCACCAACAGCGCCCAGTTTCACTCCCCACGCCAGAACTCAGACAACAAAAGTTGCTACAATGATGAAGATGGCTGGACGCTTGTTACAAGGAAAAGCCGCAGACCTCCTACCACAGGTAGCCAGCAGACTGAGCACAGAAAGCTCAAATGGGATCACGCATGGCTGCTCCAACAAAACAGATGTTTTAAATGCTTCCTCAAAGGACACCACAAGCAACACTGCCGAAGAGAGATTAAGTGCCTTCAATGCAAGAAATCAGGCCATATCTCCAAACAGTGCAACAAAAAACTAAATCCTCAAACCTTGGTTGCAGACAACGTTACACCTAAAAGGTTTAAACCAGTAAAAGGAGGGCAGCAAGAGTCACGTAAAGAGAAACCATTAAAGGAGATACATGCACAAACCAGTGGTCTGAAGAAAGACTTCCCAAACTTTCTCAACACTCAGCGAGCATGGCTTCTAAACCAGGGAAGATGCTTGAAATGCTTTCTTAAAGGCCACAAAAAAGAGTCTTGCACCAGGCCGATTAAATGCTTGATCTGCAACCAAGAAGGTCACACTTCAAGACAGTGCAAAAATAGCAATGGTATGCATTCAAGCCATCGTATAAATAATCAAGGGAGAGGCCAGCAGCAAGACACAAACCCTCTTCACAAACCAGCTTCTCACAACCACCACACTCAGATGGAGCGAAATGCTAGTTGGGAGACAATGGATCTTATGGATCCGGATGAAATGGATGTTGGCCGAAGGGCATCCATTAGAGCTTTCCTCCCCCCGAGAGGAGAACTGACCAGGGTTAACTCATACCTAGAGCGGTCGGCTTTGGTGCTTGCCGGACCGCATCAAATCACTCGTTACTTGGCTCATCGCTTGGCGGTCAAGCTTGCCAACTACTTCAACATGCAACCACGGGATTTCTACATAACCCGGGTGCATCAAGGCTATGGCGACTTCATCGTGCGCTTCCCCAACGCAACTCTTCGAGATCATGCAGTGGCAGTTTGCGCCTTCACACTGGGACCAAACCTACAGCTGCAGTTAGTTCAATGGTCCCCCGAAATGGGTCGGGTCTACGACCCGGTCACACACAGGGCAAGGTTGAGGCTATACGGCCTTCCTTTGCATAACTGGAACATCCATGATTTGGATATAGTGCTTGCAGGTTTGGGTCATCTTCTTCGCGTGGAAACCTTTTTTCGAAACGGCAACCACCATGAGCTAAGAGTTTTGGTAGCTTGCTTCCACCCGATCAATATCCCCCACACTATTGATCTCTCGGAGGAGCCATTCTCAACAGTAGTCACGGTGGTTTTAGAAGGTTGGATGCACGATGGCACGGCGGACATCCCCCGCGACGTTACCAACATCGACGACAATGAGGATCCCTTTGGTGGACCGCATCATGGTAACCGAAGGCAGCAGAACGCTGCACGTAGACAGCCAGCACAGCGACAAGTCGTCACGATGGGGTCCACTACTGACGAACCGGCCGGTTTCCAACACACCGGGGGTCGGCAACTACAGCAACAACAAAACATGGCGTTGGAGATGCCACTGGAGACTACACAGATGCAGCAAACTGGAGGCGATACACAACTAGGCAAAAGCGAAACTGTCGAACAAAAAGCATTTCAGAACCTTCTAACTGAGGCAAAAACCATCCTGCTTTGTCTTCTGCTCCAAAGGCTAGCCCTGGCGGAAGACTCCAAAACAACAACAGGCATTAAATGGGATGCACAGCAGGTCACATGTCCGCAGCCTTTGACTCTCATGCTAGGAGCTTTGACTCAACCACCAGGTGTAGCACGGGAATTAAACTTTCAGCTCATTGCAGCCCACACAACAGAAAATCTCATATTGGAAATACAAAAGCCAAAATCATACACTAGGGCCGGACCAATCATCACCGAAATAGAGCAAATAGAAGGCCCAGAAATACAACAAAATTTTGGGCCGACATCAGCCTTTCAAGACCCACTACATATCTCCAATCAAAATGAGATATCGGGGCCGACTAATGGGTTCCACGGCCCGCAACTGCAGCAGAGAACAGATATGGGTCCGATCCATATTCTCAAAAGGGCCGAGTCTAATTCCCAGGAATTCATGGGGCCGCCACCTGGCTTTCCAGACCCCCCACAATTTGGCCGAAATAAGAGGAGGAGTCCCAGACTAATGGAGAAGCATGGGGGTAAGTATGTGTCAATCTTACAGCGAGCCCAGCAAATCAAAGTCGGCACTGCCAAAGAAGGAGGAATTCCACCAAGCAGGAAGAAGGCAAAACCGGCAACTCGGGTCCAGGCTGCGTATTTGCAAAGGGAAGACCCGCTCACCACCTACCAGGCGGAGGCAATAGTGGCCGCTGCAGGCATCGATTTGGGGGAATCACTGATCGAAAAAATTGCTGAAATTGGGGCACTGCAACTGCCGAAGATGCCAGAAAAAGGAGTCCTGGCTTAGGGAGCAACACCGGATCGAGCGATTGAGTACTGCTTCCATCAACAGGAGCTATAGTACTATGTATCTTGTTTAGGAAGTTTTTCATTTTTCTATGTTAGCTGCAAATTTCAATTGGGAGAGGGGATCGGATAGTTTGGATAGCAGAATGGAAGGAGAATTTCAAGTTGTAACGGGTTCAAGATGTGTACTGTCTTTTACTGGAAGTTTCGAAGTCAATTGTTCCAATGAATTGCAAAAAATTTAAATTTATAACTTGGAATGTCAGAGGCATCAATGAAAGGGATAAAAGATTGGCGATACGGCAAACGTTCAAATCGCACAACCCGGATTTCGTCTGCATTCAAGAAACTAAGATGGCAAGTATAGATATTTCGATTAAAAATGAAGTGTGTGGCAGAAGACTTGATGGGTATAGAACAGTAAATGCAAGAGGCACAAGAGGAGGCTTATTGATTGCTTGGTCAACCACCAAATTTCAGGAAATTGAGTCAACACAAGGTAACTACTGCTTGACGTTGAGGTTCAGAAATTGTCAAGATAACACAACCTTTGTAGTTACTGGAGTGTATGGGCCTTGCACAAGTCAAGGTAGAAGAGAATTTTTTGAAGAAATAAAACAGGCAAAGCCACTGGATCAGACGCCGTGGCTCATTTGTGGGGACTTTAATTTAACAATCATGGCAGAAGACCGAACGGACAACACCAATGACTGGAGACAAACGGTAAACTTCTCCAGATTAGTACAGCAACTGGGGCTAATTAATTTACCATTGCACGGTCGAAGATTCACATGGTCAAATGAGCGGGCAAATCCGCACTTGGCAAGACTCGACAGATTTCTTGTCTCGGATGAATGGAGTACCATTTTTGCGAATGGGCAGCAGTTGGCACTGCCAAATACGTCCTCCGACCACTGTCCGGTGATGTATACGGCAAAGACAACGTTTCGAAGCACTAGGATTTTTCGGTTTGACAACTTTTGGCTTAAATCAACGGTATTTCAGCAAATGGTGAAAGAGGAATGGGCTCTCCAAGGGCCAGCAACTGACCCGCTACAGTTGCATGCCAAGTTTAATCGGCTACAAATCAGGATCAGCGAGTGGACACGGAAAGAAAATAGCACCATTCAACAGCAACTGAAGGTATGCACTGATTTCTTAAGCTGGAGGGATAAAGTAGCTGAGACACGCCCCATCACACCTCTAGAAAAATTCATCACCAGCACCCTCAAAAGAAGAATCACTGACTTATCGAAATGGGAAGAGGAAAAATGGAGGCAGCGAGCAAAGATGAAATGGGAGGTGCAAGGCGACAGAAGCACAAAGCTGTTTCATGCAATGGCATCGTATGCAAAGAGGAAGGGCACAATCGCATCAATAGAATACCATGGCCAACAACACAGTGATCAGAGAAGTAAATCGGCAGCTTTTTTCAACTTCTTTGTAGAGTTAATGGGAAAGAACTCGGCCCCACTGCCTTCTATTAATTGGGGCAGCATGTACCCGAATAGACACCACCTACAGGACATAGGCCGGCCAATAACAATAGAGGAGATCACGGATACAATTAAGCAATGGCCGAATGGAAAAAGCCCGGGCCCGGATGGCTATACGGGGGAGTTCTACAAGCATTTTCTGCAAGATATGATGCCAGACTTATTTCAAACATTAAATTCGGTACTGCAGCAGCAAACTTCACTCGGCCCTCTCAGTACATCTTACATAGTTCTCATTGCAAAGAAGGAAGCACCTCTCACTCCCAATGACTATCGGCCTATAAGTCTAATACACGGGGTTCAAAAAATTTACTCAAAGATCATGGCCAATCGATTGAAAGAAAAAATGCATGATATCATAGATGACAAACAGACAGGTTTCGTCAGCGGACGACAAATCACGGAGGGATTCGTATACGCGCAGCAGCTATTGCATCATTCACGCAAGACTAAAGTACCAATTGCAGTCTTTAAGGCGGATATCAGAAAGGCTTTTGATACTCTAAATTGGGAATTTCTACTTCAGATCTTGTCTCACCTTGGATTCCCAACGCAATTTGTCCAGGCAGTTCACAAAGGGGTATTACAGGGCACCTCGCAGGTGTTAATAAACGGTTTATTGGGGAAAAAAATAGTACTTAAACGAGGCGTACGGCAGGGGGACCCGCTATCCCCACTCCTATTTATCATTGGGATGGACTTTTTGGGAAGATGGATGGATAAGCTCGTTGCAACTGGGGCTATAAAACTGCCATACAATGACATGAAACCTTGCCTCTTCTATGCCGATGATGCAATACTTTTTATAAAACCTGAATTGCAGCAGCTACAGGCGGTCAAGGTGCTAATTTTGGCTTTTGAAAAAATCTCGGGCTTATCCGTCAACCTAGAAAAATCAGAACTGCTCTTCTCACAGGTACCAAACGAGCAACGACAGGCAATGACAGATGTTTTAGGGTGCAAAGAGGGCACATTTCCTTTCATATACCTCGGGTTGCCATTATCGGACAGAAAACTACCAAAAAGCGCGTACATGCCATTGATCGAAAAGATGAATAAGAGATTAGCGGGATGGGCGGCCAAACATCTTACAATTGCGGGAAGATTGGTGCTATTGAATGCGGTGCTGTCATCTTTGCCGACCTACTTCATGACGGTTTTCAAAATGCCAAAATGGGTAATAAATGACATAGACAGGATACGGAGACGATTCCTGTGGCATGGAGTCACTCAGGAAAATAGGAAAATAAACCTTGCAAAATGGGAACTTGTGTGCAAATCAAAGATTGATGGTGGATTGGGAGTCAAGGACCTAACCATCTTCAACCGAGCATTACTACTAAAATGGCATTGGTATTGGGCAAAACCTGAAAACAGATCGTGGAAAACAATATACAGACTCACAAATACCACAAAGACTTCGGCCATAGGTGTATCACTGAGTGATGGTGATCTACAGCAGCTATTCAAGGCATCGGTGCAGTTCATACCGGGCAATGGTGCCAACATAAGCTTCTGGGATAACAACTGGGGGGTCGGCATCCTAAGGTACAAATTTCCAATTCTCAGCACCTATGTGATAAATGACAATATTACACTGTTGCAGGCCAAACAAGCACAGTCATTGCAGATATTCTTAAGGAATGACCTCTCAACTCAAGCACAAGACGAATTGCAAGAAGCAATGCAGATTCTGGCAAATCAGACACTAATTGAAGACGCAAGAGATGAATTACATTGGATATCGGACACGACGGGTGAATTCACAGTACGGAGTGCCTATAGAACCATGGTCAGTGGTCCTTCGATTACCTCACAACTCAACAGACTTTGGAAGCTCAGAGTACCGCCAAGAATGAGGGTTTTCGGATGGCTGATGCGACTGAATAAAATTCTTACACTGGACAATCTCATCAGAAGAGGTTGGAGTATGGCTAATAGATGTGTACTCTGTAAACGTCAATCAGAAACGGTCAATCACATGTTCAATCAATGCCCACTGGCTAAAGAATTATATCAAGAGGTGGCGACTTTAACAAACAGCACAAGCGAAGCCAATCGGATAGTGGAGCCTCACACGGATATCATCACGGATACAAAATACAGTAAGAGATTGCGCAGGATCTGGCTAATCACACAATTTGTGCTTTGGCGAGAAAGAGGTGAGCGAATATTCAGAGACAACAACAAGGGTGTGCGGGAACTGGCACAGCAGGTGCAGGATCAGCTGAAGTATACGGAGTTGAAAGATTACACATAGCGCAACACAGTCAGACTGGTACAGGGAGGTCGGTACGGGTGAGATATGGCACTGGAGAGGGCCAGATACAGCATCATAACACACACCGGGGGGTCCTGACACGGACGAACTTGATGCTGGTATGGGACAATAACTGGAATGGTTGCGGTGAAATCATGGTACCAATGATGCTACGAAGCAAGGACCACTGGTACGGGCAAGAAACTACATGAAATAGGAAGATGGCGGATCCGCAAAAATGCAACACTCTTTACTTTCATTTCTATATTTTTATATTTTGCTTCCTTATCTCGTTTTTGTAAGCTCAAATGTTTTGAGCTAATTTGATCTTTTCTTCCTGTTACAAACTCTTGTAACTCTTTAATATCAATTAAATGAGGGCTTGACCCTGATTTCTACTCAAAAAAAAAACTAAATTTGACTTGGAGCAAAGAAAGTCAGAATAATTGAACAAACAAGCATAAAAACCCAAGAAAGCGCAGGATATTAAAACAAAAATAATGTGTTTGTAGTTCTCACATTAATTATTTCTCGCTGTAATCTGGCTCTGAAGTCATCCCGAACCTCTGGAATAGATCCATCTGCATTTTCATCAAACCTTGGAGAATAGGAGCAGGTTTATTAAATTTCTGATCAACATATCATAGATTTAAGCATTTTTGCTGGTATCCACTATTGAATAGTCTTTCTTGATATAAAGTAAATATTCGATCCTCACATTTCTAGTTCTTCTGGAGCTTTTGCACTAACATTTTATTTTATTGTTGTTAGAAACTGGCAGTTTGAAGATAAGATACACTTTCTAATCTTTTCTATTGCATTTTATTACTCAATTTATTTTTCTTGTTGATAGTTCTTGTGATTCAATTTAACATTTATTAGAAAACTAAAGAACTTGGATGGTGGCGGTGTACCCGGTGTTGCTATGATCCATATTGACTGAGCTCTTTTTTGTAAACCGTAAAGTCTTATCTTTTACAGTCAAATATTTTCTTTCTGAATATATTATTCCATGAATTCTTCACAACATTGTTATTGTTATTACTATTATTCATGGCATTTGTATTATTGTAACTCTTGTAATGTTCCATTAGTACAATTATTTTTTGCTCCAATTTTGTTTTTCCCAATCCAAATAAAAAAACAAATTAATACCACATTTATATATAAGTTATAGGTTTCCCAAATTAAGTTAAAGTAGATCTGTAGTCTGTTTAAGTCTTACCGTTCCAATGTAGAAGTAAGAAACTCAGCTAGTGTTCTCTGAAACGACACTGAAGAGGTAGTATCTTCCATATCCCTCAATTGAGAAAACCCCTACAGTACAATAGAGATCAGATATTCACAACTGGAACTTTGGGTTTAGTTATATTTGTTGACAAGCCTCATCAGTGAAAATAAATTTACCTCATTTGAATCAAGTGAACTCAGTTCCTCCTTCATTATTGTATCGCACCTGTGTGCGGACAGCATTTTCTAAATTTTGCACATATTGAACTTCCAATTAAATTTCGACAGAAAAAAGGGTAAACCAAGGATGAAAGCTTAGTTTAGAAGAGAAATCAAACGGCAAGTTGTAGCTCATTACATTAAAAGAAGGAATGTTGAGATTTTTGTTGCTTCTGATTGCAGGCCAAATTGTTCGCACATTATCAAGAAATGTGTCTCTAGACTGTGTAGGTGTGAGCCTAGTAAGCTTCTCCCGCAATTGAGCTACCTAAATAATAAAACAAAAGACAATTGATTGGTAACATAGGTTCACATTATGAATCTTGTTGATCAAGCTTTCTGGCAGGATCACTCAATGCATTTATATGACCTGTACCGTGTTGGCACCCCTAAAAGTTTTTGAACACTTAAAACCTAATGTTTGAGTATTTGCTTAAAGTAAAGAACTTGTGTAGGGAGATTGAGCAACTAGAAGCCAATGTGAAAATTGGCGAGCATAGAATGCGACGGATGACCCTGAATGGCATGAGGCCGGAGTACAACGCCTACATCACAGTCATTCAAGGATGGGTGATGCAACCAACCCTGCTAGAAATAGAGAATTTGTTGGCCAGTCACGAAGCTCTTGCCAAGCAGCTGGTAGGTTTGACAGTGAAGCACGAAGAGGAGATGACACTATATAGTAGTTGATGTGGAGAGTTGAGCAGGGACCAATATCGATAACAACCTGAGATGGAGAACTATTGTTGTGAATGATGCAAGAGGTGCACGTGTTCTATGGGAGCTCCTAGAGTTCAAGGGGAGCAAAGAAGCTAAAAGTAGTGAATATCAGAGTAGAAGTGTGGAGTGCTACAATTACGGACGACAAGGGCACTATGTGAGAGAGTGTTAGTTCAAGAATAATGAAGGAAACTTCATGGTGACCACGAAGAAGAAGGCACCAACGGAGGTCCCAAGTGAAGAAGAGTGGACGCAGTGGTGACTGTTGCGATACTGTCAATGGTCGGCGTAGAGGACGTCGAAGATGGTGGTGAGCCTGAGGAGGAGATCGACTTTGAGTCATGGTTCTTCGAAGAACCAGTTGAAGAACCAGTCGAGAAGGAGACCAGAGTTGTGAGTTGTGCGGTGGCTGATGAGGAGAAGCCATAAGAGAGCACTGAGCTAGAGGCCATCACTAACACTAAGGAGGGGGATGATGACGAGATGACATAAAGGAGTGTAGCTATTGTGGAGAAGACTGCATGACGGGAGTTCGTGCAAGGAGTTGCAGCTCATTAGATGTTCCGTTGAGAGAAGAAAACTCGACGACGACTTGTGCCAAGGCAACATGAGAAGGAGATTTTAATCTTCTCTTCTGGAGATGACTATTTTGGGACATCGACCGTAGACATCTGAGCAACTTCAAACTCAGAAAATTGAAAGAAGCAGCAAGAAGCATGACGACCCAAGATAAACTCAGAGTACCCAAGGTCAATACAACACCAAGTTGGTGCTGAGGGGAGTGTTGAAAGTTGCAACACCAAGTAAGATACTCTAGATTATTCTAGAGTATACTAGCGTATGCTAGAATGTTCTTCAATTCTCTAGAATGTTTTAGAGTATAGTAGTATGTATAAGTGTATGAATATTCTAGATATATCTTGAATATACTAGGTTATATATATTCTAGAATATGCTAGCTTGTGTAGGAGGTGCATGCATATTCTGAAAGTATCTTATGATGGGTTCAAATAGGACCTAAGGGCTTTGGTTGTAGTTGATAGTACTGAAAGAAAATATAAATCATATCCTTATACTCTCCTTTAAAATAAAAAATTTACATAATCCTCTCATGATTCCAAAATCAAGTAATTAATTTCCAACTGCATATTGTACTGTACCTTGCTTTGAAACTCATTCTGAATAGGTTGTCCGCTATCCGTTGCATTTGGAAACCTTACAACAGATACCTGCCATAAATCAATCGAAATCAGTTTGTTAAAAAGATTGATTGCGCTGGAGGTATGTAATGTGCGAGCAACAAAACATGTATGTTCAATTAAATGCCATTATGCTGCCTGGATGATAAATAAAATTAATCCATCATTTGTAAACTACTTGTTTTACTCCATTATAAATAGAGTCCATCTCAAAGTGCATCTCTCTACTATTCACTACTTTCTTATTTGTCAACTGCCATTATCTATCTTAAGTAATAAATATATTTTTTTTTAATTAGTAATTAAGTATAATTGTTTAATACACATGTAGAATTTTTAGTGTTTAACAAAATGTTTTAGTGTTAATAAACAAAAGGGTAGACGGTTAAGAGGTACACAGGTGGGTTGGATGCTCATGTTTTCCTTATAAATACAGCTCAACTTTGATTTAGAGATGCACGGAAAATTTTATCAATTGTAATATCGCACCTCAATATAATCTTCGAGTCTTCCGTTTGTAGCTGGACTGGAATTCCAACACTGTTACAGGAAGTAATTCTCAATATATGAAATCCTATGGAAAAGCTGATGGAAAAAATAGGCTTGTGTGGAACTGTTAATCATACCTCATTTATGATCTCCTCCGCTCTCTCTCTATCTATCTCGTTTGTCTGTGACGTGGAAAAAAAATATTTAGTTGGGTTAATTAATAAAAATTACACTTACTTTCACTGTACTTTTCCTGGTAGAAATGACTTGAAAAAAAAAAGTTACTAGATTTCTGCAGTCGCGAAGGGTCACTTCTACCCTAGTTTTGCGCCGTGAAAGTGATATTCTCTCCTGAAATATAATGTACAAAATTAGAAAACCACAGAAGCGAAAAATCAATGATGCAAATAATTACAAAACTCATCAGTTTCAGTAGAAGCTACAGACAAATGGATTGATTTTCTTCCATGTCAGATAGGCTCTGAATCCCAGAGATATATATTGCAAAGAAAACTTATGAAAATTTGAACATTTAGCTGGTGGGTTCATGAGATTAGTCAGTTCTCATGACTGTAATATCATAGTAGATACTAAAGGACCTCATTTTTCTACTTTGTGCCAGTGATGATAAGAAAATGTAATTTTTATATCATCAGAGGGATTACCCTGAATATTGTCTGAAGTAGAGGCAAACTACCACCCTCATATTGGCCAAGCCCCCTAGCTTCCCTGCATAACGCTAATATTGCATTAATATATATGCAGAAATTGGTTGTAAGACAATGCTATACTAGTGACCTGCGAGGCTATGAATCACACTATACATAAAAGGAGGGAGTTCAAATCAACTGCCATAAAATCTTTAAAGGTTGATGAGTGAAGTTTGCATGTCAATAAACTAATGGGACCCACTGCTATTAAATTCTATGGTAGCGGATTGCAACTCTAAAAGACAAATTTTCAACTTACATGTTCAGCAGTAAAACATCTGATATAGTCAAAGCAAATAAAGCAGCTCGGTTCGCGAATGATGTTCCATTCTATAAAAGGAAGGTCTATTAGCTGTTACTCAAAAGAATTAAGTCAAGAGTGACTTATAATTTGACCTGTTATCCAATTTGAAACCATAACTAGCTTCTTGCTATTATCCTGTTATTGTTTCAATTGTTTCTTTTTGAAAGTTTTTTTCCTTTCTTAAAATTTAAACCGTTCTAACATTTCATATATCCGACTTAATTTGTGTAAGATCATACTTATATTTAGTTGTTAGGTAACTGGGTATTTAAGTGACATTTTTGTTGAATTGTAAATCTTATATGTACATGTAAAAGAATGTAGCTCTTTACTTCTACTGTAGATTTGTTTGTGTACAGGTATATATTGGACACACAGAATAAAAAGCCTGAAAACCAACAATATTAGTTACGGAATGAAGTTTGGAAAAGTAAATTAACAGGAGCACCTGTGCATTGGTGCTTGAATCAGAACCTTCTATATCAATTACAACGATGGAAGGATTGGTTGGGCACTGTGCTATCCATATACCCCTTGTAGTTTGTCCACTAATTTCATAAGGTTAAAAAAAAAAATAAAAAAAAAAGCTCAATCAAATTGTTGCATGCATTAGACAAAACTGCCATATGTTCCATCAGAAAATTGTATCTGCCGTGTAATTTTATTTTTTACTCTTGAAATGAAAAAGAAAAAGAAAAAGAAAAAGCATAGAATCAGAGAAGTACTGGTTTTCTTGGGGATCCAAAACATTGAAGTCTGTCCCAAAGAGGCTGTTAAGCAAGAAACTTTTCCCTGTTTCAACAAAAAGGAGCATTCATGCCCATATATCAGCTCCACCTTAATTAGTTTTCTCTCGACTCAAATACAAAAGATTTCTTTCTTCTTCTTTTTTTTTTTAAAGAAAAAGCCAGTGATCTTCCACTTGTACAGAATATGCAACCATTGTCGGATTTTTTGTCATTAGTGTCGGCCTTCCCTGATGAAACCGACACTAATAATGTTGAACATCAGTGTCGAAACTCACAATTACATTCCTAGATGAAATCACACAGTAAGGATATGCCCTTTTCATTAAAACATGAAATCTCAATTACATTCCTAGATCAACCATAATCTAAAACCTAGTAAACTGTCAAAAATACATAGGAATAAGGATTATTTTTCGGACTTCACTCCAAAAATAATAATATATTTTCTAAAATAAATTAAATTTTATTGCACTTATTATTTTATAAAAGATTCTTAAAGAAGTAAAATTAGATATTATTATATATTTTTCAAAACTGTATAAACCTATATTATAAAAAATACGATTAATTTCATTAAAAATTCATATAGAGAAATATAATTATATGTTCTCTTTTAAATGAGCAGAAAGAAAATCAGAAAACATATAAACTCTCAAATTATAATAAATAAGAAAAGAAAATCAAATCAAATGAATAAAAATGTTGATCATAGACAAAATCTCACTGATCTCTCTCTCTCTCTTCTGTACAAGAAATCGGTACAGAGGACTAAGACCATCAGGTTCCTATAAAAACTGTGACCTTTCCCAGAAATATATTTGCCTCTGTACTACTCAAATGATAGAGATCAATCTCCAACAAATTTTTTGATAATTCTTTTCTGATATAATAGTTCATTCTCTGAAGCCAGATGAAGCGACTTAAAACTAAGAAAACTTTTAATTTGTTAAGATAATGGTATATACATGGGAAATACACTAATATGCAGGGGCAGATCTAAAACTTAATTAATGGTGACTAAGCCATACACCCCTATTAATTAAAATTAATTAACAGTTTTATCTTTTATATAATATCAATTTTATTAGTATTTATTTCTTTTAATCCATTAAATATAAAATAAAAATACACAACAATAACTTATTAAACATCTCCAGTTTTAATTTTCTAATTCGATCCCTTGAATATATATATATATATATATATATATATATATATGAGGAGGGATCAAGTTACAACAACTATTTTTTTCATTTTCAAAGTCCAAATCGTCGATCCAAACCATTCAACATGATTATCTAAATAAAATGTGCTTGCTGATCAAATTTTACATTTTTTTGAATTGTTTTACTATTTATTAAGATGGGTACAAAATTCAATGGTCTGAATATGACTAGTTTTTGTAAAATACTTAATAAATAGTAAAAAAGTTCAAAAAAATGTAAAATTTGATCTGTAATCACATTTTATTGTGGAGATCATGTTGAACGGTTTGAATCGACTATTTGGACTTTGAAAATGAAAAAAAAATAGTTGTTGTAACTTTGTTGTAACTCAAATTTGTTGTAATTTGATCCCTCCTCATATATATATATATATATTGTTATGATAAAGGGGACAGGAAAAGACATATATACCTGTATTCTGGCGTCCAATGATGGAAACCACAGTAAGCTTTTCATCAGCGGGAAGTCTGTCTTCCAAATCCATCACCATGTCTTCGAGAAGAACTTCGTCAGAGCCAACCATTTGGATGTTCATGGATGCTGCGGTCATTATATTCTACTATATATTTTTGTATATAGCAACTCTTGAAAAACTAAGCGATATCTGTTTTAAGTCTCAAGGGTACATATATATACATGATGACGAGAGGAGGTTGCTTAGTCAAGTCGTCTTTGAAAATGTTTGAAAGCATTAGAGGTCGCTTAGTTAGTGCGGCACTAGTTGTAAAGCTTGGTGTTGCCTGTTGCGTACCAGAATATGGAAAAGTATGTGAGAGGGGACAATAATAGGTGCAAGAATATGGAAAAGGAGACACTAATAAGTTATCAGTGGTGAAAGCATAACTATTACTTAAAAAGATGGGCCTTAATGTTTTATGTACCAAATCTTTAAGAGAATCTAAATTATTACTTTTTTTTCTTTACTAAAGGGAATATATATACACACACATGACGACGAGAGGAGGTCGCTTAGTCAAGTCCTCGTTGATAACAATTTTATTATAATAATATTGTTTTAAATTTTAGAATTATAACTGCTTCGACTGGGACCACCTCTAGAAGGTTGCTAGTGACTTTTTAAAGCTAAGGACTTTGGTACTTGAGTCTGTAAACCTTGATCCACAAGTCTCTAAAGTGGTTATTATAAGTCTGTAAACCTATCAAGTATTAATCTAAAATTTTAATCATTTAAAATGTGGTTCCCGGTAAAATCTCCAGACTAACCACTTTGATCAGAACCACTAAGACCACTTTTCAAACCTAGCAACTTTGGCACTCAAGTTTGTAAATCTTGAATTCTTTTTTTTTTTTTTGTAGTAAAGGTTGGAGGTCAAGCTATCCAACTATTTAATATTCACAAAAAATTGCTTATTTTGAATTTCAAACTTGCGACCTCTCACACAGAGAATATTGTCTTTTGCTACTTAGACCAAATGTTGGTTCTCTCTTGAATCCTTTGAAAATGTTTGAAAGCATCAGAGAATTAACTACACATCCCCAGTTAGTGCGGCAGCTGTGTACGAGCACATGCAGCGGATAACTAGCTATTACTTAAAAAGATGGGCCTTACTTTTCTTTACTAAAGGTGATTTTGAATTACTTTATACTACCTTTTTATTGTGGCTGTTTTTTTTAAGTAAAATATACAGCAATAATAAAATAAGTTCCCTTATTATTCTTGATAATTGCCAAGTTAAACATGACAACTACTTGAACAAATTAATCTTTTTCAATTTACCAAATGTTTTTAAAAGGATCAAATAGAAACTTTTTAGTGAAATACTTTTTCTCCATTTTTTACAAAGTGAGTTGAAACTTTCTACTTTAGTTAAAAGCATGTTAATTATTTGTCTAATAAAATTCTCTTATCTTATTTTTTTGGAAAGAAGTTGCCTAATGAAATTGTATTAAAATTGGAAATATCCGGGCCATAATCCAATTAAATAAGATTTTTAAAAATAATAATAGTCGGCCCAAAAAACCCTAAATATCCGGCCCAATATAATAGATATTTTCCTAAGCAGGTATCATGTTCATTATTTAAGCCTTGATATCTACATATATAGCTAAAGCATTTTCTCCATCTTAAAATCTTCTTCAGAAAATAACTCTTCAACTTTATTACTCCTTAGTGCATCTTAAAATTGAATCTTCACATCCTTGCCGAATGGGTTCTCCTTAGTGCAGCTTAAAATTTAATCTTCACACTCTTACCGAATGGGTTCTCCTTAGTGCAGCTTAAAATTTAATCTTCACACCCTTGCCAAATGGGCTGTAGAGATTAAAAGTATAGGAAGTATGTCTCACCTTGGGTTATTTTTCTAATCAGTGCAGAATATTCAGAGTATGTTTGCAAGTATTTAAAGGAGGTGGCATATTTAAAGTATTTAATGGAGACTATATGATAATTATTATGGTTCCTTGAATAATTAAAATATCCTATTGGAAAAAGAAAATAGAAGATTTAGTCCATGAATTATGTTTGTAAAAGCATTTATTTCACTAGTCAAACATTAACATGTGAGAGTATATGAATTTCACTAGTCAAACATGCATTACAAAAAAAAAGTTCGTACAAATCAATTTTATTCCGTCACTATTGCATACAGTTTCACCAAAAAATAGAAAAAAACAGTATCATTTGTTGTTTTAAAAAAACAAATCACTTTTCTATTTATTATTTCGGTGACAATATGGGAAATCAAGGTAATACACAAATCTTAATTGTAAAATTACAACAACAATCCTAATTAACCCATTACTACCATAAAAAGAGTCTTTCTTTATTGGGTTTATTGGGCCCCAAATTCAACAAAATTTGTTAACCAAAATTGTAAATAGATCACAATTCAAGGACACACCTTATTGTTTTGTCTAAATCACCAACTCGGTAATTAAACTACATGTCAAAATCTGCGGTTTATCCTTCTTTGCCCAATCCAAGGCCTCTTCTTTGAATGTTATGGTGCTTGATTGTACAGCTTCTCCATTGGCCTGAACAATAGTTAACGTTCTCCTCAATTTTTGTGTGACTTTTGAATGTTTTAAACCAAATAACTGACTTCGAGAAGCCACTGACCACATAAGATCATAAGACAAATGAAAACAGAAGCTATATATTAGCAAATAAAAAAAAGTATGGAGCATATTATACTTTTTTATTAAATATGTTTAACTTAACAAACAAATTAACAAGCATAAGCTCAGGACTACATCTTTTTATTTATTAGTATAATTTTATTTTAAGCAGCCTCACACTTAATTAGCCTTCAAAAGTGGTACCTGTAGAATATAAACAAATTTAAGGCTCACAAAATTGCAATTCTTGTTACTTAATTTAAGTCCTTAATTTTACTTGATAACCATATGCCAAAATTGTATATATGTATGATGATCAGAGGTTAATATATATGTTGCAATGTAAGTACAGATTTTAGTTTGGTAAAAGCCATGAAAGGTTAGCTCTTTGTATTTATTTTCTAATTTGTTGTCATGCAAGCTATAAATCGCTTCGGTTTTTGTCATTTCGATAGACTAACAAATTTTAATGATAGGTTGAAATCTCAGAATGTTTATATCAAATATGTTTTACATTATTTTTTCCGTGCCCATAAAAAAATTCCATTTATTCAGAATATTTTCAAATATGAACAAAATTTAATGAGGCACATGCACATCTATACATTTATTGTACCGTTAATTGTAATTGCGTCATTATCCAAGATCCGCAAAAAGCGATTGCGAAAGGTTATCTTAATTATTTTTCAGATATAAAATATATATTGTGTAAATTCTAACGATAACAGGATAACAAGTACTATAAAAGGTCTTAAATAGATCTTATAAATGTAGAAATTAAAAAAAAAAATACATCCTCTAAAATTTATATATTAATGTAGTAAATAATAATAAAACTAAGAAGTAATGAATAGAAAAAATATAAAAGATCATGATACCTTTCAAGAGATCGAGAACCTGGCTCATATATATTGAATTCCTAGACCGTCCATGCCAAATTGTGTTCAGAAAAGATTCCAAACATAATGATATTTGCATGAGAAAGTGTGATATAAATTAAAGTAGGACATTTATAGATTGTGACAAGCATAACTACTTACTTGATTTCATTGTGGGACTAAGGAAAAGAAGCGACCGGACCGGATCAATATTATGTGGAAGTCACTAATTAAATATAATTTGCTAATATTATCTATAATTGTATACACCTGATCTTGTTCAATGCATTTTTTTAATGTATCAAATAGAAACTTTTTAACGTGAGTTAGAACTTTCTAATTCAGTTAAAAGGATGTTAATTATTTGTCTAGCTAGTAACATTCTTTGTCATTTTGGAAAGGAGTTGTGTAATGTAGGCTGTGTTAAAATTCTAGCCATAGTCAAAATAATTGAAAATTGAAAATGATAATAGTTGGCCCAATAAAACCCAACTTTTTATTAGAAAGGAACAATTAACAGTGTGCCTTAAATAGATGGGCTTCGGTTTTATAGAGCTAAAGAAGCAAGGTCACTGGACAAAGGGGTCTACCAACAGATAGTCTTTTTTTTTTCTTTTCATTTCCAACTTATTTATACTTTGTTTAGCAAACTTTTTGTCATCCAAGCCATTTTTCTTTTCCTTTTTTTTTTTTTTTGCTTCGAGATGATAAAATGTAGAGTGCAAAATGTAACAAAAAAAAGCGACAATATATCCGTGCAAAATGTAACAAAAAAAAAAGCGACACCTTGTATATATATATATATACAGGTTCGCTAATATCAAAACGTTTGTTCCTAGGCCATGGAACAAATGCTTCAGTTTTTACATTTTCAAAGTCCAAACGGTCAATCTGAACCGTTGAACATTTAATCTATAATAAAATGTGCTCGGAGACTAAATTTTACATTTTTTGGAACTTTTTACTATTTATTAAGACAGTTTTAAAATTGTTGTTTTCAATGATCCAGAATTTTTTCACTGTTTATTAAAGTCAGCGATTTTCAAACCACTTAATAAATAGTAAAAAGATTCCAAAAAATGTAAAATTTAGTCTCCAAGCACATTTTATTATAGAGATCATATCTAACGGTTTGGATCGACCGTTTGAAGTTTGAAAATCAGAAAACTACTTGGTTGTACCACGACCTAGGAACAAACATTTTGATATTAGCCAACCTCTATATATATATATATATATATATATATATATATATATATATATATATAGAGTGAGGCTACGGTGCTATGCATAGCAAGGATTGAGCCGTGCTACGGCTCAATATTTGAGTTTTCAAAATTCTAACGGTCGATCCGAACCGTTCAACATGATTATAAAATGAATATATATGTACTTGCAAACCAAATTTTACATTTTTTGAATTTTTTTTACTATTTTTTTAGATAGATAGAAAATCACTGTTTTTGGATGGTCCAGAATTTTCAGATCAAGTGATTTTCTACCTATCTTAAAAAATAGTAAAAAAATTCGAAAAAATGTAAAATTTGGTATGCATGTACATGTTCATTTTATAATCATGTTGAACGGTTTGAATCGACCGTTAGGATTTTGAAAACTCAAATATTGAGCCGTAGCACGGACCAAACCGTGCTATGCATAGTACCATAGCCTCACTCATATATATATATATATAGGAAATTGTTAATTTGCTATGCATAGCATAGAGGGCCTCAGTGCTATGGCTCAATATTTGAGTTTTTAAAATCCTAACGGTCGATCTGAACCGTTCAACATGATCTCCATATGAATATGTTCTTGCAAACCAAATTTTACATTTTTTAGAATTTTTTTACTATTTTTTTTAGATAGGTAGAAAATCACTTGATCTGAAAATTTTGTACCATTCAGATCAAGTGTTTTTCTACCTATCTAAAAAAATAGTAAAAAAATTCTAAAAAATGTAAAATTTGGTTTGCAAGTACATATTCATATGGAGATCATGTTGAACGGTTCGGATCGACCATTAGGATTTTGAAAACTCAAATATTGAGTCGTAGCATGGAGGCCCTCTATGTTATGCATAGCACCGTAGCCAACTCCTATATATATATATATATATATATATATATATATATATATGCCCCGTTGTCTACAAGTTAAGATAGATCTGTCCCAAGTTTACAACAAGCGGCTAGTATTTACAACACAAAAGGTAAACAGTGATATTTTTTGCAAAGTTGCAAACTTCATTAGTAACTATCAAACAAAAAAATTTAGAATGAACAACCATATAAGTGGCGTATGAGTGTGTTTTTCCTATACGCTCTCAAACTGCAAACATACAAGAAAATAAAATTGACTTAAAATGTATAGCAAGAAACAATAATTTCAAAACAGTAAAGTTTTAATATTACCGGAATAAATTGCTAATCTTACAATTTGTTCCAAATTCATCCTTAGCTTTTGTTTATCTAGATAGCACCTGATTCGAAAAAAGAGAGGGACAATTAAAATATAGTACCTCCTTTCTTATCGCATTAGATTTCTCCTTTTGTTCATCAAGTTTACCATCCAAGTTTTCAATGCCCTGCGTAAGATGCTTCTTTGTTTCCTAAGAAATCACAAAATTTCTAATAATTTGAATTGAAAGCATATAATTAATTGGGTACAGTGTATTCATATGTTAAGTTAAAAGAAATCAAAAGAATTTGTAAAACAGCCAAAAATATTTTGTTAGCTGGAGTGGAGATAGTGGGGGAACCCATGATCTCTTCTCTATTTTCAAAACAGCCAAAAATATTTTTTTCCTGCAAGCTGAAAATAGAGAAACACCCAAAAATAGCCTCCATAAATAGCCTCCATGCGGCCTCTGACGTGCCGCACACGGCGTCCCTTGCGGTAAGGAAACTTGGCCGACACTTTTCTCAATTCTGTCTGTAACACCCGGCCCGGTAAAATTTTAATTATATTTCTAAAATTATTTTTGTACTTAGTTATAAAAATAAGAAAACATAAAGGGTTGAACTAAAAATGTGATAACTTAAAAAAAAAGAAGAAGAAGAGAATGCGGTGGCATTATTGCCACGTGGCAATTGCATGGTACAAGCCTAAACCGCCATTGATCCCTCTCTAAAATAAAATCATATTCATCTTCTCTAAACTCGCGGTAGGAAAAAAAAAAGAGAGAAAAATAATGGAAAAATCATAGAAAATGAGAAAGAAAGAGAAATATTTTCAGAAAAGAATATTATAATATTAATGAATATTTGATTTGATATCTGATTGGAATTCTGATTACGTCGCGTTGATTCCGAACTGTTGATTGCAATCTGATTTGGATTTCTGGATTGATCGCTATCAGGTAACCGGACTTCTCTATAATTTGTGTTTTCGTTTTGTTTGGTTGAATTGGATATTGGATTATGAGGCATATTTTAACGGGATAGCGGGTCTGAGGTTCGATTTTGATTGTGAAATGGTGAGATTGTGTGTACTGTGAATGTGGGAATTGTCTGTGACAGACATTCCAAATACTGTATGACTTGTTTTACTGATAACCTAGACCCAGGTGCTATCGTCGTTAAATATGCAGGCATAATTTGATTTTAATTTGTGTTGATTAATCCAGTCTGTTTGAATGGTTGTTTAATTAAGTTATAGAGAAGCTACATCGTTAAATAACCGGTTACTGAGCTTTGTAGCTTATTCCGTGTTGTTTTTTGTTCACACGGAAGCGTATGCACAAAGTTTCAGTATAGCAAGCTATACTTTTTAACCTTGGTACACCTTTCGAGTCGGGTTGCAAGTGTACAACCCTATCGAGCAGTATGTTCAGGTATCGATCCACAGGACGGTTTGAATATTTCCGGACTCTACTTAAATTATATAAAAACTCTAGAAGTTCTGCAAAGTTGGTTTTGGGTTGTTTAGATTCCTAAATAGCAGTAATTAAATGCAAGAGAGTAAATTAAACTGGGTTTTAATCAAAGGTAAAAAGGCGTTTCCAGGGTTAAGACTTCATCTCAGCTCTGCCTCGAGGTACCCGGTCCGTGTAGTGTCCTACACGGGCCGTGTACTGTTGTACACGGTCCATGCGGCCCCCGAGTAAATGCAGCAGTTACTGTTTCTTTGTATTGTTCCTTTGTGTAGGGTTCTACTGACCAAACCTAATGTTCCTAAACCTTAACTGTCGTTTGTTGGTTCGTTAACTTGGTTTGGAGTTGCAATATGTGCCCTCTTCGGGTTCTAGACCTCAACTGTCGTTTATTGGTCTGAAGTACCTAGTTGCTTGATTGGTATACTAAAGGTAACCTCTATCCGTCGATAGAGAAAATGTTCACCTGTCGGCTACTACTTGGTTTCACCTTTCGGATCACTAATCCTACCTCATGTACTTAGTTTGGTTGAGAGATCATAAGGGCCAAAGTACCTTCTAGATGTGGTCATTCATCTAGTGGTAAACCAATATAAATCAAACAATTTAATCTAAGCAATTAAAATACTACTCAATCAATCAAACACAAATTTCAATACAAAGATCCAATAACTAACATGCAAAACAAAGCATTCGATTACATCAAAACCCTAGAAACTAAGAGATCTACTCGGACATAGTTCTAAAACAAATAAAAGAGATGATAGAGATAGTGCTCATGGCAGAATTCGAAGTAGTAAGAAGATCCGTCGCAAATCTCTCAATTTTCGCCTCTCTTCTTCTTCTCCAAGCCAAGCCGTCAAGCACCAACCCTAGGTCTCCCTTCTCAGATCCAGAATGACCTCTCTGTTGGACAGAGAGGCTCTTAAATGGCCCAATTCGCGACCTTCCCCAGCTGGCACCAATTTCCATCTTTGGATTATGTTTTCAGAAATGCCATGCACGGTCCGTATGCAAGGGTGCACGGACCGTGTGCCTGTGTCCTTTGGTCAGATTTTAGATCTTCTCGCAAGCTTTCCGAAAAGTGGTCATACACTCAAAACGGAGTTACGAGTCAAAAGTTATGACTGTTTTAAATTCAGGTGCAGAAATTTCAGCATCATATACATGTCTGTGTCTGGTCGTCTGTGGTCAGTTTGTGGCCGGGCAGAGGGTGTACGGACCACATGCAGATGGTGCCCGGTCCGTGTGTAAACCTTCAGAATTCAGATTCTTCCTCTGTTTCGCCTGTTTCCTGCAAAATAAGAAATAAAAGTGCAGCAGTACCATATCCTATAGATATTCAGTGAAATAAACACGACTTAAGAGTTTTGGGCACAGGTTTTCATACAAAGTACGGTCGGAATATGGACAAAATAGCGGGACATCATTTTTGTTTCTTTTTGTTTGCGATGTAGGTTGACGGGACGAAGGATGGATGCGAGGGTGCCTCTCTTGTCGCGTGCCCCGGCCCGACGGTGGGGTCGTGACACTTTCACTGACATAGTTCTACCTATGCCGCATGCGAGTAAGGTATGCCGCATGCGGGCTCAACCTAATCCCTATTTCCTGCATTTTTCTTTGGTCAGTCTGGTTGGGTACCATACACAGTTCGAGCATACCCCACATGTGGTATGGAATGATACAGTACGGGTAGTACACTAAAATAGAAAAATATTTTTTCTTGTCCTTGGCTTCTTCCTACGTCACAATTCCGAACATCTACCTATCAGTTTTGGTTTTGTAAGTCTACCCTTGGCTCTTAAACAAAAATTAAAAGTGCATAAAAAGTAAAGATAACCGTAGGCTCCCCCCCCCCCCACGCGGCGCTATATTTATAGTCTTTAGCTTGACTCCTCCCCTTTTTATGTAATCAAGATATTTGAGAGCCGGGGGCCAATGTCAATTTCAGAATAAATGACACATACGCCGCTTCCTGTATGTCCAGGATTTGTCCACTACGTACTCGAAATACGCCTCGTCAGCTAGTTGCGGCTCGTGCGGATAGTCCATTTGATTCTCTAAACCTGTGTTATAAGTATTAGCGTTTGGGTTTTTAGGTTTAAAAGAATGACTCACAGAGTTGACTTGTTCTATTTCTGCAAGAAATGGGCACACGTCTTCTGGGCTATGGGCTTCTCCACATGATTTGTAAAGTGACAATTCAGCCATAGTCTCCATTTGAATAAGGGAGTTTATAATCTCAGATAGACAATCGAGTTTTGATTCAATGGTGGTACGATTGCTAATTCTACATACGTCGGCTATGAGACTTTTTACGCTTTGTCCTAATGTCAAGTAGCTTTGACTTAAGCATAAGTCGGCGATTGTTTTCGTAGCTTCTTCAGCATTTAGGTTCATGAAGGATCCTCTTGCGGCTAAATCTAATGCTTGTCTCAAATAGTGTTGTAGCCCGTCGTAAAAGGATTAAGCGTGAGTCATTTTCTCAGTCCATGATGTGCACACGTCTGCTGCGATCATGTAGTCTTTTGTTGTTCGATTGCTTTTGCTCTTTATGTTCTTTATTACTTGATTTTGTTTATTAGTCTCGACCGTCATGTGGTGTCCACACATGGAAGTCAGTCATCTTTAGGCCAATCGAATTGGGATAAGGGAGAATAAAAATACTAAATTAGTGGTGGAAACCTTAACCGGAGATACCATTAACTGGATCAATAAAAGTGTACATGGGAGTGTCGACATTCACAGACGAGTGTCGCATTGTCATGCCTTACCATGGGGACACCCAACATGACCAAGATAATAGGGCGACGTACCTAACAGTGAAGTCTGAATTCTTTTCGGCAAGTCACAGATCTCATTGCACTAGTCAAGACAAGCCTTAACGGGACCGTACTCCCACTGTGTCACTGAGGGAGTTAATACGTATACGGCCATCTTTGGTCTGTACTGGACTCTGGTCCGTATTGGCTAATACGTTTCGTACTAGATCCTTAGCCGATGAGCTGCATTATTCTGATCGACCCGATTCTTGCTTCAAATTATGTAAAATAGCCCCAAAACATGTTATCTGCACTAAAACACAAAGTAGGACAACAGTAACCTTTTTCATGGATTAATTAAACATAAAGGTGAGAAAATAATGCAAAACCTAAGTCAAAATTCTATGTAATTCACTATCAAATTGAGCTTGATCAATAATGTTGTATTATTATAGAGGAGGGCTCAAATGCCCCATTGCTTCATGCCCCAATCGTGCCCCAACATCTATATCTTCAAATTCAAAGTTCAAACAGACGATCTAAACCGCTCAACATGATATCCACATTAAAATATGCTTGGAGACTAAATTTTATATTTTTTGGAATTTTTTTACTATTTTTTAAGATAGAAACAAAATCATTGTTTTTCAGCAAATTTTGGACCATTAAAAAACAATAATTTTGTTTCTCTCTTAAAAAATGGCAAACAAATTCCAAAAAATGTAAAATTTGGTCTCCAACCATATTTCAATATGGAGATCATGTTGAGCGGTTCGGATCGTCTGTTTAAACTTTGAATTTGAAGATATAGATGTTGGGGCACGATTGGGGCATGAAGCAATGGGGCATTTGAGCCCTCCTCATTATTATATTTATGTTAAAATTTAGTTATATTTTTTAAATTTACGGTTATAATTTTTATAATAATTTACGGTTATAATTGTATAATTGACGATTATAGTTTTATTTGTTGTAATGTTTTATAATTTGTTATAAGTTTATTGTAGTTTTATTTGTTATAATTTTGTTTAATGTTATAAATTGGTTTTGTTCGACTAGATAAACAACAAAACTAAATAATCTAAATGGTAAGTCTACAACATAAAATCTAACAATCCAAACATAAAATACTACAAATCCATCTAACTAAAAAAAAAAAAACCTAACGACGACGGCATCGACCAGAGAGATCCAAACCTAGCAGGTGGACGGCGATTCCTGGGTGGCAGCTGATACCCCAACTTAATAATACAATTTTGGACAACTTATAAACAATGTCTAAATAATTTGTAACAATTTGTAACAATTTCTAAACAATTTTGGACATTTTCTAAACAATTCCTAACAATGCTTAACAATTTCAAAACAATTTTGGATAATTTCTAGTAATTCGAAACAAGTTTGGACAATTTCTAAACAATTTCTAACAATTTCTAAACATTTTTGGACAATTTATATTAATTGGAAACAATTTCTAAATAATTTTGGACAATTTATAGTAATTCTAAACAATTTGTAATAATTTCTAATAATTTCTAACAATTTATATTAATTCCTAACAATTTCTAACAATTTCTAAACAATTTTGGACAATTTATATTAATTCCTAACAATTTCTAAAAATTCCTAAATAATGTTGGACAATTTCTAAACAATTTCTTACAATTTATAGTAATTCTAAACAATTTCTAAACCTTTTTGGATAATTTATATTAATTGGAAACAATTTCTAACAATTTTTAAACATTTTTGGACAATTTATAGTAATTCTAAATAATTTATAACAATTTATAAATAATTTCTAACAATTTATATTAATTCCTAACAATTTCTAACAATTTCTAAATAATTTCAACCATTTATATTAATTTTCAACAATTCCTAACAATTCCTAAATAATGTTGGACAATATCTAGTAATTCTAAGCAAGTTTGGATAATTTCTAAACAAATTATAACAATTTTGGACTAAAAAATAATATACAAAAATATTGAGAGACTTATATGCAAAAGGGGAGGTGAAAATATGGAGAAAGAGAGAAAGAGAGGAGAGAGAGAGTGAAAATTTGAAATAAATGGGGTAAAAAAGGGAGGGGTACCCTCCAATATATAGGCAATACCAAACCGCCCAACTAGGGGGCGGTTTGGTCTTGAGCTGATCGCTCCAGTGAAGGGCGGTTTCGTATTGGGAGCTGAGAGCCCTAACATGGGACGGTTAGGTCATTTTTGAAATTATTTCATAGTGGATGGCAAATTTGATATTTTTTTTTTAGGGTATTAATAATATTCACTTTGGGTTATTTTTCTTATTAGTGCATAATATTCACATAGTATGTTTGTAAGTATTTAAAGGAGTTGGCATATTTAAAGTATTTTTTTTATTTTTGCAAAAACTGTGAAGTTGTGAGTGAGCTTGAATTCTCGATTTTTGAGTAATCACAATCTTACATTTTTTTTTCCTAACCAACTATGCTACCCCCACATCTCATATTTGAAGTATTCAATGGAGACTACATGACAATTATTATGGTTCCTTCTATAATAAAAGTATCTTTTTGTAAAAAGAATATAAAAGATGAGAAGGGTTTAAATGTTTTTATTTTTTGTACCTCTATTTTATATAATTTAAAACTTAAATTTTAAAATTAAAACCTTTAGATATGATCTTTATTATTTTATCTGCGCACATGTAAAAGTTCATGACATTTTGATTTTGTTTTAATTAGTATCAAGAGCATACAAAAATAAACCGATATGAATAAATTATGAACGTTGATTTTTCAACTTATTGATTCATATAAAATCAAAATTAAAAAATAATGATTTTTTATATGGATGTAGAGAAAATAATATAAATCATAGATCGTATCTTTTACTATTAGAAAACTAAAAGACAGGCATTTGAACCCTCGTAAAAGATATGGTCCATGAATTATGTTTGTAAAAGCTAGCATTTGGGAATGAAATTTCACTAGTCAAACATTAACATGAGATAGTATACAATAATTAGGCTAAACAAAAGCTTGTAGCCAAAGGCTTTATCATGCTTTTATCTTCTATCAACAATTCAGAATCAAGTGCAAAACAGAGGTTTGGTCTTGTTATAACTACAACTACTGATAAATAACCTACAAATTTGGTGAAGTAATCTTAAAGCACTTTGTAGCATTTGTGGTACCATTATGAAGAAAACAAAACACTGATTAGTATACTATAATTGCTCTATATATATTTAGGCAAAGAAAAGGTGAAATTTTACAAATTGTACATCAAAAGGCATGGAACGCCCCCCAAAAAAAAGAACCCATAATTAAGAGGGTTTATTGACTCTTTAAAGAATTCTACAAGATTCAATAACACAGAATAAATGCTTGCACTGAGATTTCTACATTTACCAAAACTGGTTTTGGCGTGCATTAACATAATACAAGTTCTAAAGCAGGATCAGTATTTCCTGAAGAATAAAATATAAAAAAAAAACAAAGAAATGTCAGGAAAAGAAAAACAACATTCCAGTACTGCATATAATATAAGCTACAAATAATAAGTATACCTATAATACCCAACAAAATATTGAAAGCAAACAACTCATAATACCAAACATCATTCCAAATTTACTTTTAAAAATGCCAATCAATCTCTCAACAATTCTAGCTTTCTACTTAAAACTAAAAAAGGTTACTCGTCATATTTTCAAGGGATGTAAATGCATTGGTGTAGTGTGATAGGTACTGATGTACAGTACAGTGGCTTACTTTCGAGCTAAACAGAAACACAGTCCCTGTTATATCTGGTATATGCATAAATTCACATAGATAGTGGGTCCACAGGTAGGCAAATTTGTTTACCAGAAGTAGGCACTAGCCCAAAAATACATGCACTAAAAATTGCTATTCGAAATCCAGAGCTGGGCCTTACTGGGTACGGCCTGGTATAGTATTTAAACAACAAAGCAAACAGTGGCAGTACCGAGAATAACCCAAAAAAATAACTCAAATAAACAACAAGGATGGTAAGGAGAGGTACCAGTCGATGTTCATGGTATCTTAATTTCATCTCCTTTTAGCAGTTGAGTTGGTTTCACTCTTTGAGGGAATTCCATTTTCAATTGCCCATCTGATACAAAGAAGGAAAAAAAAACTTTTATGAGTATTAATTATATATAAATGTTCTTTGGATGTTCAAGTACCAGTACTGGTAAGCTCTCAGGGGTATCAAGTCTGTACCAGTTGGAACTAGGGCCTTCAAATCAAGGGAGAGAGGAAATACATTATTCTAGAAAGTTTATCTCTTGCATTTTAGCATCTCTTGAAGTATACTTAAACCATATTACATGAGAAACAGAGAAAGTAGAAAGCAAACAAGAAAGCAACCTAAACCTACCAACTATTTTTAATTAGCTACAGCTCATGCCAGAAATAATTATCATAAATTAGTGGGTGTTAAAGCAATTTCTTTCAATGACCCACATAAGACAGAACAATTAGGTTTTAGGCAAGTACAAAGAAACAAGGACCATGTGATCACCTACCAAATCGGTCAATTATCATGACAATTAAGCATTTTAGGTGATCAATTATTACTTGAAAGAAAAGCTACAATAACTGCATTCTAACTTGAAACATTACACTAACTTGAAATTTACTTCAAAGAGTAAAAGAAATTAAGAACTAATTAAAAAGGGATTTACAAACTTACCCTGACGGGAATTTCGTATTGGGTTGTGTCTCCGCCCGGATCCACCAAACCAAGACTTTCTCCCCACAATTCCCTAGCGGTTCAATCCCTGAGCCATTATCACCCAACAAGCCGTTCAAGTTCTCATCGATCTTATCCAAATCCTTCTCGGATAACCATTTCAAATCCAATACAAACCCAGTCCAATCCATCGTTTGAGGGTTAAAACCGTCATTAGAGGCATCTAGTGTGTGCCACCCTGACACCTGGCCTTCAGAATTGCAAACTGGACCTTGTACCGGTGGTATGGCTTGTAAGTTGTTTTCTTGGTACGGGTTTCTGGGATCAGTGAGAAAACTGAGACGGATGGCACCGATTGATTTGACCTTTTGCGCCTCATCGAATAATTTGAGGTCATGGATGTTGCTCTCATCTGCAAAGACGACTATGCCCTCCCTCTTTTGTCCACTAATCAATCTGCAACAGGTTTTGAGAATATAGATGAGCAAATATATTATACCTAATTAAGACCACAAGGGTCAATTTCAAAGATATCTACTACCTTGAGAAATAATCATTATTTTGATAAAAAATTTGATAAAAAAATAAATACTATGGAGGTTCATATCTCTGGAATGACCAACAATAAGGGCAACAATTGTAATACAAGAACACAACCAAAGTGTTCGCTAAAATGCCTGCAAGCCAAAATCAATAATCAAAATTTAAATCACCTTAGAGCGTGAACTCGCATCTTGGCCTCCACAAATCGCCTTGCCTCCAAGCTATCAGGCATCGACTCATCGAACCCGATGTGCATAAACGGGACCCGGGACCTTGCGAGAATAGAAGCAGTCCCATCAGTAACCCCACCAGCCTCTATCACGACCCAGGTGACCCGGTACGGCACGAGCCGCAAGGTTTGTGCAAGGGCAGTCAAGTGCAACGCCTGTGTGGCCCGCGAGTAAGTCGGTGTAACAATAACAATGGGCCTTGGGTTCTTGGTGGGAGAGAACATCTTCCTCTGCTCGAGCTGGACCTGTCGGATTATCTGGTGGGCACGCATGACCTCTACGGGATCGGGGTGGGGCCAGGGCCGGACACGGATACCATGGCGACCAACGACCGGGTGGGTGGTGACTGGCTGGGAGAAGGCAGTGATTGTGGGGGTGGTGGTGGTGTTAAGGGCAGTGGAATGGGGGAGGGAGGATGTGGTAGAGTTGGTGGAAGCTAAAGCGGAGAAGGTGGTGGTGATGGTAGTGATGGTGGTAGTAGTGGTGGTGGTGGTGATGGTGGAGAGGTGGTGGGGAGAGAGGAGTGGTGAGGTGGAGAAGAAAAGGAAGAAGAGAAGGCGAGAAAAGCGGAAGCCGAGAACGGTGCTGACGATGCAGCAGAGGAGGTGAATCAGTAACCAGAAAGGAGAGATCCCCTTTATCTCCCTCTCTCTGTAACTCTGCATTTGCTGCAGAAACACCGCCACCTTCATCTCTCCCTCTTTCCCTTTGCTTGGTTGATTGGATACAAATGAATAAATGAATCCCCTTTATGGATTTCACCTTTGTGCTTAACAGTGAAGAGATTAGAGATCCCTTCCTCTGCTCTACTCTTATCCGAATCAGATCTCTACTTGCTGTATGTAGCAATGTAAGTTTGGTATTGATTATTTATTATAAAAACAAAAGAGAGAAAAGAGAGAGATGGGAAAGGGAAAGAGAAAGAGAGGAGGGGAGAGCACTTTTAGTGTCTTTACCAAGTTAGGCCAGGCAGAGGCTGGTAGTTGGTTGTCAACCCAGGTAGTATAGAGACTAGAGAGAGAGAGAGCTGCTACTAGTAGTAGTAGCTTAGGAGTCTGAAATTAACAAAGAAATAGAGACAGAAGAACTAGATGAAATAGAGATACATCAAAAGATGCTAATTGCTATGCTAACAAAAGGTAGAGGACAGAGCAGGGTGTGTTGATAAGAGAGATCTATCATCTATCTATCAAGCGCTTTTAGTCTAGTTGGTGAAAAGAAATATGTATTATATTAAAAAGACAAAATAAAGAAAGAACATGAAATGAAAAATTAGGTGGAGGCATGAGAGGGGAGAGAGAGATTGTTGGGTGATTGATTTGGTTTTTTCGGATAAATAGATTGGTTCGGTTTATTTTTTAACCATTTAATAGTTCGGTTCGATTCAGTTTAGAAATTTTAAACCGGTAAGACTGAATTGACCGAAAGTTTTAAACTCATCCCTATCAAAATCAAACATTAGAAAAACAAAAAATTACAACAAAATGTATATTGCTTGATTCGGTTTTAAACCGGTTAACTGAACCAAACAAATTTTTTTAATTCATCTTTTCAACAAATTAGTAAAGAAATGTTTATTTTTATGATTAATATTCTATTTTGATTCAACCGAACAAACTAAAATTTATTCAATTTTGATTATATTTCGGTTTTAATTATATTTTAGTTTTGTTCGATTTGATTTTTGAAAACCGAATAAACGTTGATTTGCCTATTTTGGTTCGGTTTCGACCGAACCGAACCGATGAAAGGGAGTGATTGTTGGGTGATAAGCACAAATCAAGGAGAAACAAATTGGTACTGCCATGTTGGTGGGGTTAGGTTTCTGCCTTCTTTAGTTGAATATTAACTACTAACATCAAAATATAAAGATAAATTAAACAAATGATTGTCAGTGGCCAGTGGGCTGTCCCCCCTGATTTCTGGTGCGGTCAATTAATATAAAGCACGAGTATGGTATTCAACTATTCATAGAATGATGAATGCGTGATATTTAATTAAATTTCATTATTTCATTTCCATTACATTAGGGGTGTCAATGGTATCTTTTTAGCCGTTTATCCGATCCGTATTGTATTCCATAAGGTGTCGTATCGTATTCGATAAGGCGTATATGGGTAAGATTTTTTTCTGTTAGCTTATTGAGTATAGATATGGATAAGAATTTTTTTTCATTAATCAAATGAGTAAGAGTATGAGTAATGACTATTTCATACTCGTTACCCTATAGGGTAATTATAAAATCTAAATATATATTCAATTCAATTTCCAAACCACCTAAATATGTATTCATGTTTTTGAATTTCTTCCTTTATAAAAAACAATTTAGTTGGAATTGATTGCACATTCATTTTTTTTTATTAGAAATGTAATTAGTGTGAAATGGATGAGTTTTTTATATTTAATTTGTAAAATATAATAAAACTAATTATTATATTAGTAATATCCGTTATTCATTCGCTACCGTTGCGTTACCCGATAATATTAACAGGTAAGGATAAGGTAGGATAAAGTCAATTTTTAATGGGTATGGGTAGGGTATGGGTAACGTCAATTTTAATGGGTATGGGTATGAAAATGCCTCCACCCGACCCGTACCGTACCCATTGACACCCCTACATTACATCCAACTATTTTCTTTCTTCAGTTCTTATTTTTTTTTTTTTTTTTTTAGTAAAGATTGGAGGTCAAGCCATCTAACTATATAATACCTTTGTTATTACCACAAAGGATTTTCTCCATCTGAGTTCGAACTCATGACCTCCTAAATAGAGACCATATGCATTTGCCACTGTACCAAAGACTAGTTCTTTAGTTCTTATTTATTTATACAGTGAATTGGTAGGGTTAAAAGTTTATACTATAAAATTAAACTAGCATTATATATAATTTGTGCTCGCATGGATTCAAAATTATTATGTTAAAAATCTTTATTTTAATTGATATCCACAGTCAGTACAGGTACATAGATATCAAATCACTGTTTTCAGATGATTTTGTATCTATTTTTACATGATTCTGGATAATACAAAAAATGATTTTGTATCTATTTAAAAAATATAAAAAAAATTCAAAAAACATAAAATTTGGCCTCCAAGCACATTTTATTGAGTCCGGCTAGTATGACATCGGTGTTATATGCCACCAACTTAAAAGTTTATTGGATAGACTTTAAACGATTAATCCAAACCTTTCAAACTAAATTATTTTATGAGTTATGCATTTACATGTAAAATTTTATTTTTTTCGAGTTATTTTAGTATCTAGTCAAGCAGTCAAAAATATTGAAAAATGAATGCATTAAAATTAACGTATAAACTCCCACATTTGACCGCTTGACTTGATACTAAATAAATTCGAAAATTTATAAATTTTACATGTAAACGCACAACTAATGAAGTACATCGGTTTGAACGGTTTGGATTCACCATTTGAAGTCGATTCGATAGATTTTGAAATTTGTGGTATATATGCTGAAATGACATTTATGTCATACTAACCATACTCTATTTTAATATGAAAATCATATTAAGCGATACAGATCCACTGTTTAAACTTTAAAAACATAATTGAAACATAAAATTAATGAATTTGAAGCCTTCTCTTCAATTTTTACCACTTCATTGAATTAGTTCTACTCCATGCAATTGTTTCCTACAATGAATTCGTTTAAACTGTCGGTAAAGGTAGAGAGATGTCAAATTAAACTTGGACGGTTTTGATCACATGCAAAGATGGGACCAATTATTAATTTTGGTTTTAATCCGACGGTCTAAAGTGAAAGAGACAGATTTCTAATTCTACCAACCAAAACGAAAACATGAGGAACACATCTGCTGCCCTGCCAACACACAAAATACAACACATATACACACTTGGCTTTATTCTCCTAAAGACCCACCATTCAAACATTTTTGTTTTGACAAATAATTATTTGATTCTGAAAAATAATTATTTGATTTGACAAATTGTTTTCTTTCAAATGATATTTATGTATCTAGATTTACCTATTCACATTGTCAATGTGCCAAAGAAAAATAATTATTTGACTCCAGGACCGTTTGATCTCTGCTTTAAGATATGTGCGCACAAAAATTGACGCGAATGCACACGAATATTAAAGCAGAGTGGACGGATCTTAGAACATATCAGACGGTTTTGAAGTCCATCAGACCTACTTCGCAGTATGCACGGAATGCTAGATTATATGTGAAACTATTTATTTTAACAATCATGACTAATTGACAAAAATAGAATTAAACTTATTGAAATTTAACATTTAAGATCTCATGTCTTGAAAAAATAATGATATTTATTGAATGTATTACTGTTCATAAGATGATTTTAATTTTTAACAGATTAATATTTGCAATTGGATTTGAAGGCAAACCGAATCCGAATTGAAGCACCGCTAGAAGACAAGAAAAGAATTATTCTTTTGTTGTTTCTATCGTTTTCTTGAGTTAGAGGTGATGGATGGTTTAAGAGTTGGTTCAAGAATTCATACTCTAAACCAAGTTGAAGCCATGTTAAATTCTCTTACAAAGCATTTAATGATGTTTTTTTAAGCACATAAAAGTGCAAGTTTTAAAACAAACTATCAAAAGAAATTCATGATATATTTGTTCAATATCTTGAAAAATACTTTTCAAGTTAATATAGTAGATTTTGTTATGTATGTCTCTTATCTCATCATCTATTTACATCAAACTTGATTTAGCAGGATATCAGAGTTTTTAGTATTTAGTATGTAGGGTATTTTAGGAAAGAGTTATCTATAAGTTTCTCGTTTTAGAAATTTTATGTTGTTATAAATAAATTATTTATACTCTATGTAATATGAAGTCAAAAAATACAATTAATAACCTTCATAAAATTATGTCTCTTGTTTTTCTTTTGTTTATGACCTATCTTTAGAAATCCTAACAGATATGTTATCGATTATTTATATAAAAATACATATTAAATTTAAGTCAATTTGATTTGATCAGTCATTTATCATAAAGCAATTAAAATCGGTTCAAACTATAAACACATACTATTTGAGAAATAAATAACACATTTAAATTTCTGAAGGAAAAGAGCATATTATAATTATTTAATTAATGACTCAATATAGACCACATTTAAGTTCATTTAATTCCAATTAAGAGCATGTTGATGGCTGATGAATAGTTAATTTTCTGACTTAATGCCCTAAATTTATTAGAAATTAATACTAGATTGATTCATAGATTTTGACTCCTTTCGTTTTCTTTAACCATGCAAAAAGTATGAAAATGACAACTAACAACTATATATATAAATTTAAATTGTATAGTGTTTAAATTTGTATAGACAAATATTTACATTTTTAATAATCGGATATTTCAACTATGAATAATTAGATGTTTAAATTAACTTGTATAGTAAAAATGTAAAATGCTCATAATTTCAATTTCAACTGTTTTAATATTTAAATTAATAATTGCAGGAAGCTAGCAAACAAAATTATGGAGTTTGAAATGAAAGATCTGAGTAGTCAACTTTTCTCTATTTAGCAGAACTAATGGGAGGTGGTAACATGTGGTTGCAAATTATATATATATTTTTTTTCCGAAATTTTTATTTATACTATTAAAAAAGTTAAATTAAATAATCACGATTTCTGAGTATTTTCATTTTCACCTCGTCCTCAGTTTTAAATTGCAGAAAGAAATTAAGTGTCTGCGGTTTCAAACTAAAATTATATATATATTTCTGCTAAAATGCATACACTCAATTTTTATCTACAATTTCAAATAATCAGAAATTGTTATTATTTGATTTATTATTTTTTCAAGTTGGTATAAATTAAAATTTCGGATATTTTCTTTTGATATTTAAAACGAAAAATTAGAAAAAAAAAAAAAAAAAAAGCGTCGGTGCTACGCGTTAGAACTGGAAGTGTACACGAAATATGCAAAAACAGCTGGCAAGTGAATGAAAACATGGTTATTAGTCAATCCATAATATATTAATTTTATAATTCCACAGCTCACCTCTCATGCAATTTATTAGACCTTAGCGTAGGATCCATGCAACCTTTGACTCCGGATTCTCTGTGGCCATTAGATGCTGTCATTTGTGTTTTTGTTTGCGTTTGTCATTTTTTGTCTATCATGTCATGTCGTACCTAACATGACATTACAGCTGTCTTATCATATTTAGATCTATATACAAATGTGTGGGATATTTACCGACATTTTTATTAATATCCAAAGTTTATTACAAATTATTTAATATACTCAGGTTCGCTGGGATTTAATAAAAATGTCCCTACCGGTCAGAAAATAGCCGGTACCGTATTAAATCAACTACCGGCCATTTTCTGGCCTAAAACAGTCAAAGAAAATATAAAAATAATAATAATACGGGTACCGGTCAGAAAATGACCGGTAGTTGATTAAATAGGGTACCGGCTATTTTCTGACCAGTAGGAACATTTTTATTAAATCCCAGCGAACCTAGATATATTAAATAATTTGTAATAAACTTTGGATATTAATAAAAATGTCGGAATATTTACGAAGAATTTTTTATATTGATGCCACATGCATTTTAAAGTAATCTAATATAGATCAAAATAATATATATATATTTTTAAATATAATAAAATTGCTTTCTCCTTGTAAATTGAACTACAATTTTCTCTAATGTATCATTAATTGATGATTAAGGGTTTCCTTGTAAGTTGAACTCATGTACTTGAACAAAAAAAGATAATAAGTTAAGAAAGAATTTGACTGTAATAATTAGATAGTTCATCTTTCCAATTTAAGTACTAATAAAGAAATTTTTTGACTAATAAGTAAAACTAGGAAGGTTGAACTAAGTATATTACTTTTTCTTTAATAATTAGACCCAACAACAACTAGTTCTACTTTCTAATAATTGGCCAAGAAATATTTGATTCAAGATTCCATCTAATAAAGTAAAACTAATAATTATTCAAAGAATATTGATTGGTTGTACCATATGTTTACCTGACTTGTCAATTTGTTTAATACCAATAATGATAAAGTGAGCAGAGCAACAATTTTTTTTTATATCTTCCATAAATTAAAAAATTCCAGAAATTCTTTGTTAGGAAAATGCTTCCACTCACTCTTTTCTCTATTTTTTTTTTCTCTTCTGTTGGATTTGAATGAGTTGTGAGTGAGAGCAGAGAGAAAACGGATTGAGATTTGCTGTGATCCGAATATTGAGCACAGTAATCCTGCAATCCCTGCTTTTTCAAATCCAGCCGTTTAACTTTTAGTGCACGCATCTCGAAACAATTCGACAGCTGAATTTGAAAAAGCAGGGATTGCAGGGTACTGTTCACAGTACCCGGACCGTAGCAGATTCTCACCCAAGAGAAAACAGGTCTATATAGTGTGTGGGCCATTTTCCTAGCAAACCACTAGAATTCCTAGCTGTTCTGAAAGGATAACAACCGCCAGGAATTTAAAAAAAAAATCAAGGACATGTTTGGAATTTTTTAATTTATGGAGGATATATAAAAAAACAATATTGGGTTTCTTTCAAAATAAATAATCTCGTCCTTTACAGATTCAACATTAAACAAATAAGGATACAACAATGATTCCTAACAAAATTTCTTCACAAAACTACTGCTTTCAAATCCAAAACACTAACCATTCCATGAGTAAACTGTGTTTCTTTTGCAAATTAAAGATTTCATCTTCTCTCCTGGATTTTGTGTTTTTCACCTTTAACTCGATGAGTTATGTGACATTTTGCGTATATTAAAGGTCACGATCTCGCCATTTCCAAGCTTCAATGAAACCCGTTTTTGCAATCTTCCACATAAATCCTATTTTAAATATGTAGAGTAAATTTCTTCACTGACAAAAATGAAAGGGAGATAAATAGGTGCCATACCAGAAATCCGTACAAGTTTAACCTAGGGATGTTAATGGGTACAAAACGGGTCGGGTGAAAGCATTTTCATACCCTTATCCATTATGTTAACGAAAAAAAAAACTTTACCCTTACCCGTACCCGATAAAAGGGGTATTGGGTCGAGGTAAACGGACAAAAGGGTGCCTTTAAATAGATATATATATGGGTCATGAATAAAACTATATTATCATGCATCATCCCCCTATAAATATATATATCTATATATATAATTTCATTTTTAATAATTACCGTATAGGGTAACTGGTACAAAATAGTTTGTACCAGTACCCTTACCCGTCTAATCGAATATGATACGGGTCGGGTAAACGGATAAAAGGGTACCATTGACACCCCTAATTAAACCCTAATAATATAGGTGAGTCCATGATTTTAGTTTTGTTATTATCAAATTTGGGTGCAAATGAATATATTACCTGGTTTAAATCTCCATCTAAATCTTCAAAAGCCTTCTCTGCTTCCTTTGCATTTCTAAATTCTACTAATGTAGCATATACATTACCACTACCACTTACTCGTATATCCTTCTGTTTATTTAATTAGCAAGAAAAGGAAAGAAATCAAATAAAGAAATGAATTTTACACAATTGCATTTCAAACAAAATGTTAGAGATATTAATTAAGACAAAGGGAAGTGAATCACTTACATCAACATTTGGTTTCCCGGGTAGAAATCTACTCAATTCTTCACAAGACACCTTGACTGGTACCTTATGCACCTTAAGCTTCGCCAAGTCAGATTCTGACACCTGATTATCACATCATATCAGGTATAAAATTGTGTTGTCAGATATCAGGTATTATATCATGTCCTATGTTTTATCTCACTATAGTAAATCGATCAGAAGAAATAAATCTAACATAATAGAACTATAATAGTAAAAAGGGAGAATTTTATGTATACCCCTCAAAAGGATGAAACATTTCTCTTAAACATGCTTACATATTTTTTGTTCTTTTAATAAAGGGTAAAATGGGTACTCTGTAAATTTAAAATGAGTTTTAATAGAAAAGTCAATAAAATGGGTAAATTTGTGAGTTTTTTAAATTTAGAAGGGTAAATATATATTACGAAATTTTAGAGGGGAAATACGTAATTTCAGGGTTTATGAGGGGTATAAATAAAATTCCCTTGTAGTAAAAATACTGTAACTTACATAGGCAACTTTAATTGGTTGGCTGAAACCGTGTTTGAGTTTTGCAAGAACAATTTCCATTGCTGCTTTTGCATCATTTAAGCAGTCATGTGTCACCTTCTTCTCTCACTGCTCTACTCAACACAGCCTGCCAAATTATAACAATACCAAAACAAACGGAATGAAAAACTGATGAATATGCTTTCCAAATTCCCAAATTGCCCTCTTGTTGGGGTGGGGGGTGGTGTTGAAATATGTACCTTGCACAAATTATTCAAAGAAGGAGATACTCCAGGTGGTAAATCAGCATGTTTAAAAATACATGTCGTGTCAATTACCAATGGGTAATCGATTTTGAGAGCTGCATGAAGGGACCCACCCAATAAAGAACCGTCAGAACCAACACTACTTAATTGAAATATAATAGATATGTAAGAGTTAAAGCAATTTGTTTGTTCATTTTTACCTCGTAAATCAAAAAACAAACTATGGCCTATTAATATAGTCCCCTTCTTCAAGATCTTTCTCAATGATTTCTGAGCAAAAAAAAAAAAATTCCAATTATGATCCACAAAATATACAGTAATGTTAAATGCTTAGGATAACTATATAAAATGTAAACAATGGCAAATTAATACCTGTATTTTAGCTAATGTGCATGTTACTCCATCCAAATCTTCAGCTGACATACCTGTTATGTGTGTTCGGTAGTCTTTAACCGGCTTACCAGGGCATATAAGTTTATCTATCAGTACCTATAAAAAAACAAAATCTCCTTCTAAATTATTTAACCACAGATAGATAAATGATCAATGTATTGAGAGAGAGAGAGAGAGAGGTTCATACCATCAAATTTCGGTCTACAGCACAAACTCGTACCGGTGCTTCAGTACCATCTTCACAAAGAACCATCTCACAATCAATAGCAACAATGGATTTTGATTCTATTATATTAGATACTGAACCTACTTTCATCACCTTCCAATCCTAAGGAATAAGAATTGCTGGTATTAGATAATCCTAAGCATTTAATAAATAGCACATTTTTTTGGGAAGCAAAAGATATAAAATGAGAGAGCAACAGAAGAAACCTCATTATAAGACGGGAAGTCGTAATTTCTTCTATAATCTGGGTACTCTGCTGTCAAACGGGCCAACCTCTGCTCATTTAAAAGAGATTTTTTCCAATAAACATATAAAAATCTAAATCATGCCATATTTTATTTGAACAGATTCTTATTTTGACCGAACATAAATTTTCATTTCACAATTCCATTTGTAGAAATAATCAACCTACATTAGAAATTAGGAAGGACCAGGACATTGCTATTCCTCCTATTTTTCTCTGATGCCAGCATAGACCAGATAAAAAAAAAAGCAAAATTTTACTGATCTAATACCTACATGCACCAGATGTGCCTATGTATACTCAAAACTTTCAACATTACGTATTTCCCCCTCGAAAATCATAATATGATATTATGAATTTTAGATGGGGAAATACTTAATTTCGAAAGTTTTGAGGGGTATACATGAAATTCCCCCTATTTTTTTGTAAGATTACTGATGTCAAAAGAAAAAAAAAATAGGGAACATTGTTCCTGTCCCTCCTATTTATCAAAATATGGCTTATAAATTCTAAATGAAATTTGGAATCAAATAGGGTTAGATAAAAAGTTTCCAGAAAGAAGGAGCATAGAAGTACTGGTCATACGTACCAATCGGTTCTGGTACTAAGATACAATTTACTTACCAGTTCAGAGGACTCTGATTCCGGAAATTTGCTGATATGCTCCTCTAAAGCCACAAGCCGAGTGTGTCTTTTCCTCATTTTATCAAAATACTATACAAGCATATGACAAGGAAATATGTTAAAATCCAGTACAAAATAACTAAAAAGGTCCCTATGGAACAGGAAAAAACTCCGCCTTTAAATTATCAGAATTATAGATGAAAAATACCTTTTGGAGATGGGAAGAAAAGGTACTGAGAAAAGCTGTAAGAGTTTTCTCGTCTCTTTTTGCGGGGTCAGATAGGCTACTACCGAGTTTTTTATCGTGACTTGTCAGAAATTCTTTCCAATTTCCTTTACTACCCTTTAGACCCCGCCTTTGGATCTTCCTTACAATCACTGCCAGGGCCTGATATTGATAAAATATATATATAAGAAAAAAGATTTAAGTAGAACACCCAGAGGTAAACATCGTTAAATTAAACAAATGAAACCCCATAACCCTAATTTATTCTAACAGTTGGGCATCAACTAGTTCAAACTTGCTTTGCTATTAGAAACAGGACGTGTAATTTCAATAATGGTGAATATAAGATGTAGTTACAATCGAAAGGAAATATTCTTTTAACCTCCTTTTCAGATAAGCAGGGATCATGAGAAATTTTAAGCTTCTTTGAATTATCTTTTATCTCTTCTTCGACTCCATTTGCATCCTCCCGTAGCCTTTTTGTCACCAATTTACCTACTGAGACTTTCACAACCTCTCCATTCTCCCGTCTGAATGCAACTACCTTTTGCTGCCTCCCAAAATTATCCTTTAAAAAAAAAAAAAGCAGTTGTGCTGAATAAGTATATATATATAGCATAAACCATAACTGAAATAATATATTTCCGTACCTGGGAGATCATGCCATTTAATGCTTCATATGCACCTTCTGCTTCTTTTGAATTTTTAAATTTCACAAATGTAGAATACAAATCACCTTTTACTTTTATACGGTCCTGACAAAGTAAAAGGCTAGAGTTAAAAACAAGGTAAAAAACAATCAACTACTTGGTTTGTTGTGAGAGAGTAGTTATTATAATAGGAACAAAAACTTACATGAATTTCAGGAGTTCCTGGAAATATGCGAGTTAACTCTAGGTAAGGCACGGCAACTGGTACACGATGTACCAGTAGGTCCTTAGAGCTCAAGTCAGGCAATGCCTGAGCATTTATTAAGAGCAATGGTGAAGATCTCAAAAAGGAAAAGGAAAATTAAATAACAATGCATGAAGAGTGAGGGTATGGTACTATAAATCAATATCTCTGTTTTCAATATCCAAAGAGTCAATCTAAACCGTTCAACAAGATCTCCACATGAAAATGTACTTGCAGACTAAACTTTAAATTTTTTTTAAATTATTTTACTATTTTTTTAGATATGTAGAAAATGATTACTTTTGAATGGTCTAAAATCTTTAGATCAAGTGATTTTTTTTTTCTACCTATCTAAAAATATACTATGAAAATTCTAAAAATAGTGAACTTTGATTTACGAGTACATTTTTATATGGTGATTATGCTGAATGGTTCAGATCGATTGTTTGGACTTTAAAAACGAAGATATTGATCCATAGTACGGATCAATCTGCGCTATGCAAAGTACCATAGCCTCACTCATGCATGAATACTTTTGTTACCAGTTGGTAAGAGCATGAACAAGTTGTATCAGTTTAACCAATTAGGGTGTCAATATGGTACCGATAGAATTTAATACTGCAGAGTATGTTTATCCTTCCAAGATGTAATAGAAATATTAGACCACATGCTAGTGGTACCTACCAGTATGGTACCAAGAAAAGAGATGGTTCATAAGAGAACGGTACCAAGACTTTTGAGTGGTCACTTGTAGAATCAGATGAAATGTTAATGGGATGATCAAAACCATGTTCTAGTTTAGCATGAATGAGTCTCATTGCGGCTTTTGCTTCTTCTAAATAGTTGCGTGCTACCACTTCTCCCAAAACCACCTACCAGAGAATATAAAAAAGAAATGAGCAAAAGAAGTCTGGTATTAAGAATAAGATAATAGAAGAGTGAGTAGGGTTCAAATGCCTCATGTCTTTCATGCTCAACATGATCTCCATATTAAAATGTGCTTGGAGACCAAATTTTATATTTTTTGGAAATTTTTTACTTATTTTTTAGATAGATACAAAATCACTGTTTTTGAACCCTCCAGAACCGCCTACCCAGAGAATATAATAAAAATGAGCAAAAGAAGTCTGGTATTAAGAATTAAGATAATAGAAGGGCTATTTTGGAATTTTGCAAAAGAGAGAAGGATGGGAACTGATATATACCAAGCCTAAGTTGTTCAACGAAGGCGCAAGTCCAGTTGCTAAATTAGCGTAACTAAAAATGCTAGCTGTGTCAACTACCAACGAATAATCGATTTTCAAAACTGCATTAAATCAACAAAAAGATATCATTAGGAAAAGAGCTTGTTGCAAGTCAGACCCAATTTTTTTTCTTTTATTAATTAATAGGAAAAAATTCCAAGTAAAATAAAGAAAAAATTAAGCTAAATTCACCTTGAATTTTCCTAGAGTGAAGCAAACAAGGCATGGCACATATGAAACAAATTCAGTAAGATGTTACAGTAAATTGTTGCAATTATTATATACCTTGCAAATCATTGAATAGTCCATGCCCGATTAAAACGGGGCCCTTCTTCAAAATCTTTTTCAAGGATTTCTGTGCAGGAGTAACAAAAAATTAAAAAAAAAAGAAAAAAAAAATACAAGGTATATTTACCTTGTGATGAACAAAAACAAGAGAATATCAACTTCTAAATGAATTCAGAAGGTATACAGGTAAAGTAACATCACCACTTAGTACCAGCCAAAGCTCAACTTGATCACTGTATCTTCCTTTTGTTCTGGACTTTATTAAATATTTTGGGGGAATTTCATATTTCCCCCTCTAATCTTCATAATATCATATTTACCCTTGTAAATTTCAAAAACTCACAAAAGTACAGAAATGAATCATTTGCCCTCGGCAACCGACTATTACAAGATTTTTTTCAAAAAGGGTAAATAGTTTTATCTTCTGGTTTGGAGAAGAAGAATCTGGTACTGACAGTTCCAACAAAATTTTTACTAAGAAAAACAAATATTGTATACCTGTACATTAGTTAATGAGCATGTAACTCCATCCAAGTCTTTAGCAGAAATACCAGTAATGGCAGTTCTGTAGTTTTTAACTGATTTAGTAGGGTTTACTAGTCTATCCATTATGACCTACAAAAATAACAGTCAGATTAAGAGTTTTGAACCATGTATAAACAATATTAAAAAAGTTGATAGTTAAATAAAACTACAGACCTCCAACTTTTGATCAACAGCACAAACCCGTACCAGTGCTTCGGTACCGTCTGTACAAAGTACCGTCTCACAACGAATAGCAATCATGGATTTTGAGTCCATTATTTCAGGTATTTTTTCCAGTGTTATGAATTCCCACCCCTACACATACGAAGGAAGCACATTTATTAGCAACAAAAATTAGCATGCAAACTGAAATCAAATAAACCAGTGACAAATCAATAGAGAGAGAGAAAGAGAGAGAGAGGAACCTCCTTATAGGATGGAAAGACATAATTCCTTGTGTACTCTGGGTGCTCTGCTGTTAAACGGACCAACCTCTGCATTTACAAAGTAATTTATCATTCAAAAATATAAGTCATAAGAATAACTCCTACAACAAAATAAACAAAAAATGATTTAGACCTAACACTTCTAGTCATAAAGATAAAATGTGCTCACAGTTTTGCTATAAACCCATATGTCACCTAATTGTTTGGTTTTATACGTACCAGTACCAGTACCAGGCTATGCAATACTGGTTTTTTTGGCTGAACCTAAGGTAGAAGCAGATCAAGAAAATACAAATAACTATCAAAATATTAATTGTTACCATCTGGGGAGGCTCCAAATTGGCTGACTTGTTGAAGTGCAGAAACATTTTACAGCCATTATATCTTTTTATCATCTTTTCAAAATACTACAAAAAATATAAACCATAGAAAAAAGATTCATCAGACACCCAATAAAGATTTTTTTTCACAAATTGAAGGATACCATCTTTACAAATACTATAAATTTTCCTAAAAATTTGGAATCATGACAAACAACTTCTTGGGGGATACTTATTTAAGAAAACCCAACTTTTTTTTATTTCAAACCCATAGGTAATTCATTAAATTAAAAGTCAATAATACATAGTTCAGGAAACAAAACAGAAAATTACATAGATACCCAGAAATACCAGTAAATACCAGAAATTACCAGAAAAACATCTAGTTTCAGAAAATTACCTTAAACTAAGCTAATCTGAGCATTAAATTCCCATGTTCATCCATACTACATAGCTAAAGACCCAAAAATAGACATTACATCTGTACCAGCATACATAAATGCATTTTGCCAGTTCACAAAGCCCCTCCTCTTTTTCTAATGCCTTAAGAAAACCCAACTTCAAAAACAAGGAATTATGTATAAAAGTAACTACCTTTCTCAAATTTGAAGGGAAGGTACGGAGAAAGGCAATTAAGAAATCCTTGGGTTTTCTAGCAGGGTCACCTATGGTATTTCCCAGTTTCTTGTCATTGCGCGCCAAATAATCCTTCCAACCTCCTTCGACGCCTTTCAAATTTTGCTTTTGAGAGAACCTCACAATGTCTACTAGAACCTCTTTGTCGGCACCGTTTAGGAGCTTCCCCATTCCGACTGGAGGTGTCCGGTCCGTTTTTGGGTTGTTGGTGGCTGAGGCGGAGGCGGAAGGGTTTAGAAGAGAAGGCGGCTGAGAGTGTTGGAGTTTATTAAAACGAATTCGGATCCCCTAAATAAATTTAACAGAGCAATGTTGCCTTCATGCCGCGCAAGGACTATAGAATTAAAAGAACGCTACATATGGTTGATGCGCTGCTTGAAGCCAAAATTATTCTGTTAATATATTTACTCAAATAACCCAATTTTTTTGTTTAGATTTAAACCGTCTAATCTGTTTCAGCACGAATATTAAAGGATCCTAATTTTGATCGGACGGACTATAGAATCACGGGTAAATAACTGATGAGTTTTTGAGAAAAAAACATTAGAATCGGAGAGGAGGCCGAGATACTAAAAATGGGGCATTCATTAGCTCATTAGTTTCTTGGAAAGGGTCCTTTGATCCAATGAGGCCTTTCATTAGTCTCTTTAAGTATTTTGTTTAAGACCTCATTGGATCAATTGTTTTCAAACTTAATTTCACCGAGGTGCACCAAAATTATATTGAGTTGCAGATATTATTTTTGAGTCCGGCTAGTATGACATCGGTGTCATATGACACAAACTACAAAATTAATTGGATAGATTTCAAAATAATATTCCAAACTTGTCAAACCGATTTACTTTAGTAGTGATGCGTTTACATGCAAAAAAATTATATTTTCTAGTTATTTTAGTATCAAATCAAGCGGTAAAAATTATTGAAAAATGAATGCATTAAAATTAACTTAAAAACTCACACATTTGACCGCTTGACTTGATACTAAATAAATTCGAAAAATTATAAATTTTGCATGTAAACACACAACAATTGAAATAAATCGGTTTGAACGGTTTGGATTCACCATTTGAAGTCAATTCGATAGGTTTTGGAGTTGGTGTTATATAGGCTGAAATGATACTGATATCATACTAGCCAGACTCTATTATTTTATTAGATGGTAATTTTTCACGGATACTCTAGGAGTTTAGTCACCGCTATTCCTAAAGTTATTTTTATTATAGAAGGTCCATTCTAAACACTAATCAATAATTTAATTTCTTAAATATATTATAATCTGAAAATTTAATTTATTAGTAATAATTTCCTTAGTTAATTAACTAGTGTATGATGATTATTAATTTGTTTGGATGAATTTATTAAATCATATTTTAACGTTTCTTTTATTGTTCATTTTTCTGTTTTGCATCTATTGAACATATCTTCGCCTTACTATTTTCTTGACATTATTATACCTTTTAAATAATGTCGTACAATATGTTACATTTACAAGTATTTATGTTAAGTCTCATCTATTTTATCCTTAAACTTTACTATCTCATTCATTCACTTCTTAATCTTTGTTGAGATAACTATGTTAATTTTAATAAATACTCTAATTATTTTCAATATTGAAGATAGATAAAATCGCAATTACTAGCTAAATAGTTATATTGTAAAGGACTTAGTGAAATGAAGTGATGATACATTAATTATATAATATTTCTTTCTGATTTGCAACCAACCTTTGATTTTATTTTTATTCTGTTTAGAAAATAAATTAGATGACAATCTCTCTCTCTATATATATATTAAGTTTTTAATTGTAGTTTTACTTCTTATTTTTAAACAGATGTTCAAGTAGATAAATGACTAAAGAATATTAGTATTATAAGGACTGAATTTAAAGTTTTGTTTCAAGTATAAAATATCTATATTGTACTGACAAAGTTCATATTTTGGACCTAAAAATAGGCAACTCAACATAGGCAGTATATGGAAATTTTCGTTCAAATAATAAATTAACAAAAATTTACAATGTATATCAAGATTTCATTTGAAATTCTCTCAAAACAGATCATACATACAACTTCACAAGCCTTTTTATTATTCGTCATTGCATATATAACAGAATCATAAAAATCTAGTTCATATATAAAATTTGGAAGGATTCAGGATGCAACTCCATACGCTTAATTAATTCCTTGAGCTGGAGCGAGGGCACTGCTAGCTCTCCCTCGAATTTTATCTGAAAATTTAAACGGAAGCATCATTTTCTGTTATATATGTGGTTCTAATTGCTTACAAAAAAAATATTATTTCTTGGGGTAAAAGTTTGATTTAAACAGCCTCGAGCTCCTACAATATTCAAATTAGGCTGCATCTATATTAAAGAAATATTGAACCTCAGAACTGAAACTAAGATTTTACAAAAACAATCCTAAAAAGTCTCAGCTGGTAACGCAGCCGTAATTAATCAACCCCTCTTAATTAAATACTTGTCTCATCCAATCGGCAAATATCTATAGAAAGAGAGGGGATTAACCTAGGTATCTTTGAATTGCATATACTCACCTTAATTATCATGTGATGAAAAATATTTATATTTTTCACATTAACAATTACATTAAAAATTATCATATAAATATACCTTAAGGATTAAAGACTTTTATAAATAAAAGATATATAGATCAGGTATACCTTCATGTCCCCACAAAGGAATCCATGGTGTGTCGCAATCGGGCGGGCAAAAAGCATTGCAGTAGATTACCCAATGCCTCCTTATGCATCTGTTCCAGCACTTTCTGCCATGGTCGCAATCAAGAAGTTGCCCCACACAATTTGATGTGAAGACCCCCAGAAATATGGTGGAGAGAAAAACCACGGCCAAAACATGACGGGTCTCCATGTCGGCCTAGAAGATAGATTTTGTCTCGGGTGTTCTTCTCTCTTGTTTGTAAATTATGGTGGGTTGTGTTGAATTGTAGTGTAATCAGTCTAATTTATTTCGATATCTTAATTTGCACTGATTATATAATGATGTAAAATAAGTTACATTAGCGGAATGTAACGATGCACTGTGAGGATACAGTTAAGAAAACAGTTGACATGTATAAGCCAAGAGTTATTTAATCAAGCAAAGAAATCTATAGTTAGCAAAAGTTCTTAAAAGGTTGGGTGTCACTAACTGGTGATGACACCAAAAACAGAATTCAGAGAGAAAAACAAACTAAGTTCAAACAACAAATTCAAACTGTATATGAAGTTAAATAACAGAATTATATGATTTCTTTCTTAGTGGGTTACTATGGTTCACATAGTCCAATTAAGAAATTGATGACATATCAACTCTTACTTAAATAAAAAAAAATCAGCTTTTCATCTAATTGCATAAACAATACTTTGTGTATGAATATAAAATTTGAAGATTAGACCTTATCTTTCTCTTATGACAACTTTTTTAAGCGGGTCAATGTCTTTCAACTCACTCTAATATGAATTTTAAATTTTAAATCTGTGATTCTTTACATACAAAAGAAATAATGTACTAACGTCTCATGTGTCATTTGAAATCCAAAATGATATACACATCATTGAAGCCCATTTGGATCCGTAAGCCTGTCGTGCATGAACAAAATGAGGCAGAACAAAACATTTCTAATTTAGTATATTCTTCCTTGTTTTCCTTATATTTTTCCTTTTTTGAAATGCTTCACTGACTAGATTAGTTTGGAGTTTGGACCCATTCAGCATTTTGGGTTTTAATCATTACCCTGATTGATCTTGATCTAGCTGTTTTATGTTTTCTTATCTGATATATATAAATATGTGAAGTTGCGTACGGCATTAAAAGCAAACTATCACCCTAGTACATGCACCAGCACATGTTGAATTTCTTAAAATTGAAAATGCCTTTGTAAGAAGAGAACATGCATATTAAAACCGCAAAGCAAATTAATTCAGTGTCTGTTAAACTTTAATTTGGCATACAAATTAATGATTAATATTTATTTGTCATTCTTATCATCCCAGTTTGACCATTGGTGTTTATAAATCATGCATGCATGTTTCTCAACTCTGCATTCCAAAGCCTTGTGAACCTATCTAGTTAACGAGTAGGGTTAAAATGCATCATTGGTTTTGTGCTCCAATCATGCTCCACATCTTTATTTTTATTTTCAAAGTCCGAACAGTCGATCCGAACTGTTCACCATGATATTTGTATTAAAATGTGCTTGACAACCAAATTTTATATTTTTTGGATTTTTTTTACTAATTTTTTAGATGGGTACAAAATCACTGTTTTTGATGGTCCAGAATATTCTGAAAACAGTAAGTTTGTACCTATCTAAAAATTAGTAAACAAAATCCCAAAAAATATAAAATATGGTTTTCAAGCACATTTTAATACAAATATCATGGTGAACGGTTCGGATCGACTGTTCGGACTTTGAAAATGAAAATAAAGATGTGGAGCATGATTGGAGCACAAAACCAATAGTGCATTTTAACCCTACTCCTAGTTAACCTAGCTAGTTAACCTTATTTCACTCAAAAATGACTAGATTTTACAAAAATATTTATTATGTAATTTAAATATAGATCTAGGCAAAACATATATAGTAAACATCAAAACTGGTACTTTGACCTATTTCAAAATAAATTATATATGGTTTGCCATATCCAGATTGACCTCTTCACACCTCTTCACACTATTTCAAAATAAACATGCTAAATAAGATAGACTAGGTAAATTGATTCATGCAGATGACACTTCATTACCCTCTATTTATTTTTGTGAATATTAATTGGTATAAGTCCTGAGTGTTAACTCGGACGAAATTTATCATTTAATGAAAACAGATGTACGTTTCAGTAATACTTTTAGAAATTTAGGTATTAATAGTAATTTATTTCTATATTATTAAGTTATTGATTTTTGTGAAATAAAATATTTTCTTTTAAGCTACGCTCTAATTAATACCATTCACCATTCCATGTTTGTTTCTATGATTTCCTTATCCCGATAAAATAAACAATGATTTTCTCATCCTTTTAACTGTTATTATCAGTAAAATACCTATATAGTTAAAAAAATCACATTTTTTTTAATTGTTGCTTTGATCCATTATGATGATAATTTTTAATTCCTACAAAATTAATTGATCCTATAATTAAAAGATATTAAAATAGGTTAGTCCCCATCATCATAAAATAAATAAGCTCTATGCATACAAGCTTTTTTTTATGGTTCTCTATGCATACAAGTTAATATCATGCAAACATAAAACGCTGGATTCAATGGCTTACTCTTTGGTTACATAGCTCCCAATTCTGTCTTACCATAAATGGAGAACTCACAGAATATTTTTATTGTAAGAGAGGAGTTAGGCAGGGGACACTTTGTCACCTTTTTTGTATATTTTAGTAGCAGATACCCTTAGTAAAATATTTAATAAAGGAAGACAGGCCAATGTTCTTCAGGGTTTAGGTCCATCTTGTATAGATCACTTAGCAGTTACCAACTGCCACTATGCAGATGATACAATATTATTCTAGCAGCAAATGAAACCAATGTAGAAAATGCATGGTGGGGCATGCTTGCTTTTGAAGCTTTTTCTGGTATCAAAATGAACTATGAAAAAACAGAACTGTACACATTTAATAACCCTGCAAATGAGGACATTCATCAGCTATTTAGATGTCAGAAAGGAGATTTTCCTATTAAATACTTAGGACTCCCATTACATAGAACTAAACTCTCTGTTGCAGATTGGAATTTTTTAATTGATAAAATAGAACATAGATTACCTAGTTGGCAAGGACAATTGTTATCCATAGGTGGTAGGGTTACTCTCTTAAATTCAGTTTTAACTTCTATTCCTCTATATGCATTGTTTGTTTTTAGAATACCTGCTACTGTCCTTAAATCTATAGACAAAATTAGACGTAGGTTTCTTTGGCAAGGCTCTGAAAAGAAGTTTAAATATGCATTGATGAATTGGGAGACCATCTGTGTAGCCAAACAATTTGGAGGTCTTGGGGTTCTAGACTTGAATGAAATGAACATTGCATTAATGTTAAAATGGTGGTAGAAATATAAAAATACAGAATATCAAGGGATGTGGAAATCCATGATTCAGTTTAAGTACGGTACTCCCAACAACACACCCTTATCTCCTTTTTGGGCTAGTATTATTAACTTAGAACATATAGGAAATCTTTGTGTGACTTATTTACCAGGGGTTCATTTCCAAGTTAGATTTTGGACTAACATTTGGTATTTTAACTGTTCTTTAGCTACAAGCTATCCCTTTTTGTATCAGCTCTGTAGGAATAAGAATATTTTACTAGGGGAGGTTATTCACTCTCAGGGGACTAGAATAATATACAGTAGAACTATAGAAGGGGCAAATCTCCTACACTGGTTAGAAATTCTACAAATTATTACTGTTACATCCTTTACTCATGATAGTGACACCTTGTCCTGGAGATGGGAACCTTCAGGGAAGTTTTCTACCAAATCTCTTTACAACTTTCTTAATTTTAGAGGGACTTTACCCATTGCTGTGGTGGACTTTACCAGTACCACCTAAAATTCGTGTATTTATGTGGCTTACTCAACATAATAAGATCCTTACCAAAAGCAAAGGATGGGGTGGGGATCAACACTGTTTACTGTGTACTGAACCTGAAACAGTAACACATTTATTTCTTACATGTCCTCTTTCTCAACAAATATGGTTCTGGTTAGACAAAAGTCAAGAAATCATGCATAATTGGGTTACCTTTACTGATATCATCAACTTTGCTTGTCAATTATCTGCTTTGCAAATATCTAGTATTTTAATTGTTTTAAGCACCTTCTGCTGGAATATATGGAAACACAGAAATGATCTTTGTTTCAATAACAAATCTCCTCAAACAGCTAGACATTTAATACTACTGATCAAATCTATGGTGCTTTATTGGACAGGTCATCTCAACTCTAGTATCCATGCAGCAGCTGGTGACTGGCTCCCAGTGGTGGAGGATGCCATACCTCTAGCTAGTTACATGCCTCTGGAAATGGTGGTGTACCAAGACCCTGCTGAGCATCTTCCTCATGAATGAAGCCCCAACATCACTCATATTTTGTTTTTGCAATAGATATCCTTAGCCCATTACTTTGTGGCTTAGTTAGCTCCAACTTAGCTTACTTTTGGTATTTAGACAGTTCATGTGCTTAGCTGTTATGTTTGTTATATTTCTTTCCTGTTATGACTATGGATGCCTCAGTCTAGCTTTTTGTTAGTTGAACTGGTTTTTGTAATTATCTTATTTCAGAAATGAAATGGGCTCTTCTGCCTCTTTTAAAAAAAAAAAAAATATCATGCAAACATATAGTTCAGTTCATGATGCATAAAATATGTTTCCGTTCATATGATGCATGTCATTCTTGTATATATCGTGCAACTCAAATTTCTTGAATCTATGTCATTATTTTCCAGCCCTGACAAAAAAAACAAAAAACAAACAAAACAAAATAAAAAAATTGGAAATGATTTTGACACGAGTCGATTAATAAGCCTAACTAATAATTCGATACTGAATTAATTACTTAGTATGTATTTCCAACAATTGTCTTTTAGTTGGATATGTAAATTGCTCTCCCCATTCAATTTTTTTATATTAGTTAATTATTTAAGATAACTATAATAAGAAAAAATTAATTAGAGCATGTTTCATTAATTGTCACAGACAATATACCATGTTTTAAACTAACCGTTGCTGACGTTTAATATATTTATTCAATTCTGATATTACAAATATATTTTTGTAATTTTTCTGAGAAAAGTATAGAAATAGAAGTATATTTTAGAAACAAAATTTAGGGTGAGACATGATTCTATAATTTTTTTGAATATCAAATATAATTCTTTGAAGAAAATATAGAAATAGCACCATATTTAAAAAAAAAATTTGAAGTCAGGAAAGGCAAGTTTAATCTTCTGTCTCTATGTACTCCGTCATTGCAAAATATGCATGATACCAACTAAAACAATAGAAACAACGACTAATCACAAAATTTATGAGGCATATAGAAGACAACAAATGCATGATTTCTTTGTTAGGTGACTCATTCCAATTAGATGTCCCCGTGACACTTTATAAACCCTAATAATGTCATCGCTTACATAAAATTTTACTAATTAATAGAGCTCAACTGCATATAGTATATGGAACTAAATATTAATATTAAATGATATTAATTTCCAAGAAAGACTAAATTTGCTTGTGATATTGGAGTAAATCAAAAACAACAGAGAGTTGTTTGAAATGGCGTAAATCAGTAAGTATTAGTTTAATTTATATTGTCCAAATTATTCAATTATAGAAAAATCAGAGTTCTTGGTATTTTTAAAGTTGAGGTAATGTCTTGAAAAAGCTGATATCAGAAATCCTAGCACTACAGGAATAATAATTAATGCAGTTATAAAGATTAGTTTTTTTAGAATATATAAAGATTATTATTATTTACATTATTAATTATCTTGGTAATGCAGCCCACAGGTGCTAAGTATTGGTTAATTTCATATAGGTGATTATTGAAAACTGGTTTTTTGTATAGAATTTATTGTTAAGATGTGATATTGTTTCCTTTTTTTCTTTTGTATTACTGAATTTCTAGTTATGAAACTGTGTTCTGTTGTGATTTGATGGAAAATAGTAGTGCATTTTAAATTCGAGATAAATTAGAATCCGTCTATTTTTGTTGTACTGATTAGTAATTTGGTGACTTTTCTTTTTGTTCAATTTATATAATACTAATTTACTCAATACCTATTCTGGGAAAAAAATATTTTATAGTGCTCATAACATTTTCATGCTAGAAGATCGTGTTTCACTTGATTCCAGTCTACACAATTTTTTTATAGTGCCCATAACATTCATTACGTTTTGAGACAAGTTTTAAACTAAAGTTGCGAATTTGTATAGGGGCGTTGATGCTCTGGAGATGGGCATGGCTTATGGACAGGAGGCCAAGGATGCTCTAATAGATCTGATTGGGGCAAATCCCTTCAATTGGTAGTGTATGGCAATGATCCGTATGACCGTCTCTTGGCTGATGTATACGCTGGCAATCATTTTGTTCAGGTAATTAATTAGATTGATCATGAAGTTGTTGGATTGAACTTGTTTGCATGTTTTATTTATTCACAAACCTAAATCTAAAATGTAGTATTTTGAAATATAAGCTATGTAATTTTAATTTTATGGCATAGGAACAATTATTAAAAGAGGGTCATGTATGGCACTACACTTTCTTCCACAAGCGTCTGGAGCTAGCACGGGTTGGTTTAAGAACACATCTCTTGTTATTTATTGTTATCTTTACATTAATTTCAAAGGATCTTTCATACTAACAATTTTCTAAATTTTCTTTGACAATATTTTTTTTTTTTCTTTCAGTGGCAAGTGGAGGCTCAAGTCTGTAGGAAAGGACTTTGGGCCAATCCAAACCCACAAAGTCCGTGGGATTTCAAGTCCGAGCAGAGAAAGAAAAATAATGTGGAAATATGAACCATAACTGATTAACAGATATACATAATGCGTGCATTGCTTATTTGGTGTTCATTGGATGACTTCACACGATCCTGATCAATAAAGCGCTTCTGTCCACACCAGCTCATCATTCTTTTTTTGCAACATCTTATGGTGTATACACTGGAAGACCAGAAATGAATATATATTTTCAGCAAAGAAGACCGAATGAACACCTTAATAGAAGGAACAGTCACAGTCCTACTTAATTGGTGCTTCATGGGACACAGATGGTTTTAGAATTATAAAGTTTTCACAAGTTGTGTGTTTCATATTTAATGTATTCTTGGTTCTTTTATGTACCTTTTAGTTTTTTGTGGCTGCAATAAGGATGCGTATTTGATTATATTTACCACTTCCAATGTATTTGAATATTTTTACCACTTTCAATGAAATGATCAATAACTACCACTACTGCATAAACGCAAAGCATACATGGTACATTATAAACGTTTGCTCAAAATTCCCAATAAATCTTTGTCCAAAGCAAGAATACACTATTCAAAATTCCCAATAAATCTTTGTTGCTTAAAGACAATCCGAGAGATTTTGTTGTTATGTTTATCATGCCCAATTTGGTGAAGATAACACATGCAAGATAACTTTAATCCTCCTATATATTCATTATATATTGTGGATTATTTTCAATTTTAAATCCTATTTTAATTTTTTAGAAAAATATTGTGAAGATTCTTAAGAATCATGATAAGCCATCTCAAAGTGATATTTTTCTTAATAAAACATTACTATTTTGATTTATATATAACGATCAACATGGTTTTCGTGGATTTATCTTTTCTAGTTTTATGTATTTTGTTTTGTACGATATTTCATTTGTTGTAAGCAATTAATGCTGTAGGAGATTGAGAGCGATTGATATATATCCAAAAACCTATTGACACACAGTTCCACGATTGTGTAAGTGTGCGACGTGTATGAATAGGTAGGTACGTTGTATATGGTTACCAAACCGTGTCTTTATAGTACTCACATACATAGTCAATAGACTTTAACCGTGTAGATCTTACAAAAAAAACACAGAAAATGATGATTCTACACGGTCAAAGTAACCGTGTATAATAACAAGTGTTATATACACGGTTTCTACAAGACATCCGTGTTTGATTTTTGTAACCATACACGGCTTGTTGTTTTGAACTGTGTTTGGTTTGATTTTGTTTAAACAATTTATAATTAGCTAGCATCCATATTTTGTAGTTATTAAACATACAATATTAAACGTTCATAAGTCAATAAACGTTCAACAATCACAGCAGCATCCAAAAATCAATCATATTCATTCAACATTCAACAAATAGTAAATAATATTAAATATTTTACATTAACAAACAGAAAACAATATTTCAATTGTTCATTCAACATACTTTTATTCTTATATTTCATCAAACATATACACACGTTTTGTTGAAGCTCATTTCAAATAAAAAACATGTTGTAATAAACTATTTTTGTTGGACCTCATTCTAGATTGGTGACATGCCTTGTGTATTGTTTCATATTGTGATCAAACTGATTAGCGTGTCATATTGTATTGTACTATTTTTTAGAGGATGATCAAAATATGCGAATGAGCACGGCGTGTGACACACAAATCATGATGTACATGTTCGGCATTGTAGCTTAAGTCATTGTGGCTTAAGAATTTTACCTTTACTAAGGAGTGGTTTCTTGGTGGATGAAGGATTAAGAGTGAGAGCTTAAATTGAATAAAATATATATTGTTCAATTGAGAAGACATGTTAATGACCAAATTACCCCTTTGTATATTATATATTGAGAGAAGCACAATAATAGAAGTAAACCAGTTCCACCTATATTATACAAACTGATATATTATGTACTGGGAGAAGCACAATAATTAAATAAATATTGAAGTCAAAATAGGATGAAAATACATTCTGTATTGTATTACTAACAGAAGTAAACCATAACAACGTTTTAAAATGCAAAATAAAAAATACAAAATAGGTGGTATGTATTTCAAACCAAAAGAGCCAACTACAAAATTCCTATCAGCCTCCTGATACTAAACTAAGCACATATAGTTTTCATTACTATTTTTTGCAAGCCAGATTATTACTTCACAGATCTGAGAAGCAAATTTATAAAAAAATAAAACATAATAAACTAGAGTGACTTTAAATATTCGACGCAATTATATATAATTAATGTTTGCCACATAGTACATCATGATTGAAAAAAATATAACCGCAGAGTATGATATCAAGTCTATTATGATCCAAATTTGAACTATAAGTTACCACACAGAAATATAACCTAAACTATAATAAATTTTGTCGCACAAACAAACCCAATAGCATGTTGGTCTCTTGATCTGACCATTTACATCTCTCTTAATTTACTTTTTCCTTAGCACTTATATTTGAGTAAATTATTAGTGTACTATGAAAACATGTTCTATTTTCGTTAAATAAAAGCTAAAAGTCAAGTCACACAACTATTTAATATCCATAAAAAATTCTTTCAATTGGATTTCGAACCTGCGACCTCTTAACACATTTTTTAATTTATCCATCAAAGTTAATTACTAATTGTCGGTGTACTCACAAAAACATCGTAAATTTCCAATTTCAAACAAAAAATAACTAAACACTTTGCCTAAATAGCATCCATACGGGAGCAACCATATTGTTAGCAGTTTGGATAAACACTTTTCTGATTGCAATTTTAGTTCATAGAAAAAATAAGATTTAAAATGAGATAACATTGCAGAATAAATTACAATAATTGTTAAAAAAAAATGACCTTGGAACGTGTCACGAGATGCACGAGACATGTCATTTTCGATTGAAGTGAGACACATCACATAACCAACATACATGACATGGTGTCCCGCGTCATTTTACAACTCATTACTATTTTACTAGACTAATACGTCTCTATCCTCGTTCTTCAATTTTTTTTTAATAATTTACTTCCGCTGATTAACTTAGCATAGGGTAAGATAGGCTTGATACTTTAATGTTCTCAATTGAAACAACTATGAACATGAATAGGAGTCTGCTATAAATGTATATAAACAAGAAAAATTAATTTTGTCACTTATTATTCTGTATCTTTACTGATTTTGTAAGTCTATTAAATTATATGTTACATATTTTCAATGATATTTGTACAAAACTGTTTAATGCCACTATAACACTCGACATCATTAAAGAATTAATTTTATTAATAGAAGAATATAACATTCCATATATAGTACTCAACCTATTTTAGGCAATGATAGAAACATGTTAACTAACACAAGATATATAATAACTATACTGTATGTTCATATATAGTAACTAATTAATTACAGTGCATTAGATCATATAAAACTGTTAACTTAACTAGTATTAGTTGTCAAGTCAACTGTAAATGGCAATTGTGTCATATAATAAGTTATATCAGGATTAATTGTTTGTACCAGATTTTTTTCAATTTTGTACATTAATTATGTCACATAATCAGTTATATACAAACTGCCTTTAAACAATAATAACTCGTCACTTTCACTTAACAAAATAGTAATTATAAGAACATTACTAAAAAGTCATTTAAAATTACTGTCATTAAAGAAAGAAAATAATAATTCATCTTATGTACAAACAACCATATCTCGCAAATATTTTTCGAGTCTTATAAAAATTTGTGTTATCCGAGAGCAATGATTTTCTACCGATCTATCTAAAAAAATAGGAAAAAGGTTCTACAAAAATGTAAAATTTGGTCTAGCTCCAAATACATTTTTATATGAAGATGTATGTTTAACTGTTCGATCTGTAATATGCATATTAATTACCACAGGCTCATTTAATTGACATAAATATACTACAAGGAAATGAAAAATTATGTATCATATATGTGCCACTTTTTAATTATGTATCATTAATTTAATGACATTGAAAAAGGGAATCCACATAATTATGTATCTTAGATGTGTTGCATTTTTTCATCGTTTCCATAAAGTTATTTATTTGCTCATTTCCGAAAATTGTTGTTAACTTTATTCAATCCGATTTGCTAAGAAATTTTTTTGGATGATTTTTTTTTTATCCAAAAATACACTAAGTTAAAAATTTACATGATTCTTGAATAGAAACAAATTTTTGAATATTTCCAGTATGATATTAGATGCTTGCTCTTACACAATGTATGCTACCATATCTTTGTAAAAAAAAATCATTACTATTTATGACCTGTTGAAAATGTAACCTACTCAATAAGTAACTATCCTAATTTAATTATCAAAACTTCATCTCTTTTGATCATGCCATTCCTATTTTGTCTGTATCATGCCATTCCTATTTTTATCATCTAATTTTAGGTACTCCGTCAATATCAATCTCCATTAAACAAAAATAGATTAAGCTTACTATCCAACAATAATGTCATATATTTTTTCTCTTTTTCCCAGAATTGGTATTGAGTAAATTAGTATTATATAAATTGAACAAAAAGAAAAGTCACCCAATTACTAATCAGTACAACAAAAATAGCCGGATTCTAATTTATCTCGAATTTAAAATGCACTACTATTTTCCATCAAATCACAACAGAACACAGTTTCATAACTAGAAATTCAGTAATAGAAAAGAAAAAAAGGATATATGACATTCACATTCAAAATTCTATGAAATATTAAACAATGCATAATTTACAATCAAAGAAATGCAATCCATATATATAATTATAAATTGACATCGATATAGTGCAATGACATGAGAACAACCGAAAAGTTCAAACTTTCTATTACTTTATACATAAAACCACACAGTATAAGACCTGTTAGCCCTACTCTCCCTCACGCTTGATTTGTTGTTTCATCTATGGGGAGCTTGAACCGACACAGTGGGCATGTGTTGTTACTATTGAGCCACAACCCAATGCAATTTTTGTGGAAGAGGTGGTCGCAAGGCAGTTTTGTTATCTCTGCCTCATCTTGTGTACACATCTCGTCCATACAAATCACACAATCTGCAGCGTCATGATCCCACGAAAGCACAATAGAAGGCCTGGATTCGAGAGCATGCCGTGCTGTAGTGTTCCCACCACTCTGAGTCACCTCGTTGACCTCTAGTGTCATAACCTCAGCCTCATCTGAAGGCTGTGGTTGCACCCGATCAACATACAAAAGTAGAGGTGCAGCACCATACTCATCACCTTGCAAAACTGACATGTTGGCCCAACGCTGCCTAGGTGGTATGTTGCCACGGCGTTGCTTAGGTGGTATGTTGGCCCGACGTTGCCTAGGTGGTATGTTCGCACGGCGTTGCCCAGTTGGAACCATGATGGGCAGATGTGGCGGTTCGGGTAAGCTGTAATGAGTGGGTGGAACATAGGATGGATATTGTGGGTACCTATGATAAGGCGGCGAGAAAAAAGGTGCAGCACTGGCCTCAAATGATGGCTGTAATACATTTTCTCTGTACTGTGCTGATACAACGTATGACGGATTTGGTAGAAGAACCAAATGGTATGGTATTAGCACATCGTATTGCATTGTCTCCAGAACTAGAAATGTTGTATAGCTGTTGGTCTGCATCATCTCTCTCTTTTTTCCCCTTACTTTTGGTGCCCATAGAAAGTTATGAAATGGTTATCACTATATATAACTAATGGTCTTTATATTTTAGGAAATATAAGTTATAATATAATTCTGTTTGTTTCCATATATAATTTTGTTTTGTAAATGGATTAAAACTGATAGATGAGCATCATTTTTTTGGGATGTGTACGGAAATATACATCTCTATTATTTAAAAAAAAATTGTGGTGCTATTTTCAGAATAAGAATATCCTAATATTAAGGGTTGGAAGAAACTTCTTTTGATTATTTTAACCGGTTTTTCTTTTGTAAAACATACTTTCCTGTTTTGTCTTGAAATAATATTAAATATGCTATTATTAAAGAAGTTTCTTTAGGTAAGGATTCTCATTCTTGTAGGGAAAAATAATAAGGAACATTTTTCAGCCTATTACTCTCATATTAAACTTCCCTTAATTGACTATAAACGTGGACAATTTGTTTTTGGTGGACATAGAAAAAATGATATAAATCATATTTGATAATTTTATTTCAATACATGAGTATTAGATCTTAACTTATTAAAGTTTTCAAATTAGAGATATGGAGAAGATATTTTAACTCTCCTCTTAAAATAAAAATATCATTTTACAGATTTGTTATTTATAATTTACATACTGAGTATATTTAATTTTGTACAATTTGAAAATCTGTTAGTCCTTGAGTTTCTTTTTTTTTTTAAATTGGCGGTTTACTTAAGCCGGCCATTTTGTGGCCGGCTTGGGCATTTTTGACGAAAACCCGAAAATCTGGGCGTAAATAATAATTTCTATTAAACTTTGGATATTAATAAAAATGTCGGAAACTATGACGATAACCCAATTTTATAAGAAAACCTAACTAAATTAAAGAAATTTGATCCAATATTAAATATATGTCAAATTCACGCTCATCAAATTCCCTCAAGTTCAAATCTTTGATTGTCTCAAGTACATCAACTCGAAATAAATTATCATACTTAAACTAAAGCATATAACCTTGACCTTGAGACCATACCTATGAAGAACTTAACAAAAAATGTCAAAAATATAAAACTTGAGGCGGGAATTGATATTTTTGTAAAATTTCAAAAAGACATTATTATAGAGAGCAAAGTTAGTGTGTGATGTAGTGGTGTAAACGGATTGGATATTATCTGATAAAATCTGGATTCGGATCCAGAAAATAATAAATTCAGATATTCGGATACACTTAATCTGTTAGTTACACGTGAAAAAGTATATGTTATATATTTACTTATTTGAAAATCTATATATGTTATATATTTACTTACCGCCTAATACTTAATTTATTTGTATGTAATAATGTAGATAAAATATGGTGATGCTTAAGAAAAATCCAGAGGTAAACTCCAATGTAACCCATTAGGTTGTTTATGAAGAGGAGAGAATTGAAGTTGAAGCTCACATCACATCCCACTTACCAAGGAGACAGGATGGATAAAGATTTTATAATAGGAATTAGGTACGCTAGCTGTTCCGAATTTCTCTTTCAAGTAACAGCATCAGTGGCCTAGCTAGCTTTTGAGAAACTTCGTACCTGCTACTGCTAGCTAGATGAACATATGTATGTCCTTAATTATCCACGCGGAGACTCTGGTCAATTACGCATTTGTTGACCTTGACCTTAATAAATTTAAATAACTCTGTGAATCTAAACTGTTTGTACAAATTTTAATGTGAATCAGACACTCTTTAAATAAGACTTTATCCAAAACTCTTTAAAGAAAACCCCACCCATAGAAATCTGGCACAGATTCATAATATTATAAATAGTTTACATATATAATGTTCTATAATTAATATGTTATTTTCTTGAAGTAACCAAGAAGTTGCTTGGTGTCTTGCCCCGGAAGATGTATATATCTATCGCACCCTATATATATATATATATATATATATAAGATCCCTGTAACATGTAACATGCATGTATACCTCCAAATAGCCCACATTCAATGGGAGCATCCAATAAACAGGCAAGAGATGATCACACACAAGTAAGAGAAGCAAATCTACTAACATCACTTGCACTCCCGATTCAAAACAATAAAACCAGAAGAAGGAAGACAAAAATTCCAGGAGTATTTGAATGCAAAACATGCGATCGCCAATTTCTGTCATTCCAAGCTCTCGGGGGACACATGACAAGTCACCTCAGACCAAAGGTTCGCTTCGATGGGCTCAGCATGGCAATCAGAACGAAATTCAAGGAGACAAAGAGGCATCTATGTAACATCTGTGGAAAGGAGTTCATGTTAGGTCAGGCATTGGGTGGACACAAACGTCTGCACCGAACTCCGACGGTAGTAGCTGAGCAGTTGTTGCATGGCCGGCGTGAGGCTAGTATTGATTTGAATATGCCTCCTTTGGACATGAACACCTAAATAACATAGTGGGTTGTACTTTTATAGGTACTTTTATTTGCATATATAGTTGCTGCATTTATATTATATGTTATATATGTATGATATGAGTTCTGATAACGTTTTAAGCTGTATGTAAAATATGATAAGAAGTTTGAAAATCGCATTAATCTTAATTAACTCATGATTGAGAAAAAGATCCAATCAAACTGATTTTTGTTGCAAGTGTTTTGATTTGGAAATGATGTCAAATAAATTTAAACGATCCTTTTAAAGTTTTTTTTGAGGAGTACGCAATTTGACTACTAATAGTTCATCAACAAAAGAAGTGTTAATTACATCAAGTTGGAGAAAGAAAAAGAAAGCCAAATGAAATAAATACAATCACATGAACCACTTAATAATGTGTAAAATTGAAATTAAAAAAAATTGTAGAGCCATTGTTGCCAATTTAAAGTCTCGAGCCTGAAATTCGAACTTAACAGTTAGGGAAGATTTAATTAACTTTATGGTCAAATCAACAGAGTAAATTAAATAAGTGGGATCTAAATCAAGTAAAACAATAAGAGTATTTTTTTTATATATAAAGATGAGATTTGGTCGTCTAACTTCTAAATATTTATAAAATTAAGACTTTCAATCGGATTTCGTATTTGTGATTTTCCATACGGAGAGTGTAATATAATAAGAGTCATCATTTTCATAAAGCAATAAGAGTTGTCATTAAATATCTTATTTTCCCTCCTAATTCATCACTCTTTTTGTAAACTTTGGAAGAAAGAGAAAGAAGTGCCAATAAAATTTGAAATTGTTGAAAATGCTGTGTACAATAAGATGGCTGCATGCAGTTATCAATCCTTCCGCTCTTCAATATATAGTAATTTACAGTAATCTAAATTTGATAATGAATATTATAATGTATACAAAATCAAAAGATTTAATACCAAAGGGTTCTTGAACCAATTCTGACCGACCAAATAATTAATAGAGTTATCATTCATCAATTAAATGTGTGAAGTATTCGGCTGATTTAAATGATTTATTATAAATGGATGTATTTAGTTCAACAGTAACAATGATGATATCAACAAAAGGTAGTATACAATCTATTTGGACATTGCAAAGTTCTCTATGTTTGTCTCAAAGTAAATTATGTGTGTTTACAAATTTCTACTACTCCTTGAATATCATCAATATATATAAGGTAGACTTGTAATTGCTTAATTTCTGAGCAAGGTCTTAATTTCTTTTCTTGTTTCTTTTTTCTTTTTTCTTAAGCCCCTTAGAAGGATATCTTATAATAATAAAGATAATATATATATATATATATATATATATATATAGACTATAGTATGTGTTTCCCTAACCGGATAACTTGGTGACTAAGGCACTTCATTAGTGCATCTGATCAGTCTGTCTCTATCAAGTTTTCTTGGTTAGGTAAGCAACACAGGTTAAGGTTATCCCTAGCTTTTTTATCAAGCTTCACAGAATTAGTGCTTTCGTTGTCATTTAAAGGCTGTAGGTTGTAGATATTAAAACTAATTCTAATTCTTCTATTATTTAATGTGAACAACTTGACTTGACTCAGAAAGACGGAATAAAATAATATTATACAGAATCACAGGAAATTAAAGAAAAGATCCCTACAGGAGCTACACCCTGGATTTGAACTAGATATATATAGGTATATAGGATCTGGCTGATTGCCAATGAGATCTAGCTGAAATATAGAGGAAATATATAGGTATATATATATAGGATCTGGCTGTTTAGAGGTACTAGTATTTGGAATTGTCGACTTTGGTAAGAACAATTATACATGAATGGTTAATTTTGTTATGAAATTGGTGGGGTTTCCCGACCACTTTTATAAAATGAAAAAGATTGAATTCCTGTACTAAAAGAATATTTGACAGCATATGGCGAACAATTAAGCAACGAGAGTACGGAAAATAAATTGTTAAACTATAATAAAACAAGAGAAAGAGAACGGGTTTTATTACAGTGACGCTTGTTCGACGTAAAGTTATATATATATATATATATATAGACATGGACTATGGTGAGATGTGGAGTAAAACAAGTTTGTACTCCATGCCATATTTTCATTTTGAAAATCCAAACAACCGATCCGAACCGCTCAACATGTTCTCTATATTGAAATGTGTTTGGAGACTAAATTTTACATTTTTTGGAATTTTTTTACTATTTATTAAGCCACTTTGAAAATCGCTGATCCACTGTGAACAGTAAAAAACAGTAAAAATTTCTGGACCACCGGATCAGCGATTTTCAAAGTGGCTTAATAAATAGTAAAAAAATTCCAAAAAATGTAAAATTTGGTCTCCAAGCACATTTCAATATGGAGAACATGTTGAGCGGTTGATCAGAGTCAAAATGATGATGAATTACGTAGGGTTTTGACTTAGGTTTTGCATATTATCTCGCACTTACGTTTAATTAATTAGAGAAAAAGGCTACTGTCACCCTTCTTTATATTTTATTGCAGAAAATAGGTTTTGAGACTATTTTACACCAAATGGAGCAAGAATCGGGTCAATCGGATAAGCGACGCTCATCAACTAAGTCTCTGTTACGGCCCGTATTGCCTAATACGGACCTAGCCAAATACGGACCTAGCCGAATACGGACCAGGAGATAGTGCGATACACATTAAACCCTTCAGCGACATGGTCTCAATACGGACCGTATCAGCCAATACGGTCTGTAACCAAGGCGCCTCTTGGGGAATAACTGCCGACAGCTGTATCCAGATCGTGTTTCTCTCAACTCCAGACGTCCCTTCACTCCTATATAAGCACCCTAGACAGAATAGTTTAGTATCTTTGTAATTTGGGTTAGCTTTGATTAAGTGAGAAAGAGAGGAGTGATTGTAACCATGCTATTCCGCGGCTAACTTCATTTCTTAGGGGCTAGGCAGTAAACCTTGTTACTCTTGATGCTTTGATATATATATTTTCTATTGATTATGATTTCTTGTTGTTTAATCGAAATGCTTTTGTGATTTATTATCCCTTCATCTCAATTCGATGATCTAGTTTAGTCTATTAGGGTAGTGACAGTACTTTAATGGTAAGAGAAACTATGTTGCACGAATTAGCCTCGTTGGGATTTATTATATTTATGTTAAGAAAATCTTAGCCGGGAAACCATAAATCGAAACAACAAAACGCGAACCAAGTTCTATCATTTGAGTAAGGTAAATCACAGTGATCTGTGTAGTAACTTGTGTATTTCAGAGATCAGTCATTTGTGTAAGATAACTCGCAGTGTCCTATGTAGAATATCGATGAAAGATCTGTCATTCTTGCGTAAATTAACTCGCAGTGACTTATGTGGTGTTTTTCATAAAACAACAACAGGAAATCAGACCCGACAGAAGTATATTATCAAAGTAGATTGAGTAGCAATGGTGTGCCGAAACCCTAGGAATTCTCATCTCTATCTTTATTTTAATTACTTTTAATTGTTTCCAAATTTACATTGATCACAACTTCAACTCTAAATTTTCAGATTTCGTCTAGCCTTTCGAAAGATTATGATTTGATCGCTCAAGACTTTGAACCAATATTCTCTGTGGATCGACCTCGAATATACTACTTGATAGGATTGTGCGCTTGTAGTCCGAACCGATAGCATTTCCGAGTTTATAAATTTTAAAAGAAACATCGCTCTCTTTTGAGTGATCAGCGGTTCGGATCGGTTGTTTAGATTTATCAAAATGGAAATATAGTGCCATGGAGTAAAAAACTTGTTTTACTCCACGTCTCATTTTAGCCCAATTCTATATATATAAATATATAAATATATAAAGATGGGATATGGTGAGTTGTGAAGTAAGAGGTCATTTTTACTTCAAGCTCATATTTTTATTTTGAAAATCCAAACAACCGATCCGAACCGCTCAACATATTCTCTATATTGAAATGTGCTTGGAGACTAAATTTTACTATTTATTAAGCCACACTGAAAATCGCTAATCCGGTGGTCCAAAAATTTTACTGTTTTTTACTGTTCACAGTGGATCAGTGATTTTCAAAGTGGCTTAATAAATAGTAAAAAAATTTGACAAAATGTAAAATTTAGTCTCCAAGCACATTTCAATATAGAGAACATGTTGAGCAGTTCGGATCGGTTGTTTGGATTTTCAAAATGAAAATATGGCGTGAAGTAAAACGTTTTACTTCACAACTCACCATAGTCTCTCTCTCTCTCTCTCTCTCTCTCTCTCTCTATATATATATATATATATATATATATATAGTGATGCTATGGTGTTTTGGGAAGTAAATAGGGTGTTTTTTTTCCTGCTCATATCTCTATTTTCAAAATTTAAATAGTCAATTCGAACTTGTCAACATGATATTCATGTTGAAATGTGCTTGGAGATCAAATTTTACATTTTTTGAAAACTTTTTACTATTTTTTTACTATTTTTTTAGAATTTTTGAAAATCATTGTTTTTCTAAAATTTTTATTATTATTTTATTTAATGAAAAGCTGTGATTTTCAAAAAAATCTAAACAAATAGTAAAAAAAAATAAAAAAAATGTAAACTTTGGTCTCTAATTAAGCACATTTTTATATGAAGATCATGTTGGAAGGTTCGAATCGACTGTTTGAACTTTGAAAATGGAAATATGAGCAGGAAGTAAAACATTATCTTTACTTCTCAAAGCATGATAGCCTCTATATATATATATCAGTTTAATTATAACTTATTGTTCTTAATTTGAATAATTAAACTTATAACTGTATTGTTTTTTTCTTCTTTTGAGACAGAAATTAATATTGACGACTTTAAATATTCACAAAGATATTTAAAAAAAATGTTACTCGGATTTCAAGCACGGAGCCAGTAATGAATTAATAATAGAGGATCATATGAATTGTATTGGAGATGGGTGTAAATTGTAGGAGTTGGTTATCAATATAGTGGTGGTGGTAGGAGATGTAAGAAAGATTATTTTCTGGAATAGCAGTAAGAATAGAGAGGGATAAACTAGAATAGAAAGGAATAGAAACTTATTTCTAGAATAAATTTTTTTTTTTTATAAGCAAAAATATAATGAGAGTAGGAACATAAATACTGGAATAGACGTAGCCTAATTTCAGCGCTACCTAAGTTCTGATATCATAAAGTATTTTATAAAAGAGAGAATTTATTGTGTGTTTGATTACATTAACATGACGCCTATTTATAAGCTTGACTATGATTAATCCTAAATAACGTCCCCTCCTCTCATATTTTTTTCATTTCGCTCTTCTCATCCCTTTTAGTTCTCACCTCCGGCATAGCGATACCCTCTCTCTTGTCTCTATCTTCTCGTGCGGAGACGAGAATGAGAGAGAGGGGACGGAGCCGAACCGAGTGGAGCCGATCGAAGCTGAGAGCGTGGTATCGTCAGAGCTTGAAGCATAGAGTCTTTACCATCATCTCGATCGAAGCGTGGCTGTGAGCAAATCTAGCCATCAGAGCGTGACGGCTATCGGACGAAGCGGATCCAGTCGTGGAGAGAGATGAGGAAAGAAGCACTACTACAAAAATGGTCATTGTACACTGCACATTGTACACGGATTTGACAATTTTATATAAAAACCGTGGAGAAATTGCAATTTTTTGGAGGCCCGAAATATCTGTGGGATCTCTACACGGATATTTATTAAAGAATCAGTGTAGAAAGCCTTGAGAAAGCTACACGGACGTTTATTAGGAATTGTACACGGATTATTGTTTAAATAACAGTGTAGAAAGCCTTGAGAGAGCTACACGGACCTTTATATAAAGAACCGTATAGAAAGGTAGAAATTGTACACGGATTATTGTTTAAATAACAGTGTAGAAAGCTTGAGAGAGCTACACGGACGTTTAATAAAAATTGCGCGAGTTCTCTCTAAAATTCATTCTCCCTCCCGATCGCGACCCAAACCTAGACCCCGCCTCCCACTGCCTCTCCTCTCTTCCTCTCTCTTCGCTAGTCCTCTCCGCCGACCCAAAACCTTTCTCTCTCGCTCTCTCACCTCATCGCCGCCTTAGACCCAAGTCTAGACCCTCTCCGCACCATTCCTTTCTCTCTTCCGAGCCACCATTTCCTCCATTCTCTCTCTCTACCGAGCACCGAGCCCAAAGCCTCCCCCCGCTTTCTCTCTCTCTGAGTCCGAGCACCGAGCACTCTACTCAACTGGTACTCTCTCCCTGCCATATTATCGTACAGATCGACGCTCAATCCGGTACTTGGCTGAGAGCTTGGTCATGGTGAATTCGGTACAATTGCTATTACCCCCTTCTCTAATTATTTCTCTTTGAGTTGATTCATGATTTATGTTAATTTTTCTGTGGTGTACAAATGGAACAAGGAGTGGCGCAAGCTATTATTAGATCAGTAATTGATTAGATCAATAAAAGAGAACCTTGGCTTAGGGTCTCTGACAATGTAAAGGACCTGGTACAAGGGAAGCCAAATCCTGAACCAAAGAAGCGTCTGACAGCTCAGCAAGTTCTTGGTATGAAAGTCTTATTCAGTAAAACTATAGTACAATTGTACAATTGATTGGTTTAATTATAGCATTTGTTCTTTTTTTAAGTAGGTCGAGCAAGTTGTGGTTGAAAATATGCTTTCATCAACCAAAGAGCAAGAAGGCCACCTTGATGAAGTTTTTCTCTCTGAGGTTAATGCACAGTTACGACAGGTTAGTGTTATTTTTAATCATGACATAATTGTCGCAATTATTAAAGAAGTTTGGTTGTAATGTATTTCTTTTTTGTGTTTATATAAGAAAAAGAAGGAATCACTTGATAATTATTCTTATTGACAATTATACAAATAGAATTTAAATCTGAAATCAACACATAGGCACAATAAATATCATGTATAATTATGTGACTGGGTACAGCAGATATGATTATTTATTGAGCATCAAGCACTTTGTTAAATTAGATGCTTGGATGATTTTATTATTGTTTCTTTATTTTATTTTTATTTTTATTCAATGTTTATTTTGGGGTTTGTTCAGGGAAAAAAAAAAGGGAAAGGGGTCGACTAGTGGCGAACCCAAGGCGACTAAACTGGATCAGGTTTAGTCAGTGATTTGCAATGTTAGCATGATTTTGAAGGATTGTTTTTTTCTTAATTTCACTGGCACAATAAATATTTGAGGTGGCAATTGGACGGGTCTGGTCCAGATCAGGTTTAGGTCGGTTTGACTTCGAATGATTGTCGGATTTGGGTCATCATGGGTCATGTTGGGTTTTAGAAAAGCTTAGCAAATCTACAATACGAAAGGTTTGGATTTGGAATTAGTATACATGCTCAAGTCTCTATTTGAGATTATGTTATTTGGTACATGACCAAAATATGATTTTTTATTCTTTCACATACTTTTGAATACTTACAATGGCATCTATACAGGGATATGAAGTATTAAAGAGAATTTCAGATGTGATTGGCCAAGCCAGAAGATCAACACTTGAACAATTGATCAGGTATTTTGTCTCTCCTTATACAGGGAAAATACCAGATAGTACTTGCTGGTCCTTAGTGAATTTTTTTTATTGTTTTTATTGATGCATAACTTGACATCAAGCCTCTATCTAGCTTTCGGCTCCTTAACAACAGTCTGGTACCCCTGTAACTACTGGTTTAATGTCTCCAACTTGGGGGTATACCTGGAAGCACAAATTCAGCATATACAGATGAGTTTTTGAGACTATGCTTTGTTAATGTTATACTGCTACTAGAATCGTTCTTATAAAATATTTGATAAACAAGCAGGGCTATTGTTAATGTTACAGGACGAAGATTTTAGACTGACTATTCTGCTTGCAGATGACTGTAGAAGGATTGGAGCAGGGCTATTGCATTATCCCTAGCAGCAAGAGGTTTCTAGTTTTGTATGCTTTTCTAAAAAGAAATATCAACAAGAAGATTATGGTTTTCTTCTCTCTTCCTAATTTTGTTTTTGATGGCTTTTCAAAGGTGGCCAAAGTGGAGGATTTAGGAAACAAATCTGTTCGCCATTTTGCTACTGTTAGCAGTCATGGATGTCAGATACATTCAGCTTTCGGTGGCCAATTTTAGTTCTGCTGCCTCTTTGGAGTCTCCATATCTTCCAAGAAATATATAAGCTACCAACACTGCCACAATAGGTCAACGTACTGTAGTCTAAATATGGATTTGTATAATTTTGTATAATGTAGTGTACATGAATTATTTATACTGTTGTATAGTTTTGGAATTCTAAGTTTAAAAGGCCTATGTTTAATGTTTCTCTGTTTTGAAATTCTGATTTTAAATGGGTAGCAAAACTGGAGGCTAGTCACAACAAAAAAAAAAAAAAAAAAAAAAAAAAAAAAAAAAAAAAATTCTACACGGACATTTAACTAAAATCCGTGTAGCTCGGTTATGGAGAGCGCCACTGGTAAGGAATTGTACACGGTTGTTTATTCAGGGATTTCTACACCCTCACATCCCACACGGCAAAAAATCCGTGTAGCTCTCCTGTTTATGTCCGTGTACAATCACTTATTCTGTAGTAGTGAAGTAATATGAAGTTTAAGAGTGTAAATAAGTAGAATTAGTTTATTGTAGTAGTTTATGTGTTTTTATGATAATAAATGAGTTTAGATTTAGGTATAAGAGTTATTTCACTTGTTGTAATATGATTTTTTATCAATAAAATCGTTAGTATGCATTTAAAACCACTAACTTAAAAAAAACATAAATAACTCCACTAAGCATCTCCTACCTACCACCACTATATTGTTAATTAACTCCTACAATTTACATCCACTATTATCTCCAATACAATTCATATGATCCTCTATTAATTAATGATCTCAGTCAATAATAAATTAATAATCCAATTTAAATAAAATGAAGTAGGCAACTCAAAATTCAATATAACTTATTTTTTTAGAGAAAAAATATTTATCCTATTATATATTTGAATTGTTAACATAGCCGACTAATTAAGTAGCTCTTGTAATATTGTGGCTAATCTTTAATCCTGAATTCAGTAAATTAATTTGTGGAAAATTTAGGAGCTTCCTCTATATTGAAGTTGCTTCGTCAAGTCATCACCGAAAAAAGACACGTCAATACATCCTATAAATAAAAACCAAAATTATTGGAAAACTATTGGAACATTTTCCGAATTATATATCCACAATTTTTTCTTTTCTTTTGTACCTAAGAATCTTAATGTATATATATTAATATGCATTAAAAACAAACTATTTCTTAATTTTATTTATATATCTGAATCATTGAACGAGCCCTTTAAATTATTCCAAATTTATGAACTTATAAGATAATATTCTTCTCTAAATTAATTCCAAAATTAAAAAAAATAATAATGCTAGTAATTATAGGAGTCATGGAACAGAACATCAGCTACACTTAGGGGTGTTCAAACGGTCGGTTCGGTTGAAACCGAACTAAAATAATCAAACCAAACTTTTCTTCAGTTTTGAAAAATAGAACCGAACCGAACTGATTAAATTTATAAACCGATTAAGAACCGAACCGAACAAACCGAAGTAAATTTTGGTTTGTTCAGTTCAAACCGAAATAAACCTATTGGTGCCGTTATTAACGAAAATTACACATGTTCATACACAAGTTGTTCAATTTCATACAAAATATGTAGATGTTCTAAAATATTTAAACTAAAATGAAAGAAAGGAAGCATTGATTGAACCAAACAAAATATAAATCATACTTGAACCAATATAATTCGGTCGGTTCGGTTTAGTCGGTTTTGAAAACTGTAAACCGACCGATCCATTTAAACCGCACCAATTAAACCAAAATTTTTCAGTTTGGTTGAAAACCGAACAAACCGAACCGTTTGAACACCCCTAGCTACACTAATTAAGCTTTGACGAAGAATGTATGTATGATAGAGTGAGACAAAATGTTTAAGAGGGAACATAACTTTATAATATTTTTAAACGCAATATATTTTTTATTATTTAAAAAAACAATAAAAGAAGTATATTTTTTACATTATTTTGAGTCAGGCAGCTGGTGTCCACTCTAATGGCTCCGTCATTGAATATTAGTTATTGTACAAAGAATCATGTTTAATATATATAATTAGTTAAGAAAATACTTTCTGTAGAAAAAAATTATAAACTAAAAAATTATTAAATTCAGATTTAAATCCGGATAAAAAATTACTTGTGGATATTAAAACAGTTAAATAGCTTGACCTCTAATTTTATTAAAAAAATAAAAATAACAAACATTAAACTGCGGACCTGCGGTAGTTCATGAAAAAGGACCGAAACTATGGGTGAAAACGGAGCAAATACGGAGCGGATTGTGGTAAAACCATATCCATCTCTTTTTAGTGTTCCGAATACAGATATGGATCGAATATCAACGGATACAGATAGGGATACGGATCGGATAGGATATTTATTAAAATAATATTAAAAAATACCAAAGTTTATAATATTTATCTAATTTTAATAATGTATAACAATATTTTTTCATAATATATATTAAAATATATGATATATATCTACTATTTGGATACAGATAGTTAAAACGTAAAACTATATCAGTCCATCTTTACACAGATATTCAGATATTGAATATCTACCTCTAATTTTTCAAATACGGATCCGATATTATCCATACCGTTTCACCCCTAACCGAAACTCTTCCTTTGCTCAAATAAAAAAAATAAAATAAAAATGGGTCATTGCATGGAGATATCGTTCTCCCGCTTTAGAAGGAAACTAGCTAGGATGCTTTCATGGTAGGATGGCCCCACGAAACTACCTTATTTTATTCTCCGATCGATAAAATATAATCTCCTGTGATTTCTGTAGTTCGCCTCTAAATATAACAAGTCATATAGTGCCGTTTCTACAATTCGTTACATATTTGACTGCACAGAAACCGTTACAAAACACCTTAAAACGCGCGAAACTTCTTCCCAGCCCGGTCAACACTCGCTTAACTTGACCAACACGGAGAGCACCGGTGACAGGTCACGTGTTCAGTTAGTCAACCGTGTCGCGCGCATTCAATTACCAACAACTGTTCTTGCTTGCTACAGCCGGGCAAATGTTACAAAAAAAAAAACAAAAAAAAAGGCTCTTTATTGCTAAAAGACAAATTAACACGCTCTCACATATACAGAGACTTGCTCCCAAAGTAATTTCCTTCGCTTGTACTCGATACCATCCTTCACACCTAGACAGAGATATACTATAAATAGCATGTGTTGCTTCTACAGTTCTAATAATCTCAGATATATACCTTTCGTTCGTATATACAAGCATCTTAATTGTCTGATATATCAGATGGGAGTGCAATCAAACCAAGCAAAGAGAGAAAACATAACTGCAGCAAATCTCTTGCTGTCACTTTCAATTATTCCCATCAAGATAAATAAGAAGAGCAACAACAGAAGGAAGAAGAAGAATGGAGTGTTTGAATGCAAGACATGCAACCGCGAGTTTCCGTCGTTTCAGGCTCTAGGAGGACACTGTACCAGCCACCTTCGGCCAAAGGTACGCGTCAATGGAATTGATCTAAAAATTGGAGAGAAATTTAAGGAACCAACGAAGCATTCGTGCAGCTTTTGCGGTAAGGAGTTTCCGATGGGTCAAGCTTTAGGCGGCCATATGCGGATGCATAGAGTTTCACCGGTACTTACATCTGCACCGCTGGCTCAAATCTCACACGAGGAAGATCAGTTTGATTTGAGTATGCTTCCAACAATGAAATATGAAAAATCAGGTTTCTATATTGATGGAGATGTGATTAGTGAAGGTTTTCAAGGCCGTTTGCTCAACCTGTTTGTGTAAGATATATATGATCACATCAACCTGTTTGTGTAGAGAAATATATAGGTAGCTGTGCATATTTAGCAAGTCCTGTTCATATTTGGACTAACTTTAGGTACTAGATATATAGGAAATATGATCTTTATTCTTTTTAATTTGAAGTATTTGTTTATAAAATTTAATTGGAGTCTTTTCTTTATGAATATTAGCTTTCTTCGTTTTAATGTTGATTCTTTGTTTCTGTGGATACAATAATGTAAAATATGGTCGTGAACAACTCCTTCGAAATTGATGCAATAAATCCGGATGGAGGCTGGCAACCTTACCAAAAAAAAAATTAAAAAATTTGACAAACAATACAACATAAGTTTAAATTAAAAAATTTGACAAACAATACAACATAAGTTTTTATTAAAGATTGGAGTTCAAGCAAACCAATTATTTAATATTAATAAAAAATTATCTCATCCGAATTTCGAATCTGTCAGAGCATCTATATTAATGGTACTACTAGAGTTTCTAATATAATGTGGCAGTTTCTAATTCAGTTTCAGAGATATGAGAGAGTTTCTTATTTAGCAACTATGCATGAAAATTTCTTATTAAGAAACTGTTTATAAACTCCATATTGATCAAATGATTAGCTCAAATTATTTCTTTTTTTAATTTATTACTAACGTGACTTAATAGAAACTCTAAAATTAATTTCAAGGATGTGAGAGTTTAGAAACTTTAGAGACCTAAAAAGTGGTTAACAGTTATTTAGAAACTTATTTGAGTTGCTGAGATGTAAATAATATGTGACAGTTTCTAATCCAGTTTCATAGATGTATGAGAGTTTCTTATTTAGAAACTATGCAGTAAAGTTTCTTATTAAGAAACTGTTTATAAACTATATGCTGATCAAATGATTGGCTCAAATTATTTTTGCTTTTTAATTTGTTACTAATGTGGCTTAATAGAAATTCTAAAATTAATTTCAGAAATGTGAGAGTTAGAAACTTTAGATACTTTAATTTTTAAAAAGTGATTAACAATTATTTAGAAACTCATTTGAGTTGCTGAGATGTAGATGCTACGTGGCAGTTTCTAATCCAGTTTCAGAGATGTAGGAGAGTTTCTTATTTAGAAACTATGCAGTAAAGTTTCTTATTAAGAAACTGTTTATAAACTCAATGCTGATCAAATTATTGCCTCAAATTATTTCTTCTTTTTAATTTGTTGCTGATGTGGCTTAATAGAAATTAATTTCGGAGATGTGAGAGTTATAAATTTTAGAGATCTTAATTTCTAAATAAAAGTTATTTAGAAACTCATTTGAGTTGTTTTGATGTAGATGCTCTCAATAATACAAAATAACTAATCAAAAAGTGATGATTCTCATACTAACAATACAAAAAGTACACATCCAAGTCAGTATACAGATCAGATCACTGATCTATGGACAGCTAAGGTACATACCGCCTTCATTTAGAAATTTTGGTTATCTATTACTAAAGGGTAAGCTACTGACAAGGGTTGTATTTCTGAGAAGAAAGGTCCCCTGTCCTAGTGAATGCGTGATGTGTTATCAGCAAACGGAGGAAACTCCACATGGTTTCTATATATATCAATTATTATTCTACTGTATTTTTCTTTTCTGCTTATTATTTTTTTTTTTGAGAAAGAAATCATGGTCAGGCCCTCATTTGCCTATATAAGGTAGTGTTTATACAAGTGGTATTTCTTTTTTTGCTTATCTTTTCATTTTCTTATTATTTCTAATATCTAATTTATATATATGCGATCCAGTTAATTCCACATCTGAATGAAGAAAATAAATTTGGAACTGAATCTTCATCTACATGTGGGCAAGAAAATTATGGTTTATTCATCCATCCATTCATAATTTGAATAGTTATAATTATAGTATGGAGAATATTTGAATTTTGAGAATACACAACTCATATTTTAATCATAGCCGTTCATATCATGAATAGATGAATGGATCATGTTGGCAGAAAATTTGATTCCATTAAATTTACTGCTAATATTAATTTTTAATGCTTGCGCTATGCTATAAAGAACAATTAACGCCATTTATTTGGAGTGCGCATCCTCTGAGATATCTCATTTTTTGCGTGACCGACGTGTCCGGTGTCTATTCGGGAAAGTGCAGGGGCCAGTATTATTTAAGCGTTAAGATTCATGCAGAACGTATTTGAACGGTTGAAATTTTTCAAAATGTCACATTAAATATGAGATATCTCAGAGGATGATGCGAATTCATTCCGTTAAATTGAGCTGATCCTTTTTAACAGGCGTTAACTACATATATATATTAGTATTTTTTAATTTCAAGTAATTAATACGAGGTACAATTAATCTTTGCATTTTAATATTATTTTTTTGTGGGTATATAGTTAATTAGGTGGAAATTAAAACAGGTGGACAAATGTTTTACGCCCATTCTTATGAATTTTTCAAATGGCATTTAGTCAACATGCTTTATTCACATTAAGGATATAAATAAAGAGATCCAGGAATAATATTTTCAATTTTTTAAATATGATTAGTTTATCATTCAGCACTGTTACTATATATATGAGATTCATAAAAAAAAAAATTTATAAACCATAATTGAATTTTTTTTGACGAAACAACATGATTACTTTTTTTTTTTTTAAATCATAAGAACCGAAATGCCATTTCGGTCAGTTATTTTTTTTTTATTCCGGACCGAAATGGACCGAAATAGCATTTTAGTTCTTATGATTTTTATTAAAAAAAAAGTAATCACGTTGGTTTAGTAAAAATATTTTTTTTAAGGGTAATTATATCTTCCCCCATTTCATCCCCCAACTAACTAACTACCTCTTCTAACTATAATTACAAATTCTAACTACCTAATGGCTCTACAAATTAATTACCCAATTTTCTCCCTTTATTTCTTTCCTCTTTCTCCCTCCCTCTCCCACCTCTCCCACCTCTCCCTCTCCACCTCCGCCTCCGCCTCCGCCTCCCTCTCCCACCTCCGCCTCCCACCTCCGCCGCCTCTCTCTCCCACCTCCGCCTCCGCCGGGTTAGATCCATCACTATCGACCGCTAGGTCAGATCCGTCATGTCTATGTTCCTCTTCCTCATGTAGTAGCGAGTTATTTGCAGAGAACAAAGCTTCATTAATGGTGAATTAGGCCAGTGCGTACTAAGTACTAAGAAATGACAGAAAAATAAATTTTGAAAAAATTAGAGGTGTATGAATGAATACTTCAACGTTTATGGATGAATACTTAATATCTTAGGTATAAATATTTTAACTTATATGATGAATACTTGATATCTTATGGATAAATATTATTCGGCTGCTCTTGTAAAATTAATCGAGGTATGCACATATATTTGTAATACTCTTGGTACATTAAAACTATTTACACTTACACGACGATGATGAATACTTGCTCGATGAGAGATGAATACTTGTGACGAGGTATGAATACTTGTGCAACGGACAACTCAAAAGTATGTCATCATGGATCTCATTTGAAAGAGAAAATTGTGTAGAAGACGGTTTGTGGTTTTAGATTTGCAAAATTCCTCATAGATCGTCAGAAATATTGGTTAGATTGAACGGAGAAAAAAAAAACTCATCTCTAAAAACGTGTAAAAGATGAGTGATTGATGTGTCCAAATATGCTTCTATTGCAAAGATGAATACATTCATATTTATTATAGATATTTCTGTATGGTAACTTAAAGGTAAGGGTCGAGCTAATTAAATATAAGGATGTAAACACTAAAAGTAAATTAAGAGAGATGTAAATTGGTCAGATCAAGAGACCAACATGCTATTGGGTTTGTTTGTGCGACAATATTTATTATAGATATTTCTGTATGGTAACTTATAGTTCAAATTTGGATCATAATATACTTGATATCATACTCTGGGGTTATATTTTTTTCAATCATGATGTACCATGTGGCAAACACTAATTATATATAATTGAGTCGAATATTTAATGTCACTTAAGTTTATTATGTTTTTTTTTTTATAAATTTGCTACTTAGATCTGTGATATAGTAATCTGGCTTGCAAAAAATAGTAATCAAAACTATATGTGCTTAGTTTAGTATCAGGAGGCTGATAGGAATTTTGTAGTTGGGGCTTTTGGTATGAAATACATACCACCTATTTTTTTTTTTTGCATTTTAAAACGTTGTTATGGTTTACTTCTGTTAGTAAGACAATACATAAGGTATTTTCATCCTATTTTGACTTTCATATTTATTTAATTATTGTGCTTCTCACAGTATATAATGTATGAGTTTGTATAATATAGGTGGGACTGGTTTACTTCTATTATTGTGCTTCTCTCAATATATAATATACAAAGGGGTAATTTGGTCATAAACATGTCTTCTCATATAACAATATATATTTTATTCAATTTAAGCTCTCACTCTTAATCTTTCATCCACCAAACAACCACTCCATAGTAAAGATTAAATTCTTAAGCTACAATGACTTGAGCTACAATGCTGAACATGTACATCATGATTTGTGTGTCACATGCCGTGCTCATTCACATATTTTGATCACCCTCTAAAAAATTGTACAACACAATATGACACGCTAATCAGTTTGATCGCAATATGAAACAATTACGCAAGGCCTGTCACCAATCTGGAATGAGCTCCAACAAAAATAGTTTATTACAACATGTTTTTTATTTGGAATGAGCTTCAACAAAACATGTGTATATGTATGTTGAAATATAAGAATAAAAGTATGTTGAATGAACAATTGAAATACTGTTTTCTGTTTGTTAATGTAAAATATTTAATATTATTTACTATTTTGTTGAATGTTGAATGAATATGATTGATTTTTGGATTCTGCTGTGATTGTTGAACATTTATTGAATTATGGACGTTTAATATTGTATGTTTAATAACAAGAAAACATGGATGCTAGCTATTATAAATTGTTTAAAAAAAATCAAACCAAACACGGTTCAAAACAGCAAGTCGTGTATCGCTACAAAAATCAAATACGGATGTCTTGTAGAAAAAGTGTATATAACACTTGTTATTATACACGGTTACTTTGACCGTGTAGAATCATCATTTTGTGTGTTTTTTCTGTAAGATCTACACAGTAGAAAAATATCCAGAGGAAGGACTGTCCTGTGAGAGTTTTGATTCGATAAGGGCTCTTTTGTGAGTTTGTAGGGATGGTGCTCAAAATTTGGGATTGTTAGAGGTTTTGGAGCGCAAAATTACATTTTTTTTAAATTTAAGTCGTTATGATTCGCACTAAAGAACATAGATTTTGGGCAATTGGCTTCAAGATTCGTGCAAGGCGCTGGTCTACTTTGAATTTAATTCGGATCGCTGACATGTGGATCCAGATTTGTCAGGAACCTTTGGAATTCGAATTTTGCCAGAATTCGCCTCAGACAAACATAGTCCTAAATTTATATGAGCAAAGACAAGATTTCTGAATGTATCCTTTATTTTCTATATTCAAATTTTGCAATTTGTTAGATATAAATAATAATACTTTATGCGCATTTAGAAGTTAATTTTCTCTTCGCAAACTTATTGCCTGGGTAATGAGAAAACAAAATTTTTAGTTTATTGGAATGATATGAAACTTTATTATTAGTTCTGATTTCCTTGAATTAAGCTATAAGCTTGTTCCATTGCGAAGTAAATTTTTAAACTCGTATACCTGTAATGAGTAAATGAATATTTTCAAAGTAAGTTTACAACAGAACATTAATTTTAAAATTAAAATATTTCATGACACCTTTGTATTTTAATTATTGCGCAACAATTAAAAATGAGCTTTGAATGCTACTAAAATAGTATGTAATAAGAAACACCTAGCTTGGTTGTTACAATTTTTCTGATACCACCACCCCGGCTAATTGGTAAGTAATTCTATATTTTGTTTGATCACATGAATGGATACATCAAAATATCATTCATAAGTTTTGATAACCATATAAGCAAATTATATTAGCAATTTTATATAAACTTATTTTAGTTTTAAAAAAAGTATTAAATAAGGCCAAAGCAGGTATAACGAGAAAAAAGTTTTTCTCAATGCTGAAAATCGTTTATCAGACTTCAAATTGCATTGCATTTTTAGAAAAATGTTATTTTAATAAAAAAAAATGATATTTTTGTTAAGATGTCGTGTTACTAAAATCATCTATATTTAAAAAATCATGCAATTTATGTCTTTTCCAATTATAAGCTACACTTTAATTGGCATCTAATTAAATCCTGTTGTCATTAGGAAAGTTATAGACCGAATAATTCTCTTATATATAGTAGTGCAGTACAAAATGAAATTTTAATATATTTAATAGGATGATACTGTTTGCATGTTTGAAAATATAAAATTTAACCTCGCTTAATGGAAATATAAAATTTAACCTCGCTTAATGGAAATATAAAATTTAACCTCGCTTAATATAAAATTTTAATATATTTAATAGGAATAATTAGCATCAAATAAATTATTATTCATAAAAAAGAGATAGTCATGTGAAATTGTGAATTATTTTGAGTTATTAACGTTTTTATATAAAATATTAAAAAACATTACAGACATTAAAAGTACTTTAAATTGACAGAATTTCTCTATATTTTGATTCATTTTGATTGTTGTTTACAAAAAGAGCAATAAATAATGAAATTCTAAAATCAGAATGAAATTTCGAAAATGAAAAAAGGTAAGGAAGATCGATATTGAAATAGACATATATTCGGCCACTGATTTCTTTCAACTTACAACCGATTATATATTAACTATCCTAATTATAACATAATTTAATATGAAAGGAAAAAAAATTGTAGAATTTGCTACCGCCTCCTATAAATACCAATCCGGCCGCCTCTTTGATTGGCACTAATTAATTCAATTACTTGAGAATTCTCTTTAATCTTATCAATCTTCAGGAGAGGAATTCTCTCTGTGTTATCTTCAACCAACAAAAAGGTCTGTTTTTTTTTTTTATTTGTTTATTCTGGATATATATCCACTGCCAACATGCAGGAAAACATAACTTTCTGAAAAAAAAATTCAAGTATTTCTTTGTGTGCTAAAATATTCAATATATATCACAGATTGTTCATAATTTAAAAAACAAAAATCGGTTGGCTTTTCACAATTTGTGCTAAAAAACTTATAACAACACCTGTTGGTTGATGATTAAGATTTAAGAAATTCATAGAGTACGATCTTTTGTCATGATACTTAATTGTTGATATTGCATTGTAAGAATTAATTATAAATTACCAAACTTAAACTTACAGGGCAAACAAGGTACAGGTTAGCAAGCTAGCCATGACTTGTTGGTCGGACCTGGCGTATGACATGCTCGGACACATAACCAGCTTTCTGCCTTTAACAGATCATCACCGGTTCAGTGCCGTGTGCAAAAATTGGAGATTAGTAGCAAAACAGAAGCGGCACTCTCCAGCTCATCAGCTGCCGTGGTTGGTGCTCGGAGATGAACCTGGCACCGGTAAACGTAAATTTTACAACTTGTCAGAAGATAGGCACTATGCCATTGACATTCCAGAGTTGTACGGTCGTTACATCTGTGGATCTTCACACGGATGGCTTGTTGCCATTGATATCAAAATCACAGGCATCCTCATAAACCCTTTCACTCGTGAGTTTTATGAGCTACCACTTTTCCCTCAATACAACATTGGCATGTGGGAGGCGACACCTCCATCATATGAGAATTTTCCCATTGTTGATTATAGAGAAGGGCCTGGAGGCCGCGGTTCCGGTACTTTTGAAGAGTTGCAGGTTAAAATTGTACATAAGGCCATCTTATCTCATGATCCAAAGGAGAGAGCTGATTTCACGCTCATGATCTTGACTGGTTGGAAGGGTGTTCCTGCTTTCTGGAAGCCCGGCGATTCATCTTGGACGGTAATAAGTGTAAGATCACCAATGTTTATAAGTGATGTTATATATTTTAAAGGACAATTCGTTTTTGCTACCATGGAAAGCGAAGTTTTACGCCTCAATTTTCAACCTGATCATCCTAAAATGTATGAAATTGAATCTCTTCGTATATCGCAAACATGTCTCATAGCACAGTGTTACCTAGTGGACTACTCCGGACGTTTACTACTTGTTGAGAGGTGGTTCTTCGAACACTACTTTAAAGTGCTTCGAGTCAATTTTGAGAAACCAAAAGTGTCCAAGCGTAACCATATTCGCAAGGCTGCACTATTCTTGGGGACAAATGATTCTCTAGTTATTGATCGAAGTAAATTAGTTCGAGGCTGCAAATGCAAAACCAACAACATCTATTTTACAGATTCAACCCGGTCATTTGGTCATGAAGTATTAGGTTGCGACGACATGGGTGTCTTCAACATGAGTGACAAAACAGTTGGCACCTTTTATTCCCCCGAAATACGCTACACTCGTTTAGATACACCCATTTGGTTTACCCCAAATCCATGGTAGCTAGCTAGCTGCTCCACCTTCGCTTAATTGGTTAAGACTTAATTATTTAGTTACAAGTTAATTTAATTTGTCAGACTCCATTTTGTTAGTTTCTGCTTCAAAAAAAGTTTTAAGTCTGTTTCTTAATTAATTCTTTCTGTATTACTACTTGAATTATACATTCGATGGCATGAAGGAAACATATAAACGATTGGTGATTAATTATTGTAAAAAAGTTGCTAGAGAACACCGGTACCTTAAAATAGTTAGGCTGTTCTTCTGAGTTATCCAGATATGTCAAACAAATTAAGCCGTACAATCATAATTTGGGTCGCTGGTTCTAGGCTGTTTGTAGCCTTGAGACACCATGAAGGCCTGTATAATTGTTACCAAGATATTTGAATCATGTTCTCTCAAAAAAAATGTTATTTTGTTTTTCAAGAATTTTCTTTGAATGTTTTTCTCTTTTTTGAAAAAAGAGGAGAGTTGTGATAGCCGTGGTTTTTTTTTTTTAAATCGAAAGGTGGAGGTCTAGCCTACCAGCTTCCTTCAAACTCCTGTTTACTGGTCCTTGCTTGCTTTTCAAAACCAACAAATGCAACAAGAGAACATGACCAACCAAGGCCTAGGATTACTAATTTATTCAATTTCTGGACTGGAATTGGGAAAGGTAGTGCAGAGAGAGGGAGAGAGAGATAGAGAGAGAGAGGGAGAGAGAACAAACCTGATCGGAGATGGAGTTGAGTTGAGTCGGAGACGGAGACGGAGTGGAGAAGTCGGAGCGGAGATCTGATTTTGGAGAAGAAGAGGGAAAGATGGAAAAAATTAGAATATGGCGCGCGCTGTGATTTCCGCGGAGCGGGAATGAAAAAATTCCGCCTTTTTTTTATTTTGCTATCGCGATGGCCATAAATCAGGGAATCAGAATAGCAAGGAATCATCTATTACCGTATCTATTTCCATGTTAATTTTGCCAAACGTGGTAATTACATTCCAGGGAATTGTGATGACAGGGAATCACCTCTTAAAAGCATGAACCAAACGCCTCCCTAAAGGGAGCAACTCTGTCAACGCAAAGACTCAAGCGACAACGTGAAATGGCTCATTTCAACCATTATTCCATTATTCCTTGAATTTAGCCCGCTACATTTAGAAGTAGAGAGAAATATAATGGCTGGGCTGGATTGTTATAATTTTGGCATTTTTATCCTGCATGCATTTGCAAGTTACGATTTTTCTTTCAGATTTAGGATGTGTACTGCCAAATCCAAATGAATGTATATGTTCCTAGGTCGAATTATTTCGTCAAGTAGAGAGAAGTATAAAGCACGCACGCTACAGGGAGATGATCGGCAATCTGACGAGGAGGCGAGCAGCTCGAGCAATCCTCACCTCATGAGTCATGGCCCTTCCTCTAACACACGCACATACAATACGGATTGAATAATTATAAAAGTTAGGAGAGAAGGAAATTTAGCTCACTAATGATTTTGTTGACAAATATATGCTGAAATGATTGGAAGAAATGCGGTAATAAATCTTACCGAATGAGAAAATTAGTGGGAAGCGTTTTCTCTACTTATATATGACTTTATACCCTGAATATAGGAACCATTTTCAATTCATTTTTGACAAACATTTGATAAAAATAGCATAGCCAACTTTAAGCAGGTGGAAAATAGCAATTATTTCCAAAATTAATTTGCTCTAATTTTTCTCCAATCCTATCTTATCAATTAACTTACCAAATAAGTTTATCAAAAACAAAAAATGGCATGTGAGACAACAATACCTGTCATTTTATTCCAAAAATGACATATACAAAGACCTGTCATTTTGTTCCATAATTAACTTGTCATATCCAAAATGTATCATCACATAACAAATTGGGCATGACCCAAGAATTAATGCTCTAATTTTCTCCAACCATATATCTATCAATTGACTTACCTAAAATATATAGGCTTATTAAAATGGGCACGTGAAAAATAATGGTAAATGATCGATGTTGTTACACTAATTGAGAAAATATACACCTTCCTCGCAATATTCATGTGGCTAATTTATGGGCCCAGATTCACATCTTGTAGGCCCAAGTAAAAGATTCCTCTTCCATCTTTTAAATTTCCTAAACCAGCCAATGCATCATTTCCTGCGATGAATATTCCATTATTGTCTGGTTAGCATAATACACTTCCTTGAACATAATTATCGTCAAGGATAAAATTTAAACTTCACCGTCGCTATGAAATATATTATTTCCGACGGCACATTTTTTGAATTCATCTCCGTAGGTATTGAAACCTTTATTTCAATCGGCTTTCAAGAAAAATAAATAAAAATCACCTCAAAAAAGTCGCTTCAGGTCAGATACCTAAATGTGTGAGTGTGCTTCAGTTCATTTGCGTTCTTATTTGGACATTCTCGTGCATAAAAAAAGACGTCACAGAATGGCTTAGTTAACAATCTCAGTAACCATGACAAAATGAATCCTCATCGGTAGTTAACAAACCACGGCGATGCGACCGATACGAACGTGTATAATCCAGATTCTAGTAGTGCTACAATTTTACATTGTTACTGGATCATATTTTTCTTGTCATCAGTGGTAGGCTTAGTAATAAATTATCTTAGCTCTTATAATTGGAAACTTGAAGGTTGTTTTGTCAAACCTACTTATCACAATATGCACTTTGGTGAGCTTAACTAAGATAAAAATTATAATGTTCTTAAGCTTACCAAGCATCTTGATGAACTTAACTTCAAAATTTATCAGATTAACTTTAAATGACGAATCAAATTTGTTAAAATTGATCTTCATGAATGATGCGTTTACATACAAAATTTATAAATTTTTTAATAAATTTAGTAAAGTCAAACGGTAAAAGAAATTAAGATATATAAGTTAATTTTAATGCATTCATTTTTTTCATTATATTTTGACCGCTTGAATTTATATTAAATTCGTTCGAAAATTTAGAAGTTCCGCATGTAATGCACCACTCGTGAAGTAGATTAGTCTCAACAGTTTGGATTCATCTTTTGAAACTAATCAAATATATAGATTTAGGAGTTAAGTTTATCATGATAAGAGGCTTGGTGAATTTAAGAACACCCTAATTTAGTAAAATTATATAACAATAATCAAGTTTCAATACATACAAGAGCTCCGTTTTTAATCATGTAGCTAGAGATGAATTATGGAATAAGAATGATACATGATTACAAAACAAGTATATATATGTTTCAAGATCAAGGTTGTTAATTCTAAACAAAGAAATTCACAGTTGCTTTCATATCTACTAGCCAAAACATTAATCAGGTTAAAGTCAATTTGGTACGTACTTGATTTTATTTTCAAGTCAAGCTATTACAAAACGATCTCAACTTGGTAGGAAACAATTAATTTAGGATACTTTACCGCCAAATTTGTTACGAACTTTTAATTTATATGTCAGTATAATAAATTATTAATAATTATTATTAGCAAAACAAATATGAAGACATAAAATAAATAATAAATGCATGAAAAAAAAATGGAGTATGGGTTATAATCACCCAACAATTATCATTAGACATGAAATTAAATCTGGTATTCTATCACCCAACAAATAATTAATTATACAAATTATATATTTTAAAAAATATTGAAGAATAATATAGAGAGTAGGATTCTTGAAAACTAAAAGATAAGACAAAAAAAGTTTTCTTAATTAATTTAACCATTTTTAATAATAAATAATTGAAGCTGAATTTATATCTTTAATTTATATATCATAGTTCGATTAAATTAACAACAGAGATAGTAAGCAATTACTGGTCCAACAAATTAATTACGAGATCTTTCACTATATATAGATCCGCTATTTGAAAATGAAAAAGTAAGGCCCAATTATAGGGTTCAAGAAAATTGCTTGTTTTTAATTAACGAAACATGTATACTTCATGGCCCAAGAAAATATTAATGAGGTAATATGATCGGAACAAATAAAAAGTGAGAAAGAAATTAAACTTACGTGATCAATTCGTGACAAAGAGCATGATTTAGTGACCTTCGACGAAATTTACTCCTAAAATAAAAACAATGTCTTTACCAATAAATTTGAGGTTGTTTTCATGTGTCATTTGAAATCCAAAATGATATACACTTCATTCAAAAACGCCGACCCAAAATAATTTATTCAATTGAACTACTGATTATTGTAATGGAATATTGATGTAGAACTGATGATCCAAGTCATATATATATCAGATGTGGTTGTTTGAAGCATAAAGTCAAATATTTGATGCGTAAATTTAATTGTGGTTGACTTGTTGATTTTATTGTTCATGTTTAATTTGAATGCAATGTTGTTCTTAAATTTTTTAGTGTATGTACTTAATTAAGGGAGTTTTCAAATTTGTTGTACGTTGTAATGTACTAAAATATATCCTGCAATATAATTGGATTCTAGACCATAACACTAACAAGAGAGACTCGTGCATTTGAAATATAATAAAACTATATTCGATAAAAACAATATTTGAATAATGAAAAGATAATGTATGAAATTACCATTTTAAAATATATTATGCTTGCAAAAAATTAGCTTTTTGAGTGAGTTTAGCTGGGAAAGCTTCTGTCCAGTGCGGATGGAAATAAGAACAAGAAGTTTCATTTAGAAGAGTAGAAAGCTCAAAAAATAAATAACCATACAATCTAATATAACAGAGGACAACATAACATGAAACAGCCCATTCAACAGTAGTAAGAAGAGTTATATAGTGCATACAAATTTATTGATAACATAAGTAAGCTTGGTAATAATCAAGTGACAGCAATTTTCCATGAGAAGCATATATTAATAAAAGTATATCTTATAAGGACGACATAGTATGCTTGGTAATAACCTTGAGGAGCTTTTCGAAGTTGATAAAAGAAGATCCGCCACTCGTGATGCTTAGAGAAGCTTCCTGTTTCAGAACACTCATTGTTTGCCTAATCACAACACCTTCATTCTCTTTCATCAACCGTTTGATTGCGTTTTCAATTTCACCTCTCTCTAGTTTCCTCTCTAACCCGATACCAACCTTCCAAACATCCATGACATATCGAGCATTCACCATTTGATCAGCAAAGTGGGGCCAACAGATCATGGGGACCCCTTCACTGATAGCCTCAATTGTCGAATTCCAGCCATTATGTGTCCAAAAGGAGCCGACTGCGGTATGTGCCAAGATCTCCTTTTGTGGGGCCCAACTGACTATCTTCCCTTGGCCACTTGTCGCCTTGATGAACCCATCAGGGAAATCAACCTCATCCTTACCGAGGATTGAACCCGATCGAACCACCCAAATAAAAGGCTGGCCACTATTAGCCAAACCCCAAGCAGTCTCGATGAACTCTTCAGAATTCATGCAAGCGAGGCTACCAAAGCTCACATAAAGCACAGAGCCGTAAGCTTGCATGTCTAACCACTCTATGCAACTGCGATCTTCATCTAGCAAACTGCTTCTGGTCAGCGGAGTGAACTTATGTAGAGGACCGATACAAAACACAGGAATTGTTGGTATTGCTTTTTGGAACTTCTCTACCTCTGTACTTTCAATGACATCGAAAGTGTTTACAATGACCCCCTTGGATGCTTTTATAGCATCCGTAAAGGCTGTGTATAACTTACTTAACACTTCATAGCTGCAATCGGGAACAGACGGCAAATCCCTCATTCGGAAAGGCGCAAGTTCAATCACTGGCATGTCCAATTGTGACTCTGTTTCAATTTGAAGTGAACAAGATGAAGTCAATTCATTACAATAATTGACATGTTAGAGCTAGTCTATAGTGTTGTTAATGTTGAGCAGGAAATTAATCTATATTAAGTAACCTTGAACTGGTATATCGCCTTTCTGGACCAACTGAGGATATGTCATGTGCACATTTAGAGTGGCTGCATTATTGGTCCTAAGTACCAGAGTTGGAACTCCAAGCTTGTTCGCAAGATATTGCAAGTTGTACCAGTATGTGTCCCTGATCAAGCACGCGACGGGCTCCTTGTTTTTTTCAGAAAGAACTCTTGTCAAACAATCATTAAATAGCTTCTCACAACTATTGTTCCAAGCTATTACCCGATCCACGATGCCACCAACTAAGGAGCTGAACTGGCTTGATATTTCCCCATCATCAACCAAGATGAAGCGATATGAAGGATATTTGGTGGAATCGATGGAGTTATAGCTGGTGTGAAAGATGGTGATGGAGAAGTCGCGAGAATGAAGAAGTGCAGCGATTTCTAACATAGGAGTGATGTGGCCTTGATAAGGCAGTGGAAACAATAACACTCTTTTTCCCATGAGTATCTGTAATGCTGCATGTTTGAATTGTTGAGTGAGTGATATCCAAAGATGGAGATGCATGCTACATATATTACATAATACGGAAACTTTCTAGTGTGCTCATACAAACTTTCAAAATAGCCAATATCCCCATAAAAACACCATAATATCCAATATCCCAACAAAAACTTAACATATATTCTTCTAAACCCTTATATTTATTTAACATATTATTTGGTTATTTTGAAAATTAAATAGACACATATACCCTTTCATTTCAAACTATACTCTCTCCTTCACCGTATACACACAAAATCTGAAACTTTGAATTTAGAGAACTTCAACAAAAATTTGTGGTACTTTGTATACATGTATCAAAAAATTAAAATCGTTAGATGTATCTCTAATATGTATCGTAGGATAGATAACAAGGATCACCTTAATTTTTCATGTGATGTTGTTAGGGATAAATACTGGTATCGAGCAAGTGTTGTTCAATAGGAGATTGATACCTCCAATTGTTTACAAATGGAGATGTGTATGACCTAAAGGCCTCAGCACAAATATATTTTCTTGCCTGAAATTTGATTAATTTATAAGAGTAATTATATCGTCCCCCTCTCTCAATCCCACAATCGTCCCCCATCTTTCCCCTCAATTAATCTCTTCCCCTTCTTTCTCTTTCTTTCTCTTCAATTTGAACTAGACCCTAACTCACACTCATCTTCCTCCCCACCTCAGTCCTTCTGACGGTCAGATCTGTCTAGTGTGTCTCACCACAGAGGCGATCCGCAAGCATCCATGATAGTCTCGCTCTCTCTGTCTCGCCAAATTCATCATTCACCTAGTTTTTTCATTCTAATTTTTTTTTCTGTTCGAGCAAAAAGATGTTCTTTGATTCTTTCTCTCTATTGATTTGTTTTGGGTTAGTAGAAAAAAAAAGGACTATCCCTTGAGAAAAAAAACACCTCACACATGACCTATGCACACTTGCATATTGAGGTATAAATATATATAATATTTGATATTTATACTGTCAAACGTCATTCAGTGTCATATGAAAAAAAGTACTTACGTGACGAGATATAAATACTTGCACGACGAGGTATAAATACTTGCATGACGAGGTATAAATATTTGCGTGATGACATGAATCTCCTTTGAAAGAGAAAATCACGTACAAGATGTTTGTGGTTTAGATTTGCACCTCATAGATCGTCAGTAATATGGACGAGATTGAACGAAGAAAAAAAATAATCCACTTCTAAGAACGTGTATGCCCCCCCATGTAGTTTGAGTGGTCCCCCCAGGTATTTATGGTACTGGAACGTTTGGGGAATTTGGTTAGGGGGATAATTATTTACGTAAAGTTGTTCATCACATAGGTATAAATACTTTCGTGTATAGAGTTATATAGTTTAGAATAATAATATTAATATTTTTAGAAATATTTATGTGCTGGATCTCTGTGGTCTACCAGGTACTTATGATCCACCCATGCAGTTTTGAGTGATCCTCAGGTAGTTATGGTGAAGAGACGTTTGGGAAATTTTAGTGTGGGGACAATTTTCAGCTTCCAATTTATAAAGAGATAGATTCCATTTCAGGTTGAAAAAGGTTAATGCTACCATGTGCATGCAAAATGAATTTTAAACTAAACAAAGATGAAAACTAACGTAAATATTGAAAAAAACGAGAATTTCTATCCATCATCCAAAGATAAACCAACACTTTCAATTAATATTGATCCTCAGATAAATCATAATATCGACTAGAAATGAATCCTAAATCAAACGAAAATGAATCCTAAAGTAATCTATATGAATCCTAAGTTAATCAAAGGTGAACCAATTAAGCATGAACTTTAACATGTCCAAAGGTAAACCTAAACTAGTTGAAAAATATGGTCATATGGGTGCCTCACTGATTGCTTCAAATAAACTTCCTCTTGCATATGTGTACAGCCCTTTAAAATGTTGCTCGCAACTCTTTAAACCTTTGTCTACAGATCTTAAATCCCAAATCTAGATAGTTCAACTCCTAACTACTTTTGACTTGATGTCAAAAAATGAAAGATTCAATTCACCTACTCTGTTTTTTTTACTCCAATCATTCTAATTCATTTTCCCAATAATCTGTGACGAATATTTCAAATCTAAAAATACAAACATTTTTAACTCGATTTTCTCTTTCAAATGAGATCCATGAAGAAATACTTTTGAATTATTTTTGTGTCTCTATTTCTTTTACACTGAATACCTGTAAGCACTTTAAATTATCAAGCATTTAAACCTCTATCTACAACCCTTTAAAAAATCCTTCCAAAGCCTTTAAACCCCTATGGCCTATCGGCAATCATTAACTTAACATTTTTTTATATATATATATTTTTTATTTTGTTTCACAAACCTTTAAAGTACCATTTAAAGTACTCATGCAGAGAGGAGGGCAGAGTGGTGATCGGAGAGAAGGGAGAAGAGGAGAGGAGGGAGGAGGCGGAGAGGAGGGTGGAGAGGAGGGCGGATGCGGAGAAAAGTTAGATGTGATTATTTTTTTATAATAAAAAGTTTCTTTAATTCTATCTTTTTATGGGAACAACTTGATAGGCAGGCTGAATAGTTATCTCTTCCGAAACAAAATTGCTAGCAAGGGAAAGATCTCTGCTGGAGCTAGACCTTGAGATGGACTAGGCAGCCCCTTGTCGGCCGCTGCCAAGTTTTCGAAAAAATGAAAATAAAATAAAATATGTACTAGGCCACGAGGAACTGAACATCGGAGGAGATATGAACAGTCTTCTTATGATATAAATTAAAGGGTTGTGTGATCCAGGTGAAACTATAGAGTTTGGTTAACTAATTGGATTGTATTATGTTTGCTTAATCCTTGTTTGATCTGAACTATATATATATATATATATATAGGTTGTCTCGAAATATCTTTAATTTGGGCATTATATAACTAGTACAGCGTAATTCTAGATAGCTTTATGGTTTAGTTAACTTTTCTTTTACAGATATCAGATATTTGATACCGTCTTTTGTATGTATATGAGTTCATTAATTACCTGGTGGCATAGAGCATCAAAACAATCATATATTTTTTTTTTCTCATACTGAAAAGCTAAAGCAGCAACGCAAAAAGAACCTAAATTAAAGTCAGAAAAGCTTAAGAAATTGAGGTACATACCTATTACTGGAAACAGCTCTGTTGGATGTCGCCTCTCTCTCAGATCGAATTAAATTTGTAGGCGTTGGAAATTTCACTAAACTCCTACGAAATTTCACCTACCCCAGTTGTCGTTTTATTTACCTAGCTACTTGGCATTAATAGCACATTTTTAAATTATAAAATGTTTCTTCTACCTTATTTTATTTTCTCTAACGTGCTAGACTGTTGTATATCTTCGGTTAAGACTTAATCATGTCTTGTCCGAAGACTCTTTCCCAAGTTGAACCCTTAATTTGGCCTCTCCATTAATTAATTAAGTTTTCTTTTGGCATAGTTCTAAGGTCGATCGTTTTCTCTGCCTCTTCCATATATCTAATAGAACTTCCCTCAATCTCTCTTACGTCAGACCTCTCTCTGCTAAACCTTCTCAATCTCGTCATAAAAAGTATTGTATTTTGTTGCTTGTCAGTTTACTGGTATATTTTTTTCTGAATTTTTTTATTTTATTATAATTATATCAAAGCTTAGATACAAATATTTTTTTGGTATCAAATTCCTTTAAAAGTTACGACTTTAGTAAATATTAACACATGACACATTAACATACAACAAAATCAAGTGTCCATTCCCAATGAATGGAGGTCTCCATTATCTACATCAAATTATTTATTTCTCAAACCTAAAAGAAACAATTGGTAAATATAGAGGTGAAAACGGAGTGGATAAATTGAAATTCATATTCGAAATTATATACAGATATATGATATCCGAATATTTGTGCGGATACAGATACAATTTTACATTTTAATAATATGTATGTGAATAAAAGATATATACCATATAGTTTAATATATATTATGAAAAAAAAATATGTTATTCGCCATTAAATTAGATAAATATATTATAAACTTTGGTATTTTTTTAATAAATACCTTATCTGATATGTAATCATATCTATTTAATATTCGATCTGTATCCATATCCGAAAATAAAAACAGATAGAGACATGATTTTACCACTACCCTATCCGTATCTGATCCATTTTCATCCCTAGGTAAATATCATAAAGTAAGATGTACGTCTATTTAGAACGTTGTTGAATTCTAAAAAGGTTGTGAAGATTAGAATTGCTCAAAAAATAAATAACGTTTGAATCTATTTTAGCTTTTTTTTAGCTCTCCTATTGAATAAGATAATCACAAAAAAATTTATACGAATAAAAATTTCGGTGAAACTAGAGCTTTCACTTTTACTTCACAAACAGGGAAATTTGTGATCTTCATCTTTTGTGTGTGTTTGTTTTCATGCACAAATAGGAGAGAGAGTATTATAAAATTCCAGTTTTTTATTTTGTTCGGTTCACACAAGAGGTAATTAAGGATAATAAAATGTTTCCTTGTGAGATAAAACGGTAATTCATTAACGATTTGAAATAATTAAGAAATAAATTTAATTGGACAGATAAGAAGTCCTTTTGGCGAGATGTAGTCCCACTAACTTCAGACGTTTTCCCTCCCAATAAAGAATAACAAGAACGATTATTGTGGATCTGTATTCTAAATAACTTTTTAAAAATATATATAAATACCAATCAAATCAAGTATATGACAATTAAATAAGGGCGTTTAGGAGAAATCAAGACATCAAGACATCTACATGTAGCGACTATAATAAAAGAATGGAGATATGTAAAACAACATCAACAAGATGCATAGAATAAAAGAAAAGACAGACTATTTGATTTGAGGGCTAATATTCCATCTAAACTTTTATCTATTAATCTAAGTCATTAATTGGCGGATTAGGACATCTATGTGCTTAATATATATAAGAATGGAGATATGTGATGTAATTGTAATTGTATTTGTTGTTTATATTGGTAATGTAGTGTTGTAGTGTTTTTGGTATGGTATGTGTTGTGTTTAAATTTATATTTTTTTTTAAATTCAGTTTAGTGTTTTTGGTATTCTGGTCTAGAATTTAATTTGATTTCAGATTTAGGACTTGATTTGAATTCAAATCTAGAGTTTCATTTGATTTTTTTTCAAAATAAATTATGAACTATACACGTTTTTGTTTTTTAATGAAACACCGTGTAGGATTTGTTTTGGTGGAAAAAATGGGTGAAAAAAATAATATGAATTATACACAGTTTTTGGAACCGTGTACAATTTACTGAACCTATTATATACGACTCCTGCCGACACGGTTTCAAAACCGCGTGTAAACCTATTTTTCAACCGTGTATAGTCGCATTTTCTGTAGTAGTGCTACTTGGCAATAATAGCACATTTTAAATTATAAAATATATCTTTGAACTTATTTTATTATCTCTGACGTGCTAGTGTTGTATATCTTCGGTTGAGACTTGATCACGTCTTGTCCGAATACTCTTTCCCACGTTGAACCCTTAGTTTGCCCTGTCCATTAATTAATTAAGCTGCTTTTGGAATAGTTCTAAGGTCGATCGTTTTCTCAACCTCTTCGCTATATATATCTAATAGAACCTTTCTCAATCTCTCTAACGTCAGACCTCTCTCTAGCTCAACCTTCTATCATCTCGTCATACAAGTTAACTTGTTATTTTTTTATCGATTATTGAAAATAAAAATAAAAACACATACTGCGCACACACCTAATTATATTAAATACACATATTTCTCTTCTTTTACCTGGAGCTCGTCAAGAGGCAAACCCATGAGCTCAACAACCACTCTGTTGACTTTTGCTTCACTACGATCATACTCGATTCCATATACGTGACAACCTTCACCGGCATTCATGGGATTGTTGTTAGGGATAAGATAGGCAAGCGTATTACACCCAGTCACTGTAAATTAATTCTTGTCAGTGTTGAGCCAGAATGGTGCGATATTTTTGAACGCCCATGCATCAGTTTTCCAATATGGAACCTGTTTCTTTGTGGTGCTGTTGTAGCACTGCTCAGATAGAGGGCTGCTTATACATGCCTAGCCCAAGGACAGGCCTATATTCATGATTGGCCAAGCGTCGTTTGGATCTCCGGAACGGATGGAGGTAAGGAACGGATTTACCTTCATCCTCGTATGTGTTGCAAATGAGCTCGAAACCTTCCATGAAGCAATTGGGCCATCATGGTTTTCCCAAGTTGCATTATTAAAAAAATTTGACACGTAGCAATGTTTACTAATGGTGAAAGAGTCTGAGGCCTCTCCAATCTTTTATATTTCCTAAACCAACCAATGCATCATTTCCTGCGATGAATATTCCATTATTATCCGGTTAGCATAATACACTTCCTTGAACAAAATTATCGGCAAGGGTTAAATTTAAACTTCACCGTCAGTATGAAATATATTATTTCTGATGGCACATTTTTTGAATTCATCCCCGTAGGTACTGAAACCTTCATTTCAATTGGCTTTCAAGAAAAATAAATAAAAATCACCTCAAAAAAGTCGCATCAGGTCAGATACCTAAATGTGTGAGTGTGCTTCAGTTCATTTGCGTTCTTATTTGGACATTTCCCGTGCATGAAAAAAGACGTCACAGAACGGCTTAGTTAACAATCTCAGTATGTAAGTAAATGTTATCGTGCTCAACTACTTACATACAATCATTATCATGAGTACAACTAATCATCTTTAAAGTTTTGACAGCGGAATTAAGAATCAATTAAAGCAAATCAAAGACCTTCGAAATCATAGTCTCCACGTGTAAAACAATAAATCAATCAAATAGATTTCATACCTTTATCCATAGTAAACTGTAGAACAACACTTGAGACGTTCTTCACAAACCGTCAGAAGAACTGTAAAGCGATTTCTCTCCTCTTTCTCTTTCTAAGCAATGACAACTTTTGTTCCTTATGAATATAGATGAAGAGAGAATCCACCTTACTCTTAGAATACTTATATATATATATATATATATATATATATATATATATATAGGACATGGCTACCGTGCTACGCGTAGCATAGAGCACTCCGTGCTACGGCTCACTTTTTGAGTTTTCAAAATCCTAACGGTCGATCCGAACCGTTCAACATGATCTCCATATTAATATGTACTTGCAAACCAAATTTTACATTTTTTAGAATTTTTTACTATTTATTAAGCCACTTTGAAAAAACACTAATTTGTACACAACAGTAAAATCTGCTGGACCATTGGATCAGCGATTTTCAAAGTGGCTTAATAAATAATAAAAAAATTCTAAAAAATGTAAAATTTGGTTTGCAAGTACATATTAATATGGAGATCATGTTGAACGGTTCGGATCGACCGTTAGGATTTTGAAAACTCAAAAAATGAGCCGTAGCACGGTAGAGGCTCTATGCTACGCGTAGCATATTAGCCAAATCCTATATATATATATATATATATATAGGTTGGCTATTGTGCTTCCATAAGCATATGCCTACATATGCTTATACCTCATTTTTGCGTTTCCAATGTTCAAATGGTCGATCCGAACCGTAGGCATATTCTCCATATTAATATGTGCTTGGAGACCAAATTTTACATTTTTCTGAATTTTTTTACTATTTATTAAGCCACTTTGAAAATTGCTGATCCGGGTGAACAGTAAAAACAGTGCAACAAAATCTGGACCATATGATCAGCAATTTTCAAAGTGGCTTAATAAATAGTAAAAAAATTCAGAAAAATGTAAAATTTGGTCTCCAAGCACATATTAATATGGAGAATATGCCCACGGTTCGGATCGACCATTTGAACATTGGAAACGCAAAAATGAGTTATAAGCATATGTGGGCATATGCTTATGGATGCACAATAGCCAACCTCATATATATATATATATATATATATATAGAGAGAGAGAGAGAGAGAGAGAGAGAGAGAGATAGGCTATAGTGAGTTGTGAATGTTTTACTTCACGTCATATTTTCATTTTGAAAATCCAAACAACCGATCCGAACTGTTCAACTTTTTCTAAATATTGAAATGTGCTTGGAGACTAAATTTTACATTTTTTGGAATTTTTTTACTATTTATTAAGCCACATTGAAATCGCTGATCCACTGTGAACAGTAAAAAACAGTAAAATTTTCTGGACCACCGGATCAGTGATTTTCAAAGTGGCTTAATAAATAGTAAAAAAATTTCAAAAAATGTAAAAATTAGTCTCCAAGTACATTTCAATATAGAGAACATGTTGAGCGGTTCGGATCAGTTGTTTGGATTTTCAAAATGAAAATATGAGCGTGAAGTAAAAATGACATCTTACTTCACAACTCACCATAGCCCAGCTCTATATATATATATATCATGCCTGTCATTAAATCAATCATTAGGGCCCATATGGAATTTTAGTGCAGCCCATCAAATATGTGCATAAGGTGCATATAAGGTGCACATAGTTTTAGTGCGGCCCGTATGCACTTTAATGTTTTATTTGGGCCACATAATTTTTAGTTTCCTACATTCTCCCACTTGGTCCATTATAAAACTTTATGACATTACAACATTCATAAGGTGCACAATAATATTGTATGTCTTTATATTTCATAAATTCTAAAATCATAATATTTATACTTAAGCAAAATTAATACGAGTCATGGCAGTTGCTAATAATATTTGTTACTAACTTCCTTCCATTTACTACAATATTAATTCTAACTTAATATAAACCATAATGGTATACTTAGGGATCCACGTTAATTGTCTAATTTATATAGACTACTTCCTATTAATAGAAAACAATAATATATATATACTCAAATAAATAGGAATTGTATTTGAAACAAACAATCAATAATAATATCATAAATAATCATTCATCTACAATATAAGTTTAATTACAATAATTATTTATCACAGATAATTATTCCCATTCTTTCGACATGTTCATGAAATGTCTTGGGTGGTAATCCTTTCGTCAAAGGATCAGCTATCATCATCTCCGTGCTTATATGCTGTATTGTTATTGTTTGTTTCTGTACTTCTTCTTTTACGGCAAAGTACTTAATCTCCATGTGCTTGGCACCTTTGGAGTACTTGTCGTTTTTGCTGAAGAAGACTGCTGCAGAATTATCGCAATAAATCTTCAGCGGCTTGGCAATGCTGTCGACAATTCCAAGTCCTGAAATAAAGTTCCGCAGCCATAGTCCTTGTACCATGGCTTCAAAGCACGCCACGAACTCGGCTTCCATAGTGGATGCAGCGATTACCGTCTGCTTCGCACTTTTCCATGAGATTGCTCCGCCGGCTAGAAGATACACATATCCGCAATATGCACTTTGGTGAGCTTAACTAAGATAAAAATTAGAATGTTCTTAAGTTTTACCAAGCATCTTGATGAACTTAACTTTAAAATTTATCAGATTAACTTTAAATTACGAATCAAATTCGTCAAAACTGATCTACTTCACGAATGAAGCGTTTACATACAAAATTTATAAATTTTTTAAAAAATTTAGTAAAGTCAAACAGTAAAAGAAATTAAGATACATAAGTTAATTTTAATGTATTCATTTTTTTCATCATCTTTTGACCGTTTGACTTTATATTAAATTCATCTTTTGAAGCTAATCAGATATAGATTTAGGAGTCAAGTTTATCATGATAAGAGGCTTGGTGAATTTAAGAACACCCTAATTTAGTAAAATTATATAACAATCAAGTTTCAATACATACAAGAGCTCCGTTTTTAATCATGTAGCTAGAGATGAATTATGGAATAAGAATCATACATGATTACAAAACAAGTATATGTATGTTTCCAGATAGAGGTTGTTAATTCTAAACAAAGAAATTCGCAGTTGCTTTCATATCTACTAGCCAAAACATTAATCAGGTTAAAGTCAATTTGTAAGTACTTTTAATTTATATGTCAGTATAATAAATTGTTAATAATTATAATTAGCAAAACATATATGAAGACATAAAATAAATAATAAATGAATGAAAAAAAAAAGGAGTATGGGTAACAATCACCCAACAATTATCATTAGACATGAAATTAAAGCTGATATTTCTATCACCCAACAAATAATTAATTATACAAATTATAGATTTTAAAAAAGATTGAAGAATAATATAGAGAGTAGGTTTCTTGAAAACTAAAGATAAGACAAAAAAAAGTTTTCTTAATTAAGTTAACCATTTTTTAATAATAAATAATTGAAGCTCAATTTATATCTTTAATTAATTTATATATCATAGTTCGATTAAATTAACAACAGAGATAGTAAGCAATTACTGGTCCAACAAATTAATTACGAGATCTTTCACTATATATAGGGTTCAAGAAAATTGCTTGTTTTTAATTAACGAAGCATGTATACTTCATAGCCCAAGAAAATATTAATGAGGTAATATGATCGGAACAAATAAAAAGTTCGGCCTTTTGAGAAAGAAATTAAACTTACGTAATTATTCGTGACAAAGAACATAGATTAGTGACCTTCGACGAAATTTACCCATAAATAAAAACAATGTCTTTACCATTAAATTTGAGGTTGTTCTCATGTGTCATTTGAAATCCAAAATGATATACACTTCATTCAAAAACGCCGACCCAAAATAATTTATTCAATTGAATTTGTGCTAAATAGACTATTGAATCCCATTTGGATCCGTAGGCCTGTCATGTATGAGTAAAATGAGTCAGAACAAAACATTTCTTAATTTAGTATTCTACCTTATTTTTCTTCTATTTTTTCCTATTTGAAATGTCTCAATGACGATATTAGCTAGGACCCACACATTCTCATTACTCTTCCTATGTATACCCATGCGTATCGGTTCCAACAAATTAATTTCTTAATCCGGAACCCAAAAAATTCCATTACACACAATCTCATAACAACCGAACAGACCCTAAAAGATATATTTGTCACCCCCAAGGACTTTTTATTCATGCATAGTGGTCGCTTTTCTTTCTCTACCCTTTTTTTTTTTTTTATTCTTGGCAGGGGTTGCCAATTATTTTCTCTACTCCTTAATATAAATTTTTATTTATCATTATCTACAAAAATTCTTAGAGTAAATGGTATTGTGTTTGCTCTTGAATCTGAAATAAATCATAATTATTAGGGCAAATTGTTGTGGTTTTGTTTCAAAATTTCCCTCAAGGCGTGGAGTTGTTTACAATTAATATTCCATTTCCTTTTTAATAAGCAAATCAATGAGAAGAGATGGACGGTTGTCTAAATTTTATTTTTTTCGTTCCTTGCAATTCTAGTTTGTAATATGCCATTATTTTTTCCTGATAATATATTATGGGACTCAACATTATTTGTCAATATTAAACATATAGAACATTTTTTTTGTTAGGGTGTCAGATAATTGACAACAACAATGTATTGGTGAAATAAACATCAATTGTTAGGGTTGCATTTGAAAACTAGATTCTAAAAAATATCTTGCTGAAATAAACAACATTATATATCCATGGCCTTTATAGAAACTTTGTCGTAAGGCAAATTATTTTAAGTGGGTCAAATATTGTCAACTTATTTAAGTGTAAATATTAAACTTGAAATATATAATCCTCAACACAACAGATAATTTCTTTATCACCAAGTTTGACGTTGTTCTCATTTGACAATTGAAATCCAAATAGGTGCACAATTCATTTAAAACCTCCAACCTAAAAGAGTGGTTGAATTAGAGTTTGGGCTAAATAAATAGCCCATTGAAGCCCATTAGGGTCCCTAGACCTGTCGTGCATGAATGAACATTGTTTGAAACTTCTTTGTGTTTTAATAACTCATTTGAGTTTGGTCAAGAAATGAGGCCCAATCAAATATTCTTCCTTCTTTTCCTTCTATATATATCCCTTTCTTAAAATATCTCATTGACTAGATTAGCTAAGACTCATTCAATATTTTCGGTTCTAATCATTACCCTGATTGACCATGATCAGGTTTTTTTTATGATGTATACGTAGCTGATATATATAACATGTGGAGATTGCGTGGCATTGCAAGCAAGCTATCGCTTAGTTAAGTTAATCTCATGAATGAATGCATTTATCAGTTATAACATATACACATAATTATGTCATGTAATTCTATGAGCTTGTCATACTGGTACACATGTCCAAAATCGAATATCTTTTCTCTTATATTAAGCACGTAAGTGTCCTTATCCTCCAACATTAATTGTGATTTAATTTGCTGAATTCTAAATGGTTAAGATAAAACAAATTATGCAATTGTGATTTTATGTTGCAATGTATTAGTGTTTATTGTGTTGAAGTCTGAATTTAGTTATCTGAACACTCGCTACATTTATTTTCTCCTTACAATTTCTTCATATGAATGTTGTAATAAAAGCAATTAATTTATAACATATCTTTTTTCTTTATATATTATTGATGACAACAAAATAAGAAAATAATTAACATGTTTACTCACTAAAATATTGATTTCTCTGATTACATTCCTATTTAATGAAGATGTAAAGACAAAATTGTTCATTTTCATTGGAGAAGAAAGTGAAATTATAAAAAGGCAAATATGATTAAAGATAAAAATATTTGACCTGATTTTCTTCTATTTATTGTATATTTTCGTTTTGAATTTTGAACACGTAACAAAACATGGGCAGGATGCTAGTATGAATAATTATGCATCTTGGATCGTCTTCATACAATTCCAAACTTATCACCTTTTCATTAAATATATCTCTAAAGATGAAGCATTGCCAAGTCAAGATCTCCACAGATTGTGGAATTATTTAGTGGATCAATTTTATTTTTTAATAATTAGCCCAAAAGGGATTTGTTGTTATCAAATGAATAAAATATATATATCTTCAAGTCAAACATGGTTTTATCTTATGGCCGTTGCCCAGCCATGCATATGCATCCATGGTCAAAGTAACTCAAACTTTATAAAGAGGTGAATAGAGAATTTGTACTTGGCTTTAGTACATGCACGACCACATGTATAATTTCATATAATTAAAAATCCCTTTTTGTATAAACAGCAGATACAGATTAAAACAGCAAAACCAAATTAATTCAATGTTTGATTAACTTTAGCTAGTACTTAGCATATATATATATTATGATCCTACTAATTACGGTTGTTTACATGCAATTCGCATCTCCAAATATAGTCATAATGATAATATTTATGTTTCATTCTTATCTCCCTAGTTTGACCATTGGTGTTTTATATATCATGCATGCTCTAATTTGAAGCATATGCTGATATACCAAATAATAAATACGGTCCGTTCAACGACATGTTTCTCAACTCTGCATTCCAAAGCTTGTCAACCAAGTTAACCTTAATTCACACAATATATAATTCCGTTTCAGGATAATTATGGTTGCCTATTTTGTCAACAATGAGGAAATGACATTATCTAACAACATCATGAGTGCTTGTCATCTTTATCCCTAGTGGATTGACATTCTTAATTTTTAAGGAAAGAAGTTTGAGATTTTGTGTTAGAATGAATCTTAAATCAGGTCCAACAGTTTGAATTTGCACAAAAAGTGTTTCATGCAGGAGAAGAAACTAATCACAATAAAGTTTTGGATATGTAATTATATATGGAGCAGTTCTTCACTCCAAACTTATTCTATATTTGAATTTATTAAAATTAACGACTTTAAAATTGACTTAATAAATAGTAAAAAAAATTCCAAAAAATATAAAATTTGTCTCCAAAACACATTTTAATATAGAAATCACATCTAACGGTTTGGATCGACTGTTTGGACTTTGAAAATTGGAAAAATAATTGGTTGCACCACGGTTCCGGAACAAACGTTTTGATATTAGCCAATTTCATTAAATAAAACATTTTGATATTAGCCAATTGTTTTGTCCTTAAACGTTTTGATATATAGTACTACGCGATTATACAAGAAACGGAACATTTTTACGGACAAAACACGGTAAAAAGTAAAATTCCACCGATTTCATTAAATAAATCTGAAGTTTAAGGGACTGGTACCAAACAGTTGGTACCAGCTCTCAGTTACTATACAAGAAGAAAATAACAATGAATTAGGGGGTGTTTGATAAATGTAGCATAGTTCAACCATCTAATCAGACTAAATAGCAAAAGATAAAATTACAACGACGTTTGTGGAACAGAAATTAGATAAAATCAAAAGAAACAAATGCCTCCACTCCAAATTTCCAATAATAATTAATCCAAGAAATTATTTTTTTTCAATAATAATACAATTGTTAGAACTTGGACGAGTGAGTACAGGGTGGCAATCATAGTGGGCCCTAGTAAAGAGAGATTTAAGGCCGAAATTTATTATGGGTGCCTTTTCATTAATTCAAAGGACATTTGTATTCTTGGATTTAGATAGGAGAGTGCAGCGCGCTGATCTGGTTGGTCAGATCAGAGCCACCCAAAACAAAAGAAAAAACAAACAGACAAACAATTAATTAATTTAAACACACATTCTTATCAGTATTGTTGAGTTCAGGTAAATTAAACAGTAAGGCGAAGAGTTGCACAAGAGGAATAGGGCCACCAAACTAGGCCATCAAAGCATAATCTTGATTTTTTGGTAATCAAGAAGTCGCATTGAGGCGATTTTTGAAAGCTGGTCGTTTCTATCTTATTTTATATAGATGTGAAAATTTAAATAGAAATGTACATATTTAAAAAAAATTAAGATTTTCTACAACTAATGCCATGGTATAACTGAATAATCATTCTAGCACATTCTCATAAATATTTTTGTGCATTACATGAGTATGAGTTCTCATAAATTAATTAGTGAGTTTTCAAATTACATCATGCCCAATTCCATAACAAATGAATACAAATTTTATCACAAGAAAAGATGGGTCTACCCAAATTTTAATAATATTATAATCGAAGTGTTTGGAATCCATCATGTACTTGGAAAGAGAATTTTTTGTATGTAGAAAATATTACAAAAGAAAAAAGAGAAACAGAAAGAGTACCTACAAATTTGAATTAGTTTGAATCAAAAAGAGACACTTTTTGGTAGAAACAGAAAGAGAAACAGAATGATCGGTAGAAATTCTACTGATCGATCCAAAGTTTGAATTAGTTTGAATCGGTAGAATTCCTACCGATCCAAACAAATTGTTTTTTTTTATATTTTCTCTGTTAAAATATAAAAAGTTTGTATAAAAATAGATGGAGTCTTTCTAATATATTTAAATTCTAAGATACTTTATCTATTTTTTTTTTAAATTCATATTTTAGTAAAGAAAATTAAAAAAAATGAAAAGTTGATTTAGATCGGTAAAAGTTTTGGATCGGTAAATTTTTTACCGATGTTTCTACTCATGAAAATCTACAGGTATTCTTTTTGTTTATGTTTCTTCTTTTTAAATATTTTCTAGAGACAAAAAAATTCACTTGGAAAAGAAGAGGCATAATAAAGTTTTTGTCTGTTTTTGATGTGACACATTTGATTCCTGGTACCACGCTACCACTAATAGTTCATGACACATAAGCAAACTATATCAAGGCAAAGTGGTCTCTTCTCTCTCCATTTTATTTTAGCATGCAATTATCATGCATTTAAATTATCATTTTATTTTAGCATGCAATTATCATGCATTTAGTACAACCGATACCATTTTATTTTAGCATGCAATTATGATCATGCATGCATTTAAATTTAGTCTTTCATGAATGGCAATAATTATATATTATAATCTACTACAGGAAAAAAAGATTATTCAAATGGCACATACTTAAGTATCTAAGTCCTATTTTTTTTTTAATTCATATATTTTTGTTAGTAGTTCACCTGCTCTATCAGAATGGAGAAGATAGCCTAGAACTAGTAAAGCATGATTAGTTGCCCATAAAACAAAATTCTATAATTGAATGTGACTAGAGATACAACAATAGCTGCCTAACCTTTGATCCATACATTTGGGAACTGAGTAAATTAACACTACGGTGTTCTTTTTGAAAAAGGGAAACAAATTAATTAATTAAATTAAAGACGCACATTATTGATATAGAGCAAGTAATGGCACTAAGTACTAGTGAAGATGACAAACTCCACATCCTTTTGTAATTTTAATTTTGTGATAAAGATAAGTTTCTCTGTGTAAGATGCTGCATATTAAAATTTTAAATAAATTTTTTATAAGTATTAAATCAATTTATTGATTTGACTCTTAACTTTAAAAACGTTAACACTATATGGTGCTTTGTTTTGTATCCTTGTTTTCTTTTTTTTAATTATTCCTGAACTTTTTTGTATCCACCTCTTAATTTTGCATTGAAAAAATATTTAATTACCCTTTTAAATATGATATTATTGTAATTACCCTTTTAGTTACCCTTTTATAAATATCTATTTACCTTTTAAAAATTATTTAATTAGCCTTTTAATTACCCTTTTTTCTCTAAATTTCATAATCTCATATTTAATTACCCTTTTAAATTTCAAAAACTCACTAATATACCTTGTTAGTTGTCTTTTCTAATAAAGCTCATTTTAAAATATCTAGGCCGGATATTTTATATTGATCAATACTGTTCACTTAATTTATTTATTATGATAACTCACTCTCCGTTCATTAAAGGAAATTTCATGAATACCCTTCAAAACTTTCGTAATTACATATTTTCTTCTCTAAAATTTATAATATAATATTTACCCTTTTAAATTTCAGAAACTCACTAATATACCTTGTTAATTGTCTTTAATTTCTATTAAAACTCATTTAAATTTTTCTAGGCAGGATATTTTATATTGATTTATATTGTTCTCTTAATTTATTTATTATGATAACTCACTCCAAATCGAACTTTGAGTTTGAATCCAAACCATCCATCAGAATCCACACGAATTTTAAATGGCCACATAAATTCTAACCAGGGTCAGATTGGCTCGAATTCTGATCAAACAGTCTGGATTCAAACTCAAAAGTTTGAGTTGCACTTTTTGAATTAAGTTTCATAATTTCATTGTCAAAAATTAACTTGTTAATTATTCCATATCCATCAAGCTCTCATCACTTCATAGGTAATCCAAAGGCACCAATATACGTATACTACTACGTAAGAAAAGAACTTGAGGTTAACAAATGCAAACAAAACCAAAATTAATATAATATGATAGTGCTTCAATACAAAATTGAACTAGTGTATTCCTGACACCACTACCCTCTGGTTCTCTCAACTTGGTGTTTTTATAAAATATCTACAAATTAAAATATCTACAAATTAAAATATCACACATATGTATGCATACATGCATAAATATAGAGAAATTAAACAAAGTGCACAGTATTCTCCACCTCAGCTATGTCAGAGATTCTTTGAATTTAGCAGTATCAGAGAATCATAACACAGCTAGTGTGTTGTTGCACATTTTGTCGCGTTATGTCGTCGGCTTGGATTCTCATGCACTTCTCCAGTTTTTATCAAAACTGGACATGTCCTGTTTAATTATTTTTAAGGTTTCATTCATTAATTATGTGCTACTGGACATTATCTGATTAAGGAGTAAATAAAGTGGTAGAGAGATAAAATTTAGTTTAGAACAAATTATTCTTTTGAAAATATTTCTAATATTATTATGTTAAGATTAAGGTGCATTGTGGAAATTTTGAGAACTAATTGGATTGTAAAATAAAACAATGAATGAAGTTTGATGTTTCATTTTGACAAAGTTCTCCATTTTTGTTTTATTTTTCTAAACTTATCTGTCCACATCAAAATTTTAATTTAACAATATGGATTGACAGTTTAAAAGAAAAGAAAAAAGTCTAAAGGAGCCATATGGGTTGAGGTCTAACTTTTTTTTTTATCAAAATATTCTTCTGTTGTCATGTTTTTTTTTTTTTTCAAAAAAAAGTGTAAGATTATGTTTGTGTTTAAAATAATTATATAATTATGTCTATCATTAAAAAATATTCTCATCTCATCTTATTTACTGGCTCCGCGTCTATAAGTCCGATTATTTTGTTTTCAATTAAAAGTGCAATTTCAGCATAATTCATGAATTGCCTTATTTATAAACTGAAGGGAGGGAGAGAAACACAGATCTTTTCAGACAGGAAGGAAGCGGAAAAAAAATAAGAGAAAAAATAGAGCTAGAGTTCTGCTGAAATGGATTGTCGGTAAAAACAGGTCCCAATTGTAAGCCTAACTGTAGAATATAATAGAACATCTTCATCAAAATAATATATATATATAGAGTGGCTAATATCAAAACGTTTGTTCCTAGCCCCCAGTGCTACCAAGTTGTTTTCCGATTTTCAAAGTTCAAACAGTCGATCCAAACAGTTAGATGTGATATCTATATTAAAATCTGCTTGGAGACCAAATTTTACATTTTTTGGAATTTTTTTACTATTTATTAAGCCACATTGAAAATTGCTGATCACATGGTCCAGAATTTGGTTGCACTGTTTTTAGTGTTCACCCGGATCAGCAATTTTCAAAGTGGCTTAATAAATAGTAAAAAAATTCCAAAAAATGTAAAATTTGGTCTCAAAGCAGATTTTAATATAGAGATCACATCTAACGATTTGGATCGACTGTTTGAACTTTAGAAATCAGAAAACAACTTGGTAGCACCGGAGCTAGAAACAAACGTTTTGATATTAGCCCATCTCTCTCTATATATATAATAGATTTGTGTGATTTTTAATTTTATAATTGATTGAACCAACTGAAACAATTTACTTTATTGACCGCACTATTAGTACTGTAGATGGTCTACCTTTTTAATTGCATGTAGGACACATCATATTTGATTTGAACTCTTTACCTAAATCAAAAAAGGTCCAAATATAAAATTCTCTATGTCGACGAACTTGAGAGCATAGTGCATATATTAGGAAACTCAATTTATAGAAAAATTTATTTCCAACTAATAAAAGAAGCTTTTTGGTAGAAACCATCAATAAATGAAAATCAACAAACTATATATTATTGGAAGAATATATTACTTGATGACTTCAAATAATTTCCTATATAAATATCCACTTACAATTTTTCAATCTAATTACAGAAAGAACTTTGCTTGACAATTGATGTAGCAAATTAGCATTTTGTGACCATTTGTTTTGACTATAAGTACACATTTGCACATTTCTCCAAAAAGAAGAAGAAGAATGTAAGTATCTTTATTACTTAATTGTTTTACAATATATAAATATAGATATATATATATAGATGGGCTACGGTGCTTCGCGAAGTAAATGGTCATTTTTACTTCATGCCATGTTTTCATTTTGAAAATCCAAACAACCGATCCGAACCGTTCAAGTACATGTTCTAAATATTGAAATGTGCTTGGAGACTAAATTTTACATTTTTTGAAATTTGTTTACTATTTATTAAGCCACTTTGAAAATCGCTGATCCACTGTGAACAGTAAAAAAACAGTAAAATTTTCTGGACCACCAGATCAGCGATTTTCAAAGTGGCTTAATAAATAGTAAAAAAATTCCAAAAAATGTAAAATTTAGTCTCCAAGCACATTTCAATATTTAGAACATGTTGAACGGTTCGGATCGGTTGTTTGGATTTTTAAAAATAAAAATATGGCCCGAAGTAAACCCCCCATTTACTTCGCGAAGCACAATAGCCCATCTCTCTCTCTCTATATATATATATATATATATTTTTCTAAAAATAATAATTGTTGGATTGAATGACAATTATCTAATTACATTGTCACCAGATAAGCATAATGTATTAGGTGTTTTTATGTACCGTCCCATTATTATTTTTACTCAATGTACATATTATTATTCATTGCATTGTGTAATATTTGTCTGCAGATTTATATTTGATAGGACATGTAGATATATGCTGAAATAACGTTTCAAATATTTCGAACTATATAAAAAAATTTAGATAATTTAACCCAAAATAGAACCATTAATATTTCTCACATTTATAAAATAATAAAATAAAATTATTTAATTTTATATATATATATATATATATATCTAATAAGATAAAAAAAATATTCCAAAAATATAAAATCAATTCAATATTGGGTATTCGAAAAATTATTTAAACAGGACATCTCCATTTTATACTGGGTTACAAACATAAAAAAAAGTTCTCTTTGGACCCTTGTAAAAAGTTTAAAAAACCAAAGGTGGTATCCAACTGCACCACACCGAATTTACAGCAGATACACTTCGTCAGTAATTTCACTGCCAGTATTACCCCTTTTTATAACTTCATATTACAAGAATTGTCAACAGAGCAGCAATAAAAAGGTACAACATGAAGGGTAATATAGTCATTGTCTAGAGAGAATCTTTCCCGCAATCTCTGGACAAGATTTCCTCGGGTCACGTGATGCACGAGATTCCTTACCCTTTGGACAACAGAATCTTTTATTTATATAGCATCTTGTGTTGCGGGTTACTTACGACATATTAATTGACCGCTTCATAGTTTGACATAGAATGAATGATACAGAATAATTTTATAGGTTGCTCCGTGCAGCCGGGAGGCGCATGCATTTTGATTTAGGGTTTTCTCTGTGGTAAATGGTCCCGGTCTTGTTATTTTAAATATAATATAGTACTTCATTTTTTATGTTTCTGACTTTTACAGTAATAAATAAAATTCACCAAAGTTCAAGAAATATTCTTTATTATTAGTTAAATAGAGATCACCTTTTAAATTTAATACAATTAAATTATCAATAAAACTAACTATTAATCAGGTTAGAGCATCTCCATCTCAAAAAATATTAGAAACTAATTACAGCTGTATAGAAATTACGAATCTTAAAATTTCTCAACCCTTCCATCCTAAAAAATTATTATTTAATTTCTTCTAAACTTCAATTTAGAAAAAATTCTTAATAAAAAATCTTTCTTATTTAAATAACTTTGTACATCCTTGCAATTAAATTAATAATTACCACCAGTGTAATAAAATCCGGTTCATGCGGCCGCATGCGGTTCCAATATGCAGATTTGAATATGCGGCCGCATATATAGCCGCATATAACCGCATATGGCCGCATATGACCACCATTTAAAAATTTTATTTATTAACAAAAACAAATTCAATATCTGATCCGGAAAATTTTAATACGGATCAGATATCCAATATGAACTGAAATCCAATTCAAATTCTTATCCGGAGTTTCATCCAGTTAAGCGGTTTTTGTATTTGTTACAGACCCCCAGTGCTGCTTTTATAGGCTCCTGATTGATGCTTTTGTTTTTGTTTGGTGATGTGGGACTATAAACCGTTGAATATACCAAACGCTTTCAACGTATTCAGCATATTCAGCGTCCCAGACCCCAGCGAAGTTTGACGAATTTAAGAGGGACCCACAGTAATATGCTCAATGCACAGCTGGCGATCAATTTATTATCAATAAGTGTTTGTGCAATGAAAGTTTTGGGCCGAAGCTGTTGGGCCATTATTTGAATCAATTAATTTAATGTTAAATCTATTCATTAAATGGACCCTATGTATTAACAATAATAATTATTGTGTTAATATTTTATTTAATCCGCATATATAAGTCCACATAAAAATCCGCATATGCAACCATATACCGTATATGCGGTGGTCTTTCGCATACCGCATGAAAACCGCATTTTATAACCTTGATTACCACAACATATTAGAAATCCATATAATTTGTGGGATGGAGATGCCCTTATAATCTACACTAAATTGAATGCATATTTTGTGTAAATCATAAATAAATACATTTACAATTTATTATTTTTATACCTTGATAAATATTATGTTGTCATTATTTAATTTATCTTTAGTGGTTTATCATTCATGCAATGAAATCATAATATTTAAAAATATCTAAGAGTTAAGAAACATGCATTGTAATAAACTTCAAGTAGTCATGCAACGTATAAAAAAGATATGATTCTTTGTAATTAACTTGTCACCATTGAATAATAGAACCACAAGGGAAAGAATCAATGACGCATGTGTTCATACAATTAATAGTACGCCCGGTTCAGGCAAGTGAGAAAAGCAGGAACGTTGTATTTATTTGAGAGGGGATCTTAGCTGCATAGGACCATAACCATGAATCCATGGATCTGATCTGGTTCTCTGGTCTGGTTGGTTGGAATTGGATTCCATTTCTTAGCACGAGTGTGACCGCGTTGCGTCCTTCCCATTTCCCGGGGGGCGCTTTTGCTGAATCAAATATCCTCTGAGGTAACCGAATATTTCTGTTTAGAGGACCGTCCGATAGAAATTCGGCGTAATTCGTGCAGTTCTGATTGGACGGTCTGGATCCAAACAAAAATATTCTGTTACCTTAGGTGATACGAATTACGCCTTTCTTAGTACTCTCTTTTTTTTAATTAATTAATCTCATTTTTTTTTTCACTCCGGACCTCAAACCCCCACTTTTAACCTCAATTAATTTCAATTTAACCCTCTCTCGCGTCCGCTGTCACCCCACGCATTTTAAAATATTAACAGAGCAAAGATTATAAAACCAAAGCAGCACTACATATGATTTTTGCGCTGTATGAAATAAAAACTGCACTAGTAATATATTTACCAAGACCTTCCCCAGCTGTCACCCCATGTTTCATTTATACATATATTGACCGATCAGTTTTGACTTCCTGCAGCGTTATATAAAGGAAAAACTTTGTATACGTGCGCTGTATGTAATAAAATCTGCTCTTTCAATATCTTTAACCTCCTCGCTTCTCTGTTCCATCTATAAAACACCCCCTGCTCGCACCCTTCCATCATCACATTCTCAATACATTTCATATACTCTCTCTCGCATCCATTAACATATACTCGTATACTCAAATACATACTTTACTACTAACATGGGGAAATGGGCTATTGCAATCCATGGCGGAGCCGGTGTAGATCCTAACCTACCCGAGCAACGCCAGGAAGAAGCAAAGCGGGTTCTCTCCCGATGCCTTCAAATCGGTGTCGATGCATTGAATCTTAACAAAACCGCTCTAGATGTGGTCGAGTTAGTCGTGCGTGAACTAGAGTCGGATCCAATGTTCAACTCGGGTCGTGGATCCGCTTTAACCGCAAGAGGTACGGTTGAGATGGAGGCGAGTATCATGGATGGTTGTGGAAGGCGGTGCGGAGCGGTATCGGGTTTGACAACTGTGAAAAACCCGGTATCGCTTGCGAGGCTAGTCATGGAACGGTCACCGCACTCTTACCTTGCTTTCGACGGAGCCGAGGAGTTTGCCAGAGAGCAGGTATTTTTTTTTTTTTTTTTTCTATAGAAGTCACGAGCTAATTAAGGCATGCATGCCATGCAACCATGTTTTGATTAGATGATAAGTTCTATTTTTAAGAGGTGCCTTTTCGTGTGGAGAAGGTGCGTCACGCGTGACTAGATTTGTAGTCATTTTTGGGCCGTTGGATTTCTATCTGATAGCATCAGAATGAAAAGCATGTGCTACTTGGATTATATTACCAGCTCATATTTAGTAACAGCACACAGCGTGGAATATTTTTAGTTACCACCTCAATATTTCTAAATTTTAACTTTATTATTGATTTCTGCAAAATTCATATATTACCACGTGTCAAACATAATTCTGCGCATGAGTTAGAAAATCATGATTCATGTGCTTTACTATTGATTTGTAATTTGACCTAGAAAATCACTGTTAGAAAATCACGGTACACACGTGGTAAGTTCTCAATTTTACATAAATTAAATTAATAGTAAGATCATAATTTTGAAATATTGAGTTAGTAACTAATTTTTTGTTGGGTTTTTATCTAATCAATTAAAACAAATAATTGGAAATTTGAAATATATAGTTATGAATAAAAGATTGATTAAGAAATAAGAAAGGACCACAAAATCAGGGTAGGGATCTAAGGCAGAGATTCCATGCCACTTGGGGTATGGGCCCCATTGATTAGGTACAACAAAGAGACAAAGATCCTCTTGCCACACAGATTCTGAGTTGATAGTTTTTGTCTGGATTCCATAGTACCAGTGTTGGAGGGAGGTGGGCCCCACTTGTCATGGGGTGATAATTATTATATCTATATTAATATAAATAATTAATCCACATATTTGTTTAGCTTTAATGAATTTTTTTTAATACTAAGTCAAATATTCTAAAAGTATCAAAACATTTACTTATGTTACTTAGATAATATTAGTTAAATTAAGCAAAAGCCCATGCTTGTGCCACCTTAAGTTGCCATTTTTAAGGGCCCCACAACCTGTACAAAATTTTCCATGTTTTAATGGGTACCATTGCCTCATAATTATTTTTATATTAGTGATCCTAGGATGATGTGGCCTACTTGGTTACCTAGCAATTGTCTTCCAATCTTCTCATTGAATTATTCTCATTCACTCTGATTTTCTGTGGCTTATAAAATCTTAAATTGTGTTTTCATTTTCTAATTTAAATTCTTGTAAAAAGGTATAGCACTTTTTATATTAAAAAAAATATTGGTGGAATCCTTTTATTGTAGAAGAATTTGGAGGGTAAAGATTTAAAAGAGCATATTTGATTTCATACAACACACAAACTATAAAATTAAAACAACACTGCATATGATTCGTGCACTGAATTAAGTCAAAATTTCTTTGTTAAAATATTTACTTAATTTGGGTAATATTGGGTGTTCAAATTAGCATATCCACCCTTGTTTTCTCCTTTTCTAATTTTAATAATTTAATCTGCATGGAAGTTCAAATAATGATTCAATGTATGTATTCACTATTTAGAAATAATTATAAAATCTAAGCTAGATTCCGTGACTAATTTCCTTTTGGTTGTCCAAATTGAATCTTTTGTCTATTTATTTCACCCACATAATTAAATAAATGACATAAAAGTGACTAGTGATTTTTTTATTATTTTGAGGTGACTAATGTTGACCACTGTTTTTGCTTGTATACTTCATCAGTGGGCCCATGCATGGTTTCATGCCTTGCTGTATACCTTTTTTAAATTTAAATGCCACGTTCTTGCATCAACCATCATAAATGAAAGATACCGAATCAAGAATCTGTGGTTGTCAAACAAAAATTTGTCTATTGGAAATAATTAAATGTCACTTTCTAATTTTTTTGGTTTTATAGTATGTTTGTGGTCCCCTCTCCATGTTAATTTTTTTAGATGAATAATTTAATTAATTAATTTGGCATTTTGAAATATTTTCTGCATGTACTGATGAATTCCAATTTCAAAATGCATAAAATTTAAATAAATAATTAATTAGTTGATAATATTAAATTTAATTTTTTTTCAGGGGGTTGAAATGGTGGAAAATAGCTACTTCATAACAGAAGAGAATATTGGCATGCTCAAGTTGGCCAAGGAAGCAAATTCTATCTTGGTAATTTTCCAATCCTTTATTTTAACCATTTATTTTGAGCACTAAATTTGGCAAGACAAAAAAAAAAAATCCATCAATAAAAAAAAAATCAGGTTTACATAAATTGAACTATGATATATTACATCCCAATTTACCTAAATATTAACTTTACTAATCAAATTGCTTGTTACAGTTTGACTACAGAATCCCTCTTACTGGAGCAGATACATGCAGCGCCAGCGCCGGCTCGATTGTTGCTGACAACTCTCTGCAGATGAACGGTCTCCCGATCAGCATCTACTCTCCTGAGACGGTTGGCTGTGTGGTCGTCGACTCTGCGGGCAACTGTGCAGCAGCAACATCCACTGGTGGCTTGATGAACAAAAAGTCGGGCCGAATTGGGGACTCTCCGCTTATTGGAGCGGGAACATACGCAAGTGACCTCTGCGCAATCTCATGCACCGGAGAAGGTGAAGCTATTATTAGGAGCACTCTGGCACGGGATGTGGCTGCAGTGATGGAGTACAAGGGGCTGAATTTACAAGATGCAGTGGATTTCGTGGTGAAAGTGCGGCTGGACCAAGGACAGGCGGGGCTCATTGCCGTCTCGAGAAATGGCGAGGTGACATGCAAGTTTAATTCAAACGGGATGTTTCGTGGATGTGCGACGCAGGACGGGTACATGGAGGTAGCTATTTGGGAATGAATGAGTGAGTGAGTGATTTTGTGTGTGGATTGGTGTGTTGTGAGTGATAGTTCAGTGTGTGTTAGACGGCGCCATCTAGCGATGGCGCCGAGGTGGAAGATAATAGATGTGGGGTTATATTGGGTGAATTTGCTAGGTGATGGGGGGTTGGAATATTATTTGAAATAATGTCTGTAAAATAAATTGATGTTTGGCAATAATGAAATATAATGTTCTAATGTGTGCTTTTTACCAGTATTTAATTATACAGTAGTTTTTGAAGTGTTTTTTATCACAAGGTGATGGTAAATGGCAAGATCTTATTACAATTCAAAATTACTTTTTAGTGCGTTACATGTCTGGCGCACACAACGCTGGTAGAGTCCAGATCCAAACAAAAAATGTAGTGGCTTCTCAAATTCTGTTCCAATTTGTATGTTTACAGGCATTAGGTGAGAACTGAGAAGAGCTCAATTCAAATCAGCACATGCTTGTGGTACTTTTAGTTGTCATTATTTGATGGGTCCCACAAGCTGCACAAGTCTTGCTTTGTTTAGGAAATAAATCTCCTGTCATTCTTTGAGAATCACAAATCTGTTAGAGTGAGTCTATGGTACTATGCATAGCACGGATTAGCCTGTACTACGGAACTATATTTTCAGTTTGAAAATTCTACTGATCGAACCGTTCAACGTGATATCCACATGAATATGTACTTGTGTAGGGTGCAGAAAGTTGCACAGCTGGTATGGAAGGTGTGTGCATATGTATTTAAATGTCCCATGGTTCAATGCTCTCGATTGGTTAAAGAACATCGAACTTGAAACATTCATTTCTTTCTTTCTGCTATTCCTTCCGGTTCACCCTCGACAGACCTACGATTCATAATCAGTCCATCGAGAGAGTTTAATGATTGTGGGGACGTTTAACTCCCAGCAGGCGCAAGCCCCCGCTGTTAATTACATCAGATGACCTTTCCAAGCCATACTGAACACCTCGTCCATTCCGGGATTTGTGCCTATTTTATGTGAATTGAATAAAGGGGCTAAAAGGGGAGGACTCATGTACTTAATCTTTCTATTTTCGTTTGACTTTCCTTGTTTTGGGTATTTAATTAATATGTGCGCATGAGATGCAATGAATATTATTAAAATATATTTACTATACTCTTTTATTTTTATTTTTTTTTAGAAACATATTTGCATTTAAAAATATACTTGTGCTTTATTTATATTTTATTTTTAAGAGAAATGATTTAAATGTGAGAAAAATGGAGAAAAGGGCATTTTGGTTATTTTTCAGGTTGTATGATGTTTGGTTATGATTGATTTTGATTTGGGGACATGAAGGATTTGATTTGGGTTCATTTGGAGTTGATTTGAGTTGATTTGGATTTGAAATGAAGAAGTTATGGCCAAAAAGGACTGGAAAGGGCTTATTTGTGAGGTTTAAAACTTTCCAGGGACCTATTTGTAAAGATGGAAGGGCTGAGAATTGTGATTCGGGTTTTTAGCAAGGTTTGTACTGGAAACTGGGCTTCCAGGGACTCATTTGGAGAAGTTTTAGACATCCAGGGGTTTATTTGCAAATAATCAGGGACTACTTTGTGAAGAAGTTCTTGTCGGAAGGGCCTCTTTGTAAAAAGCTTTCTTTTTATTATTTTCTGGACTTAGAGATTGTAATTGGGCTTTGAGATTAGTGTTTGGGCCTTCAATATGTGCATTAAGGTTCTTGAGATTGGGGATTCAATCCGGGCTTCAGGATTAGGCAATTAAATGCTTCGAGATGTGTGTTGAGGCTTTAAGATTCGTTCCAGGAGACTTTTATTTAATCTGACATATGGGCCCCTCTGACAGTGGGTCCCCGGCCTATTGGATTTTAAATGCTAAGCTTTCGGATCCTTCTCTTATATAAAGATTCGGATTTTGGTTTGAACATTTTCTTGGCACCAAGATCCAACAGATCTTATTTGCTTCAAGAATCGTGCAGATGTGATAAGAATCCGGTTTGAGACCCGATTAGGGGTTTGATTCGGTGGTCGCTCCGACGAAGTTCCCGGCCATGGCGAGGCTAACGGGGAACACCACTGAGATCGCCTTGGGCTTGCGGTTCCATTGGGCGCGTTTTCGGCAGTGGTTGATCACCGGAGGTGGCGGCACGGCTGGGTTAGAACCTTCGGTACCGATCAAGGTTTTTTTGTTGAATTTCATGGTTTCAGGCGCATTCTTCTCCAATGAACTGTTCCTTTAGCGTCTTTTGAGTATGAGGGAGCTTTCTACAAGATCAATTTCATTTTTCATAGAGGTTTGGTGACCTTTCTGACTTGATCTCACGGTTCGGTACCGGTTCTGGTACCAACACCTGGTATTCAGCTTCAGTAGCATATCTCGAGTGAGCATGGTAGTTTTGGCATATTTGAGAGAGGTTAGCAGTGTATCAATGCTCAGAGGGGTGGTCATTGGGTATTATTTAGGTCATTGGATTTCGGGTTTGGGTTAAGCATGAAACTTATATCACTTTCATCCTATTTCTTATAAATTTCATCAAATGATATGCATAATTTCATGTTACTCTTGTAGCACAACATCTTGGGAATATATGTATGAAGTTTGGGAATTTTATATCTTTTATTTCCATTTTTAAAAGGAGCAGAAAACAAAGGGGGGTGTAAATGCAAATGTACATGCTGCAGTTTTCTCATTTTCTGACATCCAACTTTGAAAATGGCTAGAAAATAGTAGAAAAATCAGAAAGATGCAAAATTTGATTCTAAATTGATTGTTTTTGTGTCCTCTATCTTCCTATTCAAACAGATTTTTAATTTCGTTTTTTGATCAGCCTGCACTGGCTGATTTGTACCAACAGGTCATTTAGGCAATTTTCTGTGCTTGTGCTATTTCATTGATTATGGTATTTTGTCCTAAAATGCTGTGAATGAAAGATCGCATCAAGGAAGAAAAAGGGGTGCTAGCATCACATATGTCATTTGCTAGCAATAAAATTTATGCATATAGGTCCTTGGTCATTTGCATATTCATGTAAAAGGGTCCTTGAGCATCATGTCATGGGGATTGGAATTACCCTCTTCTCATTTGCCCTCTCCTTCTAGTAATCATGCATCTAGGTCCTTTGAAAAGTAATAAAATTCATAATATGGAAAAAGATGTAGTAAAACATCAATTCTTCACATATTACTCCCTTTATTCCTCTTTTATGCATTGAAGTCCTTTAAAAGTTCAAAATGACACAATTAGGGAGATGTAGTTAAACATCAATCCCCATCATGTCGATTAATTTTAAATTCCCTTTTTTTTTTATTTTGTTATGCACTTTTAATTTAATTTTCATATTAAAAGAATTATATAAGAAATTAATATTCAAAGGATGTAGCTAAACATCAACTTTGATATCTCTCCCTTTTATATTTCTTAGAATATGAAAATGTCACTTTTATTATTCATATTTATGTGATTATGTGTTTTGTTATTTTCCTTTGCAATATAAAATAAAGAAAAGGGGAAACAAAAGAAGGAAGAAGAGATAAAGGAAAAGAGGAGGTAGAAAGCAAAGAAGAAAAATGATAAATTTCGATATTTTTTTGTATTTTATTTTTATAAAGATCACCAATAAGATAAGAAAGATGCAAATAACACATTTTTATTATGTACATATATATATATATTTGTTTTAAAAGGAAAGAAGATGCAAAAGAAGAAATGAAACATTTTTATTGATCATCAAGCTATATATTTCTTTTGTTTTTCCTCATCCTAAGATGAACTAGAAATTATATAGCTCTCACATCCATGGTTTTGAGGGTAAAAGGAAAAGGAAATAGAAGATGAGAACAAGATCAAGCAAAGAACAAACAAGAAAATCATCAAACAAAAAAACTCTTTATTTCGATTAAAATGACATATATACAGAGCATGGCTCCTCTTGAGCTTACATTTTCTTCAGGTATTAATTACCTTTCTAAAAATTTGAAATCTTGAAGCTCTAAACCTAAGTCTCTTTGAAAATGGAGGTTTCTCTTTGGTTTGATTCTCACACAGGAGTTTCTGGAGAAGAAGATGTATATCTAGCATTCATTTGAGGTGCCTTATATAAGGCAGGCATGGGTTTAGGGTTTAGGGTTCAGCTGAGGTGTCATCTGCTATGCACACCAGCTGCTTGATCAAGGGTCTGGATACATTCACTCAATTTCGAATGCCTTGCTGGCAGGGGATCATTCAATAGCATTTTAATATATCATTCATCTTAATTTGAGTCACTTACAGCCCTTGGATTGATCTCATATGCAGGGGGTGCCATCAAAGCCCTTGATTAACCGGCCATATATGGTAACACTTAATTCACGTGCCCCTGCACCCCTGGAGCAGATTCTTCTATTTTGTCATCATCCAAAGATGTTGTGGCACGTGTCCTGGGGACCAGGGAGCCAGATAATAGCTGTAGAGCCGGGGGTATGCTATACCGGCGGTATATTGGGCATAGAGTGCTCTCTTCTCGGTTAGAGCATCTTCGAGTGCACTGAGTTAACACATAGCATCCACCCTACTCCCATAACATGTGCCGAAGCACACTGTATTGTTTAGGCAGTTGGGAGTGTACCCCCGATATAACTCGGTTCTGACCCAAATCAGGTTCATGGTGCACATGAAATTAATTCCTTTCATTTCAAATTAAGACTTACATGATCATCGCATAGTCATATAGTATAGTTCTGCCAAGCTCTGAAGCTTGAATTGAGCTCTGCTACCCGTTTTGCATTTTCACCCCTTTTCTTGCTCGGCCTCAAATTAGACTTTGCTAAGGGTGCTCCCACTGTAGCTTTGGTCAAGAGGAGATGATTAGAAGTTCTTTATAATCTCAGGTAATGGCTCATGAAAAAATCTCAACCTTTATACCCGAATTCAAACTTCAGAATCTTTATTGAGTTCGGGCAGGAGAGTGGAGAAGAGAGGGCTGACAACAGGGGCCCACTGTCGGTCTCTGCTTTTTTAGAGGCCAATCACGTTATTTAGTTGTGTTTCTGCATTGGCTGGTCCTAAACCTTGTGAGCCGTGTAGAAAGCACTGCACGGCGAGTTTTCGCAAGTTAAAGGGGTCACCGCACTTTCTTTAAAACCCAGCGACCTTCGGCCTCGTGTGTGTGCTCTTGGCGTACCGTAGACCGTGCCACTGTTAGCTTGGTCTACGCAGTTACCTTTCCGTATTCTGAGTCTATTCCGATCGGGGATCCAGCAAAAAGATCTCATGTCATTGACATGTGGGCCCTAGGTGCGAAAGCACTGTTATGTGTACCCAAATTACACCTAAAGAGTATTGGGAAGGTGACTTTGCTAGGTGTATCCCATTTGCTTGTACCCAGCATGCTACCCAGCCATTGTTTCTTTCATGGGGAATTAATTCCTTAATGATTTTGACTAATTTAAACATCAAAACTCATTGTTCTGTATGTAGAATACTAACAAGAATTTTACTATGTGTGACCAATTTGTTTGAAGGGTCTGAGTACCACTCTGGCATCTTAATTCCCCCATAAATTGTTATTTATCATGCTGAGTTTTTAAATAGCAACTTTTTAGGGTCAAACAACTTGCAAACTAAATTCTATATTTTTTTTGAATTTTTTTTACTATATTTTAAGATAGGCAGAAAATCACTTGTGATCTGAAAATTCTGAACCATCCAAAAACAGTAATTTTCTGCCTATCTAAAAAAATAGTAAAAAAATTCTAAAAAATAGAAAATTTAGTCTACAAGTATATTCTCATATGGAAATCATGATGAACGGTTCGGATCGACCGTTAGGATTTTGAAAACGAAAATATTGATCCGTAGTACGGACAAATCCGTGCTATGCATAGTACCATAGACTCACTCAATCTGTTATTCTAAATCCACCCATTCATCTGTTTTGTCATCTGTTTTGACATTTATACATAGGAAATAATAATTTTTGAAATTTATACATTCAAAAAAATAAAGAAATGAATTTGAAATAACAGGGTCCTCTGATTCTAAAAGAATCACAGTAAATTTATGTCCATTGCCTCATAATTATTTTTATAATAGTGATCCTAGGAAGATGTGGTCCTACTTAGTTAGCAAGCAATTGTCTTCTACTCTCTTCTCAGTGATTATTCTTATTCACTCTGATTTTCTGTGGCATAAAAAATCTTAAATTTTGTTCTCATTTTCTAATTTAAATTCTTCAAATAAGCTATTGTACTTTTTGATATTATAAAAATTTGGTTGCGTCATTTTATTGTATAAGAATTTGGAGGATAAAGATTTTAACATAGCAGATTTGGCGTCATGCAGCGCACATATTATAGAATCAAAACCCACGATGTATATAGTTCGTATGCTGCATGAGACCAAAATTGTTAGGTTAAAATCTTTACGCAATTTGTGCAATAATGGGTATTTAAATTAATCTATTCACCCTTTGATTTATCCTTTTGGGAGCGTTTGGTTCGTGCTACAGACTATTCCAGATAATAGAAGGATTTCAGGGAATGTAATAACAAGAAATATCACTTTCTAATTTCCTTTTGTTGTCCAAATTGAATCTTTTGTCTATATATTTCATCCACATAAAATAAAGGATATAAAAGTGACTAGTGATTTTTTTATTATTTTGAGGTGACTAATGTTGACCACTGTTTTTGCTTGTATACTTCATTAGTGGGTCCATGCTTGGTTTCATGCCTTGCTGTATACCTTTTTTAAATTTAAATGCCACGTTCTTGCATCAACCATCATAAATGAAAGATACCGAATCAAGAATCTGTGGTTGTCCAACAAAAATTTGTCTATTGGAAATAATGAAATGTCACTTTCTAATTTCTATTGTCATGGCTTTTCCTTATTTTTTTTGGTTTTTTAGTATGTTTGTGGTCCCCTCTCCATGTTAATTTTTTTATATGAATAATTTAATTAATTAATTTGGCATTTTGAAATATTTTCTGCATGTACTGATGAATGTCAATTTCAAAATGCATAAAATTTAAATAAATAATTAATTAGTTGATAATATTAAATTTCATTTTTTTTTTCAGGGGGTTGAAATGGTTGAAAATAGCTACTTCATAACAGAAGAGAATATTGGCATGCTCAAGTTGGCCAAGGAAGCAAATTCTATCTTGGTAATTTTCCAATCCTTTATTTTAACCATTTATTTTGAGCACTAAATTTGGCAAGACAAAAAAATAACTCCATAGAATTTTTTGAAAAAAATGTATATATATCCTTTTAATTCTATTTCCAGTTGTGAGTATAGTTCAATTTATGTAAACCTGATTTTTTTTTTATTGATGATGTATTACATCCCAATTTACCTAAATATTTACATTTACTAACCAAATTGCTTCTTATAGTTTGACTACAGAATCCCTCTAACCGGAGCAGACACATGCAGCGCAAGTGCAGGCTCGATTGTTGCCGACAACTCTCTGCAAATGAACGGCCTCCCGATCAGCATCTACTCTCCTGAGACAGTCGGCTGTGTGGTCGTCGATTCTGAGGGCAACTGTGTAGCAGCCACATCCACAGGCGGCTTGATGAACAAAAAATCAGGCAGAATTGGTGACTCCCCACTCATCGGATCGGGAACATACGCATGTGACCTTTGTGCAATCTCTTGCACCGGAGAAGGCGAAGCTATAATCAGGAGTACTCTGGCACGTGATGTGGCGGCAGTGATGGAGTACAAGGGGTTGAATTTACAAGATGCGGTGGATTTCGTGGTGAAAGTGCGGCTGGACCAAGGACAGGCGGGGCTCATTGCCGTCTCGAGAAATGGCGAGGTGACGTGCAAGTTTAATTCGAACGGTATGTTTAGGGGGTGTGCGACGGAGGACGGGTACATGGAGGTTGGTATTTGGGAGTGAATGAGTGATTGTGTGTGTGGATTGGTGAGTTGTGGGTGATAGTTCAGTGTGTGTTAGACGGCGCCATCTAGCGATGGCGCCGAGGTGTAGGGTGAAAGATGTGGGGTTACATTGGGTGAATTTGCTAGGTGATGGGGGGTTGGAATATTATTTGAAATAATGTCTGTAAAATAAATTGATGTTTGGCAATAATGAAAATAAAATGTTCTAATGTGTGCTTTTTACCAGTATTTATACAGTAGTGTTTGAAGTAGTTTTTATCACCAGGTGATGGTAAATGGCAAGATCTTACAATTCAAAATTACTTTTTAGTGCGTTGCATGTCTGGCGCACACAACGCTGGTAGAGTCCAGATCCAAAAAAAAAATCTAGTGGCTTCTCAAATTCTGTTCCAATTTGTATGTTTACAGGCATTAGGTTAGGTGAGAACTGAGAAGAGCCCAATTGAAGCATGTGCTACTTTTAGTTGTCATTATTTGATGGGTCCCGCAAGCTGCACAACTCTTGCTATGTTTAAGAGGAAATAAATCTGTTATAATTATTTGAGATCACAGGATTGTTATTCTAAATCCATTCATTTATCTGTTTTGGAATTTGTGCAAAAATAATTTTTTTAATTTGTGCATTCAAAAAAATAAAAGAATGGATTTGAAATAACAGGATCCTCTGATTCTTAAAGAATCACAGCAAATTATATGTCCATTGCCTCATAATTATTTTTATAATAGTGATCCTAGGAAGATGTGGTCCTACTTAGTTAGCAAGCAATTGTCTTCTACTCTCTTCTCAGTGATTATTCTTATTCACTATGATTTTCTGTGGCATAAAAAATCTTAAATTTTGTTCTCATTTTCTAATTTAAATTCTTCAAATAAGCTATTGTACTTTTTGATATTATAGAAATTTGGTTGCGTCATTTTATTGTATAAGAACTTGGAGGGTAAAGATTTTAACAGAGCAAATTTGGCGTCATGCAGCGCACAAATTATAGAATCAAAACCCACGATGTATATAGTTCGTATGCTGCATGAGACCAAAATTGTTAGGTTAAAATCTTTACGCAATTTGTGCAATAATGGGTATTTAAATTAATCTATTCACCCTTTGATTTATTCTTTTGGGGGCGTTTGGTTCGTGCTACAGACTATTCCAGGAAAAAGAAGAATTCCAGGGAATGTAATACCAAGGAATATCATTCCAGAGAATGTGTCATTATCATGTTTGGTTCGCGCATGACTATCGCTTCAGCATTCCATACAATATGTTATTATCATGTTTGGTTTACACATAGCCATTGCAATGGCTATCGAAACATGTCTTCACTACTTCTAAATTATTAACTAAATTTTGTCCAAAAAAACTTATACATTAATTGTGTTTAACAATTGTTTATAATATATTTAAAACAAAAAGTTTACTAGTACATTACTTCCTAGATACCAGTACGTAAAAACAAAACTAAAATTATCTACCACAAAGTAAAAACATAAAACACAATTGACTAAATCATTGCAAGATTAAATTCGTACCAGCACACATAAAAGGCATTGGTACAAGACTGTACAAAGTGGATACAAAATTGACTGGTACAAAAATAGATCACATCAAATAAGCTACATCTTAAGAAAGCTTGTACCAGTCCATTCTGATCTGAATTTCTGTACCTTACAAAAGCTACACTGATCTCCTAGTACCAATTAATACAGAAATTAACTGGTATCCCTCTGTCTCCCTTTGTCCCCAGCGAAAGTGTGAAATGCAAAAGGAGACCAAAAAATCAATAATAATATTAACAAAGTTTGGATTTGGGAATAATAAAAACCAGTGCTCATCACGATGAAAACATATCTGCCCTATTTGTGTTGCAACTAAAATAAAAGGGGATTTTTTCTTAATTACCCGTTTCCTATTTGATAAAGAGGAGCCTTCAATAGTGCAATCAGAGACAAGATAATTGAACAAACAAACTCAAGAATCGAACCAGTTTAATTAGAATCTCAGAACGGATACAAAAATGGCGAAATTCCGAAGCTTAGGTAAACTCAGAATTTTGTTAGATAATTGTCTAAATTGACTCCAGAGACTATTTCCCTATTTATACACAATTCAAACAAATCAATAAATGAAATAAATGGTGAATAAAATCGCTCTAATTGATCTCCGCACAACAAGTCAGCGACATCTCAGGATATTTCGTCTGAGTTGGCACGTGCGCTTGTGTCGACTACCATGAGAGATGTGAGAATGAGGCGATAGGGATTGGAGAGCGAAGGCAAAGAAACGGGGAGAAGGAGAGGAATTGGGGACGGGTAGTGCGGAGAGAGAAAAAGAGAGAGCGACAAGTCGGGAGAAGAAGAGATCGGAGAAAAAAAATTAGAAACGGAGCGCTGATCATGATTTGCATGGAAGTTCAAATAACGATTCAATGTGAATTAATGTATTCACTATTTAGAAAGAATTAACAAATCTAAGCTACTAATTTTGTTTTGTCTGTCCAAATTGCATCTTGTCTATTAATTTCAGTCACATAAAATAAATGACATAAAAGTGACTAGTGATTTTTTCATTGTTTTGAGGTATTTTTTGCTTCAACCATCATAAATGAAAGATACGGAATCCAGAATCTGTGGTCATCCAACAAAAAATTGTCTATTGGAAATAATGAAATGTCACTTTCTAATAGTCATTCCGTAACATAGAAGGAAAGAAAGATTCCCATTCCGTCCAAAGAACTATAGTCATTCCGTAACATTCCGTCTAATTTCCCTATAGAAATGTTACGGAATGGAATATTCCCATTCTGTTCCAATTTGTACTGGTTACAGTAATTTGGGCTTTTGGTGAGGAGAGCCCAATTTAAATTAGCACATGAATCAAACAGGTTAGAAAGCTTTACCAAAACTTCAATCATTGATTTTCAAATATCCAGAAAGATGTAGCCTTTAACCTTTTCATTGTTGTGTTTTTTTGGACAAAGAAGCCTTTTCACTGATTGTTTATTTTATAATATGTTCTAATCAGCAACTGGTCTTCACACTTGGGCTTCACAGCCGCGCCATAGCAAATCCAATCAATTCCCCACTGAGTCTCATGTGACATGACAAGTGCATATATCAGATGAGAGGTCAATTTGGGTTTGATGCTCATCGGACTCTCACTGAGTGAGTTCGATGGATTCGATGACCATCCGATCTGCTTTAAAATTTGCGTCCGCAACTTTCACGTATGCTTTAAAATTCGTGCGCACGAATCTTAAAGTGAATCGGACGGTCCCGAACCCTATCAGACCCAAATTTGAGCCCGATGGGCATCGGACCCAAGCAGCTCTCATATGAGATATATGATTCTTTGTAAAAAGCAACTGTTTAAGCCGATTAATCATTGGCGGCTACTAAATTGTTACCGATTTTTTTATTAATCGGTTGATTATTCTCGATTATTTCCGATTAATTATTTGGCAGTACCTTTTTCGTCCGACGATCGGATACCGTTATTTACAACAGTGATTTTAACTTTTGCGTGGCCGACGTGTATGGTGCCTATTCGGGATGGCGTAGGAGCAGTAATATTTGTGCTTTGAGATTCGTGCATAACATATTTGAGATATCTCATAGGATGCGAATTCTCTCTGTCACAAAATATATGTTGTGTTTGTGAAGTATTGATTTTGATTATCACACTTTTGGTTTGTGTATACTCATATTGTTGGTAATTAATAAATTAAATTTTCATAATAAACTACCATGAAAGAAATACAAATTTTGAGAAAGTAAAGGATGCTATATAATTCTGTATTTGATTTTCTATTTGGTTGTAAATTAAAAATATATAAAAAAATAAAACTTGTGGCTGGAAAGGTTTCCACTTGTTTTGTTTGTATCTGTCTGGAAAACAGTCACGTGATAAATTTTGTTTGGACAGCATATAGATATGATATAGTTAATTAAAATATGGTACAGATGCAAATCTAATATGATATATTTTCATGCCTTTTTTTATTTTGCACAAATTTGTACAATAAGTATTTAATTATCTAGCTTGACAGAATCGCTTACATAAAATTTAGAAGTGAAATTATTGATTGAATAATTATAATGACTTATTAGTTACTAATTAATAAAATAAAAAATTACCTAGTATTAATTTCCATTTTGCTTGACTCTGTTCATCTAAAATCAAACATCTTCTATGTTTAGTTTAATAGTTTTAAGTTATAAGGTTTGATATTTTTGTAATAATTGTAAGTCCTTAATAAGTTTCTTTTTGTTCTTGAGCTTTGAGCCTTTGATCTAATGATATATTTTAAGAAGAGAGATAGAATGTAAATATGGAATTGTCTTTCCTTCACTACAGCAAAATAAAGTATCTGCGACCGGTAACAGCGACCGGCGACATTCCCGGTCGCTGAAAGTATTTTTTTCCAAAAAAATAAAATAAAATCATTCGCTTCGGAGACCAATATTTTCAGCGACCGAAATAGCACCGGTCGCTGAAAGTATTAGTAAAAAGATTTGGGCGCCAGATCGAAAACCCTCCCGCGTCAGAATCAAAACCCTCCCGAATCGAATCGTGATTTTGGCGCAGATCGAAAACCCTCCCGAGTCTAGGTTTTCAGTTTTGCTCCTTTCCTCCGCCGCTCAGCACAATGCCGAGCCACTCCCTCAGTCAAGGCAAGGTGCCCGTCAACCCACCCGATGGAGAAGCTGAGTTTCAACAACCACCCTCGCCCGACTCAGCCACGTGCGCCTTTCTCTCTGCTCCAGGCAGCGGCGCCGTCCGCCCCCGCCGTATCCACCTCCTCTACCTTTGGCGATGCCCCCTCTTTCACTGAGTTCACCCTGGCTGAGCTCAAAGTCGCCACTAATGGCTTTGCGGCTGGGCATATTGTGTCTGAAAGTGGTGAGAAGGCGCCTAATCTTGTCTATAAAGGGAAGTTGCCTAATCAAAGGTCTATAGCATTGCTGTGTTTTTAATTTAAATAGTTACAGTAGTAATTAAGTTGTTTAGCATTACCGTGTTTTTCTTCCCTCTTTTTGTGTTGTTTGAGTTATGGCTTGTGATTTGTTGATTTTGGGCAATGATTCGTAGGAATTGAAAGGCAATTGGCGCAAATTCACTTGGAACAATGCTGTGTCAGCTGCTAAGTGAGACCGATTCGGGTGCTTTGTTGATTCTGGTACAATAGTACCCCTTACCAAAAAAATGGTGGGATTTGGCCTTGTGCCTTGTTCCTTTCTGTTGTGCTATTGTGGTTGCCTTGTTTGCCTTGCTGGTAACCTGGTCTGTGAAATGCGACGCGGGTACCAGTCGGTACCAGCCTAGTAGTGCCACTGGTACCGATTCTGTGCTTATACCAGACCTTGAAATGACAGGGATCTGAGCCTTGTGCTTATACCGATTCTATTTCTTAGTGCGTTTTGTTAGTTACTTTCAGAAATTTTTCTTTTTATGGTTTGCTTGAGGAGATCTGAGCCTTATGCACTACTTTACTGTCTTATCTTAATAGCACTGTACCTTTCACTATTGCAGGTTTTATAGTAATGTATGCTACTCTTGCAAGCCGAGACGTGGTAAGTTAGCATATAAATATCTGAATTTAACATTCAAATTGTAAGCTCTTGCAAGCTCTTGCAAGCATATAATCATGCTACTCTTGCAAGCTCAAATTGTAAAATTCATTTTCAGTTTAACTCGAGAGCCTTTTTCTGAATTTAACATTCAAATTTTTGTTGTTGTTTTAAGCTCAGTTGGTACCTAAGTTGGGCAAGTACAATGGAATTGTCAGAGAAAACATACAAAATGTACTTCTGGCAGGCCGTCTGTTTGCTGAGTGCTTATTCCAAAGGATGAATTAAACAAACTTAAGGTAAAGCCCGAGTTGTAAAATTCATTTTCAGTTTTAACTCAAGCCTTTTTCTGAATTAGATTTATAGAAATATATTTGAGGTTATTTACCAATTAACCCTGGCAGTCACGAACAGCCTGTTGTTTCCTATCTTAAATATGGAATGCTATTAAGTAATAGGCTCTAATTTGTCATATATCCTGAACCAAACACATATTCAAACATGGTAACTGATCCAAGAAAAGCCATAGTTGTGTTTAAAAATACACTAGTTGTTAACAATAAATATTAATGTTTACAAAGATTGTTTGAGGTTGTCCAGTAGAAATATTGCAAACATCATGTATGTTTTCTGTTTAATTATCCTTTTATCAATATTCTAATAGCAACAATAAAAGTCAAAAAGATATTAGTAGCTTTAATGCTTAATTCCTTTTATATTGTTTCAGATGCTCTTTTGGTGGAGCATGGGAAGCCAATTGAGCATCCATTGTACCAGAAGGATCCACCTTTGTTTTATAAATGGGTAAGATAAATTTTTTCAAGAATTCAGAAATCTGAATACTCTGATTTGTATTTCTTTATGTCATGACAAAAGGATTTCATATTCAATTATTTTATCTTTTAGGCAATGGAGACTTGTCCCAGGAAGGAAATTGAGGGGTTTCAAGAGAAACTAGTTGAAGAAAATTTGTATTTGTATTTGACTACTTGGTGTGTGTCATGCTGGGTACTTGTTCTGATCATTTTGATTATACTTTGTTCTTGCACTAGTACCTGGATTAGTTAGGTTAATTGGATTGTAAATGGCATGTTTAGTTACAGTGTATGTATCGATGTTAATTGGATTTTAATTACTATTATGTATATGTATCAATGTTTTGTATTTATTTATTGTATATATTGACATTTATATTTAAATTTGTGTGTATGTTTATGTTGTACGTTGGTACGTGTCGTACCAATTATTAAATGGTGCAAATTTAAATAATATAACAAAATATAAAAAAACCTGACAGAAGAGTATCAGCGACCGTATATTTGGTAGCAGAAAGTTTTTGCTGACGTCAGAAAAAAACGACAGCGACCAAAAAAATTTGGTCGCAGAAAAGTATCAGCGACCGGGTGACGTATTATCAGCGACCGGTGACGTCATCAGAAGAGTATCAGCGACAATGCTTACAGCGACCGGAGTATCAGCGACCAAATTTGACTTTCAGCGACCGGCGAAAATACTATCAGCGACCAAAAATTTGGTCTCTGATGCCCCTTTCTGCTGTAGTGCTTGATTGATATTTTAGTAGGGTAAATGGGTAATCCTTCTAACTAATTATATTATCCATCTATCTAAATTTGTTATGATTCTAATCAATGGTTTGATCAGCCAATTTCCTTTATACATTTGACTGGTCAACCTTTACAATATCCTGCTTCTATTAATTATTTCTAATACAATATTAGCCGCCTAAGCTAACTCTATTAGTTAGTGAACACAACAAGCTTGGAATGTCGATGTTGCTAAAATCTTATTAGAGTTAGTTAGCTTCAGGTTTTGACTAAGTCAAACAAATTGTAACAAACTGTTAGTTAGTGAACTATGGATGTAACAGTGTGACTGGTTAGTTACGTAGTTAGTCTATTAACAATAGACTGGTAATCTCCTTTAAATACATGTACTGACAATGTATAGAGTACAATTGAATACAAGATCATTAGTTCATTCTATCTCGTCTCTCTATCTCTATTTTATCATGGTATCAAGAGCATCATCCATTTCTCCATTTATCTTCTCTAAATATGACAAACATGTCTCAAGATTCCCAAACTTCCCACCTCACCCCTTCTACACGGATCGCCTCTTATTCGGTGATTCACATTATATAACAAGAATAAGTGACTTTTTGTGAGGGTAAAAAGTGACTTTTCGCGACGGAGTACCGTCATAACTGTGCTTTTTCTTTTCGCGACGGTACTTTTCGCGACGAGTGCCTACTTTGTTGTTGTGTTACTATCCCTATTTCCACAAAATTCGACAGATGTAATTTTCTTACTTGGCGATCTCATATCGAACCAATAGTTGATGGCTAGGGTCTTGCAAACTACCTTGATGCTTTTGTCTCTCCACCAGCTCGCCAAATCACAGTTGAAAATCAGACTAAGGTGAATCCTGCATTTCTTGCTTGGCATCAGCAAGATCACTTCTTGCTAGATTGGCTCCGCTCAACAATTACTGCTACGGTTCTCTCTTAGTACATCAGCTGTCAGACCGCCTCTTCCCTTTGGTCAGCGTTGCACAAGGTGTATTCCGCCATTTCCTCCACTCGTATTATGGAATTGTGTCACCTCCTTAACCACGGTCAGAGGTGGCCTCCCTTGCAATGATTATTTTGATCAAATGAGGGGAACAGCAGATCAATTGACATCTTCTAGTGAATCAGTTACCGACTCAGATCTAGTTCGTTACATTCTTAATGGGTTCAGTTATGAATTTAACTCCTTCGTTGTTGAGATTACAACTCGAGCTAAGCCATTGTCATTGTCAGATCTTCATGGTTTCCTCCTGACGCATGAGTCCATACCTTACAACATCAACCTCTCTCCACTCATTACTTTGATTTGGTTGCTCTACACACTCAGTAAAATCGAAGTAGGCGACGAAGTTCTTTTGGAAGAGACAGAGGTGGTCCCCAAATTCAACACCTTTTACTCCCCAATCCCTTGGGTCGTGGCTGAGGAGGCCCAACTCAAGGTAAAGGTCCTCAACCCAATCTTCAATTTAATTCACAAGGCAGAGGCAGCCAGCACAAATCTCCTTCTCACTCTGTTAGATCTCTAGTGTTATTCTGCATCACCTCCTTCATCCACGAATATCCTTTTTACTATGTTGGATCTCTAGTGTTGTTCTTGCTCTCTTCCACCTTCCACGATACTTCTACTTACTCCGTTGGATCTCTAGTATTATTTTTTCTTTTCTTCACCTTTCACAACACTCCTTTTTACTCTATTAGATATCCATGGTTGTTATTTCTCTCCTCCTACATCCACAAAGCTCATTCATACTCCATTAGATCTCAAGTATTGTTCTAGATCACCTCCCCTTTCACGAATCTCGTTCTCACTCTGTTGAATTCTTATTGTTGTTCTAGATCACTTCATTCTTCAACGAATCTGCTTCTCACTCTGCTGGATCTCTAGTGTTGTTCTGGATCACCTTCTCCTTACACGAATCTGCTTCTCACTCTGTTGGATCATAAGTGTTGTTCTGGATCACCTCCTCCTTCCACGAATCTCCTTCTCACTCTGTTGGAACTCTAGTGTTATTCTGCATCACCTCCTTCATCCACGAATATCCTTCTTACTCTGTTAGATCTCTATTGTTGTTCTTGCTCTTGTCCTCCTTCCATGACTCTTCTGCTTATTCCGTTAGATCTCAAATGTTGTTCTGGATCACCTCCTTCTTCTACGAATCTCCTTCTCACTACGTTGGATCTCTAGTGTTGTGTTCTGAATCACCTCTCCGACCACGAATCTCCTTCTCACTCTGTTGGTTCTCTAGTGTTGCTCTGTATCACCTCCTCCTATCACGAATCTCCTTCTTACTCTATTGGATATCTAGTGTTGTTCTTGCTCCCCTACAACTTCCACGGCTCTTCTACTTACTCCATAAGATCTCTAGTGTTGTTCTTTCTTTTCTCCACCTTGGCAACACTTCTTTTTACTTTGTTGGATCTCCATAGTTGTTCATTCTCTCCTCTTACTTCTACAAATCTCTTTCATACTACGTACGATCTCAAGTGTTGTTCTGGATCACCTCCCCCCTTTTACGAATCTCATTCTCATTCTATTGGATCTCCAGTGTTGCTCTGGATCATCTCCTCTTTCTACGAATCTTCTGCTTCTTTGGATCGATAGTGTTGTTATTGCTATCTTCCTACTTCCACGACTCTTCTACTTACTCCGTTAGATCTGTAGTGTTGTTCTTTCTGTTCTCCATCTTTCATAACACTCCATTTTACTCTGTTGCATCTCCTTTGTTGTTCTTTCTCTCGTCCTCCTTCCATAACTCTCATTCTCTCTCTGTTGGATCTCTAGTGTTATGTATCACCTCCCCCTTCCACGAATCTCGTTCTCACTATGTTGGATCAAGAGTGTTGTTTTGGATCACCTCCTCCTTCCATGAATCTCCTTCTCACTCTCTTATATCTCTAGTGTTGTTTTGCATCACTTCCTCCATCCACGAACCTCTTTCATACTTTGTTGGGTCTCTAGTGTCGTTCTTGCTCTCCTCCTTCATCCACGACTATTCTATTTACTCTATTGTATCTCTAGTATTGTTTTTTTTCTTTTCTACAACTTTCACAACACTCATTTTTACTCAACTTTCACAACACTCATTTTTACTCTGTTGGATGTCCATGGTTGTTCTTTCTCTTCTCCAACTTCCACAAATCTCTTTCATACTCTGTTGGATTTCAAGTGTTGTTCTGGATCACCTCCCCTTTCACGAATCTCGTTCTCACTCTATTGGATCTCCATTGTTGTTCTTGATCACCTCCTCCTTCTACGAATCTCCTTCTCACTCTGTTGGATCTCTATTGTTGTTCTATATCACCTCCCCCTTTCACAAATCTCGTTCTCACTATGCTGACTCACCAGTGTTGTTATGGATCACCTCCTTCTTCCCCGAATGTCCTTATTACTCTATTAGATTTCTAGTGTGTTATGCATCACATCCTCCATTCACGAATCTCTTTCATACTCTATTGGATCTCTAGAGTTGTTCTTGCTCTCCTCCTCCTTCGACGATACTTCTACTTACTCTGTTGGATCTCTAGTATTGTTTTTCTTTTCTCCACCTTTCACAACACTCCTTTTTACTCTATTGGATCTCCATGGTTGTTATTTCTCTCCACTTACTTCTAGCTCTTTATACTCCGTTGGATCTCAGGTGTTATTCTGGATCACCTTCCCCTTCCATGAATCTCGTTCTCACTCTGTTGGATCTTATTGTTGTTCTGGATCACCTCCTCCTTCAACGAATCTCCTTCTCACTCTATTGTATCTTTATTGTTATTCTGGATTACCTCCTTCTTACACGAATCTGCTTCTCACTCTGTTGGATCACAAGTGTTGTTCTGAATAACCTCCACCTTTCACGAATCTCCTTCTCACTCTGTTGGATCTGTAGGAGACAAAAACAATAAGTATAATAAGAAAGACAATTAGAAGAAGATGAAAGACAACTAGAATATGTCAAAGACAACTAGAAGAAGATGAAAGACAACCAGTCACTACTAGAATTTCCACTTTTTGCAATGGTAGCAATTGTTATTTCCAACCGGAGGAAGGGTCAATGGAAATGAAATTGCATTTTCTGACACCATTAACAATTTCCAATGGTATCCTCATGGAAATAGTAGCGGTTGGAAATTCCTGCTGTTTCTACATGGAAATGTTTTCTATCCGCCATTGGAAATACTTTTGCATGACCCATGACCGGCCAAACAGACCAAATATTATATTTTATTAAAAGTTCATTGAAATACCTTTCCCCATGCCGTTGGAAATAAGTTTGAAGTAGGGAGATATATTATTTCCATGGGCTACCGTTGGAAATGTTTTGTGTAATTTGTTTATATTATTTTATAGTGAAGGTTCATGGAAATACTCAAGCACTCAGCCCTTGGAAATATTTATTGATTCAGTTTATATTATTTTATAGATAGACTTATTATTTTCATGAGACTACCGTTGGAAAAGTTAAGTTCTTGGAGACAGAAACGTTTATGATTATTTGAGATATCCCTTTAAATTGTGCATAAAAATAAATCACAGCAACAAGCAATACTTAATTGAGATAAACTGAATTTTAGAATGAAAACATAAATTTTGGTCTTTAGAATAAGCCAATGTATTTAATTGAGATACAAAACATTGTGTCAAATAAAAACAATATATAAGATCTCCCTTTGAATGTCTCTTTTGTTCTCCTACAATATATGTTTTAAACATATTAGTGTTACTAAATTAGAAAAATTAGCATAAAAATCAAAGTAAGAAATAAACCTTTACTTGAAGCAAACATAGAAGCCTAAAATATTCACAACTGAAACCCATGAGATGCTACTGAATTCTCCATTATTCAGTACTGACCCACTTAAAAAAACAAAAATTACTTGTTGCTCATCAATTTAACCAAAATATCAAGTTTTCCTGTTCTTAATTGAAGAAAAATCCATATACAAGGTTTTCATCTCTATTTTGATATCTCAATCTATTAGATGTGTTAAAGTACTAGCATATTGATATGACATCTAAAAATTACTCAATTAGCCCATTGATATCAGTTTCACACAAGCAAAACTAAATTAAACCAGCTCAAAAGCACAATAATTTCCCTGAAAAAACTGATTCAACCATTGAGAAAGTTAAAAAAAAAGCTATGAAAGTTAACATTAACTCAGGGGATGTGGCTTAGCTAGTATGGACTAGTTTGCCCTTTTCTGGCATGCTGATTTGTCCTTTTTATTACAATTAATTGGCTACATTATATTGGGTGTTCTTTATATGGAAATAACATTGATGTACATGCTTTTCAGTGGACAAGTATCAAATTTTTATTATAACTAGAACTGTGATGAATAGGCATGATTTCGGTGACAGTTATACATGAAACAATGCAGTTTTGACAGTCCATCTTTAGAAAATTATCGTGAGCAAATGGCTACACTAAATTCTTATTTCTTTATATGGAAATGATGGTTAACTTCTGTAGTTTATACTCAAAAAGTTTCAAAAATTATGAAGGCTTGGAACTTAGTGAATTTCACTGTTTTGTGAGGGTCGGCTGGTGTGCCAGTACACTGTTTTTAACAGTATTTTTGGTTTTCAGGATATGAGATTCAAATGGCCACCAAAAATTGTAGAAAAATCTGTTTTAGGAGATTCTTTTTTCAGTGTGCTTGTATATGTGTCTAGTGTGTGTATGTGCAAGGATTTGATCAATTTCAGTTCAGAGTTCTCTGTACAGATGTTATACTGACAGTAGGTCAAATTGGGGCTGTTTAGGCAACTCACTATACCAGCATGTGTTTGGCTTAGTTTCACTTATGTATGGGGCCGGTACAAGCATAGTTATTACTTGATATGCATGTAGGTGAGTAAAAACACAATTAGGACACTAGATATGCATAAATACACTAGATATTCATTGTCCATTTTAAGCAAAAACACAAATAGGACATAATATAGGGACCCAATTGTAAATTTCTCATTTACTGTTCTGACAAGGTCCCATATAGCTACTGAGAATGAATTTTGATAATAAAACAAGTGCTGATATTTACATCTCCTCTTTCCATATATGTAACAACTAAGATGAAAATGTTTGAAATTAGTAACCATTTATACCTCTAAACTATGTGCATCCCACACGTCAGTGAGCTGTTGGCTACTAAACACCTCAAGGTAAACACCTGTTACAAACCCAAAAAGAGAACAGAGTTAGAAAAAGCTAGTTAATATTCTACATCGGAATTGCTTTACCAATTAAAATGGAAAACCTAACATCGGAATTGCTTTACCAATTAATATTCTTCATCGGAATCATAGTAGGATAACCAATCTTCTTCATCACCTTGCTCCCTGTCATGCTCTTCCTCACCTTTATCTACGTGGTTTTCCTCCTTTTCTGCCACTTTAAAATAAATAACTAAAATGTGCTTTAATTGGAGAAAATAGATTAATAGATGATAAAATATGAGGATTGATGTGTAATTACATCTCTTTATGTTTTATTATTCTTTTTACTCTATTTTCAACAATTAAAATACAAATAAATAATTAAAATGTCTTCTTTGCCTTTTCTGCCATGAAGTTGTATTTTAATTAAAGGAAAATATATCAAATATAGAAGAGTATATAAGTTGATGCATGACTACATCCTTTGGTATTCTTACTATACTTTTGGTATATTTTTTATAATTAAAGGCCAACAGAGGTGCTACTCTTCTTTGTATTGTTTCGTTGTCAACACATAAGCGCACTAAATAAATAAAAAAAAATATATAAAAGTGACATTATATTAAAAGGGAATGTAGAGGATGATGAGTTGTAGAAGATTGATGTTTTACAGCATCTCTTTGAGGACTTAATCCCTTTGCTACCTCTTTTAATATAAAATCGACTTAAAAGTGAAATGGTTTTATGTAATGAAAGCTGAGATTGATTGCTTGATAGCATCTCTTAGCATATAGTTGCATGTGAACTACTTTAAAGGTTTGATTTTTCATAGGGAGCTTGATAGCCCCTCATTTAGATCCTTGATGCACAGAGTCCATGTAGTGAAAATTAGAGATTGACACTTGATAGTGTCTCTTTAATATATAACTACAATGAACTATGTGTTAAGTTCTTCATGAGAGCCTACTAAGCCCTTTAATATGATCCCTCTTGCATAATTAGTAAGTGAGAGAGGAAATGAGATAGGGTTGATATGAAACCCCATGATTCGATGCTCAAAGACTACTTGCTATACCACTATTTTGTTATGAGATATGTGAAATAAGTAATTATGTCAAAACAAGGGACTATATTGCAAAAATACCCTTTCTGGTACTATGTCTCAGCCAAAGATGCATGCTTCTTCTTGATTCATGGTATTCTGGTACTGTGGTACTGCCTAGCCAGTCACTGGTACACCAAATAAAGCAAAACCATTCTTGTATCAGATATAGATACAAGCCATGTCAATCCAATGCCCAACTGGTACTCAAAAGTACCCGAAATACCCCTTGCCAGTAAGTGCTCTCCACTGGTCAAACCAAGTCAAGTCTGGTCAAACCGATTCTACCACAGATAAAAACTCCTAAATGAGTAAAATGGTGAAATAATCACTCAATTTGAGTAAACCAATTAGCAATGGCAGCTAATCAAAGTTCATATTTAAAAAAATATGAAAAGCTGTGAAAATGTGTTAAAAATATGCATATTTTCCATGACTTTGCACCACTGTTCATCATAGCTATGCATCATATAAAAATTTGATATTTGGCCATCTGACAGATCATACTTCAAGCTTTAAATCCATATAAAGAACTCCTAAAATGGCCAAGTAAATAAATCACAATGAAAAAAATAAAATCTGAAAAATTGTAAAAATGAGAAAAGTTATTACTTAGGTCACCATTTTGCATCATTGATTGACATAGCAAAACATCATGAAAAATCATGAAAATTGACTGACTTGTAGTTCTGACATCATAGTACAAGACTACAAAGTTTCACTCAAAATCTCCAAGTGAATTGAAAGATATCATACCTGACTATACTAGCAGTTCTATATTTTACCCCTGCTTTTGTGCAGTCATTAAACATAAAAATAATGCCCCAAAAATCATGAAACTTTGCAGGCTTGTATTTTGCATCATCCCCTGTAAATCCATATGCTATACCAAAATTTCCATCTATTATATTGCTCACAATGAAGTTTCAAAGATTGCACTCAATGGAAAGTGCTGCACATGTGAAAATTTATATCCTCTATTAAATAAATAAATACATCTGTAAACCCTTCAAATCATGTCTCAATCATATTCAAATACTCAAACCAAATAATCTTATTAAAGGAGGTACCAGTTCAGAAGTAACAGTACGGTCAGCACTGTACTATGTATACCAGTGTACACCTTGACCATCCCTTTAATGAAGTTAAAGCTTTAAATGTGTTTCATGATGTGTGAAGAAGAGGTTGAAACACCGAGAACAATCAAACTCGAGCTAATTCTAAGAAGAACAACAGTCGAGCTTCATTAGTGGGTTCAAACCAACAACCTTTAAGTTCGAATCCCTTAATTCAACTTCAAAACCTCAAATTGAGCTTACAATCATGTCCTAAGATGAAAAACATGTCTAACCATGATGGAATCAAGCAAGATGATAAAGAAAATAGCTCAAACTCAATCGATACCAACATACCGACCGGTATCTGGAATCACCACCTCCGACCATCGTCGGAGGAAGGGAAGGAGTGCAGTGATATCCCTGTGACAAGGCGATCTCAGTGGTGCTATACCTTAGCTCTGCCATGGCCGGATTTGCATCGGAGAAGATGGGCCCACCTTATCGGGTCAAGGGTTTAACCCCTGTTAACCGGACCATGCAAATACACGAATCTTGAAGCACCGTTTTACACTGAAGCGTCGGATCAAGAGCTCAACGGTCCCTGACAACAAAGGCCTAGTTAACAGTTAATAAAAGAATAGATTAAAGGAAATCATCCATGCACCAATCTCAAAGCCCAACCACACGAATCTTGAGCCGAAATCCACATCTCAAAGTTCCAAAATAAGTATCAAAGCTCAATGCGAATCCTGACTTCACAGCGATGATCCTTAAACCCAAAATAAATTAAATAAAGCCCTTTTTGTGAATAAACCCCTCTGACAGATAAATATTAACAGCAAAGTCCCTAATCTTTACACATAGGTCCTCAAACCTTTAAAATCTTTACAAACAAACCCCTGGCCACCAAATTTCACCATTAAACCTTGATGAAAGCCTAGATAACAGATGTCAGACCCTAGTAATTTATAGAAAGGTCCCTAGAAAGATGAAAACTTCATAAATAAGTCATTTTTGGCCATAACTTCTTTGTTTCAAATCCAAATTGACTTAAACCAACTTCAAATGAAACCAAATCAAATTCCCTATTTTTCTAAAACAAAATCAAACATGTCCAAGCATCAACCAGCCTGTAAAATTACCAAACTACCCTTTTTCTCAAATTTAAATGATTTTCTTTATAAATAAAACATGAAGAAAAATATTTGTACACTCCTTGAATAATTAAATGAACGCAATAAGTACATGTTGCATGATATAAAATTGCATATGCATCATGAAACACACACACACACACATATGTCCAATAGTGAGAACCAACCAAATCCCAAGTCAGTACATGAGCCCCTCTTCTAGCCCCTTTATTCAGTTCACAAAAACATAGACACAAATTCTAGAATGAACGAGTATTCAGTCTAACTTGGAAGGGTCTGCTGATGTAATTAACGGTTGGGGTTTGCGCCCGTCAGGAGTTAAACGTCCCCACAATCAATAAACTCTCTCGATGGACCGATTAGAATGGTAGGTCCACCGAGGGTGAATCAAAAGGAATAGCAGAGAGAAATAAATGTCTCAAGTTCGATGCTTTCCTCATGTCTAGAAATAAAGAACACTACACCCTGAAACATTTCACACCCGCACCTCCATTGCAACTTTCTGCGCCCTACACTTTTTAATTACTAAATAATGATAGTTTAACACATGAATAAATTTTTTTGTTTGTAGTTGAAAATTTTGAACTTGAGCTAATTAATTACTAGAAATTTCATTCGGATCTTTAGGGAACATCCTTTCTCAATTGGTCAAAAGGAACAAAAATTATATTCTACAAGATTTTAAAGATATTTATGATTTAAAAATATAAACATATATTTTTTTCTTTTTTGAACATAATTATTTTGAACAAATTGATTATGTTCATTAATTGTTGGTGGTAAGTTTTATTCGTCTATTCTCAGGCTTAGGTTGAGGCTTTATATATTTATGTAGATTATCGATGTTATTTGATATTCATTATATATAATTTCAGCTGGGAGATGAGGTATAATTTTTATTTGTCAAAGTTCTTAGCTAGTTATGACCCTCATGTGTACTTTGATTTATGTATTGTAACCTGTAAGTTTTATTTGACTGTAAATGACATAGATTGGCTTATAGGATTATGCAAAATCAAAAGATAACAGGTTTGATTTTCATCTAAAACCATAGCACTTAACTGAATTTGGTTTATTGTTGAGCACAAAACATATGGCGGTAATTACCATCTGATAAAGGTTGCTACTTGTGACAAGGTATAGCACAAAACATTTGGTTTATAGAACACTATAGTCCCCACCAAAACTTGAAATCTGATATTCTCTTGTTCAAGGATAAATCTGTGCCAGGTTCACAACCAAGCATATTACATAATAATATCATATTAGCATTGAATTAGTCTATAATAGGATGAATTTTATTTCTATTACATATCTTGCAATTATACGATTTCTGAGAAAACTATATACAAATGTAGAAGGAAGCTAACATATTGACCTATGCAAAATGAAGTAAGAAGAAAATAATACATTACCAGTAATAAGAATATCCAGAGAAAGCATTCTGTTCAACATGATACTACATATATATAGGAAAACCAAAATGACTACATATATAAAGAGAAAGGTAGAATTGAGAAGTTATAGAGAGATTAAAATATACAACATACATAAATAGGACAAGAAATGTATGTGTCATTATGAGGACACTACTTGAAGAAAATGAATGTTAATTAACGACCGAAGGCAATGCTCTCCTCAGCTTCCTTATCTACATGGAAATAATTGACATTACGCTCAATCTCCATGCCAAGATGGGATTGTTCACCGAGCAGAGTCTTGGTTTCTTCGATATTGAACTCTTGTTCCCAAGGATGCTGCTTAAGAAGGCTGATTCGATGAAGCTCTTCTGCTACTTGCTTCATCATAGGTCGCTCTTCCCCCTTCATTCTTAGACATTCCTTAGCCAGCTCACCAATTGCCCTAATTAATTCCATCTCATCTTCATGTTTAATTTCATCATCTAGAAGCTCTTGCATTTTGTTGTTTTCCATAGCAGTGAGAAAGCGAGATGAAAGACTCCTCTCTTCTTCTGGTGCATCAAAATCAACTGCAACCTTGCTAGTTAGGAGCTCTACAAGAACCACACCGAAGCTGTACACATCACTCTTGTCTGTCAGTTGGCAAGTTTGCATGTATTCTGGATCAAGGTATCCAAATGTTCCTTGCACAAGTGTGACGAATTGCGCTTCATCTGTTGGAGCTAGTATGGAGGCTCCAAAATCGGACACCTTTGCCGTATAATTCTCGTCCAAGAGAATATTTGCAGACTTCACATCTCCATGAAAAATCGGAGGAGATGCTGAAGTGTGCAAGTATGCAAGTGCTTCTGCCGATTCATGTGCAATCCTTAGACGGGTGTCGAGAGAAATGTGTGACCCTTGCCTTTTGTAATGGATATAGTGATATAGAGTACCATTCGCGATGAACTCGTACACTAGCATAGGAACCTCAACCTCTAGACAACAACCTAGGATTTTCACAATGTTCTTGTGGTTAATTTGTGAGAGAATAAGCATCTCTTTTCCGAATCCTTTCTTCTTGCTCTCATCGACTATCATACACTTTTTAATGGCAACTGTTTGATCCCTTAGAGTTCCTTTGTAGACAGTGCCTTGGCCTCCATGGCCAAGAATATTTGCACTGTCAAAATTGTTTGTTGCTTGTTCTACCTGTTGCTTTGTGAATATTGTAAAACCAAACCCCCATGTTGTTGATTTCATCTTCTCCAACAGAATCCATCCCCCATGTTGTTGAAAGTTCTCCTCTTTTACTTTAGAAAGACTTCTTCTTTCGAGAACCACATATATACCAACCCCAAGAAATAATAAACCGATAACACCAGCAGCACTTCCTACAAATATATGGATAATTTGATTTAATTTCCGGTACAAATGTTTGTAAATGTTTCTTGTAATACATGCATATTTATGAGTAGAATTAGGGTTTGTGAATTCAACTCTAAAACCTACCGGATTATCTTCAAATAACAAATCCGAATCGTTGAAACCCATCAAACTTACGAATGATGCATCTACATGCAAAAATTATAAACTTTCAAAATAATTTAATATAAAGTAAAGCGGTCAAAATGAGATGCTTATATATTAATTTTAAGGTAGTCATATTTTTAATGTTTTTTTACCACTTGACTCGATATAAAATTAATTCGAAAATTTAAAATTTTCACATGTGGACGCATCACTCGTAAGGTAGAAGAGTTTCAATAGTTCGGATTCTTAATGTGAAGCCAATTCGATAGGTTTTAGATTTGACTACACAAGGAGACATGGTGAACTTAAGAACACCCTAGTTCTGGTCAATGTTATACTGAGTTGTATATATGATTTATTTTTTAGATTTAAAAAAGAGAAGACATGCCATGGAACTTATGTTTTTTTGTAACATTTGGACCTACTCTAGATACGGATCTCTCTCTTTTTTGGAGAAGCATGGCAGAGGCTGCGCCCATGGCTAGCATGCAGAGCATATGATGACCTACGTGCACATGTCCAACCATAGAAGGAAAAATCGGAATCGGAATCGGGATCGGCACCGTTCAATTCCGATCCGGATCGTAAAAATCGGATCGGAAAATCGGACTTTTTTGCCAGAAGCTTATTTTATACTAAACAAATAGGAAAACAATGATAAAAAAATAATTTGTCAACAATTCTGTTTAGACAAATGATTACAATCAAATAATCCACTAATACAATATAATACAAGCATTACAATTATGGTGTGGTACAAATTACAATTTTTATATATCCATGAGTTATGTTTTCTAGCAACAAAGTTGTATGGTGTGGTTGTTGTTGGCTTGCTTGATTAGCAAGAGGTCTTAGGTTCGATTCACGCAGAGGAAAATTTTTTTGGAGTGTGTTTAATTTGTGTTTCGATCGAAATTTAACTGGAATCAGACCGTTTCGGTGGAATAGGTCTATTTCTGCCGATATTTGACTGGAATCAGACCGGAACGGCTGAAATTTGACTGGAATTGGACCGGAACGTACGAAATTGGATGAAATCTACACTAACCGCGTAACTCGGCTTGAAATCGGATCGGTACAGTCCGATTCCGCTCCGGAATGGCCGATTTTTTCTTCTCTGTGTCCAACCTTCAGGCCACCTTCATAAATTTGCTAATCAATCGTTTTTGTGAGAGCAATTAAGCAGCACTTAGCAGGCCATTGTTGCACGTTGTTATTTATCAAATTGATTATTTTCTTCTGAGCATAAGTGTCCTTCTTTTCTGTTTTGGAAATTCGATGAAAGTTATTTATGCTAAAAGGTAATAACATACCTATAACTAATTCCACGTTGAGTTCACATTGTTTCGGAATGTTGTGATTACTATGCCAGCCGAAAGCACAAGAGCAGCGATATCCCCCTTCAAAATTGTGGCACTTTCCATGCTGGGAGCATGCATTTTGGTTGGCACATTCATCAATGTCTGCATGAATAGGGCACAATATATCAATGTCTGTTCTTTTATTTTTTGGGTATTCTGGGCAGTTGACGTGGTAGCCACTATAGAAGATTAAAAATATAATAATAGAAATAAAAGAGGGCAAGATAATTAAGGAGAAAGACCTTGGCAGCCTGCATCAAGAAAAGGATTGCCTTTGTAACCATCACAACAGTTGCAGAGATAACCACGATCATATCTACCGTCAAGCAAATACTATGATCGCTTCTGCATGCATAGGAGGATTTGTTAGTTTGTGCGATGTCGCATGTTGTGTTTCCTATGACCCAGTTGACCAACACCGGCAGTGATTGAGACGCATAACGAGGTGATATAAGTAGTCTGTTGGGTATAAAAGCACTCAGCTCGTCAGTGGTGATGTAAGTGGTTTGGAACTTAATTGCAGCCTCCTCCACCACCATAGCATAGCTGCAACGACTAAAGTTATACACCTCCGAGTGGTTGTTCCTCTCATCAAACTGGACCGCAGCATCAGATGTTTCTTTGGGGATTGCTGTCTGGCAACAGCCAATTCCCGAGCAGGATCCATACTTAGTCAGGATTTCTAGGCTATCACACGAAGAAAAGCACCCTACTGAGGAATTATTACCCAAGTCAAGGCGAAGATAAGCAAGTGTATTACACCCAATGACTGTAAATTTGTTCTTCTCTGTGTTGAGCCAAAAATACTGACCAAATCCTGCTTCCAAAGGAGTGTAATCCTCTTTCTTTGTTGTGGTGTTATAGCACTGGGAAGCTACAATACTGCCTACACGAGCCTGGCCCAAGGACATGGTTATATTCAGAATTGGAAAATAGCCATTTAGGTAAGGTGTAGGTGTACCATTATTGTAAGTTGGGTCACAAGTGACATCGAAGTCTTCGTCCAATGAGCAATTTAGGCCAATGCCGAATGGGTAAGGGATGGGAATTCCACCGCAGCTATCTTGGCAACCAGGCAGAGCGATGGTGCTTGCCGATTCAGTGCTTTTGAACTGGAGGAAAAGAACAAGTTGGGTTAGTACCATTGCCACCCCAGTAATATAGAAAGCCATAATTTATGTAGTTTATATGAATGGATCGATGCACCATTACTGCAGTTGGAGGCTCTTTATAAGACATATGCACATTCATAATTGATTAAAAGTTGTAGTGGTTATTGTACATACTATATTATATTAATTTAATAACTTGTAGTGCAGCACAACTTTAATTGAATATTAATTAAATTGTTGACCTCGAGCTGTAGTATCGATCAGAGAAGATTCATGGAAATTAACATGAGTTCGCATATTTATAAAATCATTTGTGAAATTAATATGAGTAATGGACCTGGGGCAAGTGACCAAACAAATAATTTGTGAATTGAGTACGTAAATTGTTAGTATGATTCATTCAATGAAAAAAATACATACATCATGTGAGACCATTTCAAGTTGTCTTATGAATTAATTTTTATTGTAGTTAACATCATGTGTGATCATTCGAAAATGACATGCTTAATTATAAAGTAAAAAAGCATTATCAAAGTCAGCCATACATACATCACTATTTTGCAAGCGTCAATGGTTATTTTTGTCCTTTCAATAATTCCGAACTATTTTTCATATATATATTTAGTAATAATAATAAAAAAATTCTGAGAAATTTTTTTCAATAAGGAAATTATCAGCAATTAATACCTTTTTTTTTTATCTATTTTCACAATGTTTAAAATCACTATTTTGAAAGAGTCAATATCCATACATTCATTATTGTTGAAACTCTACTGCAGCCATATCTACTGTAATTATTTTGTTAACTTAATTTGTTTAGTTTCCTCTTAATTTCCTTGTTTTAACAAAAGAAATTATTTTAAGAAGTGACTATTTGTGAGAGAAAATTAAGAAAAATTGTCCCACCCTCCAACTGTAGTTCCAAAAGGAAAAACGAGGATGATTATGAAAATATTGCACAAATAAAACAGCAGATAAAAAAAATAAAAAATATTTTATACATCTTCTAATTTTTTAGACCTGGGCTTGTTCTTTAAGCGAGAAATTTCAACTGAAAGTTTCAGATCTAAAATATTTTGTTAATAAATATTATTAAGCGTCACTACAAGACAAACGAATTACCAATTGTCCAAGTCATGCGGTTAATTTGACCCGTTCGCTCAGGATCTTATGTGGTCACAACTCAGTAGTTTTAACACATTTTTTTTTTTAGAAGGATGTCAAAAATAATAATAGAACAACTCAAGAACACAAGACTCCCATGAACCTCCCTTCTCTCCCTTTGTTTATTTCAATCAATATTTTTCTTACATGCTATACTCTCTGTTATAAAGATGGTTTCATATCTAACATAGGGAGCACAGCTCACCTCTATTATTTTAGACAACAAATCATAATCCATTCTAAACTAGGAAGTAAATTACACACCAATCAATCATGACAAATAAAGGAAATACATATCATTTTTGTCCAGCCGTATAAAACAAGAATATATGTTGATTTCCTTCTTCATTGTATTCTGGATCGGATGTGAACCTTGTTGTACGTATTAGCTTGTAACTTCAACACCCTCCATCAAGCTCATACGTAGATATCTGTCATACCGAGTTCAGATAGAGATTCATCAAATGCCTTGCTTGATATCGCCTTTGTGAGCATATCTACCAACTGTTCGTGTGATCTTACGAATGGCAATGAAATAATCTTAGAGTCCAATTTCTCTTTGATGAAATGCCTATCCACTTCAATATGCTTTGTTCTGTCATGCTGCACTGAATTATGAGATATATCTATCGCAACTTTTTTATCACAAAAAAGTTTCATTTCAGTACAGGGTTCAAAACCTAATTCGGTTAGTAGTTTTCTCAACCACAATAGTTCACAGATACCTTTTACCATTCCTTGAAATTCAGCTTCAGCACTGGAGAGTGTCACTACATTTTGTTTTTTACTCTTCCAAGTTACCAAATTTTAACCTACAAAGGTAAAGTATCCCGCGGTAGATCTTCTATCAACCACACATCCAGCCCAGTCAGCGTCACAGTAACCGGTTATATTCATGTGTTGGTTTTTTCAAAAAGATATTCCTCTTCCAGGTGCACCCTTCAGATACCTAAGGATTCTTATTACTGCCTCCATGTGCTCTCTACTTGAAGAATGCATAAATCGACTAACAACACTCACTGCATAAGCTATGTCAGGTCTAGTATGAGATAAATAAATTAATTTCCCAACTAATTTCTGATACCTTTCCCTATTTTCGGATTTCCCATTTGGATCTATGTCCAGCTTTAAATTTTGAACCATGGGTGTATCCGCTGGCTTACAATCTATCATCGCAACTTCAGTTAGAAGATCAAGTATATATTTTCTTTGAGAGAGAAAGATACCTTCCTTGTTTCGTGATACTTCTATTCCAAGAAAATATTTCAAACCACCCAAATTTTTCATTTCAAATTCTTTGACAATCGTGCTTCTAATTCTTTTATCTCCATATGATCATCTCCTGTAATAATCATATCATCAACATAAATTATTAACACGGATATCTTACCTTGACATTTCTTAAAGAACATCGTGTGGTCTGATTCACTCTGGGTGTACCCATAACCTTTTGTAGGGCGCAGAAAGTTGCACAGCGGTGGAAGGTGTGTGCATGTGTTAAATGCCTTAGGGTTCAATGCTCTCAATTTTCAAGACATGGAAGAGAACATCGAACTTGAAACATTCATTTCTTTCTACAATTCCTTCGGTTCACCCTCGACAGACCTACTGTTCATAATCAGTCTATCGAGAGAGTTTATTGATTGTGGGGACGTTTAACTCCCAGCGGGCGCAAGCCCCCGCTGTTAATTACATCAGATGACCCTTCCAAGCCATACTGAATACCTCGTCCATTCCGGGATTTGTGCCTATTTTAGTGAATTGAATAAAGGGGCTAAAAAAGGGGACTCATGTATTGACTTTGATTTTGATTTGGTTTTTTATATATTTGAACATGTGTGTGTAATTTTATATTAAAAATAATGTTTATAATGTCTTGAAGTAGAAATTTGAGCACTTGAGAGATGTATGTACATTATTTATTTACATTTGATTTATGACGTATTTATTTACATTTTTATCATTTAATTTTGAAGAAAAGGGTATTTTGGTCATTTCAGGGTTTGGCTGATGCTTGGGCATGTTCAATTTTGATTTGGAGACATGAAGAACTCAATTTGGGTTCATTTGGAGGTGGTTTGAGTCGATTTGGACTTAAGATGAAAAAGTTATGCTTGAAAAGGACTGAAAATGACCTATCTGTGAATATTTATATTCTTTTAAGTGCTTATTCACAAAGCTGAGAGGACATGAATTTGAAATTTGGGCTTTATATGGGGTTTTAAATGAAAATTGGGTTCTTGAGGACTTGTTTGAAAGAGTTTTAAGCTGTCAAGGACCTTTTTGTAAGTATATAGGGACTGTTCTGTAAAGATCAAAAGTCAGAAGGGTTTTCTTTGTAAAGACTTTTGATTTAATGGTTTTATTTAATATTTGAACTTTGAGATTCGTGTTGGGCTTTCAAGATTGGTGTTTGGTTTTGAGATGTGTATTTGGACTTCGAGATTGTTCTGATCATTTGATTTAAAATTGGGCTTTGAGATTTGTGATATGCATTAATATCAAGCTTTGAGATTCGGTCGAGACAATTCATCTTTATATCTCGGATGTTGACAAGCGGGCCCCAGGAGGGGGCAGAGGTCCTCTGGTTGTCGGATTTGGGTATTGCTTTAAGATGTGTGCTTATTATTTAAACTTCATTTTGGTGCTTTGATCGGATGACTCAGATTTGTTTCAAGAATCGTGCCTCTTGGATATGATCTGAGATTGAACCCTAGACTGGGGTTTTGATCTCTGGTTCGGGGGTTCGAACTCCGGCATACTCCGGTCACGGCTGAGACAGAGGAGAATATGCCTGTGATCGCTTCAACTTCTTGACTCGGGTTCACTTTTTGTCGGCGGCCATTGGACCTCAGAGACGTCGGTCTCGGTTGAGGCAAGGGTCAATACCCGATTTGAACTTTGATCGGATTTTGATGTATGATCTTAGTGATTCCCTATGATTAATCGATTACTTATCGTTGCTCTGTCACATAAGAACTAACGAAAGAATTAATTTTGAGTTTAATGAAGCATTGGATAAAATTGCAGTTTGGGATTCTCGGTTTCGGTACCGAGTTGATACCAGTGGAGATAACAGACCTCCTGGATTATAATTGTTAAATGAAAAATGTTTATTTAGGCATCTTGAACCTCTTGAAACGATCCAAACTTGTTTTTCAATATGAATTTCGACTTTAGAATATTGGTGAGCATGAACTTCATGGAATCTTTAATTAAATTTTTTTTATAAACTGAATTGGTTTAAATTTTCAATTTTATTTGGGGATCACATGATATCATTGTTATTAACTCTTAAGTCGATATTTATTATGCTTTAAGATGAATTTTGTGATTTTTGTAATTTTATTTCCATTTTAAAATATTTATCTATGTAGAGGGGTATGGAAGGTAATTTTTCTGTTTTAAATGCTGATTTTCTGTTTTGTTAAGAGCTGAAACTTTGAAAATTCATAGAAAATAGAAGTAAAATTCAAATAATGTAAAATTTGTGTCCATTTTATGTATTTTTAAGTGTTCTATCTAACTGTGATATTCATTTTTCAATTTGGTCCTTAAATCATTTTTATTGCTCAATTTACCAGCAGGTCCTTTTCATTTTTCTGATGTTGGAATTTTCTGCTTTAAATGCTGAACTTTGGAAATTTATAGAAAATTGAAATAAAATCCGAAAAATATGAAACTTATGTCAATTTTGTGTGTTTTGAAGTCCTCTACATGATGGTGAAATTTATTTTTCAGTTTGGTCCCTGTACCAGTCCAGATTGTGCCATTTACCAGCAGAGGTCAATTTAGCATCTTTAAGTGTTTTCTTTGTACCAATGGTACATGCTTTGTGATTTGGTGTTGGTCCACTGTTCCAGAGAGTATTAGGGACTGACTTAAAGTATTTACAACCAAGTTTGTGAATCATTCATCATTTAAATGAATTTTCATAGCTTTTGAGCTATTATTTAGTGTTGACAAACAAAAAGAAAAGAAGACAAGCTCCAAAAATCACATCTTACATTCTTAAATATCCAAAATTATCAGAAAAACTGGAAATTTGCAGGGAGGTCCCTGATTTTTGTAAAATCACATTTTTGATGTTTTGAAGGACATATCATTGAGATTTCATTAAGTTTAAAGATGCAAATGCCATGAACAAGTATAACTTGTTGTTTATTTGCATTTTAAACCTTCTATCTCTCACTATTTATACATTTGGGATATTTAACTCCTTTTTAGCATAATAGCTTAAAGAAATCAAACATTTTTTCATGTATAAATAGGTCCAAGAGGGCAAGTCATTGAAATATCATAGATTCAAAATATAAATGGCATATTATAGACAATGCTACTGCCCTTTATATTTTAAACCTCAATTTCTCACTATTTACACATTAAATCACTTAACTTCCTTTCTTGACATGATCATACATGAGCATATTCATGCATAAGGAAATTAAGTATCTTTTAATGTGCAAAATGGCCCCTTAAATAGGAATTAAAGAAGGAGCTATCCAGCTCAACTTCAATAACCCTTTGTTACATTTTTTTTATTCATTCTTTAATCCTATTAATAAAATAATTAAATGAATTAAATAAAGGCGGACCTATCCAGCTCAACACCCTTATTAGACATCATTTACTCATTTTATACAAGGATTAAAGAATTTTAAAGAAAAAGAAAAAGAAAAGGGAGAAGGCAGAAAAGGCAGAGAAGGAAAAGAAAGAGGAAAAAAGGGTCAAATTTCGATATTTTATTATTATTCTTATAAAAATCATCAAGAAGGCACGAAAGATGCAAATAAAGCTATTATAACATATTTTTATTATATACATATATTTTTTTATGCTTAAAAGGGAAGAAAATGCAAGAAAAGGGGATAAAACATTTTCGTTTGATCATCAAGCTACATGCTCTTTCTGTTCATCCTAAGATGAACTAGAAATCATGCTACTTTCACATTTTGTCATTTTTTGAAGGCTAAAAATAAAAAGAAAATAAAAGAAGAAAATCAAACTCAAGACAGTGAAGAAAAAGGGAAGAAATTCATCAAAAAAACTTCTTTATTTCGATTAACATGAAATATGTACATATCATTGCTCATCAAGAGCTTACATCTTTCAGGTATGAATTACCTTTTCTATTTTGCTAAAAGCTTGAAAAGCTTGCTCTCTAACTATGAAATTTCGTATTTCTTGTGTCTAAACCTAGTAGCAGAGATTTGAGTAAGTTGTATGCTTGTTGAGTGGTGCTTTCTTCTTCATTTTAGGTGCCTTATATAGGGCAATATTAGGGTTTTCGGTTCTGCCCTTGCTGATGTGTCTTTTGCTATGCACACCAAGTGTTTGATCAAGGGTCTGGATGCATTTGGCTCCCCTCACACTTGCTTACATGGCATATGCTATCCAGTAGGGGTTTAACATGTCATTTATTCATATCTGGAGTAATCCCAGCCCTTAGATCGGCCTTGGGCATCATGCCTTGGCTTATAGCCTTTGATTAACCGACCTTTGAATAGAACTTTCCATTCACGTGCTCCAGCACCCTTGGAAGGGAATTTCCTTCTTTGTCATGTTGTTTGGAGTGAGGGGCACGTGTCCCTGGGACCAGCTAGCTAATGAATAGCTGTATGGGCCAATTGGTTGTTGTACCGGCGGTTTACCACATCCTAACATGGTCTCCCTTTGTCTTTTATGCCTTGGCTATCAGGAACATGACACCTAGCATCATTTTATGCTCCTTAGTGTGTTCCAGAGCGGTATGGTAGACTGGGTGATATTTATTTTACGGAGTGAGAGCACCGCTTTGGAGAGAGTCGGTATTTACCATGCGGTATTCTTATCTCTCTTTGAGTATACTTGGGATCCATCCTTCTTTCAGGCTTTAGCAGAGCGGTGGAGATATGCTTCCAACACGGTTGTTTTAGAGGACCGTGAGTTGACCATTTCACCCTTAGAGTTTCATAGGCTATCTGGTCTACCTATCTTTGGAGATCCATATGATGAATATTTACCCAGTGACGAGGCTTTACAGCAAAGGTCACCGGAGGGGGTTTCTGTGCATTCAGCTGCACTCCGGCATTTATTCGACGCGTACCGCACTCTTTCTTGTGCGGACGATGTGAGCTTTTCTGTTTGGGTTAGGTATTTCACCGACAGGGTTGAGCATCCTTGTCAGTCATTTGCTCGCCCTTCTGATCCCCTTGACACTGGGGAGGCATCGATCTTTTATGATGGCCCTAGTGAGAGGCCATGTCATAGTCGCCGTAGGGATTTAGGGAGAGAGGCTTCTTTGGCGGCTTTCATAGCATGGTGGCTCTGTTATTTTGTCATTCCTAGCCAGCCAGCCGGCATCATCAGGCCTGAGACTTTTGTGATGGCTAGTAGGTTGGCGCGAGGGCAGCTGGTTTCTTTAGCTATTCCTGCACTAGCTAACATCTTCAAGAGCATGAGAGTGATTTCGACATCATGTGACCCCTCTTTTTGTGACGAGGTCGTGCCTTATCACTACTTGTTTGGTTGGGCTCATATGTATTGGGCGGGATTATATTCTCCTGTCATGGATCATGGTTTACGGCACGATTTGCCGGTATTGGCCGAGATAGCCGGAGCGAGAGCTAGCCGTATTTCAGGCCGGCGGGCGCGGGCTTTCTTTTATCATAGCGATAGTTATCTTAGACTGCATGGCGGGAGACAATTTGCTTGTCATGACGAGCAGTCTGAGGATTTGGTTTTGTTCGATGGAGGTCCAGGTGGAGAGCACCGTAAGAGTTTGAGGTTGGGCTCTGCGGAGGCGGGTTTCTTGGTTAGCCTTCGTCACGGACTTCTTCCTTTACGCTTAGGGGACAGGGTGGTTTTGGAGCCATACATGCCCCATCGCTGTGCCCATCAGTTTGGTTTAGATCAGTGTATTCCTGCGGATATCCCTCTTTCTAGCGATATTCATGCTGACTTAGTAGGGGCAGTTAGATATTGGACATCATTTTTTCGCATAGAGACGCAGGCACGATTTGTTATGCCTCGAGCATTCAGGTTGGTGTCCTGTCTTGTACGAGCGATGGTACAGAGACATGGTGCAGGTTTGTTATGTTGAGACTTTAGATAGATGGATGAAGAGGGTTTTACCTGGCCCGGATGATCATGTTGGCTTGAGGACTGTACCTCCTCTTGAGGTGGTTCCTGACATGAGAAGTCGGGACAATCGCCTCTCTATGTCTCGGGTTGTGAGCCAGGTTTCTTCCATAGCTGGTACGTTCCTTTTTATTAAGGTTTTATTTTCATGCATTTTGCTCAACTATACTAACCTTTTCTTCTTGTTTTATTTTTTTTGTTAGCACCTCGTGTGCCGGAGGGCGAGGTGCTGACTTCCTTTGGGATCCCTAGCAGGATTCTTCAACGTTCTGATCCTCCTCTTAAGAGGGCTTCTTGTGTAAGAAAGAGGCGCAAGACTAGTACTTCTGCTTTAGCCACAGGGGCAGATGTTCAGCCAGGTATTACTAGCTTCCTTTCTTCTCCATTACTTTTATTTCGTTTTCGTGACCCGTATTTATCTTTGCAGGGTCAGGTTCAGGTGCTACAGGTTCATCTGAAGCTAGGGCAGGAGGGGTTATCGGCTGCCCCCAGGATGTTTCTGCGACTGTGGAGCCTTGCTTGGCTATGGTGCCTTATGGCACTTTCCTTTAGGTCCCATTTTGTGGATTCGTTGTGAGAGTGCGCGCCTTCGAGCCCACTCTTTGTATGTGTATTTTGGTTTTGGTTGATCGTGCTTGGATATACGTATTTGTGGTTGATGTTTGCTTTTGTGATTTTCTCTTTCTACTTCTTTTTCTTTTTGCCGACGAGCTCTTTAAGCCTTCTCCAATCGGGTTCTAAGCGATCGAACAAGCTTACCTAGCTCGATTTTTTTTATCTCCTGAATCTTTCAAGTTCTCTCTAATCGGGTTCTAAGCGACCAGATACACTTGTCAGAGTCAGGGTTTAATCCTGAATCTTCTGAATCTCCCCCATCGGGTTCTAAGCGACAAGGCATCTTCATTGGACTCAAGCTGTACCTCAAACCTTCTGCATCCATTCAATCGGGTTTTAAACGATCAAACGTCTCCAGTTAGTTCTAGGTTTATTGTCTTATATCTTCCTAATTCATGCGCCGTTCCGCTTAAAGGTTACATCGGCGACATGACCTCGTAAAACCGCCCCGCTTAAAGGTTACATCGGTCATACGGAACCCGTTAAGGTTGGATATTCACGCACGCTGTCCCGCTTAAAGGCTACACCAGCATGTATGACTACGTAAGACCGTCCCGCTTAAAGGTTACATCGGTCATACGGAACCCGTTAAGGTTGGATATTCACGCACTGCCCCGCTTAAAGGCCACACCAGCTGCATGACTTCGTAGAACCGTTCTGCTCAAAGGCTTCATCGGTCATACGGAACCCATTAAGGTTTGATGTTTTCACGCATCTCCATGAGATTGATGCGGTTTAGTGAAACAATGCTTCTCTTATGAGTGGAGCTCGGTTTGCTTGTTGTAGGTTTCATTCTAGTGCTCGGAAAGTATTATCTGGTTTTGGGTTTAGATGTCACCCGTGGGACATGCATAGGAATTTCTAGTTATCGATAGGGTTAGTGTTTAAAGGGTTCTGCTTGTCACCTGCGGGACATATATTGAAGAGCCTGCCAACTTGTGGGCTTGGGCTTTTACGGAGTCAGAGAATTCGGCTATTTGACTCCAGTCTGGGTATCATCGAAAGGTAGATTTAGAGTCGTGCCAAATTGTAGGTTTTCGCTTTGGGTGGGACTTCTAGTGTATTTAGAGCCGAAGATTCTTGGTATTAGGCTCCAGCTTGGGGGTTTTGCTTGTCATCTTTCTCGGTTTCAATTCACTTCTCGGTAGCTGACTAGCCCATATGCTGCACATACGTCGCACCAAATGTGAAATCGTTTAAGGATTCGCCCATGGGACTTGTGTGAAGGAACATTTGCAGTGTTGTGCGGCCCTTCACGGTCTAATTGTGCATCTCGATAACTGACCCGCCTATGTGCTGTGTGGGTTTGAGGTTGATGGGACACAGGTTTGAATAAGGTATTATTATAAGTTTCATTCTTGGTTGTAATCTGACCGTAGGCTTAGCTGTGTATCGGGCCTTGGTGGTACATGGCTGTAATCAAGAGTCTATCATGGACTCTGGCCTATATAAGGCTTAATCAGGGTTCTTTGGTCTTTGCATAGCGGTTTCAAAGCCAAAGGGAATTTATTATGTGTCTTGGGTTCAAATGTCACCTGTGGGACGTATCAAAAGGGCCTGCCAAATTATGCTTGGGCCTTAGGATATTTGCTTGTCACCCGTGGGACTTGTATTGAACGGCTGGTTGATTCTTTAACTCCAGCTTGAGAGGTCCCCAATTGTTATCGGTGGGACTATTGTAGAGAGGGGTGTGCCATATTATGGGCTTTAGCCTTATATATGACTTCAGTGTTTAGAGCCAAGGGTTCTTGTTCTTAAGCTCTGGTTTGGTTATGGCCCTGGGGATGGCTCTTAAAGACGCATCGAGTCTTGGGCTTCGCCTTCGGTGGGGCTTTAGTGTGTCTTAGAGCCAGGGGTACTTGTTATTAGGTTCTAGCTTTGATCGTGGCCCATGAGACATTGATCTATAGGTCCACTATTTGTGGGTGTTGACCTGGCTCAAGGTTGGTTTTCATAGAGGTTGGTTTGGTGAGAACCCGATTATGATCATTGCTTTGGGCTCTCGTTCTTCTTTTCTTTGGGTCAAGATAATTGTTTTAGTGCACACATGGCCTAGGCACAACATCAAAGCCTTATTTTGTTCGGCACAAATATATAAAGCCTGCTCATCATTTTAGATGACTGGCTAGACGAGCGTACCAGTGACAATTGTTTAAAGGGCACAAACTTGACAAATCCCATTTTGTGCGTGAGGCTTTCTTTGTGGGCCTTACATCTCTCCACTCTTTTTATATTATGGTGGGACTTAGGTGCATGTATGCACTTGTTTGGAGGTGATACCTTACTCACTCCTCTCGTGCCTTCTTGAATAGCCTATGTGGCATCAATCCTTAGGCAGGGGGTATCGCGGGAAATGCGAATACCATTGTTTTTGAAAACTTTGTTTTAAAAGGGATTTTGTGCCTTCAGAGATCCAACAGAGTGAGAACGAGATTCGTGAAAGAGGGAAGTGATCCAGAACAACACTTGAGATCCAATTGAGTATGAAAGAGATTTGTGGAAGTAGGAGGAGAGAAAGAACAACCTTGGAGATCCAACAGAGTAAAAATGAGTGTTGTGAAAGTTGTAGAAAAGAAAAAAAACAATACTAGAGATACAACGGAGTAAATAGAATAGTCGTGGATGAAGGAGGAGAGCAAGAATGACACTAGAGACCCAACATAGTATGAAAGAGATTCGTAGATGGAAGAGGTGATGCAAAACAACACTAGAGATCTAAGAGAGTGAGAAGGAGATTCGTGGAAGGAGGAGGTGATCCAGAACAACACTCTTGATCCAACATAGTGAGAACGAGATCGTGGAAGGGGGGAGGTGATACAGAACAACACTAGAGATCTAACAGAGAGAGAAGGAGAGTTGTGGAAGGATGACGAGAGAAAGAACAACAAATGAGATACAACAGAGTAAAAATGAGTGTTGTGAAAGGTGGAGAACAGAAAGAACAACACTATAGATATAATGGAGTAAGTAGAAGAGTCGTGGAAGTGGGAGGAGAGCAAGAACAACACTATCGATCCAAAGAAGTAGAAGATTTGTAGAAAAATGAGATGATCCAGAACAACACTTAGAGATCCAACGAAGTGAGAAGAGATTCGTGAAAGGGGGAGGTGATCCAAAACAACACTTGAGATCCTACGTAGTACGAAAGAGATTTGTGAAAGTAGAAGGAGAGAAAGAACAACTATGGAGATCCAACAAAGTGTTAAAGATATTCGTGGATGAAGGAGAGCAAAAACGACACTAGAGATCCAACAAAGTATGAAAGAGATTCGTGGATGGAGGAGGTGATGCAAAACAACACTAGAGATCTAAGAGAGTGAGAAGGAGATTTGTGGAAGGAGGAGGTGATCCAGTACAACACTAGTGATCCAACATAGAGAGAACAAAATTCATTGATGGGGGAGGTGATACAGAACAATGCTAGAGATCCAACGGAGAGAGAAGGAGAGTTGTGGAAGGAGGACAAGAGCAAGAACAACAATGAAGATCCAACATAGTAAAAAGGAGTGTTGTGAAAGGTGGAGAAAAGAAAGAACAACACTAGAGATCCAAATAAGTAAGTAGAAAATTCGTAGAAAGAGGAGATGATCTGGAGCCACACTAGAGATCAAACAAAGTGAGAATGAGATTCGTGAACAAGGTTGTATGAAAGAGATCCAGAACAACACTTGAGATAGTATGAAAAAGATTTGTGGAAGTAGGAGGAGAGAAAGAACAAGGTTGTATTTCATCTTCTTCAAGTTGTATTTCATATTCTTCTAGTTGTATTTCATCTTCTTCCAGTAGTCTTTCACCTTGTACTAATAGTCTTTTGTGTTCTGCTAGTTGTCTTTCATATTATACTAGTTGTCTTTGATGTTCTTGTTGTTGTCTTTCACCTTCTACTGGTTGTCTTTAGTCTACTACAAGTTATATTTGATCTTCTACTAGTTGCCCTTCACCATGTATTGGTTGTCTTTCATTTTCTAGTAATCTACTGGTTGTATTTTATCTTCTTCTAGTTGTCCTTCATCATGTACTTATTGTTTTTCATCTTTTTCTTAATTGTCTTTCACCTTCTACTAGTTGTCTTTCATATTCTTATGTGTGTCTTTCATGTTCTACTGGTTGTTTTTCATGTTCAACAGGTTGTCTTTCATCTTCTTCAAGTTGTATTTCATCGCCTTCTAGTTGTATTTCATCTAGTACTTGTCTTTCATCTTCTTCTAGTTGTTTTTCACCTTCAACTAGTTGTCAATCATCTTCTTCTATTTGTCTTTCATGTTCTACTAGTTGTCTTTGATGTTCTACTAGTTGTCTTTCGTCTCCTACATATTGTGTTTCATCTTCTTCCAGTTGTATTTCATATTATACTAGGTTTATTTCATCTTCTTATAGTTGTATTTCATATTTTTAGTTGTATTTCATATTCTTCTAGTTGTCTTTCACCTTGTACTGGTTGTTTTTCTTGTTCTACTAGTTGGCTTTTATCTTCTACTATTTGTCTACTGGTTATCCTTCATCTTCTTCTAATTGTATTTCATCTTCTTCTAGTTGTCCTATATCTTGTATTGGGTGTATTTCATTTTCTTCTAGTTGTCTTTCACTGTCTACTAGTTGTCTTTCTGATTCTACGGGTTTTCTTTGATGTTCTACTGGTTGTGTTTCATGTTCTACCGGTTGTCTTTCGTCTACTACAAGCTATATTTCATCTTCTTCAAGTTGTATTTCATATTCTTCTTGTTGTATTTCATCTTCTTCTTATAGTCTTTCACCTTATACTGGTTGTCTTTCGTGTTCTACGAGTTGTCTTTCATCTTATACTGTTTGTCTTTCATGTTCTTCTTGTTGTCTTTCACCTTCTTCTACTGATTGTCTTTCATGTTCTACTGGTAGTCTTTCGTCTACTATAGGTTTTATTTTCATCTTCTTCTAGTTTATTTCATTTTCTATTGGTTGTCTTTCGTCTACTACTGGTTGTATTTCATCTTCTGTTAGTTGTAATTCACCTTCTACTAGTTGTCTTTCATCTTCTTCTAGTTCTACTAGTTGTATTTGACGTTCTACTTGTTGTTTTTGTTCTACTACCGCTTGTATTTCATCTTCTTCTAGTTTTCTTTCACCATGTATTGGTTGTCTTTCATGTTGTACTAGTTGTCTTTCATCTTTAGCTAGTTGTCTACGGGTTGTATTCATCTTTTTCTAGTTTCCATCATCTTTTACTAGTTGTTTTTCATCTTCTTGTAATTATCTTTCACCTTCAACATGTTGTCTTTCTTCATTTTCTAGTTGTATATCATCGCCTTGTAGTTGTCTTCATCTTGTACTTGTGGTCTTTCAAGTTCTACAAGTTCTTTTTCACCTTCTACTAATTGTCTTTAGTCTTCTTTTAGTTTTATTTCATGTTCTACTGGTTGTCTTTCGTCTACTACAGGTTGTATTTCATCTTCTCCTAGTTTTATTTCTTATTATTCTAGTTGTATTTCATCTTCTTCTAGTTGTCTTTCACCTTGTATTGGTTGGCTTTCATCTTCTACTAGTTGTGTACTGGTTGTCTTTCATCTTCTTCTTGTAGTATTTCATCTTCTTCAAGTTGTATTTCATCTTCTTTTAGTTGTTCATTATCTTGTATTGGTTGTCTTTCATTTTTTTCTTGGTGTCTTTCACCTTCTACTTGTTGTTTTTCATCTTCTTTTAGTTGTCTTTCATCTTCTTCTAATTGTGTTTCATCTTCTTCTTGTTGTATTTCATTTTCTACTGCTTATATTTCATGTTCTACAGATTGTCTTTCGTCTACAATATGTTGTATTTCAATCTTCTTCTAGTTGTATTTCATCATTTTCTCGTAGTCTTTCACCTTATAATGGTTGTCTTTCATCTTCTTCTAGTTGTATTTCTTATTTATTTCATCTTTTTCTAGTGAATCGAAACTTTTTATTGAGTTAGAATTGCTAGAATAGTGAATCCAAACATTTTTGTCTTATTAGAATAGGCTATTCTTAAGGGTTTTGACATTTGGCTATTATAATAAGACAAACAATAACTATTCTTGATTTGACAATTCTAGCCATTCTTGTTTTACATCCAAACATACCCCTGGTTGTCCTTCGTCTACTATAGGTTGAATTTCGTCTTTTTTAGTTGTATTTCATCATCTTCTAGTAGTCTTTCAATTTCTACTAGTTGTCCTTCGTCTTTCAAGTTTTCCTGGATGTCTTTCATATTCTTGTAGTTGTTTTTCACCTTCTACTAGTTGTCTTTCATCTTTTTCTAGTTGTATTTCAATTTATACTTGTTGTCTTTCTTGTTCTACTGGTTGTCATTTGTCTACTATAGCTTGTATTCCATCTTCTTCTAGTTGTATTTCACATTCTTGTAGTTTTATTCCATCTTCTTCTAGTTGTTTTTCACCATGTACTGGTTGTCTTTCATCTTCTACTTGTTGTCTTTCATCTTCTACTGGTTGTCTGCTGGTTGTATTTCATCTTTTTCTAGTTGTCCACCATCTTTTACTAGTAGTTTTTCATTTTCTTGTTATTGCCTTTCACCTTCTACTAGTTGTCTTTCATCTTCTTATAGTTGTCTTTTAGGATCTACTGGTTGTCTTCCATGTTCAACACGTTGTCTTTCTTCATTTTCATGTTGTATATCATCGTCTTCTAGTTGTCTTTCATCTTGTACTGGTGGTCTTTCAAGTTTTACTAACTGTCTTTCATCTTCTACAAGTGATTTTTCACCTTCTATAAGTTATCTTTCGTCTTCTTCTAGTTTTCTTTCATGTTCTACTAATCGTCTTTCACATTCTACTGGTTGCCTTTCGACTACTACAGGTTGTATTTCATTTTCTTCTAGTTTTATTTCATATTATTCTAGTTGTATTTCATTCTACTGGGGGCATTTACGTGTGTTTGGGTGCATTGCATACACCCTCATAAGTACACAAAACCGCAAGAAGTTGAATTCTAAATTAGAGAAGTGTGTGTTCATTGGGTCATACAATCTAAAGGCTATAGGTTGTATAATCCAAAAAGTGGAAAAATCATGGTAAGCAGAAATGTTTTGTTTGATGAAAAGGCAAATTGGAAATGGAATGAAGAAAAACAAGGAGTAGAAATTGTTGAATGTGCAGAATTTTATGATGTGGAAGATGAAGTACATCAACAACCAAGCAGCTCAATTAGTTCAGATCTGAACAACAGCAGTTCTGATCCTGATTTACCACAAGATAGTCCTGACATAAGCCAAAACCCTGACCCTAATACACCAACAGTCAGAGTTTACAGTGTAATTTTGGTACCGACACACCCATAAGAAAAATGAAATCTGTGCAGGAATTGTATGAAGCAACACAAGTATTGTTTGTTGTAGAGCCTACAACCTTTGAAGAAGCAGCACGAAATGAAACATGGCATCAAGCATTGCAAGAAGAATTGGTAGCAGCAGGAACAATGGAAATCAAGCGTACAAGTTCTGAAGAACAGAAGGCTGACATTATGCTGAAGGCATTGGCAAGAGAAAAGTTTGAGCAATTCAGAATCAAACTTGGTGTAACCAATTTTGAATCAAGAGGGAGTGTTGAAAGTTGATCCAAAATTAGATCTCTCTATTTAGAATTCTGTTGTAGTTGTTTTTAGAAGCATGAACATGTGTCAGTGGATTAGTGGGTCACTAAATATAGGTGTGTCTGTAGTAGGATTAGTGGGTTCTATAATTAGTCATGTAGTAGCAGGATAGGTGCAGGTATTAGTTATATTTTGGGGACTGTTTGTAATAGCAGAACAAGGTAGTGGGGTACTAAATTTAGATGATCCAAATTTAGTTGTTGTAGGGCTATAAATTCAGCATGTTGTAATCGAATTAATTAAGAAGCAAAGTAAAATTATTTGTGTCAATCCTTCTTCCTCTGTTTACTCTTCCAATAGGGCTTCTCATAAAAAAAAAGTACATTCATTCACTATATCATTTCTTTCTTGGTTTTTTTTCTTCTCCTTTTTGAAAAGTCGTTTCATCAGCAGTATTTTTCAAATAAAGGTAATGTTAAAGCTATTGTTAAAAATATCATGGGATAAAGAAAAAACAAAAATATATTATTTGGTGAAAAAAATAATTAAAGCATGAGACTCTAATCCTAGTCATATAGACACCCTAAATTCTGGAATGACGAGGTGCTTGACACCACATGAGCTCTTGAGGTAATTAACAGGGGAGGGGGGGACTTGCACTTGTCAAGAGTTAAACGTTACCTCAATCAATAAACTTTCTCGATAACCTATTAAGAAAACAGTAAGCCATCGAGGAGGAACCGAAGGTGCAAAATGATATCATGTCACTCTCTCTTATTTTCCCTTAACAAAACACTCGAAATGAGGAGGATAGGGACTTCGATCTTTTTTGCCGTCCACATGCACAATATATGGTGGTAATTACTGTCTGACAAGCTACAATACGGTTTATGGTGTTGCCATTTCTGCTCTTAGAAAGCAGACCCGTCTACTCCTTTGCTCCTTCCCTTTCAATAATTAATGACAAAAAAAAATGACACTACTAGTCCATGCCAAAAGCTTGAAATCTAATATTCCCTTGTTCAAGGATAATTCTGTTCAAGGGTCACAATCAAGTACTTTCCATGCATCATAATATCATATTAGCGTAGAATTGTTGTATATAAGGATTGATATTTCCAATTACATATCTTAAATTTAACTACGATTATAGATGTAGAAGGAAGCTGACGAAATAATACAAACTGAAGCAAGAAGAAAATCATAAATTACCAATAAGAAGAATACCAAGCAAAAGCTATTTTGAACAACAAATAACTATCCAAGAAACTAAAATGACAACATAAAAGAAATGTAATAGTACTAAGAAATTGTTGAGAAAATAAAATATGCAACCAACATAAATAGGACAAAAGATGTATGTGTCATTGTAAGGACAACACTTGAAGAAATGAATGGTAATTAACGACCGATGGCAATACTCTCCTCCGCTTCCTTGTCTATATTTGAAAGTATGCCTGATCTCTTTGTCATGATGGGATTGATCACTGAGCAGAGTCTCAGTATCAATTCCTGCGTTCTGGTGATCAAGTGGCATCAGCTGCCTCTCCTCCAAACTTTGGGGCCTCCAAGGATGTATTTGCTGTTGGTTGGACCGCCACAAGACCTCGAGCCGTATCTCCACTTCCTTCATTGTTGGCCTTTCTTCTCCTTTCATTCTCAGGCACATTTCTGCTAGCTTGGCAACATCTTCAAGTTCTGTTATGTGCTCCTCGTTCACAACTTGAGGATCCAAAATCTCAAAGAGATGGTTCTCTCTCATAGCAGATCTAAAATATGCAACGAGGCTACCCCCTTCATACACCCTAGAGGAGATTAACGGTTTTTCTCTAGTTAGCAATTCAGCTAGAATGACACCAAAGCTGTAGACATCACTTTTCGGAGTTAACCGGCCAGTGTAATAGTACTCAGGGTCCAAATACCCGTGCGTCCCTTGGATAGCTGTAGTTACGCCTGTTTGATCTATTTGGACAGATCTCGAGGCCCCAAAATCTGACACTTTTGCTGTGAAATAATCATCTAATAGAATATTTGATGATTTTATGTCTCTGTGAAAAACTGATATAGAGGCAGATGAGTGGAGATAGGAAATTGCCCCTGCAGCCTCAAGGGCAATTCTTAACCGATGCTTCCATGTCAAGGAACAATGTTCCTCTACATGGAGATAGTTAAAAAGTGTTCCGTTTGAAATGAACTCATAAACGAGCAACGGAACTTCGGTCTCTAGACAACATCCATAGAGTTTCACAACGTTCCGATGATTAACTTGTGAGAGAATGACCACTTCATTTATGAACTGATCGATTTCGGCCTGATCAATGATTTTTGACTTTTTTATGGCCACAACACGTTGATCTGGCAAAATACCTTTATAAAATTCTCCATGACCTCCTCGACCAATAATGAGTGCATTATCGAATCTGTTTGTTGCTTTTTCCAGCTCCTGTAATTTAAAATTTCTCATTTTTTGTGTTGTATCTTGTTGGGAAGCGATTTGTTGTTGTAGAAGGAGCCCCCGATTTTGAACGAAGAACTTATGTTTTAACTTTTCCCGTTTTCTCTTTTCAAACAATTTGATACGCTTTGCGATAAGATAATATAATAAAATAATGCTAAAGGCAGTACCAAATCCCAGCACAACCGTCATACCTGCAATCATAAATAAAGAATTTTAGTGAAAAAAAACTCAAGAAAGTTAATTAATTTACATCATTTCGTTTATTAACAAATCAAAATTCCCACCTATATATGTTTGCATTTTTATGTTAAGTTCAGCGTTGCATAATATACAAAGACGACTATTAATTAATCTACGCTCTACGTCAAGAAGGCTTGCGTAACATCTTCCTATGGCCACTAACCTTCATAAAAGAAAACAACTTCGTATGTGTTACAGAACTTCTATTTTTATTCTACTCAGCCCATTCAATTCACAAAAAAAAAAAAAAGTAGAAAGAAATGGCGATCTGATCATGTTATGAATTTGTTGCTTAACGTAAAACTTTTTTTGTTGACATGGTTATATCTTTTGACGGTCTCATTTGGGATAATTATTTTTTAGAACGAAATGCCAAGAATCAGTCTTATAAATTGTAGGCTCTAGCAGCCTATAGAGTTATCAGTCTCCTAATGGTACACAATGCTAAATCAACTGCAAAATTTAGCTGATACTCGTCAAATTTTTTCTTTAGTTGTAAGGATTGGTTGAATCATAATCGGGTGAATCGGTCTGAATTGGCCAAATTGGATCGGAAACTCGAATTATTTGATAGAAGCTTGTTTTGTACTAAAAATATAGGGAAAAAATGGTAAAAAATTATTTGGCAGAAAAAAATTATGTTAGAACAAAATTAAAGACTTCACTCAAATAATCTACCAAATTGTAGTGTAATTAATGAAAAAAATACAATTAAATAATTGTTCAAAAAGTTTGTATTGCAATTACTTTGAAAATTAATATTTATCATTTTAAAATAAAATTAGCTATTCCATAAAATGTTTAATTTAAACTTTTATATTTATATATTTATTTGTATGCGTTAATTTATTTTCATAGAAAATGTTTTATTCATGAACAACTAAAATTTATTAATTTAGTCAAATAAAAAAATAATACAATTAAACCACTGTCAACCGCTGTATGAATCCTTTACTTTACTCAAACAACCACTGTTAACATTTGAAACTAGTGTAGGATCTCAAAATAGGATACAGGCCTACAGGCTACAACTACGCTGATAAAAAAAAAATTGCAGAATCTCCCGAAGGTCGGAAGTTATCGGCTCAGAACTGAAGAATCGGACAAACTCGGACCAAAATCCGGTTAACTCACCCAAGTCAAGCCGGTTCAACCTGGTTTGGACCTGACCGATACCGGTCCGACTCGGACGAGTCAACTTGGACAGGGCAGAGTTTCCAAGCCATGGTTTGGTACATATCAAGCTAAGAGTTTAGCAGCTACTGGTGATTTGGTGTTGCTTTTGTTATTGACATTTGTTTTCTGATATTGATTCTTTAAAACGTAATACGCTCTATTTTGTAATTCAAAGTCACTTTGGGTGAGTGACTTAATTCTTAAGAAAATTGGATAGGTACAATTATAACATACCTATAACATTCAAAAATTCATGAAAGTTATTTATTCTTAAAGAGTAAGAATTAATGTACCTATAACTAGTGTCAGGTTGAGCTCGCATTCAAATGGATTATTATGGTTACTACGCCAACCCAAAGGACAAGAGCAGCGATATCCTCCTTGAATATTGTGACACTTTCCTGGCTTGGAGCACGCATTTTGGCCGACGCATTCATCGATATCTGCATAAATATGACACAATATCTATAAGCCTACATATTACTGCAGCACATTTAATTATCAATTCTTTCTCTCTTTTTTTTTGATATGCTGAGCTGTTGATGTGGCAGCCATTGCAAAGATTACAAGAACAAATAAGTGAGCAAGAAAAGGAGAGAATAAGAGTGAAAATGACCTTGGCATCCTGGATTAAGGTAGGGATTGCCTTCATAACCATCGGAGCAGTTACAGAGATAACCATAACCCCTGGTTGAGTTTAAACAAACACTGTTACTGCTAATGCATACATAGGAGGATTTGTTTTTCTGTGCGATGTCGCATGTGGTGTTTCCTATGGCCCAGTCGAGAACCATAGGCAGGTGTTGAGAGTTAAAGAGGGGAAATTGTTTGTTACTTGACCACAGCCAGTCAGTAGTGATGTATGTTGTGTCGAACATGAACTGAGCCGCCTCCACCACCATAGCATATCTGCAGGGACTGAAATGATACACATTCGAGTTGTTGTATCTATCATCAAAACTTGGAATGACATAGTTTCTTCCTTTGGGGATAGCTGTCTGGCAACAACCAATTCCAGAGCAGGAACCATACCCATACTTATTCAGGGTATCTAGATTATCACACGAAGAAAGGCACCCTATGGAGTATTTAGAACTGAGGTTAACACGGAGATAGGCAAGTGTATTACACCCAATGACTGTAAATTTGTTCTTCTCGAAATTGACCCAGAATGAATTACCAAAGGTAACTACCCAAGTTTTGTTATCCTCTTTCTTTGTCGTGGTGTTATAGCACAGGGAGGATACAAGACTGCCTACACGTACCTGACCCAAGGACAGGCTTATATTCAGAATCGGAAAAGAACCACGGTAAGGTGTAGGTGTACCATTATTGGAAGTTGTTTTGCAAGAGACATCGAAGTCTTCAGACAGGGAGCACTTTAGGCCAATGCCGAAAGGGTAAGGGATGGGAATCCCACCGCAGCTCTCTTTGCAGCCGGGACAAGAGATGGTGTTTGCAGATTCAGCGCTTTTGAACTGGAGGAAAATAACAAGTTGGATTAGTACCATTGTCACCCCAGTAATATACATAGCCATAATATTCATTGCCATAATAAACAAGTATTCCACTAATTTATCTAGTTTCTATCAATGAATTGGTGCACCATTACTGCAGTTGGAGGCTCTTTATTAACATATGCACATTCATAATTTATTCAACAATGAAGTGTTTATTGTACATACTATATTGGGTAACTTGTAGTGCAGTACAACTTCCGAATATTATTTGAATTGTTGACCTCAAGCTGTATTATCATAGAAGATTCATGGAAAGATACATCGCTCGTTAAAAACAAATCATTTCAAAGTTAATTCCATGCTCTTTGTAATAAAATATGTTCTAATAATTAAGTTTTTTTAATAAAATCAAATGGAATTAAAATGAGTAAATTACCACGGGCCAATAAGAAAATATTAATTCCATGCTCTTTGTAGCATTTTTATCCATAAACAAACAAACAGTAATAGCATTTTTTATTTCCAACAAATATTTTAATAATTCCTGGAATGATTCTTTGATCTAATAAATATAATTTGTGAATTCATAAAAATAAAATGCCCAGATGAAATGGACCCCGCCTCCCCTTTTTTTAAATCATGGCACTGGCTATCATAAAGGTCCACTTTCAATTTTAGTTAAATAATAGGTAGTCTTATGAATTATTTTCAATTTTAGTTAAAATCAGACGTGATCCTTCAAAAATGGCGCATTTAATTATAGGGTAAAAAAGTATTACCAAAGTCAGCTTATGCAGATATCACTATTTTGAAAGAGTCAATGTTCACTTTTTATTCCTTTTACTAATTCCAAACTATTGTTTTCGATGAAATATTTTGTAATAATAATCGAAAGCATTGACAACTTGGAAATTCATTCGGGTGGTTAAAGTTTTCCGTTGGAATTCATTAGAACTGAAGAAGAAAGTATCATAGATTTTGCTTGTCTGTTGTCACCACCAACAATGGGCCCAAGGCAAACTAACAAGCAGATATGCTCGAGAAATTACAAAATTTCGCTCTGTGGACTGGCCTCAGCAAAATTACAAACAAATTGGTTTACTGAATTTGTATATTTCTTTTGTCAATTCCAAATTTTTAAAATTTTCATATTATTTTCAGATTGCATGCACTCCTTAGTCATATCGAAATGACCTTTTCAACTAACAGTACTACAGAAAACGTTACTATATACGGTCAGAAAAGCTAATGACACACGGATAATTATTTGAATTTGTATCATTTGTATTACTACACAGGTAGAATGAGATGATCCGGACCGTTCTTTTAACCTGACACAAATCATAAAAGGGACTCCTACAGTCTAAATAGGTACTAGATTGAGTTTGGTCTGGCTGAAAGTAAATATGGATTGTAAAGTTAATTAAGGATTTTAAGTACAGAGGATATAATAATCCCAATTTATATATATGCCATTATGAATAAGGATTTCAAGAACGTATGCTTAGCGCAGAGACACTAGTGCGCCCTTGTCTTTTTTCAGAAAGTCGCAGGTTCAATTTTCAAGAATGACATCTTATTACACCGGATGTGGCATAGCTCTTTAATAAATAAAAAATAATAATGATTCTCCTTTAAATAGAAAACGAACCAAAAATCCCAAGTCAATGATCCGTACTTGGCAACTAATTTTTTGGTATTATCTAATGTATGTGCTGTTGACAGCCTCTTTTAAAAAACAAATGTTGCTATTACCCGTACGTATTGAGTACAACTATGGAGCCTTTGAAAGTTCTTACAGTAGACAATTTCCATTTCGATTTTAAATTCAAAGACGAAAATATCTCAAGATGACCATTCTCTCTCTACGCAAGGAATTTTTTATTCTAATATATTATTATTATTTTAAATTATGGTAATTTTTAGACGATAATTATAAGAGTTTACTCATTGGTAATCTTACAGTTATTATTATTAAGAAAAATATTAATCTAACTATCAAATATTCAACAGTTAATGTGTATTTTGAAACAATTAATAAAATATTAGCTACCATAATTATAAGATGTATATCATGTTGCTAGCATGCAACATGATTCAACATAACCAATAATAGTAACAATAACGGCATACAATTTTCAGTTCAAGTGTTACTGGTATTCTATGAGGGTATATACACTTATCGCAAAATGCAGTCTTCACCGAACAAGTATTACCTATATAATAATTTATTACAATACTAAATGGATATATGTTTCTTTTCTTCTATAAAATGCAAAAATAAAGTTTCAAAAGTCGGATAAAATCCTTTATAAATAAAAAATTACAAAGTTACAAGACTTTTATCTCTCTCCAAAAAAACAAACGCCAGCGATTGACGCAAAGCGGTCCCGTTAAGCTCACATACCGGTTAAGTTGCAATAGAGAAGAGTAAAGATAAAGTCTCAAATAAAGACACAAACAAAACTTTCTATTTCATTCCATATATCATTCTCTGTCTCAACAGAGAGGTTTTCATACATATTTAAAGTAAAAAAAGAAAGATAAATGCTCTACTTGAAAATGCAAAACAAGTAAAGGCTATTAATCCTAATGTTTAGTAAATCAACGAAATTTTTAGGATACCGTCTCAAAATTAAAATCTCTTCCTTGCAGTCAAAGTTTGAAATTGTTTTAATTCCTCAAACCTCCTAGAATACCTCTCATGCATTCAACGAAAGTTTTCACTCTTAATAAAACCCATTCAGTCAAAATTAATTTAATCTGGTCAAACTTCTTTAATTAATTCAACACGGCCTATGCTCTCAAAGTAATTGTGATCAAATTTCAAGTTGTACATACAACTCCTTGATTGGTTTGGATCGGGTGTGGCAATCATTTACGTCCGAATATGAATCAGACATTTCTTCAATAAGTACCGCGTCAGCGATGCTCTCGCAAATCCAAGAAAAATATCAGTACTAAGCTGCTATATATGGAGGCTCACTAAAGAGGAGTTGTTGTAATTCGATGTGTCTTCAGAATTGACACAGATCCTGTAAAAGTAGTTCTAAATTTAAATATTTTACAATCTTAATATTAAGGATTTATTTTTATTATTTATTGATGCTTAAGGGAAATATCAGTGTGGAGCAAATTGTTATTATGTCGTTTCAAAAATTGTTATTGTCTTGATTAATAAACTGAGTTAGAATAAGAACAGGACATGAGGTGCAGTTATCTTGTTTGTGAAAGTTTGATGTTTCCTATGGGCTCTTCTTAAAAAAAAAAGTTTTTTTTTTATGTGACAATTGTTGTGCTTTAATTCATGTTGAGTGTGCGCTGTGGTGTACAAGGCAAGATTTTATTCAAATTGTGAGAAGAGACTGATCTCATTAGGTGAGTTCCTAGGTGTAAAACTATAAACGCTGTACCATTCTGGGTCTTAAGCTAATATACATACTGAATCGATCTAATTTCATCATGGATATTCCTGTAATGATCGTTCCCGACTCAGGTCTACTTTGAATGATACCCATGCTGCCAAAAAAAACACCCCGTTAGTGTTGTACCATGTCAGTGTTGTAAACAATTAAAAAAAAATGGCTAACCTAACAGAGAAGACAGATTGTAAAGAAGAAGAAGAGAAGACAGAGAGAGTTTCTGCAGCAAAATCTTTAATTAACTTGTTATTCTCATACACCACAAACACAAATACAAAAGCTGATTATATAGCCTCACATACACAAAACTGACTACCTAAATTTAGAACTTTTGACTCCCTAAATTAACTAACAGCTCTTCTATTTTAGCTACTGTTACAAATAAATAATGCTAACTATAGCCCCACTAACATTAAATAACTACCCACTTATATTTCTGCTGCAACAATTCTAAATATAGCTTAAACACGTCTAAAGCACGTCTAATCTAATTTTGACCTTCAACAGTTTGTGTTTCAACAGTCAGCTTGGTACGATACGGTTTCCTTGCCTCTGGTACTGTTACCTCCCATGTGGTAATCTCAGGTCAACCACCTTGCTGCTTTCTTATTTGGTTCTTTCTCTCTTTCTCTCTCTCCTCTTTCTCTACCTCCCTTAGATGTTTTCTACAGCTGTGCGATTCCAATAATCTTCAGAGAAAACAAAATTGAGAGAATACCAAAAAAGAGAGAGAGAATTGTCCTGTCCTTGATTTTATAGAAGAAATAATATACACAAGTTGTTCCCTTTTCTCACGCACAAGCCGGGCTATGCTATTATTACTCAATGTAGAAAATAATTTGGGAAGTTACTAATATTTGGTATCATATTACACATAATATAAATTACTAAAGGAGCAATTCGACAGTAGGGAGCCGAGAGGATACATTCAGAAATTAAAATCTAAATAGAAAAGACTTTGTTTGCTGAAATTAAGCTTCTGATTCGGGTGCTCCTGCATCAAAAAGTCACCGTCTATAACACATTTATTTTGGGTGTTATGAAATTGTACAACAAATTTAGATTACTCTAACTTGAGAAATTCTTACAAGGAGAAATAAATTGGCGCAGCAAAGTCATGCGGTCATGCGGTCATGCAGCAAAGTTGGCGCAGCAATTGTTGGGCTTCATCAATTGCAAATGTTGGTTGCAAAATTGTACCATATATGGACTTTTCTGATATTGTATTAAGGCCTATCGTAAACATGAAATTGTATTTTTCATTTAGCACAAAATACAATGAAAGTGAAAATAATGGATACTGTTTCTTATGATAGTTTCGTTTCTATAAAGCTTTATTTGAAAAGGAGCACCGTTCAAATGCCTATGTTTTTCATGTCATAATTGTGACTCACATTTTTATCTCTGTTGTTGAAGTGTGAAGAGTCGATATGAACTGTAATTTATCTCTATTGTAATTTCTTGAGATCTGAGCTGTACATTTTTCTGTGAGGCAATTATTTAAGATATTGATTGTACAAATTTGGTACAAAATCAATCTAAATAATGGGAGATACATCTAAAATCTCAAAGTATTTTGATTCTTTACGATGAGCATTGAGTCGGTTATCACAGTTGTCAAATTGGTTCATCAATATAGAACAACTTAATTTGTTTAGGGAATTTGGGTTTATGTTTAATTACTAAATAATGATAGTTTAACACATCAATCAAATTATTTGTCTGTAGCAGAAAATTTTGAACTTGAGGTAATTAATTACAGAAATTTTCATTCGGATCTTTAGGACCATCCTTTTTCAATTGGTCAAAAGGAACTATAATTATATATGTTCTACAAGTTTTTAAATAGATATTTATGATTTAAAAATATAAAAATATGATTTATGCTTTTGAACATAATTATTTTGAACAAATTGATTATGTTCATTGTTGGTGGTAAGTTTTATTCTTCCAATCTCAGGCTTAGGTTGAGGCTTTATTTATGTAGATTATCGTTCTAATTTGATATCCATTATATATAATTTCAGCTACGAGATGAGGTATAATTTTCATTTGCCGAAGTTCTTAGCTAGTTATGACCCTCATGTGTACTTTGATTTATGTATTGTAACCTGTAAGTTTTATTTGACTGTAAATGACATAGATTAGCTTATAGGTTTATGCAAAATCAAAAGATAACAGGTTTGATTTTCATCTAAAACCATAGCACTTAACGGAATTTGGTATATTAACATATGGCGGTAATTACCATCTGATAAAGGTTGCTACTTGTCACAAGGTATAGTACAATTTATGGTGTTGCCATTTCTTCTACTAGAAAGCCAACCCTTCCCTGTAAATAATTCACCAAAAAAGGAAAAAAGAACACTATAGTCCACACCAAAACTTGAAATCTGATATTCTCTTGTTCAAGGATAAATCTGTGCCAGGTTCACAAGCAAGCATATTACATAATAATATCATATTAGCATTGAATTAGTCTATAATAGGATGAATTTTATTTCTATTACATATCTTGCAATTATACGATTTCTGAGAAAACTATATACAAATGTAGAAGTAAGCTAACATATTGACCTATGCAAAATGAAGTAAGAAGAAAATAATACATTACCAGTAATAAGAATATCAAGAGAAAGCATTCTGTTCAACATGATACTACATATATATAGGAAAACCAAAATGACTACATATATAAAGAGAAAGGTAGAATTGAGAAGTTATAGTGAGATTAAAATATACAACATACATAAATAGGACAAGAAATGTACGTGTCATTATGAGGACACTACTTGAAGAAAATGAATGTTAATTAACGACCGAAGGCAATGCTCTCCTCAGCTTCCTTATCTATATGGAAATAATTGACATTATGCTCAATCTCCATGCCAAGATGGGATTGTTCACCGAGCAGATTCTTGGTTTCTTCGTTATTGAACTCTTGTTCCCAAGGATGCTGCTTAAGAAGGCTGATTCGATGAAGCTCTTCTGCTACTTGCTTCATCATAGGTCGCTCTTCCCCCTTCATTCTTAGACATTCCTTAGCCAGCTCACCAATTGCCCTAATTAATTCCATCTCATCTTCATGTTTAATTTCATCATCTAGAAGCTCTTGCATTTTGTTGTTTTCCATAGCAGTGAGAAAGCGAGATGAAAGACTCCTCTCTTCTTCTGGTGCATCAAAATCAACTGCAACCTTGCTACTTAGGAGCTCCAGAAGAACCACACCGAAGCTGTACACATCACTCTTGTCTGTCAGTTGGCAAGTTTGCATGTATTCTGGATCAAGGTATCCACATGTTCCTTGCACAAGTGTGACGAATTGCGCTTCATCTGTTGGAGCTAGTATGGAGGCTCCAAAATCGGACACCTTTGCCGTATAATTCTCGTCCAAGAGAATATTTGCAGACTTCACATCTCCATGAAAAATCGGAGGAGATGCTGAACTGTGCAAGTATGCAAGTGCTTCTGCCGATTCATGTGCAATCCTTAGACGGGTGTCGAGAATGTGTGACCCTTGCCTTTTGTAATGGATATAGTGATATAGAGTACCATTCGGGATGTACTCGTACACTAGCATAGGAACCTCAACCTCTAGACAACAACCTAGGATTTTCACAATGTTCTTGTGGTTAATTTGTGAGAGAATAAGCATCTCCTTTCCGAATTCTTTCTTCTTGCTCTCATCGACTATCATACACTTTTTAATGGCAACTGTATGATCCCTTAGAGTTCCTTTGTAGACAGTGCCTTGGCCTCCATGGCCAAGAATATTTGCACTGTCAAAATTGTTTGTTGCTTGTTCTACCTGTTGCTTTGTGAATATTGTAAAACCAAGCCCTTGGGTTAATTTCATCTTCTCCAACAGAATCCATCCCCCATGTTGTTGAAAGTTCTCCTCTTTTACTTTAGAAATACTTCTTCTTTCGAGAACCACATATATACCAACCCCAAGAAATAATAAACCGATAACACCAGCAGCACTTCCTACAAATATATGGATAATTTGATTTAATTTCCGGTACAAAAGCTTGTAGATGTTTCTTGTAATACATGTATATTTATGAGTAGAATTAGGGTTTGTGAATTCAAATCTAAAACCTATCGGATTATCTTCGAATAACAAATCCGAATCGTTGAAACCCATCAACCTTACGAATGATGCGTCTACATGCAAAAATTATAAACTTTCAAAATAATTTAATATACAGTAAAGTGGTCAAAATCAGATGCTTATATATTAATTTTAAGGTAGTCATTTTTTTAATGTTTTTTTACCACTTGACTCGATATAAAATTAATTCGAAAATTTAAAATTTTCACATGTAGATGCATTACTCGTAAGGTAGAAGAGTTTCAATAGTTCGGATTCTTAATGTGAAGCCAATTCAATAGGTTTTAGATTTGACTACACAAACAGACTGGTGAACTTAAGAACACCTTAGTTCTGGTCAATGTTATACTGAGTTTTGTAACATTTGGACCTACTCTAGACACGGATCTCTCTCTTTTTTGGTGAAGCATGGCAGAGGCTGCGCCCATGGCTAGCATGCAGAGCATGTGATGTTAAATTTGCTAATCAATCGTTTTTGTGAGAGCAATTAAGCAGCACTTAGCAGGCCATTGTTACACGTTGTTATTTACCAAATTGATTATTCTTCTGAGCATAAGTGTCCTTCTTTTCTGTTTTGGAACTTTGATGAAAGTTATTTATGCTAAAAGGTAATAACATACCTATAACTAATTCCACGTTGAGTTCGCATTGTTTCGGAATGTTGTGATTACTACGCCAGCCGAAAGCACAAGAGCAGCGATATCCTCCTTCAAAATTGTGGCACTTTCCATGCTGGGAGCATGCATTTTGGTTGGCACATTCATCAATGTCTGCATGAATAGGGCACAATATATCAATGTCTGTTCTTTTATTTTTTGGGTATTCTGGGCAGTTGATGTGGTAGCCACTATAGAAGATTAAAAATATAATAATAGAAATAAAAGAGGGCAAGATAATTAAGGAGAAAGACCTTGGCAGCCTTCATCAAGAAAAGGATTGCCTTCGTAACCATCATAACAGTTGCAGAGATAACCACGATCATCTACCGTCAAGCAAATACTATGATCGCTTCTGCATGCATAGGAGGATTTGTTAGTTTGTGCGATGTCGCATGTTGTGTTTCCTATGACCCAGTTGACCAACACCGGCAGTGATTGAGACTGATAATGAGGTGATATAAGCAGTCTGTTGGGCACAAAAGCACTCAGCTCGTCAGTGGTGATGTAAGTGGTTTGGAACTTAACCGCAGCCTCCTCCACCACCATAGCATAGCTGCAACGACTAAAGTTATACACCTCCGAGTGGTTGTTCCTCTCATCAAACTGGACCGCAACATCAGATGTTTCTTTGGGGATTGCTGTCTGGCAACAGCCAATTCCCGAGCAGGATCCATACTTAGTCAGGATTTCTAGGCTATCACACGAAGAAAAGCACCCTACTGAGGAATTATTACCCAGGTCAAGGCGAAGATAAGCAAGTGTATTACACCCAATGACTGTAAATTTGTTCTTCTCTGTGTTGAGCCAATAATACTGACCAAATATTAATTCCAAAGGAGTGTAATCCTCTTTCTTTGTTGTGGTGTTATAGCACTGGGAAGCTACAATACTGCCTACACGAGCCTGGCCCAAGGACATGGTTATATTCAGAATTGGAAAATAGCCATTTAGGTAAGGTGTAGGTGTACCATTATTGTAAGTTGGGTCACAAGTGACATTGAAGTCTTCTTCCAATGAGCAATTTAGGCCAATGCCGAATGGGTAAGGGATGGGAATTCCACCGCAGCTATCTTGGCAACCAGGCAGAGCGATGGTGCTTGCCGATTCAGTGCTTTTGAACTGGAGGAAAAGAACAAGTTGGGTTAGTACCATTGCCACCCCAGTAATATAGAAAGCCATAATTTATCTAGTTTATATGAATGGATCGATGCACCATTACTGCAGTTGGAGGCTCTTTATAAAACATATGCACATTCATAATTGATTAAAAGTTGTAGTGGTTATTGTACATACTATATTATATTAATTTAATAACTTGTACTGCAGCACGACTTTGAATATTAATTAAATTGTTGACCTCCAGCTGTAGTATCGATCAGAGAAGATTCATGGAAATTAATATGAGTTTGCTTAATTAGGAAATCATTTGTGAAATTAATATGAGGACCTGGCGCCAGTGACCAATCAAATAATAATTTGTGAATTGAGTATATAAATTGTTAGTATGATTCATTCAACGAAAAAAAATACATACATCATGTGAGACCATTTCAACTTGTCTTATGAATTAATTTTTATTGTAGTTAACATCATGTGTGATCATTCGAAAATGACATGCTTAATTATAGAGTAAAAAAGCATTATCAAAGTCAGCCACATACATACATCACTATTTGAAAGCGTTAATGGTTACTTTTGTCCTTTTAATATATAATTTAAAACTATTTTTCATATAAATATTTCGTAATAATAATAAAAAAATAATCAACAATTGTTTTTCATATAAGAAAATTATCAGCAATAATTTTTAACGAATTTCACAATGTTTAATATCACTATTGTGAAAGAGTCAATGTTCATACAACTGTTGTTCCATCTCTACCGTAATTATTTTGTTATCTTGTTTTAGTTCCCTGTTTCCTTATTTTAACTAAAGAAATATAATTCTTTTTAGAAGAGACTATTTGTGAGAAAAAATTATGAAAAATAATCCCACCCTCCAACTGTTGTTCCAAAAGGTAAACGAGCATGATTATACAAAATATTTTACACATCTTCTAATTTTTCAGACCTGGGCTAGTTCATTAAGCGAGATATTTCAATTTCAATAGCGCAACTTGACTGAAAGTTTAATAGCTACCTACCGTATGATGGTAAAACAAGACAAATGAATTAGCAATTGTGCATTATTAAAATCTATACTAGTATCGTGCTAGTACATTGCAACGGAAATATATTATAAGATAAAATAATTATACAAAATGATATATTTTCATGAAAAAATTTAGACTAAATATCAAATATATAACATTCCTTCAATGACATCTACATTTAAATTAAATAACATTCCTTAAATGATGTATTAAATGACATATATATTGTTTATCTTTTTGACATATTTTTATTAAAAAAAATCTCATCGAAAATGGCATATTAAATGACAAATAACATTCTTTAAACAATATAAAAAAAATAGAAAGAAATGAATACATGACCAATCAATTATCAATCAATTAGAAATTTCCTTAAATGACATTTAAAAAATAGAAAAAATTAGCACCAATAAGAAAGATAAAACAATTTGCATGTGGCGAGTACGTGTCTAAATAAATCTGGACTTCTACATGTAAAAAAAATCAAACAGAAGCATAAAATCAGAAAATGGCAGATTATTTGATTGGAAGACTGATATTCAATTTGAAATTTCATCTTCTAATCATAGTCGTTGGCAGATGAGGACATCTACGTGCTTCATAAGAATGAAGATATATTTAATAAAATTGTTAATGAGCGTGCTACAAGTCATGCAGTTTGACCTGTTCACTCAGGATCTTATATATGTAGTCACAACTATATAGTTTTACCACATTTTATTATTTTGGATCGACGGCCGATGCTAGAGGTGTTTATTGGTTCGGTTCGGTTAGAATCAAATAAAAATAGCTAAATCAAAGTTTTATTAGATTTTTGAAAATAGAACCGAACCAACCGAATTAAACCAATGATCCAAATAAATTTTGATTTATTTGGTTGAACCGATTGAGAGGGAGAGAGCGAAAAAAGAAGAAAGAATACTAACAGATTGAGAGGGAAAGAGAGAAAAAGAACAAAAAGAAGGAGAGAGAATGAGACAGAGAGGGAGCGAAGAGAGAAAGAGAGAGAGAGACAACGAAGAATGAGTACGACACATCGTCGGAGAGAGTGAAGAAACAGATGAAGAGAAAAGAGAAACCTAATTTGGTCTGTTTGTTCGGTCGGTTTTGAAATATTCTAAACCGAACTAATTAAGAGAAACCGAAATAAATTAAAATTAAATCAAACTAGTCTATTTAAACCAAAAAACTAATATAATTAGTCCAATGTTTTCCTTTTGGTTAAAAACCGAATAAAACCGGACCCAATGAACACCTCTAGTCGGTGCCAGTTTAATCAGAGAGTTATTTTATTAACAAGTGGGAGTTACATTAATTGATGTATTATAAAGTGTTAATATATTGTGGATAACGATTCCACCTCAAGTGGAAGAGAAATAAAAAATCCAAGTCAATGATTTTAGTTGGCAACAACTAATTTGTTGTTGTTACACGTATTGAGTGATGAAACTGTGGAGCAATTGAAGTTTGAACTTAAAGAGTAGACAATCGGGTTGTTAAGATTTTCTTGCGATTTTAAAATATATTAAAGAGGAAAATATCTTAGCTAGAAAGATTTTGTTTGTTAGTTGTCACCATAGCAGCATTAAATTATTAGAAGAAAATAAATGGTCGCAAGGCAACCTCTCCCTTATCTCCTTGGGTCAAATTTTTTCTTTAAAAGATTTCCGATTTATCTCACATGGCTCGAAACTCAATAGAGGTTTCTTCTGAAAAGAACAACGCATAAGGATAAGATAAGCAACCAGCAAACAGGACAAACCTTAACTAGTAAGCAAGGAATCTTGAGAAATAAAAAATTTGGGCTCGTGGCCTGGCCTTTGAAGAATTAGTAACACAAAAATTAAATAGTTATTTTCTGAAATTTTGTTTTGTCCAATTCTAATCTTTGAATTCTTTTAACAGTAATATGATTGCTTCTGCATGCATAGGAGGATTTGTTAGTTCGTGCGATGTTGCATGTCATGTTTTCTATGACCCAGTTGACCAACATCGGCAGTGATTGAGACTCATACAGTTGAAGTGGTGCTATGTCGGTGGGCACAAGAGCACTCAGCTTGTCAGTGGTGATGTAAGTGGTTTGGAACATGAACGCAGCCTCCTCGACCACCATAGCATAGCTGAAATGACTAAAGTTATACACCTCCGAGTTGTTGTTCCTCTCAACAAACCAGACCATAATTTCAGATGTTTCTTTGGGCATTGTTGTCTGGCAACAACCAATTCCAGAGCAGGATCCATACTTAGTCAGGATTTCTAGGCTATCACATGAAGAAAGGCACCCGACTGAGGAATTACTACTCAAGTCAAGAAGAATATAAGCAATTGTACTACACCCAATAACTGTAAATTTGTTCTTCTCTGTGTTGAGCCAGAATCTCTTACCAAATTCCAATCCCCAAGTTTCATGATCGTCTTTCTTTGTCGCGGCGTTATAACACTGGGAAAACGAGGCATTAACTGCCTTGTAAATTGGGAAAAGCTATGTTCTTTGAAATCAAATGGAGGGTTGGGAGTTTTGGACTTGACTTGTCAAAACGAGGCATTGCTTGTCAAATGGATTTGGATATTGGAAACAAAGCCGGAGGGACTGTGGGCATCCATACTCCTAAAATTGCATGGCATCTCCACGGCAGCACAAATCGACGTTGCCTTAGAGGCTTCCTTTTTCTTAAAAGACCTGGCCTGATTGCTACCATTCTACAGATGCTCAGTAGAGCAGGTTCAGGGGCTGGAATGGCGATGGACACCATCCAACGTCTTCACATGCGCGTCAGCCTAACAAACAATGCACCAGTTATGCATCCTATCGGCCAACCAAGGATACCTATGAGGAATGAAAATTCCTAAGAAGGTCAAAATATTTATCAAGCTTATGAGGGCAAACAAAATACTAACGCTGGAGGTACTATTGTTCCGAGGGTGCGATGTCCCCATGGGATGTCATCTTTGCCAGGGTACGGCCACTGAAACAAGGGACCACATTATGTGGAATGGTCGGTTTTGAAAGAATTTCTGGAGAGGACTACCAATGCATTTCAATGTGCCCTTTCCGGTTGGGACTTCAATTAAAAGAGCTTGGAAATTGTTCATCCAGGGAGAATCAGGAAGAGATAATGCGAGTAGAAATGCTATTTGGGCGGAAGGCACATGGTGCCTATGGAGAGAGAGAAATAGACATCTCTCTCGAACAAGCGCAAAACAACTCATATTTTGATTAATGATACGCATATGGATATCTTTTTTTGGTCACAGAATGGGTAAGGGAAGGCGAAACCACGCGGGGGTTTACTGCTCCCTCCTAGTGGCAATCACCGCTAGTTAGTTTTTCTTTTATTTATTGTAACATTAGAGAACTAGGATTTTGTAAAAAAAATTTATTTTGTCTTAATATATATTCCTTGACGGCTTGCTGTCAACCATAAAAAAAAAAAAAAAAACACTGGGAAAATACAAGGCTGCCTATACGTGGCTGGCCCAATGACAAGCTTATATTCAGGATCGAAAAATAACCAAATAGGTAAAGTGTAGGTTACATTATTGTAAATTGGGTTGCAATTGACATTGAAGTCTTGTGATAGTGAACAATTTAGGCCAATGCCGAAATGGTAAGGGATGGGAATTCCACCGCAGTAATATACAAGCTACGTACTAATCGCAACGAGTTTCTTTTTTTTTTCGTTCATCATATTCATAGCCATAATAAACGAGTGAACCACTAATTTGTCTAGTTTGTCTAGTTCCTATGAATATATTGGTGCACCATTACTGCAGTTGGAGGCTCTTTATATAACATATGCACATTTATAATTGATTAATAATTTAGTGTTTATTGAACATACGGTATTATAATTAAATGAATAACTTTTGGAGTGCAGCACAACTTTGAAATTTAATTAAATTGTAGACGACCTCGAGCTGTAGTTTCAGAGAAGTTTCATGGAAAGATACATCGGATGTTAAGAAATTCCATTTAAGAGTTTGCTTATTTATAAAATCATTTGTGAATTAATATGAGTAATGGACCAGGGGTATGATTCACTCAACGAATTATAATACTTCTTAACTTGTCAAATTTTAAGTTAACATCATGTGTGACCATTCGAAAATGACATGCTTAATTACATAGTGAAAATAACTTTATCAAAGTCAGCCACACATATGTCACTATTTTGAAAGCGTCAATGTTTACTTTTTTTGCCTTTTCATAATTCCAAACTATTTTTATTGTTATAATAATCGAAAAATTATCAGCAATTTTTTTTGAAAGAAAAAATTTATCAGAAAGACTTTTTATCAATTTTAATATCACTATTTTGAAAGCTTCAATGTCCACACATTCATTATCGATCAAACTCTACTACAGCCATCTCTACCGTAATTATTTTGTCAACTTGTTAATTGGTTCCTAGTTTTCTTATTTTAACTAAAGAAATTCTTTTTAAGAAGAGACTATTTGTGAGAGAAACTTAAGAATAAGAGTCCCATCTCCAGCTGAGGATCTTTTGTAGTCACAATTCTGTAGTTTTACCGCATTTTATTATCTTATTAGGAGGAACTTTTTCTGCGGAATATATGTCCATTGTGAATAACCCACCTCTCATGGAAGATGAATAAAAAATCCTAGTCAATGGTTTTAGTTGGCAACTAACTTGGTGTTGTTATACGTATTGAGTGATAAAAGTGTGGAACATTTCAAGTTTGAACTTAGAGAGTTGGCGTAGACAATCGGGTTGTTAAAATTTTTCTTCGGATTTCAAAATATATTAAAGAGGAAAATATCTTAGAAAGATTTTGTTTGTTAGTTGTCACCATAGCAGCATTAAATTTTAAGAAGATTGGCTCCCCTTGTGTCCTTGGGTAAAAAATTTTCTTAAAAAACTTGGCTCAAAACTAAATAGAGGTTTCTTCTGAAAAGATTGGCTCCCCTTCTGAATAGAGGTTTCTTCTGAAAAGTAATAAGCAAGCAAGCTTGAGAAAATCAAAATTTGGGCTCATGGGCTGGTTTTTGCAGAATTAATAACACAAAAATTAAATGGTTATTTTCTGAAATTTTGTTTTGTCCAATTCTAATCTTTGAATTTTTTTAATAGTAATATTTAGTTTAAAAGTTTGACAATTCTATGTTTATTTTCAGATTGATACCACCGCTGATGCCTCACTTAGTCTTCCAATCTTGAAAATTTAATCTCTCTTTTTATTTTATTTTGAAATTCTTAGTAGTGGTTACTAAGGTCTTGAAAATTTATTCTCAACCTTTGTCAGTTTGTTGCATTTATCAAGGGCCTAGTCACTGATAGTATCCCGGTGAATCCCCAAACGCAGCATTTCTCAATATAGAGCCATGAAATCAAAAGTATTCTTGTCGTAGCACTATGATAGACTATTCCCAAGGGTAAATCTTCTCCAAATTTTGAGTATTTACTTGAAAATCTGAACATAATGGTACTGACACGATAGCCACAGAGTAAACTTCTCCAGTCAATTAAACACAGATTTAGTTCCTGTAGAGACTGATAATAAATTGTTGGGCTTATCAATTGCAAATCTGGGCTTCATATAGATATGGACGCTTACTGATAAAAAGAAAAAGGAGCCCGCATTAATGAGATTCTAACTTACCTCGTCAACTGTTATTTACCGGTAGCTATTTATTTATTTTCATATATCTAAGAAAATGTTGATACATATTTGTATTGTTTTGTCAGAAAAAGTTTCCTTTTCACCGTTTAATTTATAAAAACGATTTGTTTGAGGGCTACAAGAAACCATAAAAGACTATTTCAAATGTGAAGTAACAAGTAAGATTTAACGTGTGTTTCCAATATGGATTTATTTTAATCTTGAACGGCCTCTTCACAGTTTACACATGAATTAGGATTGAAGTTTCGTGTTGTTCTGGTCCTCTTTTTGAATTTTTTTATCATTATTATCTTTTTTATTTTGTAATAGAATTATAAAGTGTTATATTTATATAACGATAGAGTTTTGTACTCTAAATTGAAGGAACTTTTAGAGGTTATTGACCTCACTAAATTTTTAGATTTTAATAAAAATCTTTGATGCAACATTTTTTCCTAAAACAAGCAAAAAAGGATGTTTTCTTTTATAAGTTCAATTGATTGTCAAATGAGAAATTCTTTAGTACCCCCACTTATTTTTACCTATTATATTTCCCCACCATGGACCCCACTTCCTTTATCTCACAAGGTAATGAAAAATCATTTTGAAGGTCCAGTTAGGTCCCAACTTTCTTAATTTAAAACTAATTTTCAATCTTCTCTCGTAAAAAATAGCAAAGAAGATCAAGGTTAATAACTCTAAATTTGAGATCGTGATTGTTGGGATTGATTTATCCGATGATTTAATTCCACCAAATTGGAGAAAGACGATTCGGGGGCTCGACTTCAAAGCCGAGACTCTTTTATTTATAAGGACTTTGTTCTAATGAATAGTTTTAACAAAGTCCTTATAATTAAAAGAGTATCCTCATGGACTGTTGTGATGGTTATACATGTTAGCTCGATGACTAGCCTCCTTCATGACCAATTTGTTACAACAACTATGAATCAACTACAAGAAGAATATAATTATACATTACTAATAAGATACCAAGAGAAAGCATTCTCAACAATGTAACACAATTGCAGAAAACCATAACGACTACTACTACATAAAGAGAAAGTTAATTATACAGAGAAATTGCAGAAGAAATGAAAATACAACCAACATAAATAGAACAAGATACGTATGCATCATTGTGAGGACAACACTTGAAAGAATGAATGTTAATTAACGACCGAAAGCAATGCTCTCCTCAGCTTCCTTATCTATATTGAAATAATAGCCTGTATGCTCAATCTCTATGTTATGATGGGATCGTTCACTGAGCAAAGTCTATGTTTCTTCAAGATTGTACTCTTGTCCCCAAGGATGCTGCTTAAGCTTGCTGATTCGATGAAGCTCTTCGGCTACTTCCTTCATCATAGGTCGCTCTTCTCTTTTCATACTTAGACATTCCTTAGCCAACTCAGCAACTGCACTGATTAATTCCATGTCATCTTCAATGTTTATTTCATCATCTATAAGCTCTTGCATTTTGTTCACTTCCATAGTAGAGAGGAACCGAGATGAAAGATTCATTGCTACGTCCGATTCATCGAAAACAATTACGGGCCTTCTTGTTAGAAGCTCCAGAAGAACCACACCGAAGCTGTACACATCGCTCTTGTCTGTCAGTTTGCAAGAATGCATGTATTCTGGATCAAGATACCCGAACGTTCCTTGCACAAACGTGACAAATTGCTCCTCATAGGTTGGAGCCAGTATGGATGCTCCAAAATCCGACACCTTGGCTGTGTAATTTTGATCCAAGAGAATATTGGCAGACTTCACATCTCCATGGAAAATAGGAGGAGATGCTGAAGTGTGCAAGTAGGCAAGTGCTTCTGCCGATTCATGTGCAATCCTTAGACTGGTTGTGAGAGGAATGTGTGATTCTTGATTGTTGTAATGGATATACTGATTTAGAGTACCATTTGCGATGAACTCATATACAAGTATAGGAACCTCGACCTCTAGACAACAACCTAGGATTTTTACAATGTTCTTGTGGTTAATTTGTGAGAGAATAAACATCTCTTTTCCAAATTCTTTCTTTTTGCTCTCATTGACTATCTTACACTTTTTAATGGCAACTGTTTCATCTCTTAGAGTACCTCTGTAGACAGTGCCATTGCCTCCATGTCCAATAATATTTGCACTGTCAAAATTTCTTGTTGCTTGTTCTAACTGTTGCTTCGTGAAGATTGTAAAACTGAACCCTTGGTTTGATTTCATCTTCTCCAACAAAATCCATCCTCGATGTTGTTGAAAGTGCTTATGTTTTACTTTAGAAAGATTTCTTCTTTCTAGGACCACATACATACCAAACCCAACAATTAACAAAGCGATAATACCTGCAGCAGTTCCTACAAAATATAGGGCAAATTCGATTTAATTTCCAGTACAAAATTTAGGAGATGGTGTTTCTAATATATGTATATTTATATAACTTCAGTTCTGATCAATGTTTTGCGAGTTGTATGTATGATTTATTTTTTTGTTTAAAAAAAAAAGACAGGCTATGGAATTTATGTTTTTTACATTTCAACCTACTCCTAGACCCCAATCTCTCTCTCTCTCTCTCTCTCTTTGATAAGGGATGGGAATTTCCCCGCAGCTATCTTGGCAACCAGGCTTAGAGATGGTGCTTGCCGATTCGGTGCTTTTGAACTGGAGGAAAAGAACAAGTTGGATTAGTACCATTACCGCCCCAGTAATATACAAGCTACGCATTACTCGCACAGAGTTTGTTTTCCTTTCTTTTATCATATTCATAAACGAGTATTGCACTAATTTATCTAGTTTCTATCAATGAATTGGTGCACCATTACTGCAGTTAGAGGCTCTTTATTAACATATGCACATTCATAATTTATTCAACAATGAAGATTTTATTGTACATACTATATTATATTGGGTAACTTGTAGTTTAGGACAACTTTCAATTTTATTTCAGTTGTTGACCTCGATCGAGCTGTATAATCATAGAAGATTCACGGAAAGATACATCCCACGTTAAAAAAATTCATTTAAAAAGTTAATGTTTTATGTTCTAAGAAGTACTTTTTTTAATAAAATCAAATGGAATTGAAATGAGTGAAGGACCACGGGCCAATAAGGAAATATTTATTTCATGCTCTTTGGAGCAGTTTTATCTATAAACAAACAAACAGTAATAGCATTTTTAATTTCTAACAAATATTTAATAATTCCTGAAATTATTATTTGATCTAATATATAGAAATTGTGAATTGATAAGAATAAAATACCCAGATGAAAAGGTCCCCCCCTCTTTTTTTTTTTTTTAAACCTTGGCAATGGCTATACACGATAAGAAAAGCTAATGACACATGGTTAAATATTTTACCAATGATCCCTCTGGTTAATTATTTAACGGTTTTAAGTACAGAGGATACAATAATCCCAATTTATATATATATGGCCATGAATAATGATTTAAAAAAACGTAGGCCGTTAAGAATAATAATCCCAATTATTTAAAACGCATATTTAATTTTCAAAAATAGCATCTTAATTTTTAGACTGGATGTATCGTGGCTCTTTAATGAAAAAGTTAATAATGTTTCCCCTTCAAATAGAAGACTAGTCAATGATCCGTACTTGGCAACTAATTTGCTGCTATTATCAAATGTTGACAGCCTCTTTTAAAAAACAAAATGTTGCTATTATCCATACGTATTGAGTACAATTATGGAGACAATTTCCGTTTCAATTTTAAATTCAAAGAAGAAAATATCTTAAGATGCCCGTTCTCTCTCTTTGAAAGGAATTTTTTATTCTAATAAATTATTATTATTGTAAATTATGGTAATTTTTGGACGATAATTATAGGAATTTACTCATTGATAATCTTACACTTATTATTTAAAAATCTAATTATCAAATATACAACTGTTATTGTGTATTTTAAAAGAATATATAAATATTAGCTAATAACGGTTATTGTGTATTTTAAAATAATATATAAACACCTATGAGTGAGCCTATGGTGCTATGCATAGCACGGATGGCTAGTGTACTACGGCTCAATATGGTACTTTTTAAAATCCTAACGGTCGATCCAACCGTTCAATGTGATAATCATATGAATATGTACTTGCAAACTAAATTTTATATTTTTTCGAATTTTTTTACTATTTTTTTAGATAGGTAGAAAAATCAGTGTTTTCTGAAAATTCTGGACCATCAAAATTCTACCTATCTAAAAAAATAGTAAAAAAATTCGAAAAAATATAAAATTTAGTTTGCAAGTACATATTCATATGGTTATCACATTGAACGGTTGGATCGACCGTCAGGATTTTAAAAAGTACCATATTGAGCCGTAGTACACTAGCCATCCTTGCTATGCATAGCACCATAGGCTCACTCAACAGCTATTGTGTATTATCAAATCTAATACCAGTTATTGTATATTTTAAAACAATATTAGCTACTATAAGTTGTATATCATTTTTCTACCATGCAACATTACTCAACATAACCAATAAGAATAATAATAATGGCATATAATTTGAATCTATATGGTATTTTATGAGGGATACACTATTTAAGTTTTTCCAAGAGATCATGTGCACATGCGACTTTTTCCTTTAAAACTTATCACAAGAGATCAAACAAGTAATACCTTTATAATAATTTATTTCAAGCCAAAATGCCTATATGTTTATCTTCAACTATAAAATCTAAAAAGCAAGTTGCAGTTTCAAAACTCGCACTAAATTGTTTATAAAATATAATACGAACGCCAACGCTGCTGTGGAGGCTCACTAAAGGGGAGTTGTAGTTCAAATTGGCTTCAGAATTGACACAGACTGTAAAAGTAGTTCAAGATTTAATATTTTTACAATTTTTAATACAACGGATTTATTTTTATTATTTATTTATGCTGCAGGAAATTATCAGTACAGAGCAAATTGTTATCGTCTCATTTTAAAAATTGTTATTGTGTTGATTTATAAATTGAGTGAGAATCAGAACAGGAGCTGAGGTGCAGTTGCATGTTTTGTTTTTGTAAAAGTTTGATGCTGCCTAGGGGCTCTTCTAAGAAAAAAATTAAATATATAAATTTTTGATGTGAACAAAGATGTCTGGTTCACCATCATATTGAGTGTGCTTTGGTGTACAAGGCAAAATTTTATGCAAATTGTGAGAAGAGACTGATCTGATTTGGTGAATTTCTAGGAGTATGTGTCTTAAGCTGTATACGTACTGAACCGATCTAATTTCACCATTCTGGTACTGTTACCTTCCATGTGGAAATCTCAGGTCAACCACCTTGCTGCTTTCTTATTTCGTTCTTTCTCCAAACTTGACTCTCTCTTTCTCTCTCCATCACGCTCTCTTGATTTTTTCAGAACCAACTAATGACACCAAAAGTGAGGCCGCACATAACAGTGGATTGTTCTTCAGGCGTGCGATACCAATAATCTTCAGAGAAAAAATATTGAGAGAATACAAAAAAAGAGAGAAAAATTTCCTCTCCTTGATTTATAGAAGTAATAATATCCAAAGTTATTCCCTTTTCTCACGCACAAGCTACTAAGCTAGGCTATGCTATTACTCAATGCAGAAAATAATTAGGAAAGATATTAATATTTGGCAATATATTATACAAATAATTTAAATTTTTAAGGAGCAACTCGAAGTATGGAGCTGCTGTCCAGAGGCTAAATTCAGGAATAAAAATCTAAATAGAAAAGATTACCATAAAACTAAACTAAGTAAATATTTTGCTGATTTTGTTTCCTGAAATTAAGCTTCTTATTTGGGTGCTCCTGTAATGCAGAGCATGATATCACAACCACAGCTGGCGAACAGATTGATCCTGATGGGAGTTTCCCTTAATAGTTTATTTAGCAAATATATTGTTACTCATAATTAGGATACAGATTTATTATCCATAAATAGGGTATTACCTTAAATCATTATTTTGAGTCATAAAGCCTGGCTTGTAGGCGAAGGAAAAAGATTAACATATACTTTTTTTTTTTTAATAAAAGCTCCTGGTTTCTTATAAAACTTGCTCACGCTGCGTCAGTTGGTATCAGAGCCCGGATCTCGAATCCTACTTTGATGGCAGGCAACCCGCGCAGTGGCCGGGACGGCGACGGTGATCGCGGCCTGGAGACCCTAAGAGCCGAACTGGTGGCGGCTCTCCGGGAAGAGGTGGCAGCCTTGGACGAGAAGTTCGAGCAGAAATTCCGGCGACTCGAGCAGCGCCTTGAAACTGTGGTCGAACGGCCCGATCCCTTGACGGCCAATCTCAACCGAAACGGCAATGAAGAGAGGGAGCAAACGAGAGATGACGTTGCTCACGGTGACCCTCCCGTCAGGCCTAACTTCGGCAACTATCGTGCTGTCTCGATTCACGACGACGAATCAGACGAAGGGGACGACACATGGTACAACGGCAACAATAGACCGGGTGGACGGGATAACAACCGGGACGGCCGGAATCAAGCAAACAATTTTGGGGATGGCCACCATGAATTCAAATTGAGAGTCGACCTTCCCAATTTTAATGGAAATTTGAGTATCGAAGACTTCATCGATTGGATTGCTGAGGTTGACCGATTCTTCGATTACATGGACATTCCCGAGGAAAGACGGGTTAAATTGGTGGCATGTAGGTTGAAAGGGGGCGCCTCTGCATGGTGGGAGAGGTTGCAGCACAGAAGATACCGTGAGGGTAAACCACCCATTCGATTTTGGCCTAGAATGAAGCGTTTGTTGCAAAGGGACTTCCTTCCACCTGACTATGAACAAATTCTATTCCAACAATACCAGAGATGTCACCAGGGTCAGAGGTCTGTCCATGAGTACACCGCTGAATTCATGCGATTAGCAGAGAGAAACGATCTACGGGAGAGTGAAGGGCAGCAAGTGGCACGATATGTGGATGGGTTGAAGGTCCCGATTCGAGACAAAATTGGCTTTCATCATTTACGTACCTTGAATGACGCGAAAAACATGGCTATGAAGGCGGAGTTGATGATGCAAGATAGTAGAAACCGGTGGGAGTCAAATAGGCGTGGTCCTAATAATGAGCCATTCGCACGAAGCCCTGCTGACAAGGCCAAAGCAGTTCAGGATGTGCAAAAATCAGGGAGTGACGACAAAGCGTTGGGAAAGAGACCGGTCGGGCAGTCCGAGGTACCGAAATCGACAAACCCCTACACAAAACCGAACCCTATCAAGTGCTATCGATGCAACCAACCCGGTCACAAGTCTAACGAGTGTCCTGCCCGACGAGGTGTTCACATTGTGGAGCGGGATGAAGAGGAGGATATCCCCTATGAACCTGATGGTTATGTTGAGGAGGTAGAGTACGAGGAGGAAGCCGACACCGAGCCCAACTATGTCATTCGCAAGCTGATGTTGACGCCCAAGCAAGAGGATATTACACAACGTCACCGACTGTTTCGTACCCGATGCACCATAAATGGCCGTATCTTCGACTTGATTATTGACAGTGGCAGTTGTGAGAATATCATTAGCAGGGAGGCCGTGAAAACTCTGCGGTTGCCGGTGGAGAAGCACCCCAACCCATATTCCATCGGGTGGATCAAAACCGCCGAGAAAATTCAGGTTACCGAGCGATGTAAAGTACCATTCTCTATTGGCAGGTATCAAGATGAGGCATACTGCGATGTGGTGGATATGGATGCGTGTCATTTGTTGTTTGGCAGACCGTGGCAATTTGATGTAGGCGCGCAACACGCGGGCAGGGAGAATGTTTACAAGCTGGAAAAGGAGGGTGTGAAATTTACCTTGCTACCCTTGGGTGTGAATAGGCGCTCTAACATTTCTAAGGTAGAGGGGCAGTCTTTTGTTACACTCACGCAGTCAGAGAAGGAGTGGGAGATGGCCGTGAAAGAATCTCGAGTTGTGCATGCCCTAATCGCGAAGCAAATCCTATCGATCGACGAGTGCCCGCCGGCAGAAATACCGGAGAAGGTCAAGTCATTATTGGAGGAGTTTAAAGAGGTGATACCGGCGGACCTACCTGACGGACTCCCTCCTATGCGGGACATACAACATCACATCGATTTGATCCCGGGAGCTAGCCTTCCAAATCTGCCCCACTATCGAATGAACCCGCAAGAGAGTGCGATCTTGCAAGAGAAGGTCCAGGAATTGTTGGAAAAGGGGTATGTCCGAGATAGCATGAGCCCATGTGCGGTCCCCGCTTTGTTGACGCCCAAGAAGGACGGGAGTTGGCGGATGTGCGTTGATAGTCGAGCGATCAATAAAATCACAATCGGCTATAAGTTTCCAATTCCAAGGCTAGAGGACATGTTGGATCAGCTGGGCGGTTCCGTGATCTTTTCCAAGATCGATTTGAGAAGTGGATACCATCAAATACGTATCCGGCCGGGAGACGAGTGGAAAACGGCATTCAAGACCAAGGAGGGGTTATACGAGTGGTTGGTGATGCCATTCGGGTTGTCAAATGCCCCAAGCACTTTCATGCGAGTAATGAACCAGGTATTGAAACCTTTTATCGGAAAATTTGTTGTGGTCTATTTTGATGATATTCTGATCTATAGTAGATCAGAGGAGGATCACCTTGCACATCTGCGGGCGGTTCTAGCAGCTTTATTGGAAAACAAGCTTTATGCAAATTTAAAGAAGTGCAGTTTCATGGCCCGAAAGTTGCTGTTTCTCGGGTTTGTTGTTAGTGCAGAAGGGATCCATGTGGACGGTGACAAAGTGAAGGCTATACGGGAGTGGCCCGTACCGAACACGGTTACCGAGTTGAGGAGCTTTTTGGGTCTGGCTAGTTTTTACCGGCGCTTTATCAGAAATTTCAGCACCATAGCCTCACCATTGACGGAGTGTCTGAAGAAAGGGAAATTTCAGTGGAGTAAAGAGGCCGAATCCAGTTTGGCTACACTGAAGGAGAGCTTGTGTACAGCCCCTGTCCTAGCCTTACCCGACTTTGGCAAATTATTTGAGGTGGATTGTGATGCGAGTGGAGTGGGGATAGGAGCCGTCCTGTACCAAGAGAAGCGACCTGTAGCCTTTTTCAGTGAGAAGTTGTCTGATGCTAGGCGGAACTAGTCCACCTATGACAAGGAGTTTTATTCGGTGGTACGAGCTTTGAAGACGTGGGAGCATTACTTGATTGGGCGTGAGTTTATTTTCTATTCAGATTGTGATGCTCTCAAACACCTGAGCAACCAAGCGCGAATCAGTAAGGACATGCACGCGAGGTGGGTACAATTTCTTCAAAAGTTCCCGTTCAGATTGAAACACAAGGCGGGCGTGCAAAACAAGGTAGCGGATGCATTGAGCCGACGGGTCGGCTTACTTGTTACCCTAAGCAATGAGGTTGTAGGCTTTGCACAGTTGAAGGAGTTGTACGAGTCTGACGAAGATTTTAAAGGAGTGTGGGCCGAGTGTATTGTCAATCAGACACGTGACGATTTCTATGTCCAAGACGGATATTTAATGAAAGGTAATCAGCTTTGTGTTCCCCGTTCCTCCTTAAGAGAGAAGTTGATCCGTGACCTGCATGGTGGCGGGTTGGCGGGACATTTGGGTCGTGACAAAACCATGGCCGCGGTACAAGAAAGATTCTATTGGCCCCACGTGCGTAGGGACGTGGGCCGAATTGTTCAGCGTTGTTATGTGTGCCAAACATCCAAGGGACAATCTCAGAATACGGGTCTCTATATGCCATTACCCGTGCCCGACAACATTTGGGAGGACCTGTCCATGGACTTCGTGCTCGGTCTGCCCCGCACACAACGAGGTATGGACTCCGTGTTTGTTGTTGTTGATAGGTTCTCGAAGATGGCGCATTTCATTCCGTGTCGAAAGGTGGCTGATGCGCAAGGCATAGCCAAACTATTTTTCAGGGAGGTGGTGCGTTTGCATGGCGTACCCAAGTCGATCACCTCGGATCGAGACAGCAAATTCCTTAGTCATTTCTGGAGAACTCTGTGGTTGATGTTCGACTCATCTCTCAACTACAGCAGCACTGCTCACCCTCAAACTGACGGACAGACGGAAGTCACTAACCGCACTTTGGGCAACTTAATTCGCAGCATCTGTGGCGAGAAGCCGAAGCAGTGGGACGTGAGCCTAGCGCAGGCCGAATTTGCATATAACAATGCGGTTCACCGAACCACGGGGAAATCACCATTTTCTATTGTTTACACCAAGACACCGAGTCATGCTGTTGATTTGGTGAAGCTACCCAGAGAATTACACACCAGTGTTGCAGCAAAGAACATGGCGGAGCACTGGCAAGCAATGACATCCGAAGTGAAACTGAAAATTGAGGAGTCAAATGCCAAGTACAAGGCTGCAGCTGACAAACACCGCAAGGAGAAACTGTTTGCGGAAGGTGATCAGGTAATGGTGTTTCTGAGGAGGGAGAGGTTTCCAGTTGGCAAATACAGCAAGCTGCAACCTAAGAAGTACGGACCCTACCGCATCGAGAGGGTAATCAACAACAACGCATATGTGGTGGGATTACCCCAAGACATGGGTATATCCAAAACTTTTAATGTGGCAGACATTTATCCATTCTACCCGGATGACGAGCCGTTATATCCGGAGAACTCGAGGTCGAGTTCCATTTTGGTGGGAGAGACTAATGCAGAGCATGATATCACAACCACAGCTGGCGAACAGATTGATCCTGATGGGAGTTTCCCTTAATAGTTTATTTAGCAAATATATTGTTACTCATAATTAGGATACAGATTTATTATCCATAAATAGGGTATTACCTTAAATCATTATTTTGAGTCATAAAGCCTGGCTTGTAGGCGAAGGAAAAAGATTAACATATACTTTTTTTTTTTTTAATAAAAGCTCCTGGTTTCTTATAAAACTTGCTCACGCTGCGTCATCCTGCATCAACAGTGAGAAATACAAACCTCCACAAAACATGGTCCATATGTCATTCAAAAAGCTGGATGCATAGGTGACCACTGTTAATGGTACCAGTTTATCATCAAACCTATGTGATATTATTAGTCGGCTCCTGGTTGGTACAGAGGTATATAGACTCTGTACACTTGCTGTTGAGTTCTTAAGTCTATGTAATCAATCCTCTCTGATGCTGCCTTGCAAAGCGCCGTGTCAGGTTTTTGGTAAACTTTGCTCTCTTCAAGCTGATGTGCTAGAAAATGGATTTTATGGTAAGATTTTATAGCCCATCTTATTTTAATGGCCCATCTATCCTGCAAAATTTTCCAGCGCCTGGGCAGATGTTATGGCCCATCTAATTTTAGTCAGGTTTAATAGCTTCAGTTGTTAGTTTTATTTGTAAAGAGGATAAAAATGGACCTAGTTTAGAATCCAACACAATAAGCATTGACTTATCCAACCATTTGTCAGATGGTTATATATAGATTTTGATTTCAAGTTTCTAGTTATGACCCTCATTATTTTATTCTCTATATTGTAACCCATGAATTTTATTTGACAGTCAATAACATAGATTGGCTTAGAGGTTTATGGAAAACCAAACGATAATACGTCTCGTGACATCTAATACCCATATCACTGGTTATATGTTTGTAAAGCACACGACATATGGCGGTATATAATAATATTTGACGGTAAATTACATAGATTGGTTTAAAATTTGGTTGTTTCTTTAGCACACAATATATGGTGGTAATTATTATCTGATAAATGTTGCCAGTTCTGACAAGCTACAATGTGATTTATGTCGTTGCCATTTCTGCTCGTAGAAAGAAGACCTGTCTACTCCTTTGTCTCCTTCCCTTTCAATAATTTCCCTAAGAAAATTACACTACTAGTCCATGTCAAAAGCTTGAAATCTAATACTCTCTTGATCAAGGATAATTTTGTGCAAGGGTGACAAGCAAGCACTTTCCATGTATCATAATATCATATTAGCGTAGAATTAGTCTATATAAGGATCTTTCCAATTACATATCTTGAAATCAATTACGATTATAGATATAGAAGGACACTGATGAAAATATACAAACTCAAGAAAGAAAAAAATCATAAATTACCAATAAGAAGAATACCATGAGAAAGCTATTTTTAACAACATAATACTATCTGACATAAAAAGGACAAGAGATTTAGGCGTCATTGTGAGGACAACACTTGAAGAACTGAATGTTAATTAACGACCAATAGCAATGCTCTCCTCTGCTTCCTTATCTACATTGAAATAATAGCTTGTATGCTCAAGTACCTTAATGTCATGTTGGGATTGTTCACTGAGTAGAGTCTCTGTTTCTTCAGGATGGTACTCTTGTCTCCATGGATGTTGCTTAAGTTTGCTAATTCGATAAAGCTCTTCGGCTACTTCCTTCATCGTAGGTCGCTCTTCTCCCTTCATCCTTATACATTCCTTAGCCAGCTCAGCAACTGCCCTGATTATTTCCATGTCATCTTCATGTTTAATTTCATCATCTATAAGCTCTTGCATTTTGTTCTCCTCCATAGCAGAGAGGAAGAAAGATGAAAGACACATAGCTTCCTCCGATACATCAATTACAATTACGGGTTTTCTGGTTAGAAGCTCTAGAAGAACCACACCAAAGCTATACACATCACTCTTGTCCGTCAGTTGGCAAGATTGCATGTATTCTGGATCAAGGTATCCCCACGTTCCTTGCACAAATGTGACGAATTGTGCCTCATCTGTTGGAGCTAGTATGGAGGCTCCAAAATCAGACACCTTTGCCGTGTAATTTTGATCCAAGAGAATATTTGCAGACTTCACATCTCCATGGAAAATTGGAGGAGATGCTGAAGTGTGCAAGTAGGCAAGTGCTTCTGCTGATTCATGTGCAATCCTTAGACGGGTTGCGAGAGAAATGTGTGATCCTTGCTTTTTGTAATGGATATAGTGATATAGAGTACCATTAGGAATGAACTCATATACTAGCATAGGAACCTCGACCTCTAGACAACAGCCTAGGATTTTTCCAAATTCATTCTTTTTGCTTTCATTGACTATCTTACACTTTTTAATGGCAACTGTTTCATCTCTTAGAGTTCCTCTGTAGACAGTGCCATGGCCTCCTTGGCCAAGAATATTTGAACTGTCAAAATTGTTTGTTGCTTGTTGTACCTGTTGCTTCGTGAAGATTGTAAAACCGAACCCTTGGTTTAATTTAATCTTCTCCAACAGAATCCATCCCCCATGTTGTTCCAAGTACTTCTCTTTTACTTTTGAAAGGTTTCTTCTCTCCAGGAGCACATATATAACAATCCCAAGAAATAATAGAGGAACAATACCTGCAGCAATTCCTGCAATATATAGGGAAAAATTGCTTTAATTTCCACTACAAATACTTTTTGATGTTGCTTTTAATATATGTATATTTATACAACTCCATTTCTGAGAAGACATGCTATGGAACTTACGTTTCTTTTATAACATTTGGACCTACTCGTAGACCCCGAGCTCTCTCTCTCTCTCTCTCTCTCTCTCTCTCTCTCTTTTGAGAAGCTTCGGAGAGACTGCCATGAAAAGTTAAAATACCCCCATTTCTCTCTCTCTCTATCTCTCTATTTCTCTCCCTCCCTCCCTCCCTTTGTTTTTTTCTCTTTCAATTTTTCCTTGGCTGTGGCTAGCATGTAGAGCATGTGATGGCGTTCACATGTCCAACCTTGATGCCACCTTCACATATTTGCTAAATAATCATTTTTGTGAGAACAATCGAGCAACACTTAGCACTATGCGGTTAAGTTTCTGATATTGCATAATTTTCTTTGTGGAACAAAAAGATAATTATTGAAGGATATCTGGTACTATTCCATATTTTCCTTAAAGTTACTAATTATTTAAGGATAATTTTCGAAGGATAATTTTCGAAGGATAATTTTTGAAGGATATCTGCTTTTCCATAATTTTCTTATTCTTATCCGCCTTACAGAATAGGCGAATAATACAAATATAGTAAATGAATAAAAGAGTTCTGTTCACACCCCCTACTTAATGCTACGAAAAGAGAGTTTGCTGAAAAAGTGATGCACGAACGATCAAGAAATTGGAAAAAGTAATGGAAAGATAGGTTTGGTTCTGAGATCACACAGATTCTCAATTCTTTGATAAAACTGATACATAAAAACTACCTCTGCCAAAAGACATGACGTCTGTTTAAATACAAACCCTAAAACAGAAAATACATAAAAGATACATCAAAGACCCTAAAAACTCTAAAATTATAAAGAAAGGTCCAAAAGTCCATGAAGGAAGACTCGGATCGCGAATCTGAGCCCGCAAAATGGGCGAAACAAATCATAGATTGTTTCGGATCCGGTTTTGGGCTGTGGAGTTCCTGTCAAAATTTCAGCCCGATCCGACGGACGGATCAAAAGTTACGCTCCTTTTCGTGAAGTATGCGCAGTACCATATTGCATCAAAAAGTCAAAGAAATTTTTTTATCCCAATAACAAAGGCTTTAAAATAAATGAAAGTGCAAAATGGATTGGGTTAATTGGCCATGATTGGACCAAACACAGCAGGTTATGGGTCAGAGGGTGCTGCAATTTAAACATGATTCATTTACTATAACAGATTCATAACGGATTCATAACGAAATTCGGTATGCATGTTTGACTTTGGGTGATCGACTTTTTAAGAAAATTGGATGGATACGATTTTATTTGGTTTTGTGCTCCAATCATACCGCACATCTTTATCTTCGTTTTTAAAGTATAAACAGTCGATTTAAACCACTTAATATGATATGCATATTAAAATGTGTTTGGATATCAAATTTTATATTTTTTGGAAATTTTTTTTTACTATTATTTTAGATAGGTTCAAAATCACTCTTTTCATAACATGCTAGACTATCTAAAAACAGTAATGTTGTACCTATCCAAAAAATTAGTAAATTTTTTTCTAAAAAGTGTAAAATTTGGTCTGCAAATTCATTTTCATTTGGAGATCACCTTAAGCAGTTCGGATTGATTGTTTGGAGTTTAAAAACGAAGATAAAGATGTGGGGCATAATCGGGGCACAAAACCGATGGAGCATTTTAACCGTATTCATTTTTTATTTATTCTGAAAATCATTCAAAACTTCAAGGAATATATCGAGAAAAGGTAGTAACATATATACCTATAGGTAGTGCTATATTGAGATCGCATTCTGTGGGATTGTTATGGTTACTACGCGAGCCGAAAGGACAAGAGCAGCGATATCCTCCTTCAAGATTGTGACACTTTGCTGGCGTGGAGCATGGATTTCGGTTGGCACATTCGTCAATGTCTGCATGAATATGACACAATATCTATAAGCCTACATCTGCATGGGCTGTTGACATGGCAGCTACTGTAAAAGATCAAAATAAATACAAATAAAAATAAAAGAGAGCAAGGGCAGGAGAGAGTGAGAGAGAGAAAGACCTTAGCAGCCTCCATCAAGGTAAGGATTGCCTTCATAACCATCGGAGTACAGTTGCAGATATAACCACGATCATGTACCGCTCCTTAAAAAATTCTCATTTTTTTCTATTTTGAAAATACCATACCATACATTTTGAAAATATCATACCTCTAATTTTGGATCTAGTCTTCTGGATTAGTCTAATTTGGATGTTCTCTTCCGCATATATAAGTTCGCATAAAAATCCGCATATGCGGCAGCATACCGCATATGCAGTATGCGGTGGCTTCCGCATACTGCATCAAAACCGCATTTTATTACATTGCTTGCAACGAGTTTCTTTTTCTTTCATTCATCATATTCATAGCCATAATAAACGAGTGAATTGAGTACGTAAATTGTTGGTATGATTCATTCAAGGAAAATAATACTTCCCTACTTGTCAAATTAGGTAGACTTATGAATTAATTTTAATTGTAGTTAACATCATGTGTGACCATTTCAAAATGACATGCTTAATCATAGTGTAAAATTTTTTATCAAAGTCAGATTAATCATAGAGTTAAAAAACATTATCAAAATGACACGCTGAATCATAGAGTAAAAAAACATTATCATGTCTAACTATTTTGAAACTGTCAATGTTTACGTCTTTCCTTTTAATAATTCCAAACTATTTTTAATATAAATGTTTTGCAATAAAAATAAAAAATTGTCAGCAATTTATTTTCACCAAAAAAATTATCACCAATACTTTTTATCAATTTTCACAATGTTTAAAATCACTATTTTGAAATAGTCAATGTCCATACATTAATAGCAGTAATTATTTTGTTAACTTGTTTAGTTCCCTGTTTCCTTATTTTAAGTAAAGAAATTCTTTTTATAAGAGACTATTTGTTAGAAAAAATTAAGAAAAATAGTCCCACCCTCGAACTGCAGTTCCAAAAGGAAAAAGAGCATAATTATAAAAATTTTGCACCAATATAATTTTTCAGACCTGGATTAGTTCTCTAAGCGAGAAATTTCCATTTCAATACCGCAACTTACTGAAAGTTTTAATAGCTACCGTATGATGATAAAACTATAGAGAAACTACATAAGGCCTCAGATATAAAATCTTTTAATATAAATATTACAATTAAGCGTCAATACACGACAAACGAATGAGCAATTTGACATTATTAATATATATAAATATATATATATAGAGTATGGCTAAATTGCTGCCGGCAGCATTCTGGCCAGCTGCTGCCGGGGGCAATTCGGTCATTTCCGGTGTTCAAACAACAAATTTTTTATACAGATATGTTCTAAATATTAAAATCTACTTGGAGACCAAATTTTACATTTTTTGGAATTTTTTAGCTATTTATTAGGCCACTTTGAAATTGGCTGATCCGGGTGAACAGTGCACCAAAATTCTGGACCATGTGATCTGGAATTTTCAAAGTGGCTTAATAAATAGTAAAAAAATTCCAAAAAATGTAAAATTTGGTCTCCAAGTAGATTTTAATATTTAGAACACGTTGAACGGTTCGGATTTTCTGTTTGAACAACAGAATGACCGAAATGCCCCCGGCAGCACCTCGCCGAAGTGCTGCCGGCAGCAACTTAGCCATACTCTATATATATATATATATATATATATATATATATATATATATTTAATAAAATTGTTAATGAGCAAGGTGCAAGTCATGCGGTTTGACCCGTTCGCTCAGGGTCTTATGTTGTCACAACTATGTAGTTTTACCACATTTTATTATCTTATTAGGAGGGCCTTTTTTTTAAGTAAATGTTGGAGGTAAAAGCACCTGACTACTTAATATCCACATGGGATTCTTCCATTTGAGTTTTGAACCTGCAACCTTCTATACGGAAGGTATTACCTTTACCACACTAGACTAAAGTTTAGCTCTCTTATTAGAAAGAACTTTTGGAACTTTTGGATAGATGGTCGATGGCTCGATGCTAATTAAAGTTTCATCAGAGAGTTATTTTATTGACAAGTGAGAGAAACATTAATTGATGTATTATAAAGTGTTAATATTGATGATTGCATCGATGATTTATATGTCCAATGTGGATAACAATTCCACCTGAAATGGAAGATGGATAATATATCCAGAGTGAGGCTACGGTACTATGCATAGCACAGTTGGGTCCGTGCTACGGCTCAATATTTGAGTTTTCAAAATTCTAACGGTCGATCCGAACCGTTCAACATGATTATAAAACAAATATGTACTTGCAAATCAAATTTTACATTTTTTCGAACTTTTTTACTATTTTTTTAGATAGGTAGAAAATCACTTGATCTGAAAATTCTGGACCACCCAAAAACAGTGATTTTCTACCTATCTAAAAAAATAGTAAAAAAATCGAAAAAATGTAAAATTTGGTTTGCAAGTACATATTCATTTTATAATCATGTTGAACGGTTTGGATCGACCGTTTGGATTTTGAAAACTCAAATATTAAGCCGTAGCACGGACCCAATCCGTGCTATGCATAGTACCGTAGCCTCACTCATATATCCAAGTCAATGATTTTAGTTTGCCACAACTAATTTTGTTGTTATACGCATGAGTGAAACTGTGGAGCAGCATTAAATTTTCAGAAGGAAATAAATGGTCGCAAGGCATTAAATTAGTTGCCAAGTACGTATCATTGACTTGGGATATTTGGTTAGTCTTCTATTTGATCCAAGGGAATAATATATTTTTTTTTATTACAGAGCTACATACATTCGGTCTAAAAAGATGCCATTTTCGAGAATTGAACCTGCATATTTCTGAAACAAGACAAGAACTAGTGTCTCTGCACTAAGCCTATGTTATTTGAAAATCATTATTCATAATGGTCTTGTATATAAATTGGGATTATCATATCCTCTGTACTTGAAACCCTTAAATAATTAACCATAGGGATCATTGGTAAAATATTTAACCGTTTGTCATTAGCTTTTCTGACCGTGTATAGTCGTGTTTTCTGTAGTAGTGTTAGTTGAAAAAGGTCATTTCGATATCACTAAGGAGTGCATGCAATCTGAAAATAATATAAAATTAAAAAAAATGGAATTGACAAAAGAAATATAAAAAGTTAATAATTTTGTTTGTTATTTTCTGATGCCAGTCCACGCACCCAAATTTTGAATTTCTCGAGCATGTCTGCTTGTTAGTTTGCCTTGGACCCATTGTTGGAATGGATTCCATAGACAAGCAAATATCATATTTTCTTCTTTAGTTGGAATGAATTCCATAGAAAAATGTTAACCACCCGATTTTCTACTATACTTGTGAACTAGTCCCAAGTTGTCAATCCTTCTTTCGATTGTTATTACAAAATGCTTACTAAAAAAAAGGGATCGACTAACAGTCCCCCCCCATTCAGTCCCCTAAACGTCCCCCTAACTGTCAAAGTACAACTGTCAGTCCCCCATTCAACATACATTAATTCAGTCCCAAAATGGAAAGTATGAATACCTAAGATATGAAGTATGCATATCTAATTCATCAAGTATTCATACCTAACATATCAAGTATTAATTCACATACGGACTGGGGACCATTACTTTTCGGGGATGGAAATTGTCAGACTGCCTCGGGGACCACAACCAAAAAGTCACGTGGATCACACCACCAGTCCCCCATTCATTGATTAAATTAATTCACATACAAAATGGAAAGTATGAATACCTAATATATGAAGTATGCATATCTAATTCATCAAGTATTCATACCTAAGATATCAAGTTCATACTCTAAAAACTGGACACAATATAACTCATCTTTTACACGTTTTTCAAGATAGTTTTTTTTTTTCTCCATTCATTCTAACCAATTTTTGAGACGATCTATGAGGAATTTTGCAAATCTAAAAACACGAATGTTTTCTATTTTTTTTTTCTCTTTCAAATGAGACCCATGATGACATATTTTTACACGTTTTTCAAGGTATCAAATATTCAAATATGGAAAGTATTCATACAAAATGAAAAGTATTCATACCTAACATATCAAATATTTATATATAATTCATCAAGTATTCATACTTAAGATATCAAGTATTTAAAGAAGAAAAACTGGACTCAAATATGGAAAGTATTCAGTTATAATGGAAAGTATGAATACCTAAGATATGAAGTATTCATACTTATGATAAGTATTTAAAGAAAAAAAACTGGACTCAACTTTTACACGTTTTACACGGTTTTCAAGGTGGTTCAATGATTAAAAAAGTTAGTTATAATGGGGGGACGTTTAGGGGACTGGAATGGAGGGGACTACATCTTTACTCTAAAAAAAATTAGTTTGGAATTAGTACAAGGAATAAAATGTAAAGGTTGAATCTTTCAAAATAGTGATATCTGTCTGTATAGCTGACTTTGAAATTTTTTTACCCTATAAGCGCATCATTTTCGATTGATTACGTCTGATTTGAACTAAAATTGAAAATAATTCATAAGACTACCTATTCTTTAACTAAAATTGAAAGTGGACCTTTATGACAGCCATTGCCAACCTTTATGACAGCGCATCATTTCATCTGGGTATTTAATTTTATCAATTCACAAATTATATATATTAGATCAAAGAATCATTCCAAGAATTATTAAAATATTTCTTGAAATTTAAAAATGCTATTACTGTTTGTTTGTTTATGGACAAAAACGCTATAAAGAGTATGAAATTAATATTTGGTCATTGGGCCGTGGTCCTTTACCCATTTTAAGTCCATTTGGTTTTATTAAAAAAAGTAATTCTTAGAACATAACACATTAACTTGCAAATGATTTTTTTAACTAGCAATGTATCTTTCTGTGAATCTTCCATGATAATACAGTTCGAGGTCAGCAATTGAAATATTATTCAAAGTTGTCATGCACTACAAGTTACTCAATATAATATAGTATGTACAATAAACACTTCATTGTTGAATAAATAATGAATGTGCATATGTTAATAAAGAGCCTCAAACTGCAGTAATGGTGCACCGATGCATTGATAAAAACTGAATAAATTAGTGGATTACTCATTTATTATGGCTATGAATATGATGAACGGAAGAAAAAGAAGGTTGTTGCGAGTACTACTAACCCAACTAGTTCTTTTCATCCAATTAATAAGCACTGAATCTGCAAATGCCATCACTCTGCCTGATTGCCAAGATAGCTGGGGTGGAATTCCCATCCCTTACCCTTTTGGCATTGGCCTAATCGCTACTTGTTCCCTCTCTAACAATACACGTGACCCATCCGGCAAAGCAAACACTAATCGTGAAAACAGAAAAACTTCGGAAAAAAAGATGGTTGTCATTTGGGTTCTTAATAAAAGCATTTCAAGCCAAGGAGGACGATTTGTGAAGGAAGGGTGATCAACGATGCTATAGCTTGTCTGGGCGGAGGCAGGCAGAGCTGGCCAAACTGAAATATTTTGCACACCCCTGGTTCGGTTTTTATTTGGTTCATTAATTTAATTCGATTGGTTCGATTCTAATTTTCAAAATCTAATAAAACTTTAATTTAGCTATTTTTATTTGGTTCTAACTGAACCGAACAAATAAACACCACTAGCATCGACCGTCCATCCAAAAGTTCCTCCTAATAAGATAATAAAATGTGGTAAAACTACAGAGTTGTGACTAAATAAGATCCTGAGCGAACGGGTCAAACCGCATGACTTGGACCACGCTCGTTAACAATTTTATATAGATTTTAATAATGTACAATTGCTAATTGGTTTGTCTTGTATTGACGCTTAATAATATTTATAATAAAAGATTTAAGATCTGAGGCCTTCTGTAGTTTCTCTATAGTTTTATCATCATATGGTACGTTGCGGTATTAAAGAATAGTCTCTTCATAAATGAATTTATTTAGTTAAAATAAGGAAACAGGGAACTAAACAACTTAAAAAATTAAATAATTATGGTAAAGATGGCTGCAGCAGACTTTGGGCCGATAATAAATGTTTGAACATTACCCCTTTCACAAGTATTGCTGATAAAAAAATTTAGAAACAGTTGCTGATAATTTTTCGATTATTATTACAAAATATTTATATTAATAAGAGCTTGTAATTATTAAAATGAAAACTAAACATTGATGCTTTCAAAATAGTGATATATGTATGGCTGACTTTGATATGGTTTTTTACTGTATAATTAAGCATGTCATTTTCGAATGGTCACACATGATGTTAACTACAATTAAAATAAATTCATAAGATTACTTAAAATTTGATAAGTTGGGAAGTATTATATTTCTTTGAATGAATCATACCAACAATTTACGTACTCAATTGACAATTTACTTGTTTGGTCATTGGCCCCTGATCCATTACCAACAATTTAACATCCGATGTATCTTTCCATGAAACTTCTCTGATACTACAGCTCGAGGTTGTCAACAATTTAAATAATATTCATAGTTGTGCTGCACTACAAGTTATTGAATTAATATAATATAGTATGTACAATAAACACTAGATTATTTAATCAATTATGAATGTGCATATGTTATATAAAGAGCCTCCAACTGCAGTATTGGTGCATCGATCCATTCATAGAAACTAAATAAACTAGTGGTTCACTCAGTTAATATGGCTATGAATATGATGAACGAAAGAAAAAGAAACTCGCTCCAAGTAGTAAGCAGCTTGTATATTACTGAGGTGGCAATTGTACTAACCCAACTTGTTATTTTCCTCCAGTTAAAAAACACCGAATCAGCAAGCACCATAGCTCTGCCTGGTTGCCAAGATAGCTGCGGTGGAATTCCCATCCCTTACCCTTTCGGCATTGGCTCGAATTGTTCCATGTCTTTAGACTTCGATGTCGCTTGCCATACAATTTACAATAATGGTACACCTACACCTTACCTAAATGGTGTTTTTCCGATTCTGAATATAAGCCTGTCCTTGGGCCAGGCACGTGTAGGCAGCTTTGTATCTTCCCAGTGCTATAACACCACGACAAAGAAAGAGGACAATGAAAATGGGCGATGGCACTTTGGTCCGTATATTTGGCTCAACACGGAGAAGAACAAATTTACAGTCATTGGGTGTAATACACTTGCTTATCTACACGTTGACTTGAGTAGTAATTCCTCAGTCGGGTGCTTTTCTTCGTGTGATAGTCTAGAAATCCTGACAAAGTATGGATCCTGCTCTGGAATTGGCTGTTGCCAGACCGCAATCCCCAAAGAAACATCTGACTTTTGGGTCAGGTTTGATGAGCGAAACAACCACTCGGATGTGTATAACTTTAGTCGCTGCAGCTATGCTATGGTGGTCGAGGAGGCTACGTTTAAGTTCCAAACCACTTACATCACCACCGACGAGCTGAGTGCTCTTGTTCCCACTGACCCAGTTCGTTTGTATAAGTCTCAATCACTGCCGACGTTGGTCAACTGGGTCATAGACAACACGACATGCGACATCGCAAGAACTAACAAATCCTCCTATGCATGTAGAAGTGATCATAGTATTTGCTTGACTGTAAATGATCATGGTTATCTCTGCAACTGTTACGATGGTTATGAAGGCAATCCTTTTCTAGATGCGGGCTGCCAAGGTCTTTCTCCTTAATTCTCTTTCCCTATTTTACTTTTTTTTATTAATTTTTTTATCTTTTATAGTGTCTGCCACGTCAAATGCCTACCATACCCAAAAAATAAAATAAAAGAGCGAACTTATAAATATGTTGCAGTAAAAATGTCGGTTTATAGTAATCGTGGTCTATTCATGCAGACATTGACGAATGTGTCAACCAAAATGCATGCTCCAAGACAGGAAAGTGTCACAATTTTCAAGGAGGATATCGCTGCTCTTGTCCTTTCGGCTGGCGCCGTAGCAAATTCAGCAATGTGAGAGAATGCGATCTCAACGTAACACTACTTATAGGTATGTTATTACCTTTTCTGGATAAATTACTTCCATGAAGTTTTGAATATGTTTTTTCAGGACAAATAAAAAATACTGCTTCTGTAACTAAATATTGCCTACTTGCGGCAAAATATGATCAGAATAAAAATAATATCTATCCAATTTTCTTAAAGAAGTCAATCACCGAAAGTCTAACATACCGAATCCAGGATGAATGGTGTTTAACGTATAGAGAAAAATAATAAAATGGAGTATTTGGATAGTAATCGAAATGGAGTGGTTGGGTATGAATCGAAATGAAATTGGAAACTCTGATTTTTTTGTAGGAATTTTTTTTATTTTGCTTTAATATGAAGAGAAAAATAATAAAAGCTTTTGTTCAAGTTACAGAAAAGACGTTAACCATATAATAAACTAGTATAGTCTCAATAGAAATATATAAAATATGTGACATGTTTTATACACTAAAAAACAAATTACATCTTATTATATCGTGGAAAAAGAACACAAATTCAGAGTAAATGAACCACATTTCTTTTTAAAAAAACATTTTTATTTTTGCCACAACCACAAGATATGTCACCGAGATTGGATCACTTTAGTTTATCCCATTGTACGCTTCAATTATTCTCTGAATAAACTAAAGAAATGATTTTATATATACAGAAATGTATAATGTCTACAACAAAATAATTTATTGATTAATGTAGTTTAAATAAAGCTAGCAGAACAACCTTAAACCAACGCCACTGGTACATTTTTTCACAACCATAAATGAAACATGTACGCAACACAGCACCGTAATATTGTTTACTTCTCTTTTGCTTTATTCATATTAACTTTTTTAAAGCTAACCACCCCCCCCCCCCCCCCCCCCCCCCCCCCCATAGGTCTAAATATTATCGAATCAACAATTCTTGGAAATTTCAGAAGTCAATCATAGACCAAACCCAATGTTGTACAGTAATACTGCCCCTTCTAACCTGCAGGGTCTGGTCGAATCATGGCACATTAACCCGATCCATTTTGCACTTTCTTTTATTTTTCAGCCTTTTTTTATTGGTATAAAAAATTTCTTTGACTTTTTAAGCAAACTCCCTTTTATTAGTAGTATTAAGTAGGGGTGTCAACGTAACTCTTTCCTCTACTTTTATCCATTATGTATGGTAAGAATTTTGTTTTTTTAGCTTAACAGGTAAGGATACATATATCAGCTGCTATCCTGTATAAATTAACGTATAGATATTTTGATGAATATATTTTTTTTCTTTACAACTTGATATAATTATTTATTCGTACGCATTCTTATCTCTGTATTAAAATTCATGTCTTTATAATATCTCTATAATTATTTCATGTCTTTCATGTCTCAATAGTGCCTCACATTCTTATCTTTGTATTAAAATTCCAAACAGTATATATGAACCCCTCAACATGCTCTACATATTAAAATTTGCTTGGAAGACCGAATTTTATATTTTTTTTTTCAATTCTAATTTTTTTTAGATAGTTACAAAATCATGTTTTTGGATGGTCCAAAATCTTTGGTAAAACATATGAATTGAGGAGGCATGATGGCTGGACAGGCACGTCATCACTCGCTAGCCATAGCCAAGGCAAAATTTAAAGATAAAAAACCAAGGAATGGAGGGAGGGAGGGAGAGAGAAATAGAGAAAGAGAGATCAGGGTTTTTATTTTGTCATGGCCGGAGTAGTTGAAATGTAAAAAAAAAAAATTCCATAGCCTGTCTTCTTTTTTTGAAAACTAACAAATAAATTAAATCATATATACAACTCGCTATAACATTGATCAGAACTCATGTTCTATGAATATACATGTATTAGAAACAATATCTCCTACCTTTTGTACCAGAAAGTAAATCAAATTTGCCCTATATTTTGTAGGAACTGCTGCTGGTATTGTCGCTTTATTAATTGTTGGGTTTGGTATATATGTGGTTCTAGAAAGAAGAAATCTTTCTAAAGTAAAACAGAAGCACTTTCAACAACATGGAGGATGGATTTTGTTGGAGAAGATGAAATCAAACCAAGGGTTCAGTTTTACAATCTTCACGAAGCAACAGTTAGAAGAAGCAACAAGAAATTTTGACAGTGCAAATATTATTGGACATGGAGGCAATGGCACTGTCTACAGAGGTACTCTAAGAGATGAAACAGTTGCCATTAAAAAGTGTAAGATAGTCAATGAGAGCAAAAAGAAAGAATTTGGAAAAGAGATGTTTATTCTCTCACAAATTAACCACAAGAACATTGTAAAAATCCTAGGTTGTTGTCTAGAGGTTGAGGTTCCTATACTAGTATATGAATTCATCGCAAATGGTACTCTAAATCAGTATATCCATTACACAAAACAAGGATCACACATTTCTCTCACAACCCGTCTAAGGATTGCACATGAATCGGCAGAAGCACTTGCCTACTTGCACACTTCAGCATCTCCTCCTATTTTCCATGGAGATGTGAAGTCTTCCAATATTCTCTTGGATCAAAATTACACAGCAAAGGTGTCTGATTTTGGAGCATCCATACTAGCTCCAACAGATGAGGCGCAATTTGTCACGTTTGTGCAAGGAACGTGCGGGTATCTTGATCCAGAATATATGCATTCTTGCAAACTGACGGACAAGAGCGATGTATACAGCTTCGGTGTGGTTCTTGTGGAGCTTCTAACTAGAAGGCCCGTAATTGTTTTTGATGTATCAGAAGAAGCGCAGAGTCTATCGTCTCTCTTCCTCTCTACTATGGAAGAGAACAAAATGCAAGAGCTTTTAGATGATGAAATTTTACATGAAGATGACATGGAATTGATCATGGCAGTTGCTGAGCTAGCTAAGGAATGTCTTAGTATGAAGGGGGAAGTGCGACCTATGATGAAGGAAGTTGCAGAAGAGCTTCATCGAATCAGCAAGCTTAAGCAGCATCCTTGGGGACAAGAGTCCAATCCTGAAGAAACCGAGATTCTGCTCGGTGATCGATCCCATCAAGACATAGAGATTGATCATACAGGCAATTATTTCAATATAGATAAGGAAGCTGAGGAGAGCACTGCCTTCGGTCGGTAATTAGTGTTCATTTCTTCGAGTGTTGTCCTTGCAATGATGCATACACATGTCCTATTTATATTGGTGTTATTTTCGTTTCCTCTATAATTTCTCAGTGCAATTAACTTTCTCATTATGTAGTAGTAGTCCTTTTGGTTTCCAGCATAGTGTTACATTGTTGAGAGTACTTTCTCTTGGTATCTTATGAGTAGTAATGTATAATTATTTTTGTAACACCCGGTAATATATATATATGTAATATATATATTTTTAATTATTTTGGACTTATTTATAATATTAGAAATTGATAGGTTTTAATTGTAAAACTGCAAAACTTAAAAAAAGAAAAAGAAATAAGCCAACGTGGCATAGCCACGCGGCCTCCATGCCTTCCTCCTTGATTCCTTTTGCATGGCAAACATGCCACTTCACATATGCTCTCATAAATTCTCTATAAATCAATCTCTAAACAAACAAAAAAATGAAAACCGAAACATTCTAACAAAAAAAAAAGAGAAAAAAAAGAGAAAGAAATTGGAAAAGAATGAAAAGAAATATTTTGATATTTGATTTTATATTCGATTGGAATTCTGACTACGTCGCGTTAATTCTGAATAGTCATTGCAACTCGAATTGGATTTCTGGATTGATCGCTATCAGGTAACCGGACTTCTCTATAATCTGTGTTTTCGTTTTGTTTGGTTGAATTGGATATTTGAATTGGATATTGGATTATGAGGCATATTTAACGGGATAGCGGATCTGAGGTTCGAATTTGATTGTGAACTGATGAGATTGTGTGTATTGTGAATGTGGGAATGGTCTGTGAGAGACATTTCAAATATTGTGTGACTTGTTTTACTGATAACCTAGACCCAGGTGCTATCGTCGTTAAATATGCAGGCATAATTTGATTTGAATTTGTGTGGATTAATCCAGTCTGTTTGAATGGTTGTTTAATTAAGTCAATTATAGAGAAGCGCGTCGTTAAATAACCTGTTACTGAGCTTTGTAGCTTATTCCGTATTGTTTCTTTGTGTTTTTGTTTGCGACGTAGGTTGACGGGACGAAGGATGGATGCGAGGGTGCCTCTCTTGTTGCGATTCCGGCCCGGCGGCGGGGTTGTGACAATTTTGGTATCAGAGCATTCGTTCCTCGGACTGTGTTTGGATCCAAGTTTCTATTGTTATCTGTGTTCTGTTTGAATTGAATTGAATTGAATCCTGATCTATCTGAAAATAGTTCAACAAGTATGTTGACTTACATCTGTCTGATCCAAATTGAAATTTGACATTCTGAATAATTGATTTTTATAAATTGTTATCGGTATTATATCTGCGTTCCGATCCATTTTGAATAAGTCTGACAAATTTCCTAATTTATCTGAATATACATTTTGAAAGATTGATTTCTGAAATTTTGACTGTCTCGTCTATTTGAAAATTTGACTAATTATCGATTTCGTTATATATGTCATTTGCAGTATAGTTTGATTATCATTTGGTATAGTTATCTGTCTAATATAAATTTATATATGTATTGTATTCAAAAATAAACGAATGTATGAAAAGTAAGTTGGTTCAGTTCAAATTAATTATCTTCTCCGATTGATTTGTATTTGATAAATTCGATTTAATTATCGTCTATTATGTTCCGATTGATTTGAGTATCATCCGTTTGAAATTTGAGGACAAAATTCTTTTTAAGGGGGGAAAATTTGTAACACCCGGTAAATTTTTATATTATTTTGGATTTAAATATGATATTTATAAATTTTAAGGTTGATTATGTAAAATGGCAAACTTAAAAAAAAGAAAAAAAAGAAATGGCCAACGTGTCATTAATTGGGGCCACATGGCTCCCATGCATAGACCCCTATATGATATTTTCCTTTGACCTCATTCAAAATGAGTTTCTCTCTATTACCGATTCATAAAACGAAATGAAAATAGAAAATTTACTTAGAAGAGAAGAGAATAACAGACATGAAAAAGTGAGAAGATGAATAGAAATATTTTGATGAAAAATTTGAGATATTGATTAATATTTGATTTCATATCCGATTGGAATTCCAACTACATCGCGTTGATTCTGAGCAACCATTGCAATCTGATTTGGATTTCAGGATTGATCGTTATCAGGTAACCGGACTTCTCTATAATCTGTGTTTTCGATTTGTATGGTTGAATTGGATATTTGAATTGGATATTGGATTATGAGGCATATTTAACGGGATAGCGGGTCTGAGGTTCGAATTTGATTATGAACTGATGAGATTGTGTGTACTGTGAATGGTTGTTTAATTAAGCCAATTATAGAGAAGCGCGCCGTTAAATAACCGGTTACTGAGCTTTGTAGCTTACCCCGTATTGTTTCTTTGTGTTTTTTTTTGCGAGACGGGACAAAGGATGGATGCGAGGGTGCCTCTCTTGTCGCGTGCCCCGGCCCGGCGGCGGGGTCGTGACAATTTTCTTCTTGTTTTAGTTTGTATATTATTCTATCAGCTTCCTTTTGCAACTATAGCTTTCTCAAAATTCGTACTTGATTCAAAAATATGTAATAGGAAATAAAAAATACTAACAAACTTTTTTCTCTTGTAGGTGTTGCTCTCGAACTAAAATATATAAGAAATTTAACACCAAAATTGGCTTAATTGTGCCCTTCACATTCCAACCATCGTATCACTTTCGCACAATACTCGTAATCTATCTTTCTCATCACATTGCCAATCACCTGTTTCTTTGTTGAACGGACTACTTTTACAGGGTTTCAATCTGAAAATTGTAGTTACTGAAAGCTAATTTTATGAACTTTCTGAGAAAAGAAAAGAAAAAAGGGCAAATTATAATTCCTAGCCATACACCTTACTAATTCACCTCCTGAAGATTTATCGTGGGCCAAAAAAAAAAACTCAGTATTTGTATCACTATAATAATTATTACTAAATAATAGTGTCATACTCATTTTGCTCATGAACGACGCTAGTCCTCTAGCTAACATATATAACTATCACAACGGCCCATGCGGAGACTTTTTTCCTTCAATTTAGGGTGCAAAACTCTGTCAGTTATATAAACAATATAACACCTTATAATTATATCACAAAATAAAAAAGATAATAATGATCAAACAATTCAAAAAGAGGACCAGAACAACACGAAACTTATATCCTAATTTAGTGAATAGTGAAGAGGCTGTTCAAGATTAAAATATATCCATATTGCAAAAAATAATAAATGTATGAAGCCCAGATTTGAAATTTATAAAGCCCAACAATTAATTATCAGTGACTAGGCCCTTGATAAATGCAACGAACTGAGAAATTAAGGCTGAGAATAATTTTCAAGACAGACGACTAATTAGTAAGGTATGAGCGGTGGTAATCAATAGGGCTCATTTTAGAATGTGATAGGTTCCAAAATAAAAAACTGATGCGCGGATTCTAGAATGTGATAGGTTCCAAAATAAAAAAATGAGAAAAAAAAATAGAATTTACTGGCTACGGAAGTAGGGAGTAATTAATAAAAGAAATATTTTTATTTTAAATTCGGCTATTCGAATGTGATTTGCACTTCATAGAAATCATACCTATAAAATGGGTGTGGGATCCGTTGACAAGGTAACAATCAATCCCTCAAACGGATTTGCGCCTGTAGATGATCGAGTTAGAGCATCTCCATCGCTGCAATGGGTTTGCAATTTCATGACAGCTGTCAAGGAGAAGGGAGCGCCTAATTGCAAAACAATTACATTGGTGAAATAATATTAATTGCAATACACGAATCTTAAAGATATCTTGAACCTTTCATTATTCTCCCACCACTCTTTCCGTCTCCAATTCCTGCGGAGGCAATAAAAACGATAACTTCGAAATTTTCAATTAAAAAATTAATAAATTCATGATCCAGACAATTCATGATCCCTATTTCACCCCATCGATCTCTCATCAAGATCCCTTTTTCTCAAAATTAAAAAAATTAATAAATTCATGATCCCAAACAATTCATAGCACAATAAAAATTTGATCTCTAAAATAAAATAAACATCATAGAACAATAAACATCATAGATCAATAAACATCATCACATAACCTTAATTACTCAAGATCCCTTTTTCTCAAAATTAAAAAATTAATAAATTCATGATCCCAAACAATTCATAGCACAATAAAAATTTGATCTCTAAAATAAAATAAACATCATAGAACAATAAACATCATAGATCAATAAGCATCATCATATAACCTTAATTACTAAGAAATTACAACAATTTATTCTCTAAAATAAAATTAGCCAACCAATGCATCTTCTCTGCAAACACCCATACGGATCCTACAACACCAGTAGCTAACCAGCAGCTTACCAGTAGCGTACCTTGATGGAGTTGTCATAGCTAGCAGAGACCAAAACATCAACTAAAGGATGCCACTGCGCCATCTTCACATCCTGCGAGTGGCCTTGAAGCACCGCCACCCAAAAGTTCTTCTCCATACCCGAGCTGCTCCACGACACACTTTTCACCTCATTCTCATGCCCCTGCCCAAAATATACAAGGAGATCATCCTTATGTTCCATATATATTTTTGAAAATAGTGGAAGTTATCCCACCGATATCTATTGAAATCGCAAAACTATGAACAGGTACCTAAATGGTACCTAAACATAGCGCATACCAGTACATCTTACAAGTTCCTTCTTACAAATTAATCCTTCAAAAGGTCTAAATTTGCTACTATATCCCTGCAACTAAAACAGATGGAGCCAAAATACTCAAAATACATCCAAGCAAACAGATTTAAACCAAATAGATAGAAATATAATACTTGAATCATTCTAAGCTCCAATTTTCTGATATATGTAATGATAGTTTGGAAAACATTCTAGTTTTAAAGAGGTTAGTCAAATTAATTTATAATTTGATCCAAAATGAAAAATGAATGCAAAAAGGGCTGAGAACTCATTCTGTTCAAATTTCACATGAAAAATGTATATTGAAACAAATCAATCAAAATAACTTACATTGTTTGTAAGAGAAGGAATTTTTTTTTTAAATAGTGGAAGTATCCACCGATTTCTATTTAAATCATAGAACTATAAGTAGGTACCTAAACACATCTGAGTACCAGTACAGACTACATCATCTAACTTTTACAAATTAGTCCTTCTAAAGATACTAAATCTAGCTTACCCCTATATAGATTATAGGTACAGGATTTGGGAATCTCGGATCCAATTATACTAAAATATACTATTGATGAGAACTTGGATTCAATCATACCAAACGCTTAAATTGTGCTAAAAGGTAATTGGCCAGAACTTGGATTCAACTATACTACTATTAATTATAACTAAATTGTACAGTTTGAGCTTAGAATCAATGCCTTTCAAAACCACTGTGTACCGTTGGCACAGACACTTGAACCCCTCATGTACCAGTTCATTACCCTTATTTATGTACATAACTCGAAATATATGAAATCACCAAACAAATTGATACGAGAAACTACATAATTAGGGGTTTAAGTACAATCTGTTCAATATATGTTGAGTCTTCTCTCCATCTCTCCATCTTTCCTTTTCTATAAAAAACCGGTCTTGTTAAGATTATGAGACCTTCGCCTCACCTACCCAGGCCTTCTTCTCGTTGGTCATACCCCCTCTCTACCAACCTATCTAGAGATTTGGCCAGTAAAACTGAGATTTACTTCAAACAAGTAAATGCTCGTAAAAAAAGTAGAAAGATAGTTTAAATCGTACCGAGCACTCCCACTGACGAGTGGGGCCCATTTGCCAGATCTTGACGGTCTTATCGCCGCTACAGGAGGCCAGCATAGCAGATGCACCGCTGCAGTTGTGCGGAGCCGGGTTCCAAGCGAGACTCCATACCCGATCCGCATGACCTTCTAGTTCTTGCACCTCTCTCAGGTCAGCGACCGAGTCCAACAATTCCATTCTGAGAAGAGCGCGCGTGCGAGAGAGAGAGAGAGATTGGGGAGAGAAGGAATCGGGAAATGAAAAGAACCTTCAGCTCGATCGATGGATCGATCGAGCGGGGCGATTTTGAAGGTGATAGCGGAGGAACGGGAACGGGCAAGGAGAAGGGGGGAGAAAAGGACCTTCAGCTCGATCGATTCAGACGGAGCTATGAAATCGCAAATTTGAGTCAGCGATATCAGCGAAATGAAAGCGAAATGAAAGCTTTCATAATCGCAAGGATGTCTGCATCGCTGAAAGAGACGCTGCAATTGCCACGTCGGAGCCACGTCAGACTTTGCAATTGTATTTGCAAGCCGATGGAGATGCTGCAATTGCCAAGTCCGATGGAGATGCTGCCAAATAGGCTATTCGGTACCGTTTAAATGTAAATGAGAGATACCGAATAGCCTATTAGGTACTTTTTTCACAATTTTTTTATAATTTATTTCAAGTAAAAGAGTAAAATTGAGTGGTACCAAATAGGCTATTCGGTACCATTTAAATATAAATGGGAGATACCGAATAGCCTATTCGGTACTTTTGCTTTTTGTAAGAAAAAACCAATCAAGTTGGTTCTCTGAAGTTCGTTTTTTCATTTATGGTTTGTAAAAAAAATTCTAAGGACTAAGTGTGAGTGTCACTCACAAAATCCGCACAGACTAGGTATATATGCGTTCATGCTAATATCCGACATTTTGTCAGTAAATCTAGCAAGATTGGAACAGACAACAACTTACTAGCTAGCAAGTTTTAACAAGTATTACTTTTCTCTTTTTCACAAAGTATTAAAGTATTACTTTTCTCTTTTTCACAAGATTGGAACAGACAACAACTATTACTAGCTAGCAAGTTTTAAAGTATACTGTTCTTTAATAATTAGAACAGAAAACAACTAATTAATGCGCGTCAAAGTTCTACTTTCTAATAAAGCCTGAAAATTATATTTGGATGAAGATTCCCTTTAATTAGTAAAGTAACACTAATGGAGTTCATCTTTAGTCGATCGATACGTAGTTTTGATTCCATTTAAATTGAATGCAATCATTTGAGTCACAAAACACATTTAACTATTTCTTGTATCTCAAAACACACTTAATATTTTTCTGAAGACTTAAAAACACATTTCAATACATCATAATACTAATTATATTTATTCTCCTTACATTGAGTAAACACAACTCACACTAACTTATTAGTGACAATAAGACACTAAACATATATTACTCTAAACACATGTTTGACCACAACGCATCTTGTTTCTTGGAAAACTCTAACATAAAAGTTCTAATTTTTCGCTGTAGAGTGTTTTCTCTTTCATTACTAAAATTATACTAAATTTGTCTAATATTACAAACACTACTACAAAAAGCACATTTACTATCGCCCCTTTATCATCAGGTGGCCTAGGACATGGATCGTGTTTGCAACCAATTACTTTAGAACTTTTCACTGACTGTTCGGATCTAACCAACTGATGGTGTTGATGGGTGACCCTTTTTCATCGGTTAAATTTATCCTACAGTTGATTTTGAGTGACTCTTTGACATCGGTTGGGCTACAAAGACTGATAGCATTGAGGGGGTCTCCTTTACCATCAATTGGAAAACACGAGCCATTCGTCACTAGTACAGAAGAAATTACACAATAACAGTGTGTAATGGGAGGTGGTGCTTGCGCGAAAAAATCTCACACATCCCCACACAGTCACTTAAAACCAAACCGTTTACGAAAGTCGCCAACTTTTGTACACTGTTTGTTTATACTAAACCGTGCATGATCATATAAAATCGAACATGGTTAGTTAGTGAAAGACTGTGTGTGATTAGATACGATCTCTAAACACGGATTGTACTTTTAAACCGTGTAGTTTTTGTTCTCTCTTTCTCAAACAACCCTGCTCAAAATTAATGTCTTATACCAATCGTCCCCTCGCTATGCACGCCTTTTCACCTTATGCCCCTAAATCCAATTTAAGTCCTACCCCCTCTCCCTTTTCTCTTCATTTTCTCCCTTTGGATCTTACCCGTCATCTTCATTTTTCTCTCATATCCATACGATTTGGAGATTTAGGTTATCAATTGTGTCGGAGCTCATCTATCAAGATGAGATCCGACAGCTCATCGATCAAGATAAGATCCGATACAATTGATTACCTAAATCTCGACTTCACATGTAAATTACTAGATTGTTTTACAGCCGTGAAAGAGAAGACAAGGTCATATATATATCTTGAATTGATCGGCGTTGAGGATATGAATGACATGTCATTCTCCAAGAGCACTTAAATAGTTTAGCTCTACCCTTTTTCATATTTGCCCTTTCTGGTTCTTTAACTCATTTGCAAATTAAAGGGCCAAAGAGCCATGAAGGGCAACTACGAAAGGGGTTTCAAATTTGCGAATGACTGTCATCCTCTTCTTTTTTGCCCATCAATTCAATAACCAACATATTTTCTTTTATGACAGTTTGTGTATACAATTTCTATAAATAATTTGGCTGAAGATTCCCACTAATAAAGTAAAACTAATGGAGTTAATCTTTATTCGAGATGTAGTTTTCATTCCATTTGGCTGAAGATTTGCCTAGTCAGAATCCATCGGAAAAAAATATATATTCCAACTGATAGCTACATATTTCAAATTTTTATCGTACTCTGCTGATCATATTTCCGTTTCGGACTGAGACATGTCGTATAGAAATAGCAATTGGGATTTATAGTTGGGGTGCACTAAATAATTGACTCACTTTTGGAATCAATTATCAACGTGCATATTTTTTATACATAAATAGCGCAGAAGTGCAGTTATGGGGCATCAATCCTTTGATAGAATCTAGATAAAATATTAGTGCATTAATCCTTTATTATGGTAATGAATATCATGAAGGAAACAAAAAGAAACTCGTCGCAAGTAGTACGTACCTCATACAGTACTACTTCTGTGGCAATGATACTCAGCCAACTTTTTCTGCTCCTCCAGTTGAAAACCACTGAATCTGCCAAGAACACCACCGCTCTGCCCGGGTGCCCGGACAGCTGCGGTGGAATTCCCATCCCTTACCCTTTCGGCATTAGTAAAAATTGCTACCTGCCTAACCACCATGAAAAAAATATAATTTGCAAAAAACTTGATGGCCCAAATTGCTTCATGGAAGGCTTCCATGTTAGTTGCTACACATTCGAGGACGACGGTAGCTCCATTCCTTTACTTGAGGATTCCTTGTCATTGAGATCCAAAAACAATTGGAAAATTCTGAATATAAGCTTGTCCTTGGGCCAGATATATATAGGCAGCCCTCAAGCTGAGCAGTGCTACAACAGCACCACAAAGAAAGAGGACCGGTACTGGGATCATAATGCATGGGACTTCATAAATATCGCACCATTCAGGCTCAACACCGAGAAGAATAAATTTACAGTGACTGGGTGTAATACACTTGCCTATCTTATCCTTGAAGACCATCCTTTGAATTACTCAGTAGGGTGCCTTTCTTCGTGCAATAGCCTAGATACCGTGATTAAGCATGGATCCTGCTCTGGAATTGGTTGCTGCCAGACAGATATCCCCGAAGGAGTGTCTCGCTTTATGTTCTCGTTTGATGAGAGGCTCAATAGCTCGGAGGTGTATAAGTTTAATCCTTGCAACTATGCTACGGTGGTGGAGGACGCTCAGTTCAAGTTCAACACAACTTACATCACCCATGTAGGTTCAATCTTTGATACTGAGCTGGCTATGGTGCTCGACTGGGCCATAGGAAACACGACATGCGAAGAAGCACAGATTAATAAATCCTCCTATGCATGCATTAGCAGTAACAGTATTTGTTCGACAGTCAGTGGTGGTGGTTATCTCTGCAAATGCTCCCATGGTTATGAAGGCAATCCTTACCTTCATGGAGGTTGCCAAGGTCTGTCTCTGTCTCTCTTGCTCTTGCTCATCTTTCTTTTTATTTTTTATGTAGACATCTTTAATATTGTGGCATATTCATGCAGATATCGATGAATGTGCCATCAAAAATCCATGCTCCAAGCGAGGAAAGTGTCACAATTTAGAAGGATCATATCGCTGCTCTTGTCCTTTGGGTTGGCGTAGTAATCATAACAATCCAACAGAATGCGAGCTCAACGTGGTAGTAGTCACTGGTACGTTTTTACTTTTTAAGGATAAATTATTAACATTTGTGAACTTTTAATTGTTGTTACAAATATAGAAATAGAGAGCAAGGATTGCTTTTCAGGATAAATAAAAAATACAGCTTGCTAGCTGGAACTTAGTATTGCCAAGTTAGCTTGACGCAAATCTATCAAATTTTCATTAAAAATCACTCACACAAAATTAAACCATATGGAATGCGATTAACCCATACCTTGAACCCTACAAGTTCAAAAACTAACTATATCACCTATAGCTTTGATACTCAAAAATTGAAATCAAAATGGGGCGATTCGGTAATAATCGACGGAATCAAACTGAAAACTTAGGTTTTTCTTTTTGTATTTAAATTTGACTTGTACTCATCCTTACAAAATAGAGAGAAATAATAGAAATGTTTTGTTCAAAGATAAACTAATGAAAAAAACTTTATGCTTATAATTAACTAGTATAATCTCAATAAAATTATATAAAATATGTAACATGCATGTTTCATAAAATAAAAAAAGCAAACAAAACAACATATAAATTACATCGTGCATAAAAGAACACAACTTATAGTAAATGCACTACAATTCTTAAAAAAAAAAAAAAGTACAAGATATACTTGTATTTACAAGATTTGTTGCCAGGTGCGGTCGTCCCATCTCATTGTCTTCTATTTTGAATCTGATTAATAATGTATTTTAAATAAAGCCAGCAGAAGCATCATAAATTAACGCCACTGGTACATTATTCTCATTTCGTAACCAGACAGAAAACCGTTAGGCAACATAATCATAATATCTTTTACATCATTTATATTTTTTTATAAAGAGCGGTAAAAACTACATCATTTATATTTGATCAATATATTTCATTTTTTTACAATAAACCTAACACTTATAGGTCCACATATTATGGAATCAACAATGGTCATTTCCTCGATCATGAGTGAGCCGTTGTAACTTAGTATTTTATTATGAGGAGTGATCCACTTACAACATTTGTAAGTTACAACATCTTACAATAATTCAGTTTTGTGATTTTTAAAGTCCAAATAATCGATCCAAAACATTCAACATGATGTCTATGTTAAAATGTGCTTGTAAAACCGAATTGTTGTAAGATGTTGTAATTTTCAAATGTTGTAAGTGGATCCCTCCTCATTTTATTATTTATATATGTACCACCTTTAATGAGCCGCTGCATTAGAATTTCAAAATATTATGAATATTATTTAAGTAACGGTAATTATTTACAGATAGTCCTGAAATTTACTGCTGGATGAACTTACACTTTTTATTGTTAGAAAAAGTTCAATTATAAATTATTCGACAATTTTTATTTTCATATGTACTATTTTTTATTTACAAAAACATTGCAGAATTATACTTTTTTATATGTATAAATGACGTCTGAACATTTTATACATAAAAAGTATCTAATTTTTCCATCTATTTTATAACTGTAAAGTTATCGGCAAGTTAATTTTCAGAACCATCAACAAAAAAATAACAATAATTTATAATAAAAATTTATTATTTAAATCAATTTGAAATATTCCATCCTGTCAAAAAAAGGATGGAAAATAATTTTCTTCCTTTCTTTTTCTAACTTGCTTTATTTATGTACGCAGGTACGACGATCATGCTGGGATTTGTAACTGCCTTTAGCATAATTTTAGTATATTTTGTTATAGCCAAGCGTATCAAACTGTTTGAAAGGAGAAAACAGGAAAAGTTAAAACATAAGTTCTTTGTTCAAAATCGAGGGTTACTTCTACAACAACTAATTGCTTCCAATGAAGATACATCACAAAAAATGATAAATTTTAGATTACATGAGCTGGAAAAAGCAACAAACAGATTCGATAATGCACTCATTATTGGTCGGGGAGGTCATGGAGAAGTTTATAAAGGTATTTTGTTAGATCAACGTGTTGTGGCCATAAAAAGGTCCAAAATTGTTGATCAGGCCGAAATCGATCAATTCATAAATGAAGTGGTCATTCTTTCACAAGTCAATCATAGGAACGTTGTGAAACTCTATGGGTGTTGCCTAGAGACCGAAGTCCCGTTGCTCGTTTATGAGTTCATTTCGAACGGAACACTTTTTGATCATCTCCATGTAGAGGAACATTGTTCCTTAACATGGAAGCATCGGTTAAGAATTGCTGTTGAGGCTGCAGGAGCAATTTCCTATCTTCACTCATCTGCCTCTATATCAGTCTTCCACAGAGACTTAAAATCATCAAACATTCTATTAGATGATTATTTTACAGCAAAAGTGTCAGATTTTGGAGCCTCAAGATCTGTCCAAATAGATCAAACGGGCATAACTACAAATGTCCAAGGGACACACGGGTATGTGGACCCTGAGTACTATTACACCGGCCGGTTAACCCCAAAAAGTGATGTCTACAGCTTTGGTGTCATTCTAGCTGAATTGCTAACAAGAGAAAAGCCATTATTCTCCTCTAGAGTGTATGAAGGGGGTAGTCTCATTGCATATTTTAGTTCTGCTATGAAAGAGAACCGTCTCTTTGAGATTTTGGATCCCCAAGTTGTGAATGAGGGGCACAGAACAGAACTCGAAGCCGTTGCCAAGCTTGCAGAAATGTGCCTGAGAATGAAAGGAGAAGAAAGGCCAACAATGAAGGAAGTGGAGGTACGGCTCGAGGTCTTGTGGCGGTCCAACCAACAGCAAAAACATCCTTGGAGGTCTCAAAGTTTAGAGGAGAGACAACTTATGCTACTTGACTACAATGCAAGAAGTGATACAACCTTGCAATGTAGTTTTGAACAAGAGCTACAGTCATCTACTGAATTTCTCTCAAGAAATGATTTCAATAGAGATGAGGAAGCAGAGGAGAGCATTGTAGTTGGTCGTTAATAAGGATTTATTTCATCATGTCTTGTCCTCGCAACGACACATACATTTCTTATCATATTAGATTGGTTCTATATTTCATTTTTCTCTAAAGTTTCTCAGTATTTTTACCTTTCACTTTATGTTATCATGTTGATTTCCTATATAGTTTGATAGTGTATCATTTTCTTCCTGCTTCAGTTTGTATAATTATGTCAGTTTCCTTCTACATGTATAGTTTTTTTCAAAAATAGTAGTTAATTCCAAAATATGTCATTAGGAAATGAAGTACATTAACCACCTTTCTCTCTTGTTGTGTTTCCCACAAACTAAACCTCGTCAGTAATCTAACCCTAAAGTTGGCCTCAATGTGCCCTCACAGTACCATCGACCGTATGAGGTTCACACAGTACACATAATCACTATCTTCACATTTACCCAAAACCTGTTTCAATGGACTAGACATTTAGCACGTCATTTTCTGTATGCACATTTATGAGTTGATTGGAATGCAATTTTTCATACGTGTAAATTGCTGCGAGTGTTGTAAGTTATTTTTAGTATAGTTGTTATTTTTAGCACATGATATGTAGTGGGTAATTATTTTAGAGAATTTTAATACTTTAAATTCTGTAGAACTATGTAATTGAGCATGCGTATGAAATAGTTTTTGGCTTCTTTTCTGAAAATTCTCTCTGTTTCTGAAAATACTGGCACAGTAGCACAGTATACTGCTTTTTCTGTTTTTGATTTATTCTACTCTTAATTAGATACAAACCCTGGGTTCTTTTACTGTTGTTTATTCTCCCATAACCCAACAATCTGCTATCAGAGCCACAAGATCTTATTGGGGGATTCAATGACTGAAACTGGGAACAACACGGTGAATCTAACTCAACCAGCAATTCCACTCTTCAAAGGTGAAAATTATGAATTTTGGAGCATCCAGATGGCAACCCTGTTCACGTCGTATGGTTTGTGGGATTTGGTACAGAATGGTGCCCCTAATTCGGACTCAAATTCGCAAGAAAATCAGAGGAAGGATGTGCGAGCGCTATTCTTCATCCAACAAGCAGTGCATGATGCAATTTTCTCCAAAATTGCTGCAGCAACCTCGGCTAAAAAAGAATGGACAACCTTGAAGACTACATTTCAATGAAGTTCACGAGTAATTGCCATTAAACTGCAAGGGCTACGTCGAGATTTTGAGACACTGCAGATGAAAATAATCAGTGCAGATTTTTCTTTCAAGAGTCACAACCGTTGTCAACCAAATTTGAGCATATGGAGACAACCTCAAAGGGCAATCCGTGGTGGCCAAGGTGCTGAGAAGATAATGACAGGTGTCCCCACATGCAATTAACTTAAATATGTTATGGCATTCTTATTCTATTTCTAGTTGTTTGTATAACTAGGATATATTGACACTTGCATATGAATGATTAATCATACATACAAGCGATTAGAGAGCGATTCTCAGGCGATTTCTCTTAGAAAAACAGAAAAAACAAAAAAATAGAAAAAAAAAAAAAAAAAAAAAAAAATAGAAAAGAAGAAATTGAAAAATGGCGAATCTCTCCCGCTCTAGATTTTCTCAGATAGCTAGGATCCAAGCCCGCTTTGGTGCTTCTAACAATTTTCATACTGTACCACTACCAAGCCCAGTAATGGTGGATTCTGGGCTCTATCGCACAGCCTTATTACAGAAGCCAATTTGGCAACCAAAACAACAACCTGTGCAACAAATTGAGTCGCGTTCGATGCTGATCCGACGCAAAGTAAATGAGCTTCGATCTAAATCTACCGTAGATGATCCATGGTGTTTGCGATGTGGCAGCAAAGGACATACTGCTAGAGTATGTAGAAACGCTCAGTTGTGTTTTGTGTGTAGTAGGTTCGACCACAGAGCATCAGCTTGTAGCAACCTCTCATCCATTCAGCCTCGAGTGCCACCCTCACAGCGTACACGCAAAAGTGAACGGGAGCCGCTTCCCCTTCCAAAACCTAGATCAAAAATTTCCATTAGAAAGGGGACTCTCGCGCGGGCTAACCTCCGATCTTCTTCTTCCTCTTCACAAATGGAGTACAAAACTCCGATCGTGCAACTGATAGCCACTGCTCGGTCTCAGGCGGTGGAAAATTAATGTCGAGTTTCGTGCTCGATGATATCGCGGCCTGGGGGCCAGGCCGAGTGGAAGAGGCGCTCAAGCTCGCATACAACCAACATATCTGGCTAGTGTCGGTGTTTGATGAATTCAAATACCTCATCCAAGCGCCTAACCCGACCTGGCTAACAACAGTGGCGTCGACGGGCTTCCTTAGACTTGAAACAATCCATTTCCCGGTTGTGGCTTGGGAACGGGAATTTGGCGAAGGTATATCATTAGAAACAATCTGGGTTCGGGTCTATGGTTTCCCGATCATGTTCAACGACTTTGTGGAATACGAAAAAATCTTTAATCCTTTCGGTGCCTTCGTAGTGGACATCGATCCAGCGACTAATAGTGGACACGATGTCAGATTTGTTCGTTTGAAGTTAGAGGTGTGTGATCGAAAGTTACTTCCAAAAAAACACCTGGTTCCTTACAAAAATCCGGTTGGAAAATGATCTCTCTATGACCTAGAAATTGAGATTGAAAATGAGAAGACTGAGAGTCTCTTTGCTTGGGCTAGAAGAAAGGAAGGCCGGCCATACCCTAATGGGACTGAGTTCGGTCAAAAACCGACTCCTCCACTTAACCCCCTTCCCACTGTTAAACTTGGAAATGGCCACCCTAATACTAGTGGAGGTACTAGTAATGGTACTCAACCAATGTCTTATTCACACTCAGTTCTGAACTCTAGTGATGTAGATGCCAAGGGCAAATCAGTCAGTCCTATAGAAGAGGTAGAAAACATAGATGAAGAGATTGAGGTAGATGACATAGAGATTGATTTCGAATTAGATAGACTACTCTGGGAACAACATTATCAAATGAGTAGGGATAGTTATGTAGAGCACCAGGGGGCAAGTCCCAGCAAAGTGACAGTTGAGAATGTCCCTGTACCAGTGACTCTTGTTCAAGCAACTGGGACAGCTAAGAGGGTACCAGCAGCTATACCTGAGACAGTTCTCTGCCAGGTACTGATGTACCAGCAGCTATACCTGAGACAGTTTCAGCACCAATGCTGCCAGGTACTGAAAGTGTGCCAGTTTCTCAGGGGACTGCTATACCACTTGATCCTGTTACATCTCCAGCATCAGACCCAGTATCAGGTACGATTGACACCCCTCTTACTTTACCAACCTTACCTGGTTTCCCTTCTCTGCCTATTCCACTTCTTCTCACCTGGCCTAATTTCTCTCCTCCACTCTCACCTCACCACTCACCTAAGATACACTCCCCTCATACCCCTGACTTAGAATTTGATAGTGATGAAGAACCCCTCCTAGCCAAAGCCCATAGACTCAAATTTTTTTCTTCCAAAGCTTCTGAAACCCCAGCCCCCAAACCTAAAAAATGGGTCTGGGATCCTGTCAGGTATATGCAAACCAAGCCAACTCCAAAGAAAAAATATACCTGGGGGCAAAAACCTAAATCTACTCCCAAACTCAAAGCAATACCCATTAAGAAGAAAGTGGGAATTTCTAGTGCCCCTCTGAAAAAAGCTACCACCCCCAGCACAAGAGATACAGTCAGCGCGCGCCGCAGTAGGAGAAGTCTTAATGCCACACTGAGACAGGGCCCTAGTTCCTCTCAAGACCAGGCTATCTGTCTCTCAAATTCAGAAGGCCAAATACCTACTCTGCAGTTGCTAAAATTTGCCCAACCAAAACAGATAGTGGCTCTAGAAGGAGTCTCAGGGTATGTCACACCCCGACAACGGGGCCGACAACCCGCCGCGCTCATCAGCGCAAGGCGATTTCTATCATTTTACAGAATCACATATATACATATACATTACCAATGACACAACTTACTTTTTTTTTTTGTTGCAAGTCCCACAGTCTTCAAGTTCGAAATCGTATTTCCTTATCTTGTGTTTTGTACCTGGAACCCACAAAGTGGAAAGATGAGAGATTGAAAATCTCCCAGTGCGGTATTCAGTTCCAGTCGAGTTATCCCTAGATCTGACCAACTGAAACTGAAACAGCACCGAGCACCAAAAATATAGACCACAATAATAATATAAGAACCAATAAATCTAAGTTACCAACCATAATCAGTCAACGAAAATAAGAGAACTTTACTTTATGGAATACTCATTTATGATAACAAAAATCAGCAACCCTGAACTTTATATAATCAATCTATAAGACTATAACAATCAAACATAAAATTTACAATGCGTAACTCAACTATAGCTCATGTTTTACTCAAATGCTTTAAAATCAACCATACTTTAATTTCAGATGTTATGTTCATGCCTCATGTGCAACCTAATGCATCCATGTCATATGTTCATGAGATAAGCTATGCATTCATATCATGCAAATGATTCATCTACATCAAACTCCTATTTCGGCATTTCCTATTATGTCATGCACCAGTTTTAGAAAATATATATATACATGCCATGCATATCAACTACCAGCATGGTTCAACTCATGTCTTCTATATACTCGCATGTGATGCAAATAAGAAATTTATGAAAGAATTCAATTATGCAATCTAAAAGCTCATGGATCAATTAGCTATATATTGAACACAATTATAAAAAGTAACACCGCAATCAAGTCAAGAGGAAAAACTAAATAAATTCAACATTCGCACTATTGTTCAAGTAGAGCAATTCTCAAATATTTTCCTTTGTTTATCATGCGTTACAAGTTCTTGCACCAAGCATAAATCCGGTCATGCGCTACCCGAATATGGCGCCTACACAGCTCTTGCTATGCGCTACCCGAATATGGCGCCTACACAGCTCTCGCTATGCGCTACCCGAATATGGCGCCTACACAGCTCTCGCTATGCGCTACCCGAATATGGCGCCTACACAGCTCTTGCTATGCGCTACCCGAATATGGCGCCTACACAGCTGACGCTATGCGCTACCCGAATATGGCGCCTACACAGCTCTCGCTATGCGCTACCCGAATATGGCGCCTACACAGCTCTCGCTATGCGCTACCCGAATATGGCACCTACACAGCTCTCCTATGCGCTACCCGAATATGGCGCCTACACAGCTGACGCTATGCGCTACCCGAATATGGCGCCTACACAGCTCTCGCTATGCGCTACCCGAATATGGCGCCTACACAGCTGACGCTATGCGCTACCCGAATATGGCGCCTACATGACCCTCGGATTTCATTCTTCAATTCCCATCAAAGTACATACAAGACATTCCATATACAAGCAAATCAATGTGTTCTATATATTCTCATTTCTATTCAAGGTTCATGTATAACAGGTGCATGGTTCATATAAAACTATGTATCATGCATGCAAGTATATCATGCAAAATTTATGGTTCAACTCATGTCTTATGCCATCTATGCATATGCCATGCAACTCAAACACTTGATGCAAATCATGTCATATTCAAAACCAAATTCTAAATTTGAACATCATACTTCATTTTCAGATTTTTGATATAAAAATATAGATCATGCATCTTCATGCTTTATTCTAAAATATAACACTAGCATATACTACAATCTTATTTTGCCACTAAACTCTTCAAGTTTTGTCACAATTCAATTCTAGAATATATGTGCATGCTCCTTATGACAACTCATGCATTCATGCTATGCACTTCAAAAGAACATTCAAGAACTTAAACTACAACTAATTACCAATCAAGCAACCAAGCAAGCATCAACAATACAACCAATTACCAACTAAACAAACAACCAAGCAACAACAACAAGCAAGGGAATTGACAAGCAAACAACAATAATAAAATAAGTTAGAGGAATCTGAGAATAACTCGAAACCCGCACCTGTTAACGACAGCATGACGTTGCTCGAAGTCAAGTTTGCTATTCGTAATCAAGCTATTTTTGTCATTCAGGAGCAGCCACGAGTTCACCAGCAAGTAATCAAGCAAACTGAGAACTTCCTTCACCTTCGTGTTCTTCTCGTCATCACCCGCGTAAGGCTATCGACACACCTTTCTCCTTTCTTTTCTTCACTATTTTCTTCTTCTTCTTCTTCTTCTTTTTCACCATCAATTTCAATTTACTCAAAATTAGTAAAACTCAAGCATGACTCGCAATTTGGGTCTACTGGTCATTTACAATTCGCTACAATTTAGCATTGTTTCATCAAACGGAAGAATAACTGTAAAACCTATTTTCTGGACGGAAAATAGTAAGGCAACATTCCCTGCTGGAATTCAATTTAGTCAACCTAGCAGTTCCTCAAAAATATATCATAACCAACTAAATTTCAAGGAGATGGAATCAAGAATTTACTCACAACATCCTAAATCAATCAATTCAACAGGTAATCAAAGTACAACAATTTATATTCAATTATCCAAGGTTCAATGACAAATCAACCAAGAACTAAATAAGAATTAGGTTCAGCCCTTCCATGCAACCCTCACGTGTTACAAAGCAAAAGAAAGTAAGTACCGATTATTTGAATGTACGAACGCAATGAAATCAGTCGGCTCTGAAAAGAGTGACAAGAACTTCGAGTGTCTCTACCTCCGGGCCTCTTGTTGTTGCTTGGTCACCAGAGAAGCTGTTGCCATCCTTTCTTTTCCTCTGTTCTTGTTGTGAACTTACCGGCACCATCAATTCTCTTCTCTCCGCTATTTTCTCTATTATTTTTCTTTCTTGGTTTCTCCCTTATATCTCCGATAATTTCAATGGTGGTCTAACCTTAACGGGAGAGAGAAAGAAAAAAAAGGAATAAAATTTGGAGGCACAGTGGCACGTGTAGAGAAACTTAGAAGTTAATTAGGTGAGGTTTTAAACTTTTTAAAATTTAATAATAGGAATGAGATGCATGGCTGGCAAGTGTCCCACATTTATTTTTATAACTTAAAAAGAAATTCTATTATCTATTATTTTATTAAATGATTAGTGATTTTTCACTTAACCCCTGGAAGTTTTATAAATGAACTTGACTTTTAAAATACAAGAATTAACACAATGTTACAAACAAATGAATTTCAAATAATTCATATTAATTTACCATAAGTTAATGCAAGTTTAAATAAGTCACGACATTTTCAGAATTTGTATTATAAACACTTAATAAACTTATCAATCTAGATTAGTCAAGAATTTTACAATACTATTTTCAAATTTTCAAACTGCAAAGTCTTATAGATACACTTGAAAATTCATATTGCTATTTTAAACACACTTCACTTCAAGTTAGATAAATCTACAAGTGTTCGAAAATTGGAATGTTACAATTCCTATCCCCTTAAAATATGTGCAGTCCCCTGAACATACCTAGGTCAGGTCTCTAGTTCGAATATAATGATACTACGATCCTCCCCCCTTAAGAATACACTTAGTCATTTTCGAGTCGAGAGGCGTATCATGATTTTAGTCTCAATATACATCACGCTTCCGCTGCGCCTTTCTGATAAATTATCATCATCACAAGTAGTCCTCACGTACTTCTCGTATCGTTAAAAGTCAAGAGTTTTGATTAACATCTAAAGACGTATTTCTTTAAAACCTCAACTTGCTTAAGACGAAGTCAGAACTGTGGTGTGTCATTGATAATATATATATATGTATTTTTGCTCTGATACCAAAATTGTCACGACCCCGCCGCCGGGCCGGGAGTCGCGACAAGAGAGGCACCCTCGCATCCATCCTTCGTCCCGTCAACCTACGTCGCAAACAAAAACACAAAGAAACAATATGGGGTAAGCTACAAAGCTCAGTAACCGGTTATTTAACGATGCAGCTTATCTATAATTGGCTTAATTAAACAACCATTCAAACAGACTGGATTAATCCACACAAACTCAAATCAAATTATGCATGCATATTTAAACAGCGATAGCACGTCGGTCTAGGTTATCCGTAAAACAAGTCACACAGTATTTGGAATGTCTCTCACAGACCATTCCCACATTCACAGTACACATAATCTCATCAGTTCACAATCAAATTCGAACCTCAGACCCGCTATCCCGTTAAATATGCCTCATAATCCAATATCCAATTCAACCAAACAAAACGAAACACAGATTATAGAGAAGTCCGATTACCTGTTAGCGATCAATCAGAAATCCAAATCAGATTGCAATCAACAGTTCGAAATCAATGCGACGTAGTCAGAATTCCAATCGGACATGAAATCAAATCTTAATCAATACCAAACTATTTCTTTTCATTTTCTCTCATCTCTTTCGGTTTCAGTTTTCATTTTTCACCTTTTTTTTTTCTAATCAATTAAAGAGAGAATGACCCTTTATAAAGAGAAATTTAAACGGTGGTAAAAAAAATGAGAGGTGGTTTTCATGCAACGAGCCACGTGGCAAGAGAGGCCACGTTGGCTGTTTTATTTTTATAAATTTTGCATTTTGCTATTTAAACCTTATAATTTTGTAATATTATAATAAAGTCCAATATAAAAAAAATAATATGAAAATTTACCGGCTGTTACAGGGTACAGACCCAAAATGACCCAGATTCTGTTATGAGCAAGGCCAGAAAAGGAAAAGCTTCAGCAGGCTCTAGCTCCTTAGGTATGGCCATCATCTCAAAATTTCCTTATTCTAGGCTTACTGTAGAACAAATAGTCAATCTTTTTCAAGTATATCAAATTAGATTAGGCAATTCTCTTGAGGATAGTAGAATTATTATCACCAACATCAAAAATATGGAAAGACATAATTTTGAACAAGTAATTAGACAATTACTTAGAGCTCCTAGAGATAGCCAACAGCTCATTAGTCTTAATATAGATCACTTAGTTACTGTAGATGATACTACTGAGCATACCTTAAATCCTCCATGAATATCCTTAATTGGAATTGTAGGGGGCTTAATTCTAGTAGAACTAGGCAAATATTAAAGGACTTAATTATAGATAATAAAGTAGATATGATAGCTATCCAAGAATCCAAAAAGGAAACCTTCACTACTAGATGTTTAGATAGTATCTCTTCTAGAATTGATCAATGGCTCTGGTTACCTTCAATAGGAAGGTCAGGAGGCATTCTATTTGGTTGTGATAGTAATAAGATCAAACTCTTAAATCACTCCTTGCATAGATTCTGTTTAAATGTTGTCATAGAACATAAATTAGATAGTAAGGTTTGGAAAATTACTATAGTATATGGCCCTGTCCTACATAAACTTAAAAATATGTTATGGGAAGAATTAAGACAGCTTAGGGATCATACACAAGACATTTGGTTTATCTGTGGGGACTTTAATGCTCTTAGGAAAAAATCAGATACAACTGGAGCTAATTTTGACAGTACTATTAGTAGAAAGTTTAATAAATTTGTTAATGAACATCATTTAATAGAACACAAACTAAGTAATAGGAAATATACATGGTCTAATGGTAGATCCTTTGCTCTTTTAGATATAATTTTTACTTCCATTACTTGGGATCAAACATACCCTCATAGTTTAGTTAGTGATTTAAGCTGTCATGGTTCTGACCATTGTCCTTTGTTGATCTAGACAAACCCCAACACATCTCCCTCCCCTTATATCTTTAGATTTGACCCTTCTTGGACTGAACAACCTGACTTTGTTCAGTTATTAGCTAAATGGTGGTAAGAATCCCCTTTGCACATGCCAGATATAGCCAAAAGCTGGAACAAAAAACTCAAACATGTCAGAAAAAGAATTAAAGGATGGACAAAATAATTTTATGGTAAAAAAAAGAGAGTTAAAAAACAATTACTCAACACACTTCATGAACTTGAATTAATTAGAGAAGAAAGAGGTTTCACTACTGAAGAAGAAGCAACATGGTTAGAATGTAAACAAAACCTAGAATCCCTTTATCAAGAAGAGGAATCTCATTGGAAATTGCTGTCCAAACAGCACTGGCTTGAGGAAGGGGATTCTAACACAAAATATTTTCATACTATAGTTTCTCATAGAGCCAAGAAAAATAGAATCAATACCTTAGAAATCAATGGCCAAAGTACCAACAACTTAACTGAAATTAAAAATCATATAGTTGCTTACTATAAGGACCTACTAGGCACTAAGGGAGATAAATATGGATTCCTAACTCCTAATTTTTGGGATCCAGTTGATAAATTAACTGATCTAGAACAATGGGAGTTGGAAAGACCATTTACTGAAGATGAACTAAAAAAAACAGTTTTTGCTTCTGAACCAAATGGTACCCCTGGACCTGATGGATTTACATTTAAATTTTATCAGTTTTTCTGGGAAGTAGTTAAATCAGATCTCATGCTTCTTACTCATTATTTTTTTGAAAATACCTTAGATTTATATAAGATTAATAAATCTTGTATCTGTCTCATTCCTAAGAAAAAAGATGCAACTCTTATTAAGAAATTTAGACATATAATTTAGTTAATTGCAGTTTTAAGATTCTCTCTAAAATTCTTACACTTAGGTTAGAATCCATTATGCCTAGAATTATAGATAATAGTCAAGCTGCTTTTCTCAAAAATATATTTATTCTAGATAATGTCATACTTAGTCAAGAAATCCTTCACTCATGTCATACTATGAAACAACCTGGTGTAGTAGTCAAAGTTGATTTTGAAAAAGCATATGATAAGATACATTGGGATTATCTATTAGAAGTTCTAGAAAGTAGAAATTTTGGTCTAAAATGGATTCAATGGATCACTAGTTGGTTGTATAGCTCACAATCTTGTTTGATCATAAATGGAGAATTAACAGAATACTTTTACTGTCAAAGGGGAGTGAGACAAGGGGACCCCCTTTCTCCCTTCCTCTACATTCTAGCAGCAGATACTTTGAGTAAGATTTTTAGTAGAGGAAGACAAAATTCTGTAATTAAAGGGTTAGGCCCTTCATGTATAGACCACACTGCCATCACAAACTGCCACTATGCTGATGATACCATCCTCTTCCTGGCTGCTCAGGAAGAGAATGTAGAAGCAGCATGGTGGGCCATGATGGCTTTTGAAGCATTATCAGGAATTAAAATGAATTATGATAAAACTGAAATGTACCCCATTCATGTGAATAACAACTCAGTCTTACCTCAACTTTTTAGATGTAACTGGGGTAATTTCCCTTTTACATACCTAGGTTTACCTTTACACTTCAAAAAACTTCAAGTTCTAGATTGGCAATTCTTAATAGATAAAATAGAAAGTAGACTAAAAAATTGGAAAGGTAACTTGTTATCTATAGGGGGTCGAATTACACTTCTAAACTCAGTCATTTCTTCCATTCCTTTGTATACCCTATCAGTGTTTAAAATCCCAACTACTGTATTGCATCAGATAGACAAAATTAGAAGAAAATTCCTTTGGCAAGGATCCTCTCCAAAAAAAAAATATTCCCTTCTAGATTGGAAGGCAGCATGTATAGCTAAACAATTTGGGGGTTTGAGAATCCTAGACTTGAAACAAATGAATCTCTCCCTCCTCCTCAAATGGTGGTGGAAACTTAAAAATAATTACTATCAAGGTAATTGGAAAACTGTTGTTCTACATAAATATGTAATAGGGACACATATGCCTAGTTCACACTTTTGGAAAACTCTTCTCTCTCTAGAAAAGTTAGGTAATATTAGTGTATCATATACACCTGGTATTCACACTCAGGTCAAGTTCTGGACAGATATCTGGCTTCAGGATTGTCCTTTAGCATCAAAATATTTTAGTCTTTTTCAAAAATGTCTCAACCCCAATATTTTACTTTCTGATGTGATTCTTTCACAAGGACAAATGGTTAAATTTAGAACTACCTTGCTTGGCTTAGATAGAATAGAATGGACATATTTATTATATATTCTTAGCATCACATCTTTCACAATGCCACATGACTCTATAGAATGGAGATGGCACCCCTCAGGGAAGTTCTCTACTCATTCCATTTATAATTTGCTTAACTTTAGGGGTATTCAACCAAGCAAAGCTATGATGTGGTGGAATCTTCCAATTCCACCTAAAATCAAAGTATTTATGTGGTTGGTTGAACATGGTAAAATTCTAACAAAGGATAATCTCCTCACAAGAGGTTGGTTAGGTGATAACCACTGCCTTTTTTGTCATGGTATTGAAACAATTGATCATTTGTTCCTTACTTGTTGATCAGAGTCAAAATAACGATGATTTACGTAGGATTTTGGCTTAGGTTTTACATATTTTCTCACACTTATGTTTAATTAATTAGAGAAAAAGGCTACTGTCACACTTCTTTATGTTTTATTGCAGAAAACAGATTTTGGGACTATTTTACACCAAATGGAGCTAGAATCAGGTCAATCGGATCAGCGACGCTCACGACTAACCCTCTGGTACGGCCAGTATTGCCTAATACGGACCAGGCCTAGCACAGACCAGGAGATAGCGCTGGGAGCAATAAACCCTAACCATCAAGGTCCTAATACGGACCGTATTGCTTAATACGGTCCGTATCTGAAGTCGACCCTTGGGGAATAACTGCCGACAGCTGTTTCCAGATCAATTTCTTAGCCCCTACTCAACCTCCAGACGTCCCTCCACTCCTATATAAGGCCCCTGGGCAGATGATCAGAGTCAAAATAATGATAATTTACGTAGGGTTTTGGCCTAGGTTTTACATATTTTCTCGCACTTATGTTTAATTAATTAGAGAAAAAGGCTATTGTCACCCTTCTTTATGTTTTATTGCAGAAAACAGGTTTTGGGACTATTTTACACCAAATGGAGCTAGAATCAGGTCAATCGGTTCAGCGACGCTCATCGACTAAGTCCCTGTTACGGCCAGTATTGACTAATACGGACCAGGCCTAGCACAGACCAGAAGATAGCACTGGAAGCATTAAACCCTAACTGTCAAGGTCCTAATACGGACCGTATCACCTGATACGGTCCGTATCCGAAGGCGACCCTTGGGGAATAACTGCCGACAGCTGTTTTCAGATCAGTTTCTTAGCCCCTACTCAACCTCCAGACGTCCCTCCACTCCTATATAAGGCCCCTGGGCAGAAGGATTAGTTATCTTTGTAATTAGGGTTAGATTTTATTAAAGTGAGAAGAGAGGAGTGCTTGTAACAATGCCGTTCAGCGGCTAAGTTCCTTTTCTTAGGGCTAGGCAGTAAATCTTGTTACTCTTGATGTTTTAATATATATATTTCTATTGATTATGGTTTCTTGTTGTTATACTAAAATGCTTTTGTGATTTACTATCTCTTCATCTAATTTCAATGATCTAGTTTAAGTCCGTTAGGGTAGTGACAGTACTTTCACTAGTACAGAAAACCCCTTCACCGACCCTCAATCACTGACTGTTTTAATATGTAACAGTCGGTGTAGAGACTGCGTGGTAAAATCGTAAATAACAAGTTCTCAACACTGGCTGTTCATTTACAAAAAACCGTCAGTGAACCAACACTGACTGTTTTTAAAAAAAACAGTCGGTGTTGCTCACACCCTACACCGACTGTTTTTTAAAAAAAACAGTCGGTGTAGAGCGATCACCAACACTGACTGTTTTTTTAAAAAACAGTCGGTGTTGCTCACACCCAACACCGACTGTTTTTTTTAAAAAACAGTCGGTGTTGAGCTGTCACCAACACTGACTGTTTTTTAGAAAACAGTCGGTGTTGCTCATACCCTACACCGACTGTTTTTTTAAAAAACAGTCGGTGTTGCTGAAGAATTGAGACAAATGAATTTCAGTCGGTGCTACTTAGACAATTAGGAAAATTTTCGTTCCCGGTTTATAACTTTCGATCTGCCGCGAAGTATTTCATTTCCCTCTTCTCAATTTCAATTTCATTCTTCTCAATTTCAATTTACTCTCCGCCAAACCCTTCTCCGCCAAACCTCTTCTCCGCCAAACCCTTCTCCTGACCCGGTACTCCTCTCAGTTCCAGCCCTGAGCGGAGCTCCACCCCTGACTTCCCACCCGCTAGCCAAACCTGTACCCGATAGCCCTGAGCGGAGCCCCACACTAAAATCCCACATTGAGGAGTGCGTTGTGCGTGGAGGAGTGCGCGGCCTCATCGGAGACCGCCTGAGGAGATCGCAGAGGAGAAGGTGTGCGCGGCGGCCTGAGGAGAAGGAGTGCGCCGCGGCCTGAGGAAAAAGGATAATTAAAAAAAATTAAACTGATAAGTGTCTCCTTCCCAGCTCCTCCTCACTTCTCACTGTGCAACGACCTGATCCCATGGCGACGATCTCCAAATCGGCCGTGGCGCTCCACTTCTCCGCTGGTTCCTTTGGTAATTTTCTCAACTACTCTTATTTCTCTATGGATATATCCCATTTAGCTGGTTTTGTTGTATATTTTGGATTTAAATGCGCATCGAGTAGAAAGTTCGATTTTTCTTTCCCAATTCCTGGTGAATGAATAAATCGAACTCAATTTGAGTCTGATTGTTCAGGCGCAGCTTAGTAGATCTACTAATCGTACGAAATAAAAGTTGATTGCCAGAACTGTATTAATATGTCTAATTTGAGTGGATTTTTCTCAAATCCTGTACGACTAATTTTGATGGGTACGCTAGAATGATTATAGATGTTTTTATAATAATTTCGGAGATTGTATACTGGTTGTCATTTCACCTGGTATGCAAATAGAACCATATCCTTGTATCTCATCCCCTTTCTTGGATATCATGTGTCAGGTTCGTCTTCCAAACCCTTTCATCCTCAACAATGTGGGCCCACTAATGTCTCATTCAGAGGGAAAGGGAAAGTTGGGATGAGAAAGCCAACCACCATCCAAGCAACATCATACAGGTCCTGGCTTTTGTAAAGAATTAAATAATTTCCAACTATATATTTTGCTCATTTCAACTATATATTTCTTTTTCATATTTAATTCCCTGTTTAAATTAAATAATTTCCATTTGGGGGTGAGAAGAACACTTAATGAAAGTTCTTTTGGTCCTGGCTTTTGTAAAGAACCCAATTTGAGAAGGCATGTCTTACTACTACATAATCGTTTTGATATTCACTGGTACCTGTATAAGCATCCTTACCTTGTTGGAGGCAATCTGATCCTCTTATGTGGTACTGAAACAGGCAATCTGATCCGCTAGATAGTGCCGGCATGTTTGTTGGAGGTTTCGTACTTGGTGGGCTTATCATAGGAGCTCTTGGTTGTGTCTATGCTCCTCAGGTAAATAATAATACTTACCTTTCTCTAGCCTTATTGAAATGTAAAATGTCATGCCTCTTCAGACTTCATATTGTATTGATAATATCCATCTGTTAGTAGGAGGTATGTTAAATCATAGTTCAGTGCTTTTAAGCACATTGTCATATACTTGGTTGAATGCAATTTTGCCCTTAACCGTACTGTGGTCCTCCTTAAATTATAAAAGGAAACCACAAAAACCTGGAAGTAATTACCAGAGGAAGATTCTATGTGGCTTGTTTGTGGAGTTGTTTTTGCTTCAAAAAGAGAACTATGTTGCATGTGCAGAAGATATGTATATACAGTAGTAAATATTATCAGATTATGTTTTAATGATATATGGTACTAGCAAACAGTGAAGCCTTTTCTGTTGCCTCCCTAAAAGTACCTATTTCTCATTGAGTTATTCTCTTAACTTCAATTGTGATTGGGTTTGTAAAATTTTAAATCCAGATAGCAGAGCCGTGGTTGGAGAAAAGAGGCAGCTACTCAAGAAACTGCCTAAATTTATGTATGATGAGGGAAAGGATCTGGAGGTAACTTCTATCCCCATTTTTTGCCACCCCAATTTTGTATCATTACTGCATTGATGGAAATTGCATTGATGGGCTACTGCATTGATGGAAATTGCATGACGCTTGTATATACACTCAGGTACTTGTAGACTTTCCTTGATATTGATCATGTGCAATTGATCAAATTTGACTTTCCTTGTAATCAGTAGTCAAAATTCCTACTTGTAGACTTCATTTATAATGAAACAACATTTTACAAAAAACCAACTACAAATGTGATGCCTATGTAACAGATACATTCTCAACAGATAGTTAAATTATGCACAAAAACCCAATTATCGGAGTGCCCACCTTGCTATTTTGTCTTCAAAGTTTGGAAAATGATAATCATAGGTATGTTTATCTATAAAGAGAATCTTATCCTATAGCATTTTGTTTGATGAATTTTGTGGTTATAAAATTTGAAGGAGGGTGCTTTGGCTGAGTGATACAGAAAAGGAAAAGGGTTATAGTGTAGATTTTGTGTCGATCTCTCTTCATGCTGTCTCCCGGGATCCGGAAGCGTACCCACAGCCATGTATATACACTCAGGTACTCTTTTCTTCTTTAGGGCTTGGGTTACGGTCTGCTTGTTCTGCATTTTCCCTTTCCAATGAACTTTTTGGTGAAGTTTTATCTATAAGAACAATTTAGTTGCTTCTCCTTTAATCTTATGTATTGTTCATTGACTGCAACTCCTCTTTTCAGTGGATTCACTCTTTGCAGTATTCTGTCATTGTGCTGAATTAAATCCTGACCCGAATGCTGGTAAGCACTCTATATTTTGCATAATATTTCTATTTTTAATCTCAAATATGTTATGTTATGTGTTTTCTTTGTTTTGGGGTGGAGGGGTACGGGCAGAGAAAATATCACATATACACATGAGAAAATATCATATTATGTGTATCCTCATGCAACACGCAAAATATTACGTGCTTTTACAATACATGAAGCGATACTCTTAAAATCCCTTTCGACACTTTGATGAATGGTGCCAAAACTATCAATCTTTGATCTCTACACAAAGGAAATAAAAAACAGGAGCACTTTTGGTCCTTCAGAAGGGGAGATGATAGATACGTGTAAAGTTTTCACATCTTAGGGGCACATGAGATATTTAGCCTGTTGCAGGGTTTATGCATAATGTTTTTTGTTATCCATAGGGCTATGCTTCAAATTCTTCCTGATGACCGGCACTTAACTCTTTTGTTTTTCTATTGAAATCATTCTATTATGTAACTTGTCAGAGTCTTTTGGATGTGAAAGTAAATTTAATCTTTAAATGTGTGCACTGTTCTTTGCTTTCTGCAGAGATTGGAGAAGAAGAAGAGGAAGAGAACAGCTGGGTTTACAGTGATGAGATGATGGATGGTAGATAAGTTTATTATCTCAAATTCTATATATTATCTTCTTGACAATTAACATATAGACAATTACAACTGTTGGTTAACTTTCCTTTATTATTATTTAAGGAGGAATGGATTGTCAGACCCTGGCCAATCCAATTGGTCATTCCAATGGCGTTCATGACCTTGCTTGTAATGTTCTTGAGGTATCACTTATTATTGAAAAGGTCTTGCTGCTGGTCAAGTCAGAATGTAGCTTTTTGTTAGAATGTAGAATGTAGCTTTTTGTTAGAATAGGCATTTAAACATTTTAGGTAATGTTAGAATGTAGCTTTTTGTTTTAGCGAATTGCTATATTTTGAGCTTTGTAAACAGAGCTTTGCTATAGAGAACTCGGATATGACACTTTTGTGTTGATTGAATTGCTGTCTTTTACATATATGTAATTTTAACACTATTATCACTATCATCGTGCTATTTTCCAACACCGACTGTTTTCTATAAAAAACAGTCGGTGTAGGTAGCCAACACCGGCTGTTTTTTATAGAAAACAGTCGGTGTAGGTGGCCAACACCGGCTGTTTTTTATAGAAAACAGTCGGTGTAGGTGTCCAACACCGGCTGTTTTTTATAGAAAACAGTCGGTGTAGGTGTCCAACACCGGCTGTTTTTTTTAGAAAACAGTCGGTGTAGGTAGCCAACACCGGCTGTTTTTTTTAAAAACAGTCGGTGTAGGTGCCCAACACTGACGGTTTATTTAAACAGTCAGTGTTAGGTATCTACACTGACTGTTATTTACCCGTCAGTAAAGATATACCTATACCGCCGGCGCCATCACTGACGCCTCAATAACAGTCGGTATAGGGATTTTTTAACAGTCGGTGAAAGGGTTTTTTGTACTAGTGTTTAATGGTAAGAGAAACTATTTGTATGAATTAGCCTCGTTGAGATCTATTAGGTTTATGTGAAGAAAATCTTAGCGGGGAAACCATAAACCAGACCAACAAAACGCGTACCAAATTCCATCACATTCGTAAAGTAAATCGCAGTGATCTGTGTAGTAATTTGGGGTATTTGAGAGATCAGACATTTGCGTAAGGTAAATCGCAGTGTCCTATGTAGAATCTCGGTGAAAGATCTGTCATTCTTGCGTAACATAAATCGCAATGACCTATGTGGTGTCTTTCATTAAAACAACAACAAGAAATCAGACGCAACAGAAATATATTGTCAAGGCGGATTGAGTGGCAATGGTGTGCCGAAACCATAGGAATCATCATCTCTATCTTTATTTTAATTACTTTTAATTGTTTCCTAATTTACATTGATCAACAAACATCTCTCAATTTTTAGATTTCGTCTAGCATTTCTAAAGATTGTGATTCGATCGCTCAAAGCACTGAACCAATATTCCCTGTGGATCGACCTCGTATATACTACTCGATAGGATTGTGCGCTTGCAGTCCGAACCGATAGCATTTCCGAGTTTATAAATATTAAAAGAAACATTGCTCTCTTTTGAGTGATCAAGCTTTTTGGCACCGTTACAGAGGAATAACGGTTCATTGTGCAAGGCCTCGCAAGACGCCCTTGCTTTGACCATTGAATCCAATTAATTAGAAACGCCTAGATTTCTTTTTATTTTCTGCATTTTTATTTTTATTTTCAATTTCGTTTTTATTTTTTTTTCTTTTTATTTTCAGTTTTTAGTTTAATTTTCAGATTTTCTTTTCTTTTTAGGACACTGCACGCTGGCCGAATCATCCGTACGAAGATCCGAGAGGATTGCTAGTAGGAGAGGACAATTCGCTTCCACATCACCGATAAGAACCAATCATAGTTCTTCATCGAGTAATTCTGAAAGCGAAGAAGACTCAGATTCGATCAACATGAATATCCCACCGAACGAACCGATCAACAATGGAAGACAAAACAATGGTGATAATGAAGTTCACGATGCAGCAAGACCCAAACTTCTACGAGACTATTGCGTACCGCGCGTGAATGATCCTAATTCTAGCATAAACCCGCCAACTGTTACAAACCGTAATTTTGAGATCAAACCTGCTCTCATAAATATGGTTTCGCAACAGCAATTTGGAGGATTTCCAAATGAAGATCCACATCTTCACTTGTCAATTTTCCTAGGGATATGCGAGACGATAAAGATCAACGGAGTTACCGATGAAGCAATCAGGCTAAGGCTATTTCAATTCTCATTAAAAGATAAAGCAAGAGCATGGTTGTTTTCCTTACCGGCTAATGACATTCAAACTTGGGACCAATTGTTTAATGTGTTTATTGCAAAATATTTTTCACCATCTAAAACTTCAAGACTTAGAAAATCAATTACTAATTTTGAATAGAATGATGGTGAATCATTGTGTGAAGCATGGGATAGATACAAGGATATGTTAAGGTGTTGCCCACACCATGGTCTAGAAAAATGGTTAATTGTTCAAAATTTTTATAGTGGTCTAAACCCTACCGATAGGTTGTTTATTGATGCTTCCGCAGGAGGAGCAATCATGAACAAGGAACCTAACGAGGCTTACAACCTAATTGAAGAGATCGCGATCAACCAACACTACTGGACTCTTGAGCTCAAAAAGCCAACTCCAACACCTGGCATACACAAAGTAGATGAAATATCCATGCTAAGCGCGAGGATCGATGCTTTGCAACTAGCACTCAACAAGGAGACGAAGCAGCGAACGGTAGCAGCAGTCAATGCCGCAACAGCATGTGGCTATTGTGGAGGAGCGCATGAGATGACCGAATGTACGAACGTGACGGAAATTGAGGAAGAAACAGAGCAAGTAAACGCCATCGACAACAGCTTTCAACCTCAGCCCGCCTATAATTTGCACCATCCGAACAACCAAAACTATCCAAATCTCTCATACGCAAACAATCAAAGACCTGCTACACCTCAACAGAACTACCAACCACAACCCAATTATCAACCAAGGTACAACCAACCACAGCAACCTAACATCACATCACTAATGGAGAGATTCCTAGAGAAGCAAGACGAGACAAACGCCGCAATCACGCAAATGGTCAAAATCTTAGTAAACCACGTCAAGGACTTGGAGGGTCACATCTCCAAGATGGCAAAAGAACTCTCAAGCATCACACGTTTATGCCCAATTTAACTTCTCAAGCATCACCGGAAGAAAATCCTAAAGAGAGTTGCAAGAACATCACACTAAGGAGCGGCACAGCTTACAAGGGACCTCCTATGCCCAATTTAACTTCCGATGAGATGCATGCAGAGCCATCACATTCCAAAGAATACGAGCCACAACAACCGAAGCCGCCTATATTCGAATTGTAGGTAGACCTTATTGAGGAGCAGAATGACACCGTAGGTGGGGACGAGCGACAAACCGAACCTGAATACATTTCACCACCACCCTACAAGCCACCTCTGTCATTCCCTCCAAGGCCAACCAAGCATAAGATAGAGCCACAATTCGCGAGATTCATGGAGACGCTAAAAAAACTACAAGTGACCATCCCCTTCACCGAGGCAATTGCAAGCATACCCTCGTATGCTAAGTTTCTGAAGGAGATCCTTTCAAATCGCAACAAACTCCAAGAATTCTCAACAATTCCGCTCAATCGAGAATGTAGTGCGCTCGTGCAAAGCAAATTATCGGAAAAGTTGAAAGATCCAGGAAGCTTCTCGATACCATGCACAATTGGCACGACGAATTTTACGAGGGCTTTATGTGATCTGGGAGCAAGTGTGAGTCTAATGCCAAAGGCAGTGTTTGACAAATTAGAATGTGGAGAACTTTCACCGACACAAATTGCACTGCAATTGGCTAATCGATCAATTCGATATCCTGAAGGAGTGTTGCTGGATGTACCGATCAAAGTTGGAGACTTTTGGATACCTGGAGATTTTGTTGTGATTGACATGGAAGAAGATGAACACATTCCAATCATCCTTGGAAGGCCATTCCTCGCCACATGCGGAGCAATGATTGATGTTAAGAACGGGAAAATTTCACTGAATGTCGGAAAAGACAAGGCGGTCTACGACATAAACAGAGCTTTGAAATACCCTTCTGACATTGATCGTGTCTTCAATTTGGGTATCATGGATAAATTTGAAGAGGAAGAATATCCATATGATGAATTGGGAGAATCCATGGGTATGGAGGAACTGGACAACCTTTTTGGAGGGGAAGATGACGCTGACATTGATCGTGTTGATGAATTAGGAGAATCCATGGGTATGGAGGAATTAGACAACCTTTTTAGAAGGGAAGATGACGAAAGGCAACTCGAGCAATACACCACCGCTGAACCTGATGAAGCCTACGCTGAAACTTGCGTGAGTTGTGCCACTGTCATAACAAAAGAAGAGGAAGAATCTCCCAAATCTAAAATTCTGCAGTCCGTGTCGCCTAGCACGGTCAGTAGCAAAGTGAAGAAAAGGGAGAAGACAACCTCTCATCCACGACTCGAGCTCAAACCTCTTCCATCCAACCTCCGTTACGAATTCCTGGGACCTAACCAAACCTACCCGGTGATTGTCAGTTCTCGGCTCGATAATGTTCAATCCAACAAGCTCGTCAACATACTCAAGATGCACCGAAAGGCTATTGGCGACAAAATAGACGACATCAAAGGCCTTAGCCCGACCGTCCCCATGTACCGCATCCTACTTGAAGATGAGACAATGGAAGAAAGGCAAGAATTAGAAAAGAGTTGGCACACACACCCGCATGAAAACAAGCTTTCCGATCCTCTGTTGACTTCAATTTCTATCAAACCGGAAGAAACAAAAGTTCCAATCATAGAATCAAGGCCTCTTCCAACAGTTCTCAACATTATCACACCAAAAAGTTCTTGGGAGAACTACGATGCGGACCATGGTCGGAAGGTGAAGATAAAACAGTTCGTGGTTCATCTGGAATCTCAATGAAACAAGGGGTCGAGCTAATGACTTTAAACAAGCGCTTCTTGGGAGGCAACCCAAGGCCATTTTTATATTTTTCATAATATTTATTTCTAGTTTATTTAGGACCTTAACAGAGAAACAACTCATATCCACCTTTTTCCTATGATTAGGTGAACATATCAGAGGAAGAACTCGATCAAAGACACCACGGAAGACAGGAAAATACCCTCTGGTACGGTCCGTATCAATCAATACGGACCATATTAGTGGATACGGGGTGAAAGAAGGAAAGTAAAAAGAGGTGGTGAATACGGCCCGTATTTCCCAATACGGTCTGTATTCAAAGAAGTTAAGACTGAAGGCAGTTATCGGTATTACGCATGACAAATTGGATACGGACCGTATCACCCAATACGGTCTGAATGAAGGCTAATTTGGAAGATGCGAACCCGTTAACGAAGAGACATTTGAAAACCCGCGAGAATCACACCTCATAATTGTTAAATCCTTTGGTTTGAACTCCTAAACCTCTCTCTCTCTCCTCTATTCTCTCTCCCTCTATCTCTCATCTTCCTCCCTCTTCCTTCCTTGCCGAGACCGAGCCCACCTCCTTGCCGCCGATCACCATCACCACCGCACTCATCACTGCCTCTCCTTGGAACCGCCGCTGCTGCCTTCCTCTCTGCACCATCCGATGCCCCTATAAGTGAATATGATCAGTTCATCCAAGCTATGCAATGGATGAACCTGAATTTTTAAGATCTTGCCACACGCTCGTGAGAAAGCAGCCCGCGGATTAAGCAAAACCTCTCCTCACTTCACCAAAAGGTCGATCAAGTCCACAACAGCATGGAGGAGATTCGGAGAAGTGTTGACGGGGGTAGGCGCGCGATCCAGCAAGCGCGCTACCTCAATCAACAATACTACCAGCATGCCCTCACCATCGGTTTGCCATACCAGCCACCACCATACGAACTCTTCGACCCGTCGTTCTACAAGGAGATCCAGCGACCACCACCACCTCCACCACCTCAGGATTGAGGTGCAGTGAGTTGTATCTTTCCCCGGTCTTTTTACTTTATTACTTCCTTTATTTTTATCTCTCGAACATTGGGGACAATGCTCAATTTTATTCGGAGGGTAGGAAGGTAAATTTGACCATGTATCTTTAAAATTTTTGCATTTTAAATTCTTAGGTGCTAGTAGTTTTACTCAATTTTTGACTAGGGTTGGAGGCTTTACCGAAAATCCTAGGATGATCAATTGAGCTTTTTAGCTAGCTTGCATTTTAATTTCATAGTAGGTTAATCAAATAAGGAATTGTTTCAAATTGAGTTAGGTTAGGGTTTAGACAATTGGCGATGGTACCAAAAATTCAGAATTTTTGAAAATAATTAGTGATCTCAAAGTGAACAATTAATTGCTAACCATGAGTGTTGACCAAAATCGCAAACCCTAGAATTTTTATTTATTGAGTAATTTATTTTTGCAAAGTCTTTTAAGCTTGATAGTGTTTTAGAATACCCATTTATTATAGATAGACCCCTAGCAAAATTATGCAATAATTCCTTGTATGAATGAATACTTGGAATTGTGTGTAATCATGGTGCTTGTGACACAAAAAAATATTTTATTTTCAGAAAAAAAATAGAAAAATACAAAAAAATCAGAAATGAGAAAAATCCAAAAAAAATAGAAAAATCAGAAAAAGAAAAAAATAGAATAAAAGATGGAGGATAAAAAGAGTACGGGTGCCTACGCAAGACTGGTTACCAATAGGCTCGAGAAAACCTCCCAAATTTTAAATTCTTGTATATATTTAATTTTTCAAAAAATAGTCACAAGTACCAACACACTTAGTTGTCATACTTTGCTCCAATCAATTGGGAAGGAAAATCAAAATTTATATCATTAGAATTCCTATTGATTGGAAGGGATCCATTTATAATCGAAGGGGAAATTAATACTCTCAATTTTAAGGATATTTGTGAAGTAGATTGTTCGATAATAATTCTTCTAGGGTAAGCATAATGAGGTCAATCATGGGGTGAATAAATTGTTCAAGGGAGAGATCATGAATATTTTTAATTTCTAGATTTTTATTGTCATGCCAATTGTACCAAACCTAAGTCCTAATTTAATTTTTAACAAGACCTTGAGATTGTATGGTTTAACCTAGACCGAATCTTTGACCAGCTGGGATGTCGTTGCTTGAGGACAAGCAACAATTCAAGTTGGGAGGCGTGATCAGAGTCAAAATAATGATGATTTACGTAGGGTTTTGGCTTAGGTTTTACATATTTTCTCACACTTATGTTTAATTAATTAGAGAAAAAGGATATGTCACCCTTCTTTATGTTTTATTACAGAAAACAGGTTTTGGGACTATTTTACACCAAATGGAGCTAGAATCAGGTCAATCGGATCAGCGACGCTCATCGACTAAGTCCCTGTTACGGCCAGTATTGACTAATACGGACCAGGCCTAGCACAGACCAGAAGATAGCGCTGGAAGCACTAAACCCTAACTGTCAAGGTCCTAATACGGACCGTATCACCTGATACGGTCCGTATCCGAAGGCGACTCTTGGGGAATAACTGCCGACAGCTGTTTCCAGATCAGTTTCTTAGCCCCTACTCAACCTCCAGACGTCCCTCCACTCCTATATAAGGCCCCTGGGCAGAAGGATTAGTTATCTTTGTAATTAGGGTTAGATTTGATTAAAGTGAGAAGAGAGGAGTGCTTGTAACAATGCCGTTCCGCAGCTAAGTTCCTTTTCTTAGGGCTAGGCAGTAAACCTTGTTACTCTTGATGTTTTGATATATATATTTCTGTTGATTATGGTTTCTTGTTGTTGTACTAAAATGCTTTTGTGATTTACTATCTCTTCATCTAATTTCAATGATCTAGTTTAAGTCCGTTAGGGTAGTGATAGTACTTTAATGGTAAGAGAAACTATTTGTATGAATTAGTCTCGTTGAGATCTATTAGGTTTATGTGAAGAAAACCTTAGCGGGGAAACCATAAACCAGACCAACAAAACGCGTACCAAATTCCATCACATGCGTAAAGTAAATCGCAGTGATCTGTGTAGTAAATTGGGGTATTTGAGAGATCAGACATTTGCGTAAGGTAAATCGCAGTGTCCTATGTAGAATCTCGGTGAAAGATCTGTCATTCTTGCGTAACATAAATCGCAGTGACCTATGTGGTGTCTTTCATTAAAACAACAACAGGAAATCAGACGCAACAGGAATATATTGTCAAGGCGGATTGAGTGGCAATGGTGTGCCGAAACCCTAGGAATTCTCATCTCTATCTTTATTTTAATTACTTTTAATTGCTTCCTAATTTACATTGATCAAAACAACATCTCTCAATTTTCAGATTTCGTCTAGCCTTTCGAAAGATTGTGATTCGATCGCTCAAAGCATTGAACCAATATTCCCTGTGGATCGACCTCGTATATACTACTCAATAGGATTGTGCGCTTGCAGTCCGAACCGATAGCATTTCCGAGTTTATAAATATTAAAAGAAACATTGCTCTCTTTTGAGTGATCAAGCTTTTTGGCGCCGTTGCCGGGGAATAACGGTTCATTGTGCAAGGCCTCGCGAGACGTCCTTGCTTTGACCATTGAATCCAATTAACTAGAAACGCCTAGATTTCTTTTTATTTTCTGCATTTTTATTTTTCTTTTATTTTCAATTTCGTTTTTTTTTATTTTTTTTTTATTTTCATTTTTAGTTTAATTTTCAGACTTTCTTTTCTTTTTAGGACATTGCACGCTGGCCGAATCATCCGTACGAAGATCCGAGAGGATTGCTAGTAGGAGAGAACAATTCGCTTCCACATCACCTATAAGAACCAATCATAGTTCTTCCTCGAGTAATTCTGAAAGAGAAGAAGACTCAGATTCGATCAACATGAATATCCCACCGAACGAACCGATTAACAATGGAAGACAAGACAATTTGGAGGATTTCCACATGAAGATCCACATCTTCATTTGTCAATTTCCTAGGGATATGCGAGACGATAAAGATCAACGGAGTTACCGATGAAGCAATCAGGCTAAGGCTATTTCAATTCTCATTAAAAGATAAAGCAAGAGCATGGTTGTTTTCCTTACCGGCCAATTCCATTCAAACTTGGGACCAATTGTTTAATGTCTTTATTACAAAATATTTTCCACCATCCAAAACTTCGAGGTTTAGAAATGCAATTACTAATTTTGAACAAAGGGATGGTGAAACATTGTGTGAGGCATGGGATAGATATAAGGATATGTTAAGGTGTTGTCCACATCATGGTCTAGAAAGATGGTTGATTGTCCAAACTTTTTATAATGGTCTAAACCCTACCGATAGGTTGTCTATTGATGCTTCCGCAGGAGGAGCAATCATGAACAAGGAACCAGATGAGGCTTACAACCTAATTGAAGAGATTGCAATCAACCAACACTACTGGATCCCTGAGCGAAAGAAGCCAACATCAACACCTGGCATGCACCGAGTAGATGATATATCCATGCTGGTCGCAAAGATTGATGCTTTGCAAATGGCACTCAACAAGCAAACCAAGCAGCGAACGGTAGCAGCAGTCAATGCCGCAACAGCATGTGGCTATTGTGGAGGAGCGCATGAGATGACCGAATGTATGAATGTGACGGAAACTGAGGAAGAAATGGAGCAAGCAAACGCAATCGATAACAGCTTTCGACCTCAGCCCGCCTACAATACATACCATCCGAACAACCGAAACCATCCAAATCTCTCATACGCAAACAATCAAAGGCCTGCTGCACCCCAACAGAACTACCAACCACAGCCCAATTATCAACCAAGATACAACAATCCCCAACCGAATTACCAACCGAGGCAATACAACCAACCACAGCAACCTGACATCACATCTTTAATGGAGAGATTCCTAGAGAAGCAAGACAAGGCTAACGCCGAAATAGCGCAAAAGATCGAATCCTTAACAAACCGCAACAAAGACTTAGAAGACAATGTCTCTAAAATGGCTAAAGAACTCTCGAGTATTACACGTGGAAAAGGTAAATTTCCGGGCCAACCGGAAGAAAACCCGAGAGAGACTTGCAAGATCATAACATTAAGGAGCGGTACAGCTTATCAGGGACCTCCCATGCCTGATCAAACTTCCGATGAGATGCATGCAGAGCCATCGCATTCCGAAGAATACGAGCCGAAACCACCGGAGCCGCCCGTATTCGAACTGCAGACAGACCTTACTAAGGAGCAGAATGACACCGTAGGTGGAGACGAACGACAACCCGAACCTGAATACATTTCACCACCACCCTACAAGCCACCTTTGCCATTCCCTCCAAGGCCTGCCAAGCACAAGGTAGAGCAGCAATTTGCGAGATTCATGGAGACACTCAAGCAATTACAAGTCATAATCCCCTTCACAGAGGCAATTGCAAGCATACCCTCGTATGCCAAATTTTTGAAGGAGATTCTTTCGAACCGCAGTAGACTCCAAGAACTCTCAACAATTCCGCTCAATCTAGAATGTAGTGCGCTCGTGCAAAGCAAATTACCAACAAAGTTAAAAGATCCGGGAAGCTTCTCGATACCATGCACCATTGGCACAACCGATTTTAAGAGAGCTTTGTGTGATCTAGGGGCAAGTGTGAGTTTGATGCCTAAGGTAGTATTTAATAAATTGGAATGTGGAGATCTATCACCAACACGGATTTCATTGCAACTAGCTAACCGATCAATTCGATACCCTGAAGGAATGTTGCTTGATATCCTAATTAAAGTCGGTAAATTCTGGATACCAGCGGATTTTGTGGTAGTTGATATGGAAGAAGATGAGCAGATTCCGATCATCCTTGGAAGGCCATTCCTCGCCACATGTGGGGCAATGATTGATGTTAGGAATGGGAAGATTTCACTCAATGTTGGCGAGAACAAGATGATCTTCAACATGAATGAAACTAAAGTCCCACCTGACATAAATCTTGTCTACAATTTGGAAACGGTAGATGAGTATGGCAATGATGAATTGCGAATGGATGAGTTTGAAGACATCGAAGAAATGGTGCACGAAGCAGAAATGGAGAGATTGTTCATTGTACAAGATGACAGTCAGATCCATCCAACCTCCGTGACACAACAAACTGATGATCTGAACAAGAGTCCCAATATCGCAAACAACAGGAATTATTCTCTCTTAGCCCTTGCATTAATCAGAAACCTACGCGAAGAACTCGATGCAATTTCTCAAAGACTGGACGAGGTTGAAATAGTGCTCTGTGTGAGTCTAGCGTTCGACCCCGGACCTCAAACACCAACCGACTTCCTCGAGAAGGGCAGTGATGATAAGACCGCAGAAGACGCTGAAGGCGAGCCACCCGACAAGCAACCCACTTGTATTGACGGGAGGATATCTGGAAGAAACTGATACGACACAAAGTCAAGCTAATGACATTAAACAAGCGCTTCTTGGGAGGCAACCCAAGGCCACTTTTATATTTCTTATAATTATTTATCTTTAGTTTAATTAGGACGTTAACAAAGAGACAACTCATACCCACCTTTTTCCTGTGATCAGGTAAGCATACTGGAAGAAAGGCTTGATTAAAGACGTCTCGGAAGATGGAAAAATACTCTCTGGTACGGCCTGTATTGGCTGATACGGACCATACTAGTGGATACGAGGGTAATAGAGTATGAAGAAAGGAAACAAGTGGTGAATACGGCCCGTATTGGCTGATACGGCCCGTATTCAAAGGAATTAAAACTTAGCGGTTATTGGGTCTGAGCATAACGGATTGAATACGGACCGTATTGGCTGATACGGTCCGTAATGAAGGCCAATTCGGGAGATGCGAACCCGTTAAGAAGAGACGTTTGAAATCCCGCGCGAATCACGTCTCATAACCGTTAATCCATTTCGTTTTAATTCCTTAACCCCTCTCTTCCTCTCTCTCCCTATTCTCTTCCCCTCCATCTCCTTTCTTTCTCCCTCTTCCATTCTTACCCGAAATCAAGTTCCCCTTCCTCGCCGCCGATCGCCATCGCCACTGCACCTACACCTCCACTAGGGATGGCAATGGGCCGAGCCCACAGGTATTTTGCTAAGCCCATGCCTGACCTACCTGTTAAAAACTGATGGCCCACCTGCCTGGCCCAATCTGATGGGCCTGAAAATCTATACCCGGCCTGCCCATGGGCTTTTTTCCCCATACCCGTGCCTGCCTGTCCATACCCATGGGCTACCTTACCAGGCCCAGCCCGTCCATGCCCAACTAGACCAACAATAATTTATACAATCAAAACAAGTATAATTTAGCACAAAAAATCAGCACAACAACAATAAAGAAATGTAATTTAACACAACAAACAACCTAGTTTTAGATAATACATCCAACATAACAAAATATTTCACCACAAGTATAATTTACACTAAGCTACAAATTAAAATTTAGCACAGTTACACAAATAATATTTAGCACAAACAAGTCACAGAAAAAGCCCCTTGCAGCTTTCAGGCGATTTTCTTCATCTCTCCTTCTCTTTACCCGAATTGCTTGTCCAGCAAGCAAGGCCGGTACAGCAGCTCCGAGTAATGACCACCAGATGCCGTCCATCATGCAAGTTGGGGATTTATCAGGGTTATCTTCGTGAAATTTTCTTACCTGGATAGGAGATGTGGTCTTAATTAGAATATCGAAGTTTAATTAGAGCAAAGAAATTCAATTAATGCAAATTGGGATTGCAATGTTTATGCTCTGTGCTTTTTGCATCTGTACTGCTAAAAGACATGATATATGTTAGTTATGTACTTGAGTTTCATAAATTACATTGTACCAAAATTTCCCAACTGAACACAAAAGAAAATTAGATTAGAGAGCTTGGATGGGGCAGTATTGAAAACTAAAATTTCATACTTGTAACCAAAAATAGGATAGTGGACGAGTAAGTACAATACATACACATAAGAGATCGAAAATTCAGGCAGCAACTAAATAAACAAATTTACAGAAACAAATTAGCATCTCTCAGTAGAGCATGGAATTGGTGTTCTAGCAAAATTAATTTTGGAACAGTGAAGTAAAATAGCAGCATAATACTGAATGAGCAAACTTTCCACAAGAGGAGAAATGTAAACTTCCCCCAAAAGAAACCAAGAATGAATTCATAATACAGATGAGTTTATTTGGTCTACACAAATTACAAACAAATCCAAATAAAACATGCAAATTAAAAGAAAGAACAATCCTACAAATAAGTCCTTTTTAAATGAATTGGGACGCAACAAAAATATATCAAATGCATGTATTTTTAAGGAGAATAAACATGCATCATTACCAATTTATCTTGATTTGTTCTTGTTTCACTTACTCTTTGTTTTGTGTATCAGTACCAATTTATCTTCATTTGTTCTTGTTTCACTTACTCTTTGTTTTGTGCATCAGTACCAATTTATCTTCATTTGTATCAGTAGCAATACAAATGCATGTAACAAGTATATGAAAGTCTTGAACAAAGGAAAAACATATTAAAATATAAAAAATATAGAAGGATACCAACCTTCCGAGTGACTTCCCCTCGAAAATGAACAGCCAGTGCATGGGGTATGTGCCCCTTTGGTACATGCTCAGCTAGCTCCTGTAATTTGGCCTGAAAAACATAAACAGCACAGTTTAACTACAATAGTTTTCCAGAAGAATAATAAATTAGTGAAATTAGAGAGAATTTTTGGAAGAAAATACCTCTTGGAATTTAAGAATTTGGAGGCGCACTGTTGCAGCATGAGATTTCCTTTCACCTTGTTAACTTTGCAATGGCTTGAGGGGCACTCAACCAGGGGCATGAAAACCCTAGCTGGCACTTCCTGTTCATTCAATTTTTTACATCAGTAATTTACCAATTGAATCATGTAGTCTATTACATCTCAAGGCACTAATAAGTACAACCGATTATCATATCAATAATCAGAATCTTGAAAAGGAACTAAACAAACAAAAACGGCACAAAGCCACAGAGACAAGGCAACCAGCCGCATAGCAAGTAAAAAGGCGCAAGGTCAAAGAATGGGCACAAGGGACACAGGTCAGAGCAAACAATAGGCACGAAGGCCCTAAACAGCACACACAGCCACAAGCCACAAGCACAACACAAAGAACAAAGAGGTTCAAGGGTTACCCGGTAAGAGCCAAGAGTCTAGTACTCTAGTAGGGAGGCCGGTACCAAGGCGATCGCCTCATTTCCGGCCTTCTAAAAATCAGCAAGCAATCCACATGAAATGGGCGCCTCTAAGCACCAGGATAGCTCAAGGAAAGCACCAGAGGCAAAATCGCAAGACAGAGTCACAACCCCGAAAACCCTAGGGTTTCGGAAATGGGAAAACAGCGGCAAACGGAAAGTTTTGTACAGGGAGAGTGAAAGAGGGAGAGGAGAGAAAGAGAGAGGAGCCGCTGCCAAGCCTATTTAAAAAAAAAAAAAGGGGAGAAAGAGAGAGCAAACTGGGAGCGGTGACAAGTGAAACCCTAAACAAATTCTGTACTCAAAATTTTATTTGTATTAAAATATAGGCCCAACAGGCTGCCTGTGGGCTTCGGCTTAAGCCCAGGCCTGGCCTGGCCCGTCCTTAGGCCCGGCCTTACCTGGCCTGTTACAGTGTCGGGCCGACCGGGTAAAGGGCTGGGCCAGGCAGGCATAGCCGGGCTGACGGGCCGATGGGCTTTTTTGCCATCCCTAGCCTCCACTCATTGAAGCCGCCGCCTCACTCCCTCTCTGTTTCCTTGCCCTAATACGGACCGTACCGGGTCCGTATCCGACAGCCACTCGATCCAACTTCTCCAAATTCGGTTTTTCTAAACCCCTTTTAAAATTCAAAGTTTAATTTCGTTTTTACATTTGTTTTAATTCAAACTCTGTTACATTAGTTTAGATTAGTGTCTTGAAAAGGGTCCGGTTCGGTCCGGGCCGGTCCAAACCCGCCCGGTCCCCGGGTTGACTCGGGCACGGGTTAGCCCGGGTCAACGGGTTGAGTCGGGTAGGGGGGGCGGGTTGGGGTCTGACTCGGCCGAACCTAACCCGGTCTAAACCCGGCGGGTTAGGACGGGGCGGGTTAGATCGGGTCGGGGGTCGGTCCGGTCCGGGTTGGTCCGGTCCGGTCCAGTTTGGTTTTTTTTTTTTTTTTTTTCGTTTTCTGTTTTTTTTTTCTGTTTCCAGAGAGGCAGAGAGGGGCAGACAGAGGGCCAGCGGCAGATTTTTTTTTTTTTTTTGCATTTTTTTTTTCTTTTTATTTTATTTTAACTCAATATATTTTTTGTTATAACTTATAACAAAATCAAATTAAGTTAAAACCGAATTTTGTTAAAATCAAATTATTCTAAAACCGAGATATACCGAAATACCGAATTAGTTTAAAACCGAATTATTTTTTATCTTTAAAATCGAATTATTTTAAAACAATAGATTTAAAAACAAAAGTTACCCTCCTCCTTTATTCCGGGCTTGGGACCGGCTATGTAAAATAACATAGGCGGAGTTCTAACTTTTTTTTTGTTAGTAATTATTCTTTAAAATAAAACAATTGAAATATTTAGAAATTATAATTTAAAAAAATGTAAATAAAAATTAAAAGAGGATAGAATTTTATACCGACACTACCTATCTAGTAGTTGTTGTGCATATACCATAGGTCGCTCTCTTGCTCACCGTCCGAATCTTCGTTAGGCTCAGGTCCCTCGGTACCGCTTTCTTGAGTGTCGACACCGGATGATGACGCTTCCAATCTCATGCCATGTTGCGTGCGATTTTCAGCATCAATCCAGTCTTTCAAGCACACAAGCCTCTCGAAAACATGTGCACCCAGCTTACTTCGTTTATCGGTGAGGATCCTGTTCGCCGAGCTAAAACAGGATTCGGAAGGGACGGTCGACACGGGCACGGAAAATATGTCGCGAGCCATCATCGCCAATGTTGGATAGGCAGTTGCATTCCTCCTCCACCAATCCATGAAGTCAACTCCTTCCATTTCGTTGGTCCCCAAATTGTAGCTCATTAACTCGTTCGTGTTACCTTGGGATCCCGTCGGGTCGTCATCATCCTGGAAATCGCCTAACAATCCAGTACTGCTGTGTGTGGATAGACTATTAAAACAATAGAAAAAATTAGTGCACAAATAATGTAGATATTATAAATAATGAATATTAAAGACATATGTATATTTATATTCATACCTCACGCCAGCGGTCGAAGCCGGTTGGTCGGCATTTCTTCTTTCGCTGTATATGGCAAACATGTCCTCCAATGCCCGTGTTACGCGGGGCTCCTCGTCCCTCCAACTTAATTTTAGATTTTTCTTGTAGGCTACGAGTATTTTTACCGTGAACTTCTTCTTGTATGCCGGATGGAGGCAGTTTGCGAGAACGGTCAAGAGGGGTACATCTTCCCAATATTTAAGAAATTTTTTCTTCATGGCTGCTACGATCGGATGGAGAGGGGAATTCTCACTATCACTATCTTCCATATCACGGTACACCTTCGAAATGTAGTAGAGATGGTGCAGCAACTCATGTGCCGTCGGTGTGTACGAGCAAGATAATTTCACGGTTGCGGTGAAAAAGGTTTTAAGGAATTGTGTAAGCTGTATTATTCGCTGCCATTCGGGGTCGGTGAGTTCCAAAGCAACTCCTTCGTCCGTCGATCTCAACATCTCCCCTATAGCCGCCTTGTAAGGAATGCATCGGTTGAGCATCCTGTAGGTGGAATTCCAACGGGTGTCTATATCCCAAGGTATCCTCATTTTGCCCAAACCTATTCTTTCGCACAAAGCGGCGAAATTTTGTTTTCTTTCTTGGTTTGAATAAATATGGGCAAGACCTCCCTTGAATTTAATTATTAAGTCCTTTACTGCTTCTACCTTAAGACCATCTTTTACGGTAAGGTTTAGTATATGGCAAGCACATTTTTGGTGAAACAGTGCACCATTCATGATTGGTTTTAGGGACCGGATGAAATGATCGATGGACGCTACATTGTTGCTAGCATTATCGAATGAGATAGCAAAAACCTTGTTCCGTAAATCCCTTTTGAGATTATATTCTTGTAAAACCTCAATAATTGAATGGTAAATAATTACTGCAGTGTGCGGGGAATCTAACACCCGAAAACTTAATACCCATTTTTGTAAAACCCATCTCTCATCGATCCAATGACCGGTAATACAAGAGTACCCTAGGCCGTGTTTACCGGCAGTCCATATATCGGAGGTAATAGAGACATTATTATTTGCATATCCAAATATAGCCCGTAGCTCGTTTTTCTTTTGAATAAACTGGTTTTTCATTTCACTAACCATTTTTCTATGATGGATTTTCTTATACAATGGTTGAGCTAACCCCCGAATGCATAGCCGGGCAAAACTACTACAATTACCCATACTAATTGGTTGTTCCTTGTGGGCAATATATCGGGCAAATTCTTCAAGCATTATTTTTTCATCATATCTTTGGTGGGTTCTACTACCATCCGGGTTCATAAGGCTTTGGACTAACCGCGGGTCCGCATGTTCTTGCGGTTGCTCACCCTTTTTCAAGTGACCATCGGCATGTTTCTTAAATGTGGACATACCATTCGCTAGTTTATACTCGTAAATAACTTTGCAACCGCGTACCTTACATTTTATAGTATTGACAATTCCGCTCGCATGAAAGGTCTTTTCATAATACCGCCACCAATCGGCCTTGTATTCGGGCACCTTGGTTTTCCTCTTCTTCGGTGGTTCCATGGGAATGGGTGCAACAACTTCGGCGGTGGTTGCGGGGACAACTTCTTCTTGTATTTCCGGGACACTTGTCGAGGGACCGCTTCCTATAGGGGCGGTGTATTGAGTCGATCCCGTAGAAGCCGTACCTGCTCCATATGAAGGGTTAGAATAATAGTAATTAGGTGGTGGTATTTGGGAGGGATTTTGTGGACAATAGTTAGGATATTGTTGATGATAAATAGGTGGTGGTATTTGGGAGGGATTTTGTGGATACGGCGGTTGAATTTGAGAGGGATTTTGTGGATAAATAGGTGGTTCTTGTGGTTGAATCCTACTTTCTATTGCCTCCATATTTGGTTGTAGGCCATCGGGCGTAGGGTTGAAAAAATCGGCGGAAACTCTATTAGCCATACGCATCCATTCGGGCATTTCGGGGTCCATTTGTTCTACATATTAAAACCAAATTCATATCAAAATAAATTCAATATAAATTAGATTAAATGTAAATTAATTCTAAATTACGTCTAAAATAAATCTAAATTAAATCTAACATAAATCTAGATTAAATATAAATTAAAGTAATTAAAAGAAAAAGAACAAAAAAACAAAAAAGAAAAAAAAATTGCGAAATGGCCTATGGCCGAATGTTTCTCCTTCTCCACTTATCCTCTGGCGGTCTGGCCTCTGCCTCTGGTGTGGGCGTGTGGCCATTGGCCGAAAAAAAAAAAAAAAAAAATCCAATTTTGTTGAACTTCAAAAGAAAAAGAAAAAGAAAAAACAAGAAAAAGAAACCGAAAAAATAAGTGTAATTAAATTTAACAAATTATAAATCTAACAAAATAAAATATAAATTATTTAAATTCAAATTTATCTAACAAATTTATTTATTTATCTAACAAATTTATTTATCTAATTCAAATTTAAAAATTTAAGATAAATTCGAATTTAAAAAAAAAAGATTATTTATCTAATTCAAATTTAATTTAACAAATTTAAAAATAAAATATAATTTAACAGAAAAAATAAGTGTAATTAAATTTTAACAAATTATAAATCTAACAAAATAAAATATAAATTATTTAAATTCAAATTTATCTAACAAATTTATAAATTTATCTAACATATTTATTTATGTAACAAATTTATTTATCTAATTCAAATTTAAAAATTTAAGATAAATTCGAATTTAAAAAAAAAATAAGATTATTTATCTAATTCAAATTTAATTTAACAAATTTAAAAATAAAATATAATTTAACATATTTAAAATATAAATTAGATTAAATGTAAATTAATTATTAATTACGTATAAAATAAATCTAAATTAAAGTCTAATTGAAATTTAAAAAATAAAGTCCAATTCGAATTTAAAAAAATGTCTAATTCAAATTTAAAAATTTAAAAAATAAAATATAACATATTTATCTAACAAATTTATTTATCTAACCTATTTATAAATAAAATAACTTATTTTACAAAGTAAAATGACTAAAATCTAACCTATTTCAAAATAAAGTACAATAATCTAACATATTTGAAAATATTTGAAATGTAACCTATTAAAAATAAAGATAACATATTTAAAAATAAATCTAACTATCCAACAAATTCTAAAATAAGAAATAACTAAAAAATCTAACCTATTTAAGATAAATTCGAATTTTAAAAAATAAAATCTAGCCTATTTCAAAATAAATCCGAAAATGATAATAAAATATAATAATCTAACATATTCAAAATTCAAAATTTAAAAAATAAAATATAACATATTTATCAAACAAATCTATTTATCTAACCTATTTATAAATAAAATAACTTATTTGAAAAAAGTAAAATATAACCTATTTCAAAATTAAATACAATAATCTAACAAATACAATAATCTAAAATCTAACATATTTGAAAATATTCAAATGTAACCTATTAAAAATAAAGATAACATATTTAGAAATAAATCTAACTATCCAACAAATTCTAAAATAAGAAATAACTAAAAAATCTAACCTATTTAAGATTATTTTCGAATTTTAAAAAATAAAATCTAACCTATTTCAAAATAAATCCGAAAATAATAATAAAATATAATAATCTAACATATTCAAAATTCAAAATTTAAAAAATAAAATATAACATATTTATCAAACAAATCTATTTATCTAACCTATTTATAAATAAAATAACTTATTTGAAAAAAGTAAAATACAACCTATTTCAAAATTAAATACAATAATCTAACAAATACAATAATCTAAAATCCAACATATTTGAAAATATTCAAATGTAACCTATTAAAAATAAAGATAACATATTTAGAAATAAATCTAACTATCCAACAAATTCTAAAATAAGAAATAACTAAAAAATCTAACCTATTTAAGATAAATTCGAAATTTAAAAAATAAAATCTAACCTATTTCAAAATAAATCCGAATTTCATAATAAAATCCAATAATCTAACAAATCCAATAATCTAACATATCCAATAATCTAACATATTCAAAAATAAAATCCAATAATCTAACATATTCAAAAATCTAACAAATATAACATTTATTTGAACAAACAAATAAATGTAGCTTATTTATCTAACAAATTTAAAAATAAATCCGAATTTAACAAATAAAAACTAACAATATTAAAAATTACTAACAATATCTAACAATTACTAAAAATTACTAACAATTACTAAAAATTACTAACAACTACTAAAAAATACTAACAATTACTAACAAATAACAATTACTCAAAATTACTACAAATTTCTAAACATTACTAACAATTACTAAAAATTAGCTAACAATTCATAACAATTACTAAATTAACCTATTTAAACTAATTCTAATTATTTAACAATTACTAAAAATAAATCTAACCTTTTAATCTCGCGGAAAAATCTTGCGGGAGGTAGAATGAAAAAAATCCTTCGTAATTCCTCTATTTTCGTCTTTCGTATTCCTTTGCGTATTTGTATTTTGTAGAATGAAATAAATTGCAACTCTTTTTTTTTAAACAATAAAAATAAAATTTGAGAATAATAAAAATATTGAGAGTATGAGAATATGAGATTGAGAGAATGAGAGATTGAGAATAATGAGTATGAGATTGAGATGTGAAAATTTATGAAGAATGGGGGTATATTTAAGGGTGTGTTTGGGGGGGGGGGGGGGGGGGGGAAATTTGCCGTTGGAAACAGTAAAAAAAATTGAATTTCGGATTTTGGGCGGGTTGGCTCGGGTTGACTCGGGTCCCGCCGGGTTAGACCCGGGTTTTGGGGGGGTTAGGTCGGGTCTGACCCGGTTTCACGCGGGTTAGGTCGGGTTAGGGTCGGGGTAGATCGGGTTCACCCGGGTTAGGCCGGGTTTGGGGGGTTCAGCCGGGTTTTGGGTCGGGTTAGGCCGGTTCGGGTCGGTTTTAGGTCGGTCCGGGTCGGGTCCGGGTGGACGGGTTGACTCGGCGGGGGGAAGGTCGGGTTTCGCCCAGAAAACCGGATCCGACCCGTTTTAGACCCGACCCATCACTCTAGGACGGGTCGGGTCGGGTTCTGAGTCGGATCCGGGTCGGTTCGGATCCGGGTCACGGGTTTGCGCGGGTCGGGTTGGACCGTGCGGGTTTTGTCAATACACTAATGTGACTCTGAGCTCAAATTTTGAATTAGATGCTATTTATGTTTTTGTATCTAGTGGGTCATGATATGTACTAAGGTTTGTATGTAGTGGTCAATTGTAAAGCGAGTCAGTTCGACTCGCTTTTTGCTATAATCAACAGAGACTATTGACTCTACCAATTATATAACCACTGTTTTTAGTTGACTAATTGTTAATTTTATAATTGAAGAATTACCCTCAATGTTATGATACTGTTATATATATATATATATATATATATATATATATAGTGATATCCATACTATTTTTTAGGATTCTAAATAGCACGCTATAGCGTTTTCGGACCATACAAGTTATGTTGCTATCGGCGCTATAATGGCGCAATATGCACATAACGTCATTTTTTTTAAAATATAGTGTGAATTCAAAAAAATAACAGGATACACGCACTAGAAAATGTGTTTTGATATATATAATTGTGGAATTTAAAAAAAAATATACATCATCTCAAATTTATATTTTACTATAATAAAGAATAATGAAACTAAAAATTAATGAAAATAAATAAATTATAAAATATCATGCATGATACCTTTTCTAGAGATGGAGAACCTGAAAAATATTGAATTCCTAGATCATCCATGCTAAATTGTATCCACAAAAGACATCAAACATAATTATTTTGAGAAACATATTAATATTTGTATGAGAAAGTGTGGAGTGTCTTGGGAGACCTCAGATGAGATATTTATAGATTGTGACAAGAATAACTCCTCATTTAATTTCATTGTGGGACCTTAAGAAAAATAATCCATCAAATCAATATTATGTTTAGTCGTCAAATATAATTTGCTAATGAAAAATATTATATAATTGTACACCAGATTTTGTTCAATGTACCAAATCTTTTAAAAGAATCAAATAGAAACATTTTTACCTTTTATATTAGATTGAGTTAAAAGCGTACGTGTTAATTATTTGTAACATTTTTTTTTTTTTCTTTTTTATATTTGGAAAGGAGTTGTGTAATGTAGGCTATAGTCGTCCAATTAAATAGAAAATTTATAAATAATAATAGTTGACCCAACAAAATTCTAAATATCCAGGCCCACATAAACGCACGAAGAGTAGTTGGGCTGCCTGAGGAATTGGTTGGGCCCAATTTTATATTAGAAAGGAACAACAGTGGGCCTTAGATAGATGGGCTTCAATCCTATAAAATTAAAGCAGGGTTCCGATATGGAGGGGACAATCTTCTGGCTAAATAAAATACATGGTACATCCTATAATTATCCAAATCAATTAAAAGCACATTGGAGAAGTATTAAAATTTACGTAGTATAATTAAAAATTTAAATTGAGCGCTGAAAAATTTACGTAGTATAATTTTATTTTATAAAAAGTATTAAAATATATTGAAATTTGTAATATCATATGGAAAATTTATTTACCTCACGAAACAAAAAATTATTATTTACTCAATATTAAACAATATATTATTTTATTTTTGCATTTCTGACGAAAATAATTGGTTGTGTATATGGTTGAGCTCATTTTCGCGCAAGCGCCTCCTTCGTTTACATACTGTTAATTTGAATTTTTATCGCATCCGTGTATGATATGCCGTGTATGGTTAACGTTTTGTAGTGGTGTCTGGCAGAGGTCCGAATTAACCCAACTCAATTCATTATGCAATGTTTACTTGCTGATCCTAAATTGTCATAAATTAGTTTTTCATAAATACGGTATTTTATATACGGGTTTTGCTTTATATAAAACTTAGTTAAGAAAAAAATTGTAAATTTGTAATATATATTGCATGTTATATATGCTGCAGACACTATGTAAGAACTTGTTTGTTAAGGTCAGATGCATCTATAAAGTTAGTACCAAAATTGACATCATGAACACGTACATCATGAGAACCCATTTCCTATGACATGTAAAAATTCTCGGTAAATTACATATGTTGAGAAAGAAATAACATCAGACTTCTTGAGTTTCTATAAAGCACATCAAATTTTCGATTAAAAAATGTTGAAAAGAAAGTAACAGATGCTATCAGTAAAAATAAAATTGAAAGAAATTACAGCAATACTAAGGGTCAAGCACAAGTGGTAAAAACATTGATCAAGGAACCTACCAAAATTTACAAGGCAGAAGCAGGAACCTACCAAAATTTACAAGCACAAGATGACAGTCAGATCCATCCAACCTCCGTGACACAACAAACCGATGATCTGAACAAGAGTCCCAATATCACAAACAATAGGAATTATTCTCTCTTAGCCCTTGCATTAATCAGAAACCTACGCGAAGAACTCGATGCAATTTCTCAAAGACTGGACGAGGTTGAAGCAGTACTCGGTGTGAGTCTAGCGTTCGACCCCGGACCTCAAACACCAACCGACTTCTTCGAGAAGGGCAATGATGATGAAACCACGGAAGACACCGAAGACGAGCCACCCGACAAGCAACCCACTTGCATTGGCGGGAGGGCATCTGGAAGAAACTGATGCAACACAAAGTCAAGCTAACGACTTAAAACAAGCGCTTCTTGGGAGGCAACCCAAGGCCACATTTATATATTTTTCTTATAATTATTTATTTTTATTTTAATTAGGACGTTAACAAAGAGACAACTCATACCCACCTTTTTCCTGTGATCAGGTAAGCATACTGGAAGAAAGGCTTGATTAAAGACGTCTCGGAAGATGGAAAAATACTCTCTGGTACAGCCTATATTGGCTGATACGGACCATACTAGTGGATACGAGGATAATAGAGTATGAAAAAAGGAAACTAGTGGTGAATACGGCCCGTATTCAAAGGAATTAAAACTTAGCGGTTATTGGGTCTGAGCATAACAGATTTAATACGGACCGTATTAGCTGATACAGTCCGTAATGAAGGCCAATCCGGGAGATGCCAACCCGTTAAGAAGAGACGTTTGAAATCCCGCGCGAATCACGTCTCATAACCGTTAATCCATTTCGTTTTAATTCCTTAACCCCTCTCTTCCTCTCTCTCCCTATTCTCTTCCCCTCCATCTCCTTTCTTTCTCCCTCTTCCATTCTTACCCGAAATCAAGTTCCCCTTCCTTGCCGCCGATCGCCATCGCCACTGCACCTACGCCTCCACTCATTGAAGCCGCCGCCTCACTCCCTCTCTGTTTCCCTGCCCTAATACGGACCGTACCGGGTCCGTATCCGACGGCCACTCGATCCAACTTCTCCAAATTCGGTTTTTCTAAACCCCTTTTAAATTTCAAAGTTTAATTTCGTTTTTACATTTGTTTTAATTCAAACTCTGTTACATTAGTTTAGATAATCAAGTTTTATTTTTTTAAAAATCACAAAAATCACAAAAAAATTAGTTTCGGTTAATTTTCCCAATTTTTACCAGTATAATACGGTCCGTATTGACCCAATACGGTCCGAATAGTTTACCAGAACCAGCACTTAGTCTTCCCAGAAATACCTTTTAATACAGTCCGTATTGGTGATACGGTCCGTATTCAGTCCTGTACTTGGTCAAATTTCACCAGCTAACCAGTCCGTATTAAGACCGTATTGACCGATACGGTCCGTAACAGAGAATTAAAATTTGAGCAAATGGCCCCGAAAATGAAAAATATTTTAGGGGCAGTTACAAGGAGTGCTAAGAAAGCCCTCGGAAGTGCCGGCCCGAGTAGTTCACCGCAGAGCTCCTCTAGCCGATCCTCCCGGTCCTCCGGTTCGCAACCACAATCCTCCAACCATTCATCCTCTCATTCCGACGCTCAGCAATCAATCAGAGACACACCAATCTCAGATGCGGATTATGACCCGGAGGAGTTCAACCCTCGGGATTTTGGTCTTGAGGAAGAGGACTCCGATGAGTCGATGGAAGAAGCAACCGAGTACCAACCCGTCTTCTTACATCCACAATTCGGACAAAGCTACGAGAGGATGGAAGCAAGGGAGGTCATATACCACAAGTCCATCAACACGGAGACACTCGAGCGACTAGGCCTCCTTGCACAAACCGAACAGCTCGCAAACCGCATCCATCTCTGGCAATTCCTCCAACTGATCAAAGGAGTTAAAATTTACAAGGTGCTCACGAGGGAGTTCCTTGCAACCTTCAGATACAATGAAGACTCCATCTCTTTCCAGATGATTGGCGAGCAGTACATAGTCACCATGATGATTTCTGCGCCATCTTCAACCTCACCAACAATGGCACCTCTGATTCTCCTGACTGCCGAGGATTCTGGTACAGCATCACCGAAGACAACCAAAACACAACTCGACCGGCAAGCAGGATCATCCATCCCCAAGTTCGCCTCTTGCAAGTAATCCTTGCCAATTCCATTTTCGCGAGAGGCGAGAGTTCATCCAAGGTGACATTACCCGAGCTCTATCTCCTCAAATGCATGATCGAGCCAACACCGGTGCGACCTCACCTCGGCCATCTCCTCTGCAAACAAATCCGTGAGGTCGCCCAAGCCAAGAAAAAGGGTGGAAAAACCTCCATCGGATTCGTGGCCACGATCTTGGCCAACCACCTCGCTCTGCAGATCGATCATCTCAAAGAGGCAAGCGGGCTCACACAAATCGACATGTCATGCCTCCAAGCCATGAAATTTGTCACCGGCCACTACCCAGGTCCCTACTTCTACAATTCACCGAAGGGAATCCTCCAATTTCCCTTCCGACATCTCAATCTCCGTAGTAGGGCCTCATGGAAAATGGCACGCCACGCGAGCCCGTCTTATAAGCCTCCTCAGGATTACATTGATGTAATCGAGAGCCAAGCCGCAATGCAAAATCAAGCTAACATCGATCGACAGGAAAGAGAAGAGGAGGAGCCCCCTTTTAATGCATATAGGGAGGCAGGCACATCGGCAGCTAGAGCCGGATCTTCAGGGGCGGCACCATCTGATGCCCCTACAGATGATTACGATCAGTTCATCCAAATGGTAAATTGGATGGACTCGAACCTCACTGAGCTCACCTTGACAACGGACGAAACCACCTGGCAAATGGAGCTGAACAGTTCTACAATTCACCAAGAAATTGGTGAAATACGAAACAACATGGAAGAGGTTCGGAGGAGTGTCGACGAGGGCAGGCGCGAGACTCAGCAGACGCGCTACATGGCACAGCAGTACTACCAGCATGCCCTCACCACCAGTTTGCCATACCAGCCACCACCATATGGACTCTTCGACCCGTCATTCTACGAGGAGATCCAGCGACCACCACCACCTCCACCACCTCAGGATTGAGGTGCAGTGAGTTGTATCTTTCCCCGGTCTTTTTACTTTACTATTTCCTTTATTTTTATCTCTCGAGCATTGGGGACAATGCTCAATTTTATTCGGGGGGTAGGAAAGTAAATTGACCATGTATCTTTAAAAAATTTCGCATTTTAAATTCTTAGGTGCTAGTAGTTTTACTCAATTTTTGACTAGGGTTGGAGGCTTTACCGAAAATCCTAGAATGATTAGATTTAGCTTTTTAGCTAGCTTGCATTTTTATTTTTATTCTAGGAGTAAGGTTAATCAAATAGGAATTGTTTTTAAATTGAATTAGGCTAAGGTTTAGACAATTGGCCATGATACCAAAAATTCAGAATTTATAAAAATTACTTGTAATCTCAAAGTGAACAATTAATTGCTAACCATGAGAGTTGACCAAAATCGCAAACCCTAGAATTTTTATTTATTGAGTAGTTTATTTTTGTAAAGTCTTTTAAATTTGATAGTGTTTTAGAATACCCATTTATTATAGATAGACCCCTAGCGAAACTATGCAATAATTCCTTGTATGAATGAATACTTGGAATTGTGTGTAATCATGGTGCTTGTGACACAAAAATATTTTATTTTTCAGAAAAAAAAACGAAAAATACAAAAAAAATCAGAAATGAGAAAAATCCAACAAAAATAGAAAAAAAAAATAGAATAAAAGATGGAGGATAAAAAGAGTACGGGTGCCTACGCAAGACTGGTTACCAATAGGCTTGAGAAAACCTCCCAAATTTTAAATTCTTGTATATATTTAATTTTTCAAAAATAGTCACAACTACCAACACACTTAGTTGTCATACTTTGCTCCAATCAATTGGGAAGGAAAATCAAAATTTATATCATTAGAATTCCTATTGATTGGAAGGGATCCATTTATAATCGAAGGGGAAATTAATACTCTCAATTTTAAGGATATTTGTGAAGTAGATTGTTCAATAATAATTTTTCTAGGGTAAACATAATGAGGTCAATCATGGGGTGAATAAATTGTTCAAGGGAGAGATCATAAATATTTTTAAAGTTCTAGATTTTTATTGTCATGTCAATTGTACCAAACCTAAGCCCTAATTTAATTTTAAGCAAGTCCTTGAGATTGTATGGTTTAACCTAGACCGGATCTTTGACCAGCTGGGATGTCGTTGCTTGAGGACAAGCAACAATTCAAGTTGGGAGGCGTGATCAGAGTCAAAATAACAATGATTTACGTAGGGTTTTGGCTTAGGTTTTACATATTTTCTCACACTTATGTTTAATTAATTAGAGAAAAAGGCTACTGTCACCCTTCTTTATGTTTTATTGCAGAAAACAGGTTTTGGGACTATTTTACACCAAATGGAGCTAGAATCAGGTCAATCGGATCAGCGACGCTCATCGACTAAGCCTCTGTTACGGCCAGTATTGACTAATATGGACCAGGCCTAGCACAGACCAGGAGATAGCGCTGGGAGCAATAAACCCTAACCGTCAAGGTCCTAATACGGACCGTATTGCTTAATACGGTCCGTATCCGAAGGTGACCCTTGGAGAATAACTGCCGACAGCTGTTTCCAGATCAATTTCTTAGCCCCCACTCAACCTCCAGACGTCCCTCCACTCCTATATAAGGCCCCTGGGCAGAAGGAATAGTTATCTTTGTAATTAGGGTTAGATTTGATTAAAGTAAGAAGAGAGGAGTGCTTGTAACAATGCCGTTCCGCGGCTAAGTTCCTTTTCTTAAGGCTAGGCAGTAAACCTTGTTACTCTTGATGTTTTGATATATATATTTCTGTTGATTATGATTTCTTGTTGTTGTACTAAAATGCTTTTGTGATTTACTATGTCTTCATCTAATTTCAATGATCTAGTTTAGGTCCGTTAGGGTAGTGATAGTACTTTAATGGTAAGAGAAACTATTTGTATGAATTAGCCTCGTTGAGATTTATTAGGTTTATGTGAAGAAAACCTTAACGGGGAAACCATAAACCAGACCAACAAAACGCATACCAAATTCCATCATATGCGTAAAGTAAATCGCAATGATCTGTGTAGTAATTTGGGGTATTTGAGAGATCAGACATTTGCGAAAGGTAAATCGCAGTGTCCTATGTAGAATCTCGGTGAAAGATCTGTCATTCTTGCGTAACATAAATCGCAGTGACCTATGTGGTGTCTTTCATTAAAACAACAACAAGAAATCAGACGCAACAGGAATATATTGTTAAGGCGGATTGAGTGGCAATGGTGTGCCGAAACCCTAGGAATTCTCATCTCTATCTTTATTTTAATTACTTTTAATTGTTTCCTAATTTACATTGATCAACAAACATCTCTCAATTTTTAGATTTCGTCTAGCATTTCTAAAGATTGTGATTCGATCGCTCAAAGCACTGAACCAATATTCCCTGTGGATCGACCTCGTATATACTACTCGATAGGATTGTGCGCTTGCAGTCCGAACCGATAGCATTTCCGAGTTTATAAATATTAAAAGAAACATTGCTCTCTTTTGAGTGATCACTTGTTCTTATGCCCAACAAATTTGGTTTTGGTTAGGGAAAAACCAAACTATAATGCATACATGGGCTACATTACTAGATTTAATAGAATATGCTTATACCCTTGATACAGTCCATAAAAATGGATTCCTCATTGTTATCAGTGATGTATGCTGGTCTCTCTGGAAACACAGGAATGAAATTTGCTTTACTAGTTGTTCCCTATCTTATGCTAGACACTTAATTTTACTAATCAAATCATTAATTGTATACTGGTCAGGGGCTATGAAGAAAAAACTCAAAGAAGCTGCTGAAGAATGGATGCCTATCTTAGAAGATGCCATTCCACTGGCGCAGTACATGCCCCTGGAGATGGTGGTGTACCAGCCTCCAGCTCCCTCTGATGGGTTTCCTTAGGTGACCATGCAGAAGACTCACTGCACCTTTTTGCCGATAGGACAATATTCCCTCAGCCCAATACTCTGTGGCTTAGTATTAGCTAATCTAGATTTTTTTTGGTCATTAGCAGTAACTAAAAGTTGGATTTGTTATTCTCTGGTTGCTTATTGCATGTGTTGTTGCGTGGATGTTGCACCTGATTTACTTTGACACTTGGCTGTAATTATTTGATTTTCAGTAAAATGAAAATGGGCCTTGGCCTTTTTAAAAAAAAAAATAACTAGGATATATTATTTTTGTTTATGGGCAGCTTATTTACTGTGCGATATAAGAATTACAAGAAATAAACTGAAATTTCAGAACAATTATGTCAAAATAAAGTATTAGTAAAAAGCCTGACAAGTAATTTTTTAATTGTTATGTGAAAAAAGTTTCTTTAAATAGTACTTCCAATTTGACACATGTACGATTAATATAAAGAACGAAAGATACATCTAAAATCTAAAATTTTATTAATTTTCTATTATCAGCATTGACTCGATCGATAATCACAGTGGTCAAATAAGTTTAACAATATTGAACAACATAATTTTTCTCTGGAATTTGGATTACTGTTTACAAAATGTTGATAGTTTAACACGTCAACATCCTAGAAAACATATAAATACCCACCATCCTAATTATATAAACTTAACATATAAATATCATGTTATATATAACTAGTTTCTATATTAGGATGAATAATTTTATTTTATATTAAAAATCCAGGAATTAACTAAGACTTTTTAGAAAAAGTATACACATAGAAGAAAGCTGATATAATTATACAATTGAAGAAGAAAATGATACATTACCATTAAGAAGAATACCAAGAAAGGAAACCAAAATGACTACATAAGAGAAAGATAATAATACTGAGAAATTATAGAAAAAATTAAAATATACAACAGACATAAATAGACAAGAAATGTATGTGTCATTGTGAAGACAACACTCAAAGAAATTCAATCTTAACTAACGACCGAAAGCAATGCTCTCCTCAGCTTCCCTATCTATATTGAAATAATAGGCCGTGTGCTCAATCTCTTTGTGATGATAGGTTCGTTTATTTAACAAAGTCTCTGTTTCTTCGGGATTGTACTCTTCTCCCCAAGGATGCAACTGAAGCTTCCTGATTCGATAAAGCTCTTCGGCTACATCCTTCATCATAGGTCGCTCTTCCCCTCTCATATTTAGACATTCCTTAGCCAGATCAGTAATTGCCCAAATTAATTCCATGTCACCTTCATATTTTATTTCATCATCAAGAAGCTCTGGAATTTTGTTATCTTTTGTAGCAGAGAGGAAGCGAGATGAAAGACTCCTCTCTTCTTGGGGTGCATCAAAATCAATTACGGGCTTGCCGGTTATGAGCTCCACAAGAACTACACCGAAGCTGTACACATCGCTCTTGTCCGTCAGTTGGCATGATTGCATGTATTCTGGATCAAGGTATCCCCGAGTTCCTTGCACAAGTGTGACGAATTGCGCCTCATCGGTTGGAGCTAGTATGGAGGCTCCGAAATCGGACACCTTTGCCATGTAATTTTGGTCCAAGAGAATATTTGATGGCTTCACATCTCCGTGGAAAATTGGAGGAGATGCTGAAGTGTGTAAGTAAGCAAGTGCTTCTGCACATTCATGTGCAATTCTTAGACGGGTTGCTAGAGAAATGTGTCTTCCTTGCTTATTGTAATGGATATAGTGTTGTAAAGTACCATTAGCAATGAATTCGTATACTAGTATCGGAACCTCGACCTCTAGACAACAACCAAGGAGTTTTACAATGTTCTTATGGTTAATTTGGGAGAGAATAAGCAATTCTTTTCCGAATTCTTTTTTCTTGTTCTCATTGACTATCTTACACTTTTTAATGGCAACCGTTTGATTTCGTAGAGTTCCTCTATATACAGTGCCCTGTCCTCCATGACCAATGATATTTGCATTGTCAAAAAATTTTGTTGCTTGATCTATTTGTTGCTTTGTGAAGATTGTAAAACCAAACCCCTGATTTGATTTAATCTCCTCCAACAGAATCCACCCTCCGTGTTGTTGAAAATACTTCTTTTTTACTTTAGACAGATTTCTTCTTTCCAGGACCACATAGATACCAACTCCAAGAAATGATAAAGCGACAATACTACAAGCAGTTCCTACAATATTCAGTGCAAACATTTTAAGAATTGTGACTACATAAGAAAATTCAATAGATAATTGGAACGCAAGTGACTTTTTAAGAAAATTGAATTGATACAATTAAGTTTCTGCAAGCTCTATGTTTTATTTATCCTATCTCTTTCTGTACTTGTAACAAACATTCAAAATTCATAGAAGTTATATATTAATCTGGAAAGGTAATAACGTACCTATAGCTAGAGGCATGTTGCGATCGCATTTTCCAGGATTTTTATTATTAATACGCCAGCCGGAAGGACAAGAGCACCGATATCCTCCTTCAAAATTGTGACACTTTCCGGGCTTGGAGCATGCATTTTGGTCAGCACATTCATCAATGTCTGCATGAATATACCACAATGTGAAAGAAGCTTAGCAACATACATATTTTATGAATTCTCTCTTTCTTTCGGATATGCTGGGCAGTTGACGTGATAGCCACCGCAAAGATTATTAAGAAATATAAAATAAAATAAAGTCAGAGAGAGAGAGAGACCTCGGCAGCCTCCATCAAGATAAGGATTGCCTTCATAACCATCGGAGCAGTTGCAGAGATAACCACCAACACTGGTAGAGTTCGAACAAACACTGTGATCACATCTGCATGCATAGGATGATTTGTTTCTTTGTGCGATGTTGCATGGGGTGTTGCCTATGGCCCAGTCAAGCACCATTGGCCATGGTTGAGTAGTGTCAAGGAGCTCGTCGGTGGTAATGTAAGTGGTGTTGAACTTGAACTCAGCCTCCTCCACCAGCATAGTATAGCTACAACGACTGAAGTTGTACAGCTTTGAGCTGTTGAACCTCTCATCAAACTTGACTATTAAGGTAGATGCTCCTTTCGGAATAGCTGTCTGGCAGCAACCAATTCCAGAGCATGACCCGTCAGTGAGGCTTTCGAGGCCATCACATCCTATTACGCACCCTCCCAAGTATGAATTGTGATCATTGTTAAAAATGACATAGGCAAGTGTATCACAACCAATGACCACAAACTTATTTTTCTGGTGGTTATATCTGAAAGATGTATATTGAAAATCCAATATCGTGCTTTCATAGAAAACATTTTGAAGATGTCCAAATGTCTTGAACCCCACTTGCATACGGTCCATCGGCCAAGCATACCACCAATCAGTGTAATCAACTTTCTTTGAGGTGGCGTTGTAGCACTGGGAAGATATAGGGCTGCTTATACGTACCTGGCCCGAGGACAAGCTTATACTCAGAATTGCAAAATGACCAAGGTATGGTGTAGATGTACCGTTATTAAATATTTTGCAAGTGACATTGAATTCTTCAGACAAGAAGCAATTTGGGCCAATGCCGAAAGGGTAAGGGACCGGAACTTCACCGCAGCTCTTTGGGCACCCAGGCAGAGCGATGCTGCTGTTCGTGACAGATTCAGTGCTTTTCAACAGTATGAGGAGAAGGACAAGTAGTTGGGGTAGTCTCATTGCACCACAAGTTTCTTTCACAGATAGCCTTAATTAATGAGTAATATCCACTAATTTCGATCTCTAGCTTTTATTATTATAAAATAGGTGTAACCTTACTGGAGTTCGAGGCTATATATTTATAAAGTAGTCTTATGAATTATTTTTCATTTTAGTTAACATCAGAACATGTGACCATTTCAACATGACCTCTTCAAAATGACCCACTTAATTATTGAGTGAAAATCATTATCCAAACCACATTCATATCATTACTGTGGAAGAGTCAATGTTTAAGCTTTTAATAATTTCAATTTTTTATAATATCACTATTTTGTAATAATCGAAATTACATGACAAATTATAACAAATAAAAAATTATGAGAAAAAATTATCTTCTAATTTTTCAGACCAAAATTATCTTCAAGTCATGCTTGGACTCAATATTTTACTAGCTTCAGTATATGAAAGAACTACAAAGGCCTCAGATGCAAAACATTTTACAATAAATATTATTAAGCGAAATTAGAAGACAAGAAAATTAGCTTGTCCATTATTAAAATCCATATTAATAATCTTTTGTAGGTCATGGTGCAAGTCAAATAGACATAATATTCATCTGATATGTAAACATCAATTAATTAATTCAAACAGGCCTGATAATTTTCCAATTTCGGAATTAATGCCATACATGCATTCATAACACATCATATATTGATCGTGACATTCTGTTTGACCTGTTCCTGCATAATCTTATGTAGTTACAATTCTGTTGTTTCATCATTTATATTATCTTAAGAGAAATTTTGGATCGATGGCCCTGTTTCAAAAGAGGCATTTCTGATCGACATGTGGGAGCCACATTGATTTATCATAAAAGACTTGAGCTTAATGATTTTATTGATGATCCCTGAGGATTAGATAATGATCCTAATTTATAAATTATCTTGTGTAGCAATATTTATGTATTATTTATGTATTATTAATTAGTATAATAATCATAATTTGTATGGCCTTTATTATGAATAACGATGCCACCTCAAATGGAAGATAAAAGAATCCAATTCAATGATTCTTTTTGGCAACTAATTTATTGCTATATATTATATATTATCCTTATTGAACAGAACTGTGAAGCCTTTGAAAGTTCTTACAGTAGATAAAGATCAGGTTGTTCAAATTTCCCTTTCGAATTAAAAATGAAAGAAGAAAATTTCTCAGAAATATTTTGCTCGTCAGTTGTCACTATAACAACATTAATCTTGAGAAGGAGACAAATTGGACCAAGTCAACCTCTCCCTTTAATTTCTCTCCTTGCAAGGGTCAAAATATTTCTGAAAAAAAAATCTGAGTTGGGCTACGGTGCTTCGCGAAGTAAAGCGAGTGTTTTACTTCACACTCATATTTTGCGATTTCAATGTTTAAAATGTCGATCCGAGCCATTCAAATTGATCTTCATATTAAATTGTGCTTGGAGACTAAATTTTACATTTTTTGGAAATTTTTTACTATTTCTTTAGAATTTTTAAAATTGTCTTTTTCGATGGTCCAGGATTTTTGAAAAACAGCAATTTTCAAAAATTCTAAAAAAATAGTAAACAATAAAAAATGTAACATTTGGTCTCCAAGCACAATTTAATATGGATATCAACTTGAACGGTTCGGATCGATTGAAGTTTCAAATTGAAGATATAGACGTGAAGTAAAACACTAGTTTTACTTCGCGAAGTACCGTAGCCCAACTCCATATATATATATATATATATGAGGGTGGTTAAGATACAAACGTTTGTTCCTAAGCCTAGAAACAAACGTTTCGGTTCTCCAATTTTCAAAGTCCAAACAGTCAATCCAAACCATTAGATATTCAATCTATATTAAAATGTGCTTGGAGACCAAATTTTACATTTTTTCGAATTTGTTTACTATTTATTAAGATGGTTTGAAAGTCGTTGTTTTTCAATGGAGCAGAAGTTTAATAAAAACAGCGACTTTCAAACCATAAAAAAATTCCAAAAAATGTAAAATTTGGTCTCCAAGCATATTTTAATATAGATTGAATATCTAATGGTTTAGATCAACTGTTTGGACTTTGAAAATCGGAGAACCGAACCGTTTGTTCCTAGGCTTAGGAACAAACGTTTGTATCTTAGCCACTCTCTCTCTCTCTCTCTATATATATATATAAGGATATATATAAATATATATATATAGAGAGAGAGAGAGAGTTGGGCTATGGTGAGTTACAAAGTAAGAGCCTCATTTTACTTCACGTTCATATTTTATACTTTTGAAAGTTCAAAAAGTCGATCTGAGCCTTTGAATAGAACTGTGAAGCCTTTGAAAGTTCTTACAGTAGATAAAGATCAGGTTGTTCAAATTTCCCTTTCGAATTAAAAATGAAAGAAGAAAATTTCTCAGAAATATTTTGCTCGTCAGTTGTCACTATAACAACATTAATCTTGAGAAGGAAATAAATTGGACCAAGTCAACCTCTCCCTTTAATTTCTCTCTTCGCAAGGGTCAAAATATTTCTGAAGAAAAAATTCTGATTTAAATCACATGGCTAACATTATATATATAAATATATATATATATAGATAGATAAATATATATAAATATATATATATAGATAGATAAATATATATAAATATATATATATATATAGAGATAGGCTAACATGCTTCTGGTAGAACTTCGGCCTCGTGCTTCCGGGGGCATATCTTAGTGTTGGATGTTCAAACAACAAATTCAAACCGTTAGATGTGATCTCTATATTAAAATCTGCTTGGAGACCAAATTTTACATTTTTTGGAATTTTTTTACTATTTATTAAGCCACTTTGAAAATTCCAGATCATATGGTCCAGACTGTTTTTACTGTTCACCCGGATCTGGAATTTTCAAAGTGGCTTAATAAATAGTAAAAAAATTTCAAAAAATGTAAAATTTGGTCTCCAAGCAGATTTTAATATAGAGATCACATCTAACGGTTTGAATTTGTTGTTTGAATATCAAACACTAAGATATGCCTCCGGAAGCACGATGCCGAAATACTTCTAGAAGCACGTTAGCCTATCTCTATATATATATATATATATAGATAATATCAGAGTGGCTAAGATACAAACGTCTGTTCCTAAGCCTAGGAACAAACGGTTCGGTTCTCCGATTTCCAAAGTCCAAACATTTGATCCAAACAGTTAGATATTCAATCTAGATTAAAATGTGCTTGGAGACTAAATTTTACATTTTTTCGAATTTTTTTACTATTTATTAAGATGGTTTGAAAGTCGCTGTTTTTCAATGGAGCAGAAGTTTAATAAAAACAGCGACTTTCAATCCAACTTAATAAATAGTAAACAAATTGCAAAAAATGTAAAATTTGGTTTCCAAGCACATTTTAATATAGATTGAATATCTAATGGTTTGGATCAACCGTTTGGACTTTGAAAATCGGAGAACCGAACCGTTTGTTCCTAGGCTTAGGAACAAACGTTTGTATCTTAGCCAGTCTCTCTCTCTCTCCCTCTCTATATATATATATATAGAGAGAGAGAGAGAGAGAGAGAGAGTTGGGCTATGGTGAGTTACAAAGTAAGAGCCTTGTTTTACTTCACGTTCATATTTTCTACTTTTGAAAGTTCAAAAAGTAGATCTGAGCCGCTCAACATGATCTACATATTGAAATGTGCTAGGAGATCATATTTTACATTTTTTTTTTGGAAATTTATTATTATATGTTTAGTATCTTTTTAAATCACTATTTTTTTATGGTCCATAATCCATCCAAAAATAGCGATTTTCTACCCATCTAAAAAAATAGTAAAAAAATTCCAAAAAATGTTAAATTTGATCTCCAAGCAAATTTCAATATAGAGATCATGTTAAGCGGTTCGGATTGGCTGTTTAGACTTTGAAACGGAGATATAAGCGTGAAGTAAAATAAGAAAGTACTTCACAACTCACCATAGCCCAACTAATGAAGTAATGGGCGTTGTTTTTAATATTAGTTGGGCTATTTTGCTTCATGAGGTAAAGGGCATGTTTTACTTCATACTCATATTTGTGAGTTCAAAATTAAAATACTCAATCCAAACTGTTCAACATGATCTTCATATTAAATTGTGCTGGGAGACCAAATTTTACATTTTTTTTTAATTTTTTACGATTTTTTTTTTATTTTTTATAATTGTTGTTTTTGACGGTCCAGAATTTTCTAAAATCAACAATTTCAAAAATTCTAAAAAATACTAAAAAAAATTCAAAAATTATTAATTTGGTCTCCAAGCACATTTCATTATGGAGATCATGTTGAACGGTCCGGATCGACCTTTAGACTTCACAAACAATAGATATGAGCGTGAAGTAAAACACACCCTTTACTTAATGAAGTACAATAGCCCAACTCTATATATACACAAACACACATATATGTGTGTGTGAGAGAGAGTGAGAGTAAAACTAGGGTGTTCTTAAGTTCACCAAGTTACTTTCTGAACCTATCGAATTTACTTCAAACGACGAATTCAAACCGTTGAAAACGATCTACCTTGTGAGTGATGTGTCTACATTAAAAAAAAGTCAAGCGGTCAAAATTTGAAGATATATTAATTTTAATGTATTCAATTTTTGAAAATTTTTAGACCACTTGACTTTATATAAAATTAATTCGAAAATTTAAAATTTGGTCTGCAAGCAAATTTCTTATGGAGATCATGTTGAGCGATTTGGATTATTTGCTAAAGATATGGTCGACCAATTTTCTGGATAGTGATTTGTGATCTGTATGGCGGATCTCCTCTGCAGCATTAAAGATATGGTCGACCAATTTTATTTGATTTGTCTAGTAGCTAGGATTACTGTTGTTGAGGGCCGGTTTGTATGGTAGCTTAGTTAAATAAATTAAAAGAGGAGAGAATATGGTCGGCACTCGGCGGCCCAAAAAATTATATACATTAGGGATTTTGAATTTTTAATCAAGAATCTATCTGCTTGCTTACCATCAAACCATCGTCACAGCAAATCCAGTAAATGCCCCATCGCAGCTTATACTCTGAAGTAATCTCTCGTTTTTTTTTTTTTTTTCTAATTCCATATCTTTCATAAATAAATAAAACTACACACAATAATAGTTGTTGAGCTTAGCACCCCTCAATTACGCTATAATGACTTATCTTGTTGCTTGTACAAGTTGGATTATGCAATTTTTGTTATTGTGTCGTTTTAAATATTGAATCAGTATCAGAAGAAGAAGTTCACATTGAGCCAGAAAAGCCTTACAAAAACCCTCGACTGCCCCTCTCATGTGGGTCCCGCTCACATGAACAATGATATGGCAAATTCCAGGGGTGATTGTGCGAAACAAAAATAAAGTGAGGGGTTCATAACTTTATATGGAAATATTGCATGTAAAATGATTATTAAAGAGAAGGCCTTTTGTGGGAGCAATTGTCATGTTTGTAAAAAGTTTGATGTCATCAAAGATTCTTGTTTGTGGATCTTACGTGACAACTGTGGTGCTTCAAGTCATTTAGAGTACGTGTGCGCTTCGTTGTTGCAAGGCCAGTTTTTTTTTTGTAAATTGGGAGAAAGACATTGATCTGATTATGTGAGTTTCTAGTTCTAGGTGCAAATTCTGTACCATTAATTCTGTGTCTCAAACTAGTACTGAACTGATATAATTTTATCTTGCCTATCCCTGTCATGATTGTTACCAACAAAGGTCTTCTTTAAATTATGCCCATATTGCAAAAAAAGAAACCCCACTAGTGTTGTACCATGCATGTCAGCTAGGCACGATACAGTGGCCCCTGCTAATGGTAGCAGTTTATCACCCAAGGCATGTGATATTATTAATCGGTTCCTGGTGGGTACGGAGTATCTACACTTGCCATTGAATCTATGTAATCAGTCCTCTCTGATGGTGCCTTGTCAGAACCTTGTCAGGTTTTTTTGTAAACTTTGCTCACTTCAAGCTGAGTTGCTATTAAATGAATTTTATGCCACATCTAATCTGTTCTAATAAAAACCAAAACAACAAGCATTGATTTGTACATGAGTTTGTCAGATGGCATAGATTTTGATTTGTCCAAATTTCTAGTTATGACCCTTTTTTTTGAATGAAAAAGCTGTATAGCCCAGTACTACATTAATACAAAAATGTCATTACAAGCTACTTAAAAACTTTTTTCTACCCTTTTTCCCACAAAACCCCTACTGGTTTTATATTGCCTTTCATGGAGTAGTGGCAAGGTCTCAGCTACCCAATACCTTCATTTTCTTTTATTCTCTATATTGTAACCTTCGAATTTTATTTGACAGTAAATGAAATAGATTGGCTTATAGGTTTATGGAAAACCAAAAGATAACACGTCTCATTTACATCTAATAACCATAACACTTAACGGGATTTGGTTGTTTGTTCAGCACACAACATATGGTAGTAATTACTATCTGATAAAGGTTGCCAGTTCTGACTTGATACAGTAATATGGTGTTCCCATTTCTGCTCCAAGAAAGCAAACCCTTCTACTCCTTTATATCCATCACTTTCAATAATTCACCTAAAAAAATGACACTACTAGTCCACTCGAAGAGCTTGAAATCTGATATTTTCTTGTTCAAGGAAAATTCTGTGCAAGGGTCACAAGCAAGCACATTAGATCATAATATCATATTAGCGCAGAATTAGTCTATATTAGGATTAATTTTATTTTCCATTACTTATCTTGGAAACAACTACGATTATACATTAGAAGGAAGTTGATCGAATTATACAAACTGAAGCACGAAGAAAATCATAAATTACAACATAATACAATACAATACACGAGAAAGCATATGGAAAAATAAACTACAATACAATACAGGAAATCAAAATGACTACATACTGAGAAAGGTGAAGATAATGAGAAATTATAGAGAAAATAAAATATACAACCGACATAAATAGGAGAAGAGATGTATGCCTTATTGTGAGGACAACACTTGAAGAAATGAGCGGTAATTAACGACCGATGGCAAGGCTCTCCTCCGCTTCCTTATCTATGTTGAAATAATTGCCTGTATGTTCAATCTCTATCTCATTATGGGATTGTTCACCGAGTAGAGTCTTTGTTTCTTCTGTGTTGTACTCTTGTCCCCAAAGATGCTGCTTAAGCTTGGTTACTCGAAGAAGTTCTTCGGCTACTTCCTTCATCGTAGGGCGATCTTCCCCCTTCATACTTAGACATTCCTTAGCCAGTTCAGCTATTGCCTTGATTAATTGCATGTCATCTTCATGCTTAATTTCATCATCTAGAAGCTCTTGCATTTTGTTCACTTCCATAGCAGAGAGGAAGCGAGACGAAAGACTCCTCTCTTCTTCTGGCGCATCAAAATCAATTACACGCTTCCTGGTTAGAAGCTCCAGAAGAACTACACCGAAGCTGTACACGTCGCTCTTGTCTGTAAGTAGACAAGATTGCATGTATTCAGGATCAAGGTACCCGCATGTTCCTTGCACAAGTGTGACGAATTGTGCTTCATCTGTTGGAACTAGTATTGAGGCTCCAAAATCTGACACCTTTGCTGTGTAATTTTGGTCCAAGAGAATATTTGCGGACTTCACATCTCCATGGAAAATTGGAGGAGATGCTGAATTGTGCAAGTAAGCAAGTGCTTCTGCGGATTCATGTGCAATCCTTAGACGGGTGTCGAGAGAAATGTGTGACCCTTGCTTTTTGTAATGGATATAGTGATATAGAGTACCATTTGGAATGAACTCATATACTAGCATAGGGACCTCCACCTCTAGACAACAGCCTAGGATTTTCACAATGTTCTTGTGGTTAATTTGTGAGAGAATAAGCATCTCTTTTCCAAATTCTTTCTTCTTGCTCTCATCGACTATCTTACACTTTTTAATGGCAACCGTTTGATCTCTTAGAGTTCCTTTGTAGACAGTGCCATGGCCTCCATGGCCAAGAATATTTGCACTGTCGAAATTGTTTGTTGCTTGTTCTACTTGTTGTTTCGTGAAGATTGTAAAACCGAACCCTTGAGTTGATTTAATCTTCTCCAACAGAATCCATCCCCCGTGTTGTTGAAAGTACTCTTCTTTTACTTTAGAAAGACTTCTTATTTCAAGAACCACATATGTACCAACCCCAAGAAATAATATAGCAATAATACCAGCAGCAGTTCCTACAATATTTAGTGCAAACATATTTCAATTTCCGGTACAAAAAATTGTAGATGTTGTTTGAACTACTTGTATGTTTATATAACTTCATTGCTAATCGAATGTCATCCCGAGTTTTATCTATTTTTTATCCTTTTTAAACATTTGGACCAGCTCTTAGACAGTTAGACCCCGATCTCACTCAGATTAAATCTCCTATCTTGTTCTCTTTCTCTCTCTCTCTCTCTATATATATATATATATATCTATCTATCAATTTATCTATCTATAAATATGGAAATAGGGCGGTCGAACAAATAAAACCTTCTCTAACAGAGGAGCCTTTAGCGTTTTAATTTTCCGTTTGTCTCCGTTTGGCTCAATCAGCATCTTTCATCAAGCACGAATTTTAAAGCCTATCCGATGACTGAAAAGTACATAGCACATGCAAATTGACACTATATATATATATTTTGCATTGCAATGTATAGGCTCTCTTGTGCATTAGATTGTAAATCATTGGATTCAAAGTTTAAATAATTGATTCAAACCGTTCAACATGATCTCCATGTTAAAATTTTCTTGGAAAACCAAATTTTACATTTTTTGGATATTGTTTACTATATATATCTGTGTGCATGCATGTTTTTAAATATTAAGATATATTATATTTGCTAATCAATCATTTTTGTGAGAACAATGAAACAACACTTGTTGGTAGGATCTCTGGTACTATTATCTATATTTATTGAAGAATCTTAACATAACACACCTTGGAGATACATAACAGATGTGACACCATGGGAGATTTGGTTGCTGGGAATAGATAGCATATCTACAGGAGGGATTTTTTACGAATTACAGCCCGCTCTTCTAATTTTTTCTATTTCCGTTATCAACCATGCAAATTTAGCAATGTACCGTTATTATTAATTGTTTTCTGGCCAATTAGATAAGGTATACATCAATAACGCAATTAGTTCATTCAATTAGATAAATATCAATAAAAGCAATTAATTAAACATGTTATGTATCGCTATTTTTGTGGTTTGCTTTACATCAGGAGTTGATTGCATTATTTTCCTACCTTTGTGTTGCTTAGATACATTCATTAAGTTGAGACAAATTTTGCTTAAGTAACTATTCAATTATTTTTCTATCATTTCCTTAGACCATTATTTCCATGAAGATTTAGTGGAATCCTGCCTAAATCGGGAGAATACATCGAAATATGTCTGTTATTTCAATAATGATTAATAAGTATGCAAAATCTCTCCTATTGAATGTAAAACCCTTTTGGTGAGGAAGAGTGTCGCAATGGGAAATCGGGAGAGGATGAAAGACCATGCATGATTGAAGATTACATTTTTTTTTTATCTATAGCATTTACTCTAAATTGTGTTCTTTTATCCACGATATGTAATTTATATGTTGTTCTGTTTTTTTTTATCAAACATGTTCCATATTTCAACATTTTATATATTTCTGTTAAGATAAAAAATATGAGTTAATTAATTTTATGCGCAAAGTATTTTTCATTAGTGTACCTTTGAACAAAATTGGATATATTTACCCCAAGCTAACTTGTCAATACTTAGTTTCAGCGCTCTAGTATTTCTTATTTGTCCTGAAAATCAATCCTTGTTCTCTATTTCCATACTTGTAACAACAATCAAATTTCATAAAAGTTCATAATTTATCCTGAAAAATTAATAATGTACCTGTGACTAGTACCACGTTGAGCTCGCATTCTGTCAGATTGTTATGATTATTATGCCAAATCAAAGGACAAGCGCAGCGAAATGATCCTTCTAAATTGTGACACTTTCCTCGTTTGGAACATGGATTTTGGATGACACATTCGTCGATGTCTGCATGAATAGGACACAAGATTAAAGATGTCTAGATAAAAAAATAAAAAGAAAGGAGAGCAAGAGTATGAGCAAGAGAGAAAGACCTTGGCAGCCTCCATGAAGGTAAGGATTGCCTTCAAAACCATGGGAGCAGTGGCACAGATAACCACCACCACTGACTGTCGAGCAAATACTGTTACTACTAATGCATGCATAGGAGGGTTTGTTAGTCTGTGCTTCTTCGCATGTTGTGTTTCCTATGGCCCAGTCGAGCACCGCAGCCAGTTCAGTATCATCAATCCAATCTTCGTCGGTGATGTAAGTTGTGTTGAACTTCAACTGAGCCTCCTCCACTACCATAGCATAGCTGCAACGACTAAAGTTATACACCTCCGCATTGTTGAACCTCTCATCAAACGAGAACTTAAAGGTGGACGCTCCTTTGGGGATATCTGTCTGGCAGCAACCAATACCAGAGCAGGATCCATGCTTAATCACGGTATCTAGGCTATTGCATGAAGAAAGGCACCCTACTGAGTAATTAAAAGGATGGTCTTCAAGGGTAAGATACGCAAGTGTATTACACCCAGTCACTGTAAATTTATTCTTCTCGGTGTTGATCCTGAATGGTGAGATATTTACAAAGTCCCATGCATTAGGATCCCAGTAATGTTTCTCTTTCTTTGTGGTGCTGTTGTAGCACTGCCCATTTGGAAAGATGCCTACACGTACCTGGCCCAAGGACAAGCTTATATTCAGAATATTCCAAACGTTATAGATTGCCTTTGACGTGGAGGTATTAATGTATGGTGAGGTGGAACCGTCGTCCTCGAATGTGTAGCAAGTGACATCGAAGCCTTCCATGAAGCAACTTGGGCCAGCAATTGTTTTGCAAGTTGTATTTTTATAATCTTTAGGCACATAGCAATTTTGGCTAATGCCGAAAGGGTAAAGGATGGGAATTCCACTGCAGCTCTCCGGGCACCCGGGCAGAGCGAGGGTGCTCTTCGCAGATTCAGTGGTTTTGAAGTGGATGAGGAGAAGAATTTGTGTTAGTATCAGTGCCACCGTGGTGTATAACGAGTTTCTTTTTGTTTCGTTCATGATACTCATAGCCATAATAAACGACTAATCCACTATTTTTTTTATGTAGTTTCTATCAAAGGATTGATGCCCCATAACTGCACTTCTACGCTCTTTATATATAAAACATATGCACGTTGATAATTGATTACAAAAGTGAGTCAATTATTTAGTGCACCCCAACATTAAATCCATACGACACGTGTCAGTCCGATACGGAAATATAATCAGCGGAGTACGATAAAAAAAATTGAAATATGTAGCTATCAGCTGACTAGGCAAATCTTCAGCCAAATGGAATCAAAACACATCGAATAAAGATGAACTCCGTTAATTTTACTTTATTAGTGGGAATCTTCAGCCAAATTATTAGAAAGTAGAACTTTGACGCGTATAATTAGTTGTCATTCTGTCTAATCATTAAAGAAAAATAATACTTGTTGATACTTGCTAGTTTTATTTGCAGTCAAATTCTTCTTTATTAGTAATTAAATGGGAAGTATGCATGACCTTCATTGATTGATGGTGTCATTCTTTAGATTTTAATAATATATTACGGATTGATGGTGTCATTCATTGACCATGTTTTCATTCACCTGTCAGTTGTTTTGCAAAAGTTTTGTGTACACTTCTCACGCGGTGCAGTGATTTTTTTTTTCCTTTTCGTTCCTTAAATCAGAAGGGAACTTACAAAATAAAGGAAAATTTCATGTATATCTTTAAAAATATTTAAATAAAGTAGTTTTTGTTCTAAAATTAATAATAATATATTTTTTTTTTAATTTGAAAGACCCAAGAATTTACTTAATTGATGATAAATTTCTATAAAAATCATTTTAAATTTAAAAAGTTCTCATTTTATCTTTATAAAACATAAAAAATATTTTAGCATTTGTAAGAAAAATATTTATGCTTTTAATAAACTGACTTGTGAGGATAAATGATTCATTTTCTACTTGTGATGTACATATATACACACATATGTCTTAAAATAAATAAAAATTGTTGAGCCAAACACAAGAAATAAAACACAAAGAGGAAGTTATTTAAATTGCTGCCAATCTAGTATCTGTTGGAAACTTGGCTGATTGCAGCAGCCTTTCGCTGGTACAAACTGGTAAACTTGCTGGTACGAAACAGAGTTTTGACACAAAATTCTGGTAAACAGAAAACTGCTGCTGAAAAGAACGCTAACTTCTCAATATGCTGGAATTTTATTTTCTTACACCTTGCAATCAATTACATAACATTCTTACATATTTATAACAAGTACATCTATCTAATTTTAGATCCCACTACTTTCTATAGCTGCACTACAATCTAAAGTTATCATCTGTTACCATAAATACCCTGCTGACCAGAACTTCAGTTCATGCTATTTTAGGCACATCCTGCTTCTAATTACTGAATTAACTAAAATAGAAATTGCTAATTATAGCACCCACGCCTCTGACACTAATTGCAACTTTTAATCAATTTTTAACAGTATCCCCAAAAAAAATACAAAAAATAATTGAACCTCGTCGTCATATTCCACATTTTGAAGCAAATCATTCACCTTGTGCATTGTCATTCGGCAATCACTACTTTATTGTCATATACGACCTCAATTCCACTAGCGTGGTGCATATGGAGTGATCTGAACGAAACAAAAAGAAAAGAAATAGTGGATTAGAATGACTATTGATATGGAGTGATCTACCCAGGAGGACCAGGGTTCGAATCATTCACCTTTTGCTTTTTGTAAGAAAAGACCAATCAAATTGGTTCTCTAATGTTCGTTTTTTCATTTATGGTTTGTAAAAAAAATTCTAAATGTGGACTAAGTGTGAGTGTCACTCACAAAATCCGCACAGACTAGGTATATATGCGTTCATGCTAATATCCGACATTTTGTCAGTAAATCTAGCAAGATTGGAACAGACAACAACTATTACTAGCTAGCTACCAAGTTTTAACAAGTATTACTTTTCTCTTTTTCACAACAAAGTATTACTGTTCTTTAATAATTAGAACACAGACAACAACTAATTAATGCGCGTCAAAGTTCTACTTTCTAATAAAGCCTGAAAATATTTGGATAAAGATTCCCTTTAATTAGTAAAGTAACACTAATGGAGTTCATCTTTATTCGATCGATACGTAGTTTTGATTCCATTTAAATTGAATGCAATCATTTGAGTCACAAAACACATTTAACTATTTCTTCTATCTCAAAACACACTTAATATTTTTCTGAAGACTTAAAAACACATTTCAATACATCATAATACTAATTATATTTATTCTCCTTACATTGAGTAAACACAACTCACACTAACTTATTAATGACAGTAAGACACTAAACATATATTACTGTAAACACATGTTTGACGTACCACAACGCATCTTGTTTCTTGGAAAACTCTTAACATAAAAGTTCTAATATTTCGCTGTAGAGTGTTTTCTCTTTCATTACTAAAATTATACTAAATTCGTCTAATATTACAAACACTACTACAAAAAGCACATTTACCATCGCCCCTTTATCATCAGGTGGCCCAAGGCATGGATCGTGTTTGCAACCAATTACTTTAGAACTTTTCACTGACTGTTCGGATCTAACCAACTGATGGTGTTGATGGGTGACCCTTTTCCATCAGTTAAATTTATCCTACAATTGATTTTGAGTGACTCTTTGACATCGGTTGGGCTACAAAGACTGATAGCATTGAGGGAGTCTCCTTTACCATCAGTTGGAAAACACGAGCCGTTCATCACTTGTACAGAAAAAATTACACAATAACAGTGTGTAATGGGAGGAGGCGCTTGCGCGAAAAATCTCACACATACCCACACGGTCACTTAAAACCAAACCGTGTACGAAAGTCGCCGACTTTTGTACATTGTTTGTTTATACTAAACCATGCATGATCATATAAAATCGAACATGGTTAGTTAGTGAAAGACTGTGTATGATTAGATACAATCTCTAAACACGGATTGTACTTTTAAGCCATGTAGTTTTGTTCTCTCTTTCTCAAACAACCCTGCTCAAAATTAATGTCTTATACCAATCGCCCCCTCACTATGCATGCCTTTTCACCTTTTCTCTTCATTTTCTCCCTTTGGATCTTACCCGTCATCTTCATTTTTCTCTCATATCCATACGGTTTGGAGATTTAGGTTATCAATTGTGTCGAAGCTCATCTATCAAGATGAGATCCGACAGCTCATCGATCAAGATAAGATCCGATACAACTGATTACCTAAATCTCGACTTCACATGTAAATTGCTAGATTGTTTTACACCCATAAAAGAGAAGACCAAGTCATATATATATCTTGAATTGATCGGCGTTGAGGATATGGATGACATGTCATTCTGCAAGAGCACTTAAATAGTTTACCTCTACCCTTCTTCATATTTGCCCTTTCTGGTTCTTTAACTCATTTGCAAATTAAAAGGGCCAAAGAGCCATGAAGGGCAACAATGAAAGGGGTTTCAAATTTGCGAATGACTGTCATCCTCTTCTTTTTTGCCCATCAATTCAATAACCAAACATATTTTCTTTTATGACAGTTTGTGTATACAATTTTTATAAATAATTTGGCTGAAGATTCCCACTAATAAAGTAAAACTAATGGAGTTAATCTTTATTCGAGATGTAGTTTTCATTCCATTTGGCTGAAGATTTGCCTAGTCAGAATCCATCGGAAAAAAATTTATATTCCAACTGATAGCTACATATTTCAAATATTTATCGTACTCTGCTGATTATATTTCCGTATCGGACTGAGACGTGTCGTATAGAATAGCAATTGGGATTTAAAGTCGGGGTGCACTAAATAATTGACTCACTTTCGAAATCAATTATCAACGTGCATATTTTTTATACATAAATAGCGGAGAAGTGCAGTTAAGGGGCATCAATCCTTTGATAGAATCTAGATAAAATATTAGTGGATTAATCCTTTATTATGGCAATGAATATCATGAAGGAAACAAAAAGAAACTCGTCGCAAGTAGTACGTACCTCATACAGTACTACTTCTGTGGCAATGATACTCAGCCAACTTCTTCTCCTCCTCCTGTTGAAAACCACTGAATCTGCGAAGAACACCACCGCTCTGCCCGGGTGCCTGGACAGCTGCGGTGGAATTCCCATCCATTACCCTTTCAGCATTAGTAAAAATTGCTACCTGCCTAACCACCATGATAAAAATATAACTTGCAAAAAACTTGATGGCCCAAATTGATTCATGGAAGGCTTCCATGTTAGTTATACTTTATTAGTGTGTATCTTCAGTCAAATTCTTCTTTATTAGTAATTAAATGGGAAGTATGCATGACCTTCATTGATTGATGGTGTCATTCTTTAGATTTTAATAATATATTACGGATTGATGGTGTCATTCATTGACCATGTTTTCATTCACCTGTCAGTTGTTTTGCAAAAGTTTTGTGTACACATCTCACGCGGTGCACTGATTTTTTTTTTTTTTCCTTTTCGTTTCTTAAATCAGAAGGGAACTTATAAAATAAAGGAAAATTTCATGTATATCTTTAAAAATCTTTAAATTAAGTAGTTTTTGTTCTAAAATTAACAGTGTTCTAAATAGCTAGCTATAGGAGCGCTATAGCTTTTTCGGACCATAAAAGCTAAGCTATGAGATAAAAGTGCACTAATTCAGCTACGACCGCTATTACCGCTATCCGCTATTGCTACCGCTATGCTACATGAGCTTTTTTTTGCGATTTACATGGGCTTGTGTTCTTATTTATGATGCTACATGGTCTGCTATGATAAGTAATCTAAATCAAACTATGTATGTTCTTATTTGTGATTTAGTCTCTCATTCTATATAAGAAAATATTTTCAAATATTAATTTTTTCTTTTGCTTGCTCTTTGTCTAGTATTCACTTGTAAAATTATTGCCGTTCGTTTCAATTGAAAGCTAATTTTGATTATTATAATATATAAAATGTTCAAATAAGTATACTTACTTCATTTCACTTGTTTAAATCTGTTATTTGTTTTAGTTTCAAATATTGTTTAAATTGATATATTTTTTATCGTATATTAATTTTAATGCATTCATTTTTGAACAAGTGAATATTAATTTTTTATCGTATATTAATTTTAATGTATTTTTTATCCTAATTAATAGATGCTCTCTCCGGTTCATCTGTCCTCCCTTTTAAAGTATAATACATTACAATTTTTTATTTCTCTGCAACTTTAATTTGGAATGAAATTTTGATTGTATAGAACTTAAAATTTTGCTTAGAAACTTTCATTCATGTTTCTAAATTATAGTTTGCGACTTTTAGTCGATATCTTTTTATGTTTGTGTTGTGAATTTCAAACAAACTCAATACAAACTACATTTGTATTTATTAATTACAATAAAAAAATACATCTATGAACATAGTTTATACTCATTAATTATAAACACATTTGTAAGTAATTTCATGCGTGTTGAACTTTATGACAAAACTGGACATAATATTTAGACATGAAAAAAAATATTGAAACTACTTGGATATTTTTTTTCCAAGTTTTTTTTTTTCCGCACTGTTCAAAGTACACAAGTTTGACAAAGCCCAAAATGATTAACCCACTTCTCAGGATTGGTCTTACAAAGGTTGAATCTCAGCCTGCTACAATAATCAATGGAACAATCTCAGCCTCAGGTACTGGGCTGAGAATCTGAAATTGTCATCTCAGCCCAAAATGTGCACCAATTGGTATTAACCCTTGGCTAAGAATCTGATGGTTACAGATGTTACAAGACTCGTCTAATCTGCTGTTGAATCTTTGGAATCAAACCTAGCCTCTAACATGGTATAGTTTGAGGGCAACACCACAAGAGAGATGGTGGTTAGTGTATTTTATTTCCTATTACATATTTTGGAATCAACTACGGTTTTTTAGAAATTATATTGATCTAGAAGGAAGGTAGCAGAATTATACAAACTCAAGAAGGAAAAAAATATTACATTACCACTATAAAGAATACCAAGAGAAAGCATTACAGGAAATCAAAATGACTATATAAAGAGAAAGGTAATAATACAGAGAAATTTAGATCAAATAAAATATACAATCGACATAAATAGGACAAGAAATGCATGTGTCAATGTTAGAACAAGAATTGAAGAAATGATTTATAATTAACGACCAACAACAATGCTCTCCTCCTCTTCCTTATCTCTATTGAACTAATTGCTTGTATGTTCAATCACTATGTCATGTTGGGATCTTTCACTAAGCAAAAGTATCTGTTTCTTTGGGATTGCACATGATTCATATTGCACAAGGTGACCACTTGAAGAAACAATCTATGTCGACATCTATGTCAACCATAGCAACAAAAAAACTCATCCCTCTCCCTACTTCAAAAAAAGAACATTGTCAAAGTATTTGCTTAATCAACATCCATCGTGATAGATTCGTTTGAATGCGAGCTCTCCCCGATCTCGTGCCTTTCCCTGTATCTCGGGTAAGGCGTTGAGCCCTGGCAACTCTCTATTGTCAGAACACGGAGGCTTGTCAGTGAAGACACCATAGGAGAGAGACAGAGGTGATCAATTTCAAGATAGGAGAGCTTTAAATGCGGCAAGTTAACGAACAGATTCCTGCATCCCAACACCTCTCTTTCTGCTAAACATAAATTAATTTCCTGCCTTAAAATCTTATTGATATCTTGCCGTGATTCAGAAAGACCATGAACACCTAGTGCAGTGGCAAGTCGGAGGAGATGGTCGATTTCAGTAGTTGCTCGATCCAACATTGTTACAGCATCCTTCAACCTCTTTGAAGTGCCATCATTAATAGTACAACGTTTTCTCTTCTTTGAACTAGAAGCGGATCCACCCGCCTCATCTTGGTTTTTGTACTCCAACTCATTAAGCACTATTTGGGATGCTTCAACAGCCTGCCTAAACTGCTGGACCCATTCGCTAGTATTCGGGTCCTTCACCTTCAGAGCTTCGGCAACGCCCATGACAGCTTTTATCTGGGGAAGAGCTGTCTTTAGCCTCTTTAACTTGGCTTCTCTGTTGTATGACAGTATACGGTCACGCAAGTATGAATAACCCGTGCTGACATGTTTATTAACAACAGCGAACCCCACCCACTCTACAAATTTTGAAATAGCTGAACCCGCCATTGCCATCTTACTTGAAGTTACTTCAATGATAGTACTGTTGATTGGGAATGAGAAAGAACAAGTTGCAAAAAGCTTTCATTTATAAACACGCACCAAATTGTTGGTTGAGAGAACAGATTGTGAAATGAAAATAGCAAAATGCAGCTTCTATCAATGATGTAATAGAAGTAATGAAATATTAACGAGATGGGTGATTGAATTTAGTTGTGGTAGATATTGAAAAGGAGGTGAATAGATATCACTAGATAGATTGAATGCAGTAAGAGAGCTTGCTGGATTGAATTTAGTTGTGAAAGAGGTAAATAAAGGGTGCTGGAGCTTGACTTCAAACTCTCAACTCTCAAGTCTTCTGCATTATTGTAGATCCACAGATACTATGTGGCATTCACTGAGTTACAAACTGTACTAAAATCCCTGCATTCTACAGGATATGAATACAAGTACTTGATAAAGTCTAAGTGCAACTCGCCACACCTTTCCCAGTAAATTTTGCGTGGGATTTTTGGAGAAGCACTTTTTTCATGGAAACCTTCCAAGAAATTTCGCAATAGGAACCAAAGAAACAATCTCTGACCCGCACTTTCTTCAAAAACTTCGTGGACTTTGTCCGGAAATTTCTCGATAGGATCCAAAAGAACCTGTCTCAGACTGGCTGCAAATAGTTATTGTAACCATACTGTGTCGTGTTTTGGCGTATCGTGTTTAGGCGTGTTCGAAATAAGGCCGTGCTCTGCCATCACATCAAAATTTATAGGCGTACTGTGCCGCACAGTGCTGGAGATGAACACAATACATTTAACAGCACAGCACGCTCGGTTTGGTACGACGTGTTTCGACGTCCCGTACCGGTACTTGCACTTGTCGTGCCAAATTTTTTATTTTTAGATTATGGTAACATGTTAATTTCAAAATGTATAAGTGTCCAAAATATATGATCAAATATTCATAAAGCCAAAAATAAAGTAGATTAGTACCAACTCTTATTTTGGAGAAGCACTCTTATTTTGCTGTTTTTGGAGGACAGCCTAAGAGATGTGATTCGAATCCCAACTCGGGTCATTTGCCTATGGATTTTCTAAAACAAAAATGGTTGACAAGTGAAGAATATGTTTTATCCGTAAGAATATAATTATTTAATGGTAGGGGTATTCCCACAGTCCGTAATAATCATATTTCTGAGGATAATAATTTTTTTAACTTATATTTCTTTTCCATATATGTCATATTCAGCAAAATATTTTTATTGACATGGCTAATTCCTATCAAGCAGTTCCATATGAGAAGTCAACCATCTATAAATAGACAGAAAAGATTGCACATGATTCATATTAAACAAAATATAGAGTACAATTAAAATGTTTTTAAAATAATAGATATGAAGTACATAAACATAAATGCTAATAAAATAACGCAAAATATAAATTAAAAAAAAAAAAAAGATATATACAAGGTCACAAGTTGAAGAAAGAATCTATGTCAACGATAGCAACAAAAAAACTCCTCCCTCTCCCTAACTAAAAAAATGGACATTGTCAAAGTATTTGCTTAATCAACATTCATCGCGCTAAATTTGTTCGAATGCGAGCTCTCCCCGACCTCGTACCTTTCCCTGTTCTTGAGCTCTGCAACGTTAGACGAAGTAACTTTTAGAAACCCGACATAGCATTGGGAACATGAGAGACTCGACCGATTCAGTGCTGGTTCAACCAATTTTCGACTTGGCCGATTTTGCATACCATGGCCTTTAGAAACCGGTAACTCCGTGAGCTCCTTCAACAAATCAGCTGTCGAGTTTGATACGTTGTGAAGGTTCATGACCAAATCATCTGTCGAGATTGATAGGTAGTGAAGGTGCATGAGCCTCGCAATTGAAGCAGGGAATGACTTCCGAAAGCTTGCATCATGAATAGACAACCTCGTGAGGGTACTGTTGTTTTCCTTAAACCGTATCTCCGTAAGGTTGTCTATCTCCAGCAAGACCTTGAACCCTGAACAACTTTGTATTGTCAGAAAACGGAGGTTTCTCAGTGATACCATAGGAGAGAGAGAGAGGTGATCAATTTCAAGATAGGAGAGGTTTAAATGCGTCATGTTAACGAACACATTCATGGATCCAAACACCTTTCTTTCAGCTAAACACAAATTAATTCCCCGCCTTACAATCTTATTGGTATCTTGCCTTGATTCAGAAAGATCATGAACACCTAGTGCAGTGGCAAGTCGGAGGAGACGGTCGATTTCAGTAGTTGCTCGATCCAACATTGTTACAGCATCCTTCAACCTCTTTAAAGTACCATTATTAATAGTACATCGTTTTCTCTTCTTTGAACTAGAAACGGATTCACCCGCCTCATCTTGGTTTTTGTACTCCAACTCGTTAAGCACTAGTTGGGATGCTTCAACAGCCTGCCTAAACTGCTCGACCCATTCGCTAGTATTCGGGTCCTTCACCTTCAGAGCTTCTGCAACGCCCATGACAGCTGTTATCTGGGGAAGAGCTGTCTTTAGCCTCTTTAACTTGGCTTCGCTGTTGTATGGCAGTATACACTCACGCAAGTATGAATAACCCATGCTGACAAGTTTATTAACAACAGCGGACCCCACCCACTCGGAAAATTTTGAGATAGCGGAACCCGCCCAGATTGCCATCTTACTTGAACTTACTTCAATGATAGTACTGTTGATTGGGAATGACAAAGAACAAGTTGAAAAATGCTTTCATTTTTCTATAAACACGTACCAAATTGTTGGTTGAGAGTACAGATTGTGAAATGAAAATAGCAAAAGGCAACTTCTTTCAATGATAAAATAGAAGTAATGAAAATAGTAACGAAGATGGCAAAACACAGAGGTGTGCGGGAGGAATTTGAGAAAGCATGGGAGATGGGGCGATTGAATTTAGTTGTGGTAGAGATTGAAAAGGAGGTGAATAGATATCACTAGATAGATTGAATGCAGTAAGAGAGCTTGCTGGATTGAATTTAGTTGTGGAAGAGATAAATAGAGCGCACTTTAGACTGTGGCATTCTTATAGATCGACAGATACTATGTGGCATTCACTGAGTTACAAACTATGCAAGTACTTGATAAAGTCTAAAGTGCAACTCGCCACACCTTTTCGGAGTATATTTTGCGTTGGATTTTTGGAGTACTTTTTTCATGGCAAACTTCAAGGACTTTGCCCGGAAATTTCTCCATAAGAAACAATCTCAGACCCACACTTTTTTCTTACAAAACTTCGAGGAAAATTTCTCTGTGTAGTATTTTTGTGTTTCAATACAAAATTTTGAGAAAAATATTTAAAAAATATGAAAATTCGACGTGTCATGCACGTGCCCGTACCAACACGTGTCGTGCTTAATAATTTCGATTTCAAAAAAATCAGAACACAATATATGCAGACGCGTTGTGTCCTTAGCCGTTAACAATTTCGATTTCAAAAAAATTCAGAACACAACACAGTTAAGGACACGGTACATGCAGACGCGCCGTGTTCTTAATTCAAAAACCTATTAAATTGGTTTCAAACAATCCATCCAAACCGTTGAAACCGATCTACTTCACGAGTGATGCGTTACATGTCAAATTTTATAAATTTTCGAACTAATTTAGTATAAAGTCAAACGGTAAAAAAAAGATGGTTTATAAGTTAATTTTAATGTGTTCATTTTTTTCATTATTTTTTTACCGCTTGACTTTATATTAAATTAGTTTGAAAATTTATAAATTTGACATATAAACTAATAACTCGTAAAGTACATCAGTTTCAACGGTTCGGATGCATCGCCTAAAACTAATCTGATTAGTTTTTGAGTTAAGCTCACAAAGAGACTTAGTGAGCTCAAGAACACCCTAGTTCTACTCTTCTAATTATACAAAATTAATAAATAAATAGATTGAAGTAATGTCAAGATTTCACACCTAGTACACGGAAGTCACATGAAAATGTTCCACACATGATCCGACAATTTTTAAAAGGGTATGTCTGTTTGTTGTCATTTAAGTTCTTATTGGATGATAATTCGCATTGTTTTCAAGTCTTTGGCGTGCTAATCAAAGAAACGATAAGCAAGTTGCTGTGTTATCCATACTCCGTCTGTGCAATACCTGCTACACGGTTGTCAGTATATTCTTCGTACAGTAAATCTTCAACAAACATTTCGAAGAAAATCCAAGAGAAATGACGGAAAGATGGTGATGGTCAAATTAGATAATAATGTTAAAAAAATCTAAACTTTTCATGACTTGGAGATCCCTTATTAACAAGGCATTTGAATCCTCCTCATTGGAGAACTGCATGCTATTATCAAAATTTTAAAATATTCTAGTCAAATGCCTTATGTACTTCTTTTCCTTTTTTTAGCTGCATTTTTTGTTTCTCCAACAATAAAAAAAAAAAAAAAAGAGAGGAGATCAAGTCCTATACGTGCACTCAATGTTTGTCTCCATATGTCGACCTGTCGATGACATCAACGATTGTCGCCTCCTAGAAATATTAATTCTTCAATTTGCTCTTTTCTTTTTCATTTCTCCTCCATGTATCAAATATCACCATTCTTTTAGTGGAGGAAGTAGGTATTGGGAAAGGGGGGCTAAGCTCCGCTATGAATTAACAAAAATTATTTTTAATTGTCCTTTCAATATTTTATTTTTTACAAAAAATATTTTTATTAGTTTCTTATAAAATAAAATTACATGACTCTTATTGAATAGAACTAGGGTGTTCTTAAGATCACCAAGTCTCTTTGTGAGCTTAATTGAAAAACCTATTGCATTGGCTTGAAACGATACATCCAAACTGTTGAAACCGATCTACTTCACGAATTATGTATTTACATGTCAAATTTATAAATTTTTGAACTAATTTATTATAAAATCAAGCAGTAAAAAAAAAAGATGGTTTATAAGTTAATTTTAATGTGTTTATTTTTTCATTTATTTTTTTACCGCTTGACTTTATATTAAATTAGTTCAAAAATTTAAAAACTTGACATGTAAACTCATCACTCGTGAAGTAGATCTGTTTCAACGGTTTGGATGCATCGCTTGAAACCAATTCGATGGGTTTTTGAGTTAAGCTCACAAAGAAGCTTGGTGAGCTTAAGAACACCCTAGTTCTACTCACACTTATTTATCCAACCTACTTAATCTCAATTTTTTTACTCTGCCTCTGAATTTTTTGTTCTTCCACCAAATTTCACAAATTATCACTCCATTGAATCTCAACACGGCTAATGCGACCATGACAACCTCTATTTCATGGACAATGACTATATAGGTATAAATAAGAAACATAGATGGACACTAATTAATTCTGATTTAACGAGGAACAGGAGGACATGTGTGTATTGATTGTAAATAATAATTTCATTTTTCAAATATTATGATTTTGGAAAATAACTACGAAGAGTTAAAATTGAAGGTCTAATTAATTAATGTTTTGCTCTGTAGAAAGAACCTGAAAATATTCTTGTTTTTAATATAAATAATTTAATGTGTGAATAATTAGACATACTATGTTAGATAAAAATACTAGCTTTGTTCTGCAGGAAAACTTTCATGTCTTTATGGTACTTTTGTAAAATTTTGAATGGTTATTTTTAGTATAAATATTTATGTGTGTAAGTGTTTGAATGTCTTTTTTTTAGTATAAATACTTTTTCTGATTGCAATTAATTAGACAATTATTGGGTTGACAGGTAATCACTTGAATATATTATATTCTTTTTCTAATTGCATTTTATGAAGCATTTATTGGTGTGACCCTCCTTTATGTTTTATTTAATTTAGCCGTTGACTAATTTGAGACATTTAATGCTCTATTTTTCCCCCATTGACACCTTAAAATGGGCCACATTTGGATCTGAGACTGAGTGGATCTCCTGCTCTTCTAATCAAGTAATATTTTTTAGGGGTATAAATGGGATCTATAAACAAAATATTAAAAAAAGTTAAATAAAATATTATATACAGTAGATGAACCGATTGCTACTCCTAAAGTGATGTCCTCTATTGAACAAGAAAAACAGAATCAGGTAATTAATATCACTAACAATAATAACAAAGAACAGTAACAATTATATATATAATAAAGAAAAATAGAGAAAGAAGAAATTACAACTTTATCCTTCATAGCAAACATAACAGCACTGGCATGCTCAGCTGCATTGCCAACAATAGGTAGTAGAATTACACTGATAAACGCCACTGGTAGATTAAATGACTCTGATGCCCCCTAATAATATATAAAAAAAAATTAAAAATATTTCCTTGATATTTGAGGATGACAAACCAGTTAAATTTCATGTCTAACTGAAAGCAAATCAAGGCTCAATTGGACTAAATCTCATACTCAGTAGAGATTTCATTTTTTTTCTCACATGGATCGGGGATAGGGGTGTTCAAACCGTCGGTTCAGTTAAAACCGAATTCAATTAGTCAAACCAAATTTTATTCGGTTTTCAAAAATCTAACCGAACCAACCGAATTAAATTTGTCAACTGAATAACAACCGGACCAAAAATTCCCAAGTAAATTTCAATTTGTTTGGTTGAACCGAAACAAGAGAGATTACATTACAAATGGTCAAAACTCAATACATATACAAATACATTTAATAATCATAGAAATAAATATCAAGATATATACCAGTCGAACTGAAATAAGAGATATTAAACCGAACCAAATATAAAAAACCAAATTTATTCAAAAAGTCAACCGAACCGAACCATTTAAACCGAAAACATCCAATGAACACACCTAATGAGGAGAGAGAGAGAGAGAAAGAGAGAGAGAGAGATCACCTAGGCAGCCTCTGCCAGGTTTTCAAAAAAAAAAAAGAGAGAGAGAGAGAGAGAGTACCTGAATGGCATTGACAAGATATTCAGAAAGAAAAAAATAGTGCAACTTATAAAGTTCAACAAGTAAGATTTCGGAAGTATGCAATCGAATTATGAGTTATCACTTCTACAAGGATCATATGACAATTTCTCATGGATTATTTATGCTAAACTAGCCATTTTAATTGTACACTAGCTCCACGTTTCTTTTTTTATTTGGTTTTTCTTTTTCTCATGGTGGCAAAGTGGATTAATGCTGTACTGGTTCCATTAATTCTTAGTTTATCAATTCATGTATGCCTTGACACTATTAGTAAATCACTGTTTTCTGATTTCATGGATATGTGTTATTAAAAAAAGGAGATAATATAAATTAAAACTCAATTATAGTAAATGACTGACAATTTAATCAATTTGAGCATTTCAGAATCCTAATCTTATTTCTATTTCTTATCTATTCAAATTCTAGGCCTCATTATATATTATATCATGAATACCAAATAGGCTCTTTTTTCGATCTATATAAAGAAAAATGAATTGTTTTTTACAGTGACATGGCAGAATACCAAATAGCTGGCATAGGATAGTAAGCATGGCAAAGCAAGAAACCTGAATAAGTTCATATCACCTAAATTTAACTCAAATTTTGAGTTACTTCAGAGGATTGGCCCGGATTCTGAGACAATCCCAATCTAAACTCAAAATTTGAGTTTCTTCAGAGGATACATGCGTAATTTTTGTGCCACGTAACCAATAATAACAACACAATATTAAAAGAAATGAGCTTACATTGTCAATGCGGCTATAAAGATGAAAGACCAAATAACTGGCATAGGCAATGAGCATGATACAACTGCTGAATCTCGATAAAGCTACCTCTGATTTTCCGTAGCGAACCTCTGAGTGAGTGAAGTGAAGAACGGCAGGGAATGACAGCCCCATCACTGCCATTAGTAGCAACCCTGAATTCACCACAGCTGTCCCCTGTGCCAAAAGCAAAAAAACAAGCAAAGGAACACAGAAAAAGAAAATTATTAAAAGTTATAGAGAAATTGGAGAGAGTGAGGCTATGGTACTATGCATAGCGTGGATTGGTCCGCACTATGGATCAATATCTCTGTTTTGAAAGTCCAAATAGTCGATCTGAACCGTTCAACATGATCTTCATATGAAAATGTAATTGTAGATCAAATTTTATATTTTTTAGAATTTTTTTACTATTTTTTTAGACAAGTAAAAAATCACTACGTTTTGAATGGTCTAGAATTTTCAAATCAAGTGATTTTCTACCTATCTAAAAATATAGTAAAAAAAAATTTTTAATTTTAAAATTTGATCTACAAGTACATTTTAATAGCAAAAGGCGATAAACTTCAGAGAAAAAAAATTATATAAATTGCAAAGAATGTAAAAAATGTACTTGTAGACTAAATTTTACATTTTCATAGCAAAAAAGGAACAAATTTCAAAGCCGACAAAGCAAAATGCGATAAACTAAAAGCTTTTGAAACCTTTTGCAGATTAAACACTTTGTTTTTCTTTTATTTTAGTTCATAAAAAGAATGAAAAGTACCTTGTTAAAGATTTGCTCTTTCTTGTCATAGTGCACAATGCCACCAGCAAAGAAGGAACAACCCAGAACTAAAAGCATGTTAGATAGAATTGAACCTAAGAGTGACTATTGCACCACCCGAATCATGCCATTTTTCAATGCGTATATAGCTATTATCATCTCAGTTGCATTCCCAAATGTCGCATTTAGTAGCCCTCCAACTATAACAACAGAAAAATGTAAGTTTTTGCCGTTTTTGCCCTTATCAGTATATTAGTGGTTTGCACTACTGTTATGAATTAAGTTTGAATTTTGCAACTGTTATCAAGTACCTGTTGGTCCAGTGTATGCAGCCATTTGCCTGAAAATAAAATAAAATGAGAAACCCAACTGGTAAATGATTTGAAATAATGGCACGAGTCATTTGAGAAACAAAAATTAAGAGAAATTGAAAAAGTCAGAATCGGCAGGTACTGACTTACTCAGTTGCATAGCCTAAGCGCTCAGCCAAGGGAATTATACCTATCAAGCTACAAATTAAGGAACACCACCCCCTACAATTGTTTTCAAAACCAAATATAACATTCAAAGCTACTATATCAAAATTTTGTTCATTAAAATTGAACTGGTACCAAGTAAGTACTGGTATGAAACTCATGGAACAGATATGACACTCACATGATGGTTGGTTAGATAATGAAGAATAATAGATGCGGGCCCGAATTGCAGTAGCACACTGATCTTCGCACTAAAAATAACAATTTTCACACTCTGCACTATATTTTGCAAAGCAAAATGAAATTTGCAACCGGGTGCAAGCGCAACAGTAGAAACGGGGATGCTATTGGCCTCCAAATTCTGTTGCTTATTGCCAGATGTCTCCATCTCTATCCCCGGGTTCATCATTTTTTTTTTCCGCTTTTTGTTTCTCCTTTTTCACTAGTTATTTTATCTGCATCCAACAGATTGTTTCACAGAATTATGATATCATCCCAAGTGACTCCTGAATTTGAAAAATTGTTTAAAAAAAAAAAAGTGGCCCCCACATGTCAGATTGTTGATAATAGATTTCATATGGTAGCACATTGATCATAGCACAAGGGATGAAGCTGATTTGGGATAAAGATTATAACAGAGCAATTTTGGCTTCATGCAGCGCAAGAATGGCGAAGTAGCGCTGTTTTGATTTTATAGTTGATGCATTGTATGTAGCGAAAACTTCTCTGTTAAAATCTTACAGCGCAAGAATCAGATAGCAGATAATTTGTTACCTTAACCGAAATCTGCTCAGGGAGAGAAAAGAGAGATAAAGTTGATGTGAAAGAGGAAGAGCGAAGAGAGGCGAATTTGACAGCGTAGGGATTAAGTGTGGTCATTCATCGCTAGGAAGTAGGAAAGGGGAGAGAACGATCGATTTCACGCTCCTTTCCAGAAGACCATAACGCTATTCACTATTTTCTCTATACACACTGAAACTCTGCGTTTGGGACCCACAGAATGAAAAGGCCTGTAATATATTAATTCCGTGCGTAGTCAACTCCTACATCAGAATTTTTTATTTTTAGAAATTGTTTAAAATAATATAGGATATTGGATAGATTGCAATAATATTTTAATTCCATAGAAAGAACTACATTTAATGTAATATTTTTGTTGAGATTTGTAGTTGTTTCAAGCATAGAAGGAAAAATCGGCCGTTCCAGAGCGGTATCGCGAATTATTATACCTAATACAAATTCTTATTTTAGAAATCGAGATCCGGTGCTTGCTTTTCTCCTGCTTTTCTCCTGCTTGCCTCTCTATCTCTCTCCTCGTCCTCTCTCTCCCACGTGACTCTCTCTCTCTCTTCTCTTTTTTTTAGAGAGATACAGAGAGAAAGAGACGAGCAGGGAGCTGCTTTTCTATCAAGAAAAGCAGCGGATGCTCACTCTTATTTTAGCCCTCCACTACGTCCACTATGTTTTAAAATTAATGCAAACTACCTTAATTAACTCTGCTCATTATAAAAATATTTAACTATAAAAAATGCCTTCAAATTGGTACACATCACGGTTCTGGATACTAATTTTAGGAACAACTAATCATAGCAACTTTATCAATTTTAACAAGTCCGTGGTGGTGCAGTATTGGGTAGTACTTAGTAGAGAGCGCCGCTTAGTTTCATTCTTGGATAGAGTAAGTCATTTTATTTATCTTGATGTTTTATATATTAGCACTTATTTCTTTTTAATGTAATTGTATTCCTTTTTGGTTAATTTCAGCAAACACAAGCAAGAACTTAATAGCGTGAACTCGCGCAATATAGAAAAGCGACATAGGGAAGGCTTTGGTAAATGGTTTCAGAACCAAGTACGCTTATCTGTTCAACCAATTTCAAACATGTGATGATATTTTAATTATTAACAGATTAATGATTTATGTGTTTTAATGGTGACAGGTCTCACTTTTGCAAAATAACCATGATGGACCAGCAACTGATCACATGATTTCGTTAGCTCGTGGCCCAGATCCTCGAGTACGTGCTTATAGTCGGTTTTTAATCAATGGATTTTTATTTCGAACGAAAGATGCTGAGGAAAATTTGACTACACAAAACAGCGGTGTCGTTGTGAGTAGTGATGCATCTTCTGCCTCTGTATATTGGTACGGTGTAATTAAAAAAATTATTGTTTTGGAGTACACGGGGAAAAGAGAAGTAGTTTTGTTCAAGTGTGACTGGTTCGAGAAGCAACCACAAGGCAGGTCCAGGAGCAGAAGCTACATAATTGATGAATATGGTTATATAAACATTGATGTGTCACGTCTTTATTACCAAAATGAGCCCTACATCTTGGGCAATCAGGCAGAACAAGTTTATTATGTGAAAGATGCTAAAAAACCCAACTGGTGTACGGTTGTGAGGACAAAACCGAGAAATCTATATGCTATGCCTACTAGGAATGTAACAGAAACTGAGGAGAGGGGAGACGACGATTCTGGAGAATTTATGAATTGGTCTAGAAATGATATTGCAAGAGTGAGTGTGAATGAGGACGATGTAGCTCATATCATCCAACAAAATGATGCCAATGAGAGCTTTAGTGATAGTGAAACTGATTCTGATAGTGATGATCTTGTTTGTTCTGATGATGACTCGATACCAGGTATTTTTCTTCTTATTTATTTTAATCATGTTTAATTTACAAGTGATTTTCTTTTGATACTATTTGACACTCTTATTTTTTGATATTACAGACTAATACCATTTGCAACATAAGGAGTCTTGTTTTTCTTATTTGACATGGTGTTGTCTCAGTAAAGGTAAATAAATCTTATTTTTCTTATTTAACAGGGATAAGAGTTTTGGACTTTTATCTCAATTAATACTGTACCATTAGTTGGTATAATATATTCCAGCAACCCGGGAAGCAATCACCTACTAGTGGCTAATTTTATAATTTCACTGTTGCAGCGGACAAGAAATCAAGGCGTATTGTAGCTGATTTAGAAGTGTAATGCAGAGGGCTAATATATAATTTTCTTTTTTAACATATTTGGAACTTTCTCTAATATATAATTTCCGAATGAAGCATACACTGTTTTTTTACTGAAGCAATTATTTATTTTTAAGTTTCTGCCTTGATGCTTTTGTTTTTCTAATCAAGCATTTATCGACATTCTGTACCAGTTATTTATGCTGTTGTAAAATGTGAAGTTGTTGTTTTTTTTAAGTAAAAAAGACCATGGTAAAAATAATGTTGCCAATATTCCTCCCAACCTATATAAAATTCACATAATATTTGTGAAGGATGCATAAAACATAGTAGGCCTTTCGTTGAAGCTATAGAAAATAATAACCGCAAGAGATTTCAGATACATTTGTTGCATATTGTTTTTCCAAGTAGAGGACCAGGTACCAGTTGATGGATATTTCATTCATCTTAGTGTAAATTGGATGAGCTGGCAGAATTTAAGCCAACCTAAACCACCTGGAACCCAAAGTCGTCAAAAGTGGTTTGAAATGCCAGCGACTAAACCAGACCTAAACCTGAATCAAAATCTAAGTCAATACCCAAATATTGCTTCAACACAAATTCCTGTGACCATAAAACCGAATCCAAAAAAACCTGAACGTAAAATAGAAACTTATCAATCTTAATGTCAAATTAAATCTGTTGGAATAAGGTTTGGCCATTTTTATAGCATCAGCTAGTTGGTTGGTAACTAAACGTCAGATATGTCTTCTATTTCTTGCAAGAAATTCATCTTTTTCTGAATCCTGCTTGAGAGCTCTTTTCAGTGCTTCTAAACAAGTACAGTAACATTATGAAAGATGTTAAAACATGTTCATTGCTACACACTAATGCTAATGTAGGTTAAAAAAGGTAGGGGCAGAAGGACCTAATTTAGCCATAAAACCAAATCTAAACACATCTTAAAATAGAGAACTCTTACCAGTACACAAGGTTTGGTGGAATTGCAGCATACTGTGCACAAACAGATATGTCCTAACATCCGGGCTAACAGGTATATACAGCAACGAGGTTGTCAACTGATACTCTTGCATTATTTGAATGTATCCACTAATATTTAAGATTGAAGGTGAAAGAAAATAAAAGACAAAAAATATGAGAAAATAAAACCTCACATGCAATCTCTGCAAATATTCAGATTTGGTATAAGGGAAGCCGGTCCACCATACCTCTTTCTTGTCACCTGCAATAATTCCAATAGACCCCTGATTTGCTATGATTAATTGCATACATGTACACAAATTTTAAGCTACACATTGTACATCAATTTTCAACCACCCAGATTACCCATATTACAAAATAAAATAGAAAACTACCCAAAACAGTACTATCCAATACTAATTTTTTTTATCAAATTATTCAGCACAAGAATTATAGGTGGAATTAATTTTGTGTTAATTAATATATTTTATCAATCTACATTTATATCTATTATAATCCAACACAATTACATAAAATAATGAAAAAAACTAAAATACATACCTACAGAAAAGATGGAATTTACAGGACACAATTTTCAAGCAGTGGCTGCTGAAATCGACAAGATCTATGAGCTAAAAATTAAAAAGAAAAAAACTAAAAATAAGACCTTAACCATGAATTGTTGATATTTAGAGCTATTGAGCCCTGCCCCCAGTTTCACAAAACCCTCTTTGTTATCGTGGCCGGTACCAGTTCAATATGCCGAAGGATGAGGCTAGCAGGTTTTTGGAATAGTCGATGCATACAGATGCTACCACTAATTAATCCATCTGTAAACTTATTACTAATAAGTTAACCAATTTGATCTGAAATGTTAGACTTACAATGTTAAATTGAACATTTGTACTGACCCACTGGACAGCTGATGAAAATGTGTCTCGATCCCCTAGCAAGGCGAGAGTATCCAAGGAGTCAATCTGATAAAAGCGAAAAGGGAAACGAAGTTATACATACAGGCTAATGAAATAAGAGGAAATGTATTATTAGAAATTGGTTGCTTACAAGAGTCAAAAGCATAGCCGCCAAGAAAATCTTGTCCTTTGCAGGATAAAGGTCTGAGCTCATCAAGAGGAAATGCGTGCTTCATGTACCCATGAAACGCGTGATAAAACATATCTCGCACATTTTTACTCAGAAAGAAAGAAAATTAAAAATTAATAAACACGAACTAAAGAATCCCATGAATTGGAGTTCCAATACCTCGTCTCGAAGCTGCTTGGCTTCTTGAGGAGAAACGCCATCACCATCAGCTCTTAGATTTGCATAGATGGCGACAAATACAAAATACAATAGCCATAGCCAGTGTTGTTGTCTCATCTCTCTTAGATTTGCATCTCGCTACAAGTGGGCACTGGAAAGGATTTGGGGAAACCGTAGATTTAGATTTATTTTTTTGGAGGGAGTTGAGCAGAGGAGAAGAAGGGGAAGGAGACGGTGTGGACGGTGGGAAGGAGGTGAGCGGAGGAGGAGAAGGGGAGAAGGGAGGTGAGCGGTATAGGAAGGGTCGGGAAGAAGGTGCCATAGGAGGAGAGTAGCAGGTTTTAAGAATCGTCCAAGTTAGAAGGAGAAGGGGGCGGAACAAGAAATGGAGGTGAGCGGTAGAGGAAATAAGGCTTTTTTGCATCTTTACCCCCGTTAAGTTACAATTTTACAACGCCATCCAATTACACGTCACCTGCAGAAACTTAGCGACGAAAAACGCTGGTTGCAATAACTTTTATTTCGTAGCAATATCTATTTTCGGGCAACAATCACAATTGGTTGCAACAACAATTATTTTGTTGCAATAACTATATTCTATTACAACTAATTAATTTAGTAGCAATATTATTAATTTATTGCAACTAATTAGTTTATTAGTTGCAATGTATTGTTGCAAAAAATTGAATTTGGTGTAGTGGCTCGCTACTTTTTGTATAGGTATGGGGACAATTTTGTTATGCAAGCATGCATACAGGGAACATATTTAATTTGAGTGTCATGAAATTGTACCACCAAATTTAGATTACTACCATACAGTTCAAATGCCTACTTTTTTTGTGGATTTATTTTTGTGCCTCCACTTTTTTTTATTTTTTAATAATAAAATTTAAAATTTTATATATTAAAATAAAACAGTTAAATGTGATCAATTTTATTTTCTTCCACGATATAAAAAATTATCACTTTTCTATTTTGGTTTTATTTGAATTAATAAGTTAAAAAATAATTGACGTCAATGATTTATTCATATCAATTTTTTTGTAAGCTCTTGATCATACTAATCAAAATAAAATCGAATTGTTGTGATCTTTTACGTGTGCATAAAAAAAATATTGATCGATCGTATCTAATAGGGTTATTTTTACATTTGATGTTTGAAATTTAAAATTATTGTAGTTATAAAAATAAAGGCACAATAAAAGATAAAAAAAATGAAGGTATTTGATACCTATTCATAATATAATTAACTATTGCAGGGAGAAATTAAGTATCTTGTAACGGTTGCGGCTGTATTGATAACAAAGTTAGCATAAAGAATTGGGGCAGCTGGAAAAGGAGAAATTATCTTGTAACGGTTACGCTATTCACTATTTTCTCTCTACACACTGAAACTCTGCGTTTGGGACCCACAGAATGAAAAGGCCTGTAATATATTAATTCCGTGCGCAGTCAACTCCTACACCAGAATTTTTTATTTTTAGAAATTATTTAAAATAATGTAGGATATTAGATAGATAGCAACAATATTTTAATTCCATAGAAAGAATTACCTTTATTGTAATATTTTGTTGAGATTTGTAGTTGTTTCAAGTATAGAAGGAAAAATCGGCCGTTCTGGAGCGGTACAGCGAATTAAACAAACTCCAAAACGTTTTTGAGCTATCTGTGAATCGAACTTATACCCTCTAGCTAAGCAATCAAAGTCAACTACCACCACACAATACAACCTTTGTTGTTAAAAAACACAACTCATTTATATATATGAGAATTTCAATTTGTACCAGTTCATTCAATCACGGATTGAGGACTATTGTCTTTTTTTTTGTTTGACTGGACTAAAGTAGAATACAGTTATATATATACTGTTGTACTTATATTCTTAAAAGGAAATCACGGATTAAGAAGATTGGCAGATGGTGCCAAGTTTTGTATTAATTGAAATAAGTTATTACAATTTCTTAAAAAGGTCACGGATTGATAGAATACAAATTAAAAAGGTCACGGATTGAATACTTGTATTCTCTTTGATGTACTTATATTCTCTAAATATTAGATCACGGCCAAATATCATTCATTCAATCACAGCAAAAAATTGTTCAAGCAACCGTTTAAAGAGATATCAAAGAAAGGTCTGTACCCCAACTAAAGTGTGTTGTTTCCTTTGATATTTTCAAGGTGATCTTTCAAGAAAGATGACTTGGCCGGGACAAGGGATTGTGTGGCACGCTGACCTCGAGCGGCGTAGGTATAGTTCCCGCATTCTGCTTCCTCCTCCTTTGGTATACTCTCAGCTCCCCCTGAGTCTGAGTCCCACCACCTTGTGGTATTTCCTCCTTTCCCGGCTCATCCTCAGCTGATTTTTCTCTCACGACAAGACATTAGATTGATCCCACATTCACCAATCTCTCACTATCACTACTCGGCAAAATTAGTATAATTATGTATTGTTGCACTTTTGATTAAGGCATCTAGCCTCAAATAAATAAATTATCATTTATTTTATTTTACCATTATAATTTTATACTAAATTTTTAATTTATTAGAGCAAATTAGTAGCATCTTAAAATTTATTTTGATATTACAAATTTGATATCTAAATTTTATTTTATCAGCATAAAATGGGCATTTATTTTATATACAGGCCTTCAACATAGCACTTGCTTAAAATATTCTTACGATATGAGCACTAGAAAATTCTAAACTTAGATATTGTAAATAATTTTAAGAATTCTAACTTTTGGTACAATAGGTATAAAATTGTATAATCAAGAAGACAAAATTCTTTTTGAATTATTACATGTGTGAGCTATGTCTTTTACTAAATTGTGAATCTGATTTTTTTTTAATTATTACATATTGTTTAATTTCTTCTCTTTTGCATTGTTCCTCTACCAACTATCATATCACCAAAAAAGTATCACGTGATCCTCAGATAGTGTTTCCAGCCTCTCAAGTTATCTAAAACTAGCAATTACAACTTTAAAGTTTCAAGGTCAAGGTGATAAAAGAGATAAATATCTTTAAAGTTGTAATTGCTAGTTTTAGAAACTTGAGAGGCTGGAACCACTATCTGATTATCATGTGATTCTTTTTTGATACTTTATTTTTAAACTCATTTTTTTTATTTTGGTGAGTTGAGTATAAAATAAAAAATATATATTATTTTATTTTATTTTGGTGAGTTGAGTAGTAATATTAACAAATAATAATAATTGGGAATTAACTTTGTGACGATGACATAAATGTTCAGAGGATTAATTTACAAATAATTCCCTCAAAAAATGATTAATGTGTGAAAATATTACAATAATTACGTATACCTATTTAATGTACTTAAGTTGCCCCCTCTACATGCGTACTGGTTTATCAGGCTTCTTCATCATAATTAGATGAGTAATAGTAATCTTAATTACAATTAATATCTACATCTCCAATTAACATCTGATTAATGAATCATGACACACAGTAGTTTTAGTTTTAACTTGGCTAAAAATAGTAGAATCCCTCTCTCCAGAGGCGGATGTAAGTTGTATGAATGGGGTTAATTGATTCTTATTTTTTCTTGAAAGTTTTTGTATTTATGTATAATTTTATGTATAATTTAGAAAAAAATATCATCGGTACTGTAAATTGACCTCATTCTTAGCATGAAAAGTGGTAGAGGAGACGTAACCAAAGAAAGCGGGAAAAGGAGCCAAGCGCGCGAACACAGAAGAAAAGGAAGCAAAGGGAAAGAGAGGACGTAAGTCAGGGGAGGGACACGTAGCAGCTGAGTAACACGCGGACAACGGAAAGAATTGGGGAATGACATATAGCACAAATAGTGGAGTTTTTTATTTTCGCTGATGACGAGAGGTGACGAAGGCTAAAATTATCTGATCCATTGGTATTCTATCAGAAAGCAGGGAAAGGGGGGTGTCACGTACTATTCATTGCTACAGTGACACCCCATTCAAATTTTATAGTATATAATATAATCAGGGTTCTAAATAGCGCACTATAGCGGCGTTATAGCGTTTTCGGACCATAAAAGCTAGAGCAATAGTGTTGTTTTTTTAGCTGTTCCGCTGTGACACGATAAACGCCATTTAAAACTTTGAATATAATCTCAACCTTTGACAATTTGATGCATTTATCAAAGCCCAGTCACTGACAGTACCAAGCCCAGAAGTATATTGGCCTTAATCAAGATATCCCGATGATGGGCCATGAATTGTTGGGCTTTTCTGATATTATGTTTAGGCCTATCATAAACATGAAATTGCACTTTTCAACCAGCTCAAAAGCAAGGAAATAGAAAATCATGGATCTTTTTTTATCGAATATTTTATTCTTGGTATTGGAAAAAAAAAAAATCAAAATTAAAAAGTAACATATTATTTTGAGAAATTTTATAACTTAGAAGACTTAGTCTGCGTACCTCAAGAGAGCCGACATTTTTATTAATATCCAAAGTTTAATACAAATTATTAATTATGCTCAGAACTCGACATTTTCTGACCGGCTTACTCTATTTTTTTTTTTTTTTTTTTTAGAGACGACACTATGAAGATCAAAATATTGAAATCTAACTCCGGCTTACTCCATTTTTTTTTTAGAGACACTATGAAGATCAAAATATTGAAATCTAACTCTGAAAATTTGAAATTTTTGTTTAAATTATTTGTTATATTACTTCTTTGAGGAGGGATCAAGTTACAACAAAGTTACAACAATCATTTTTTTCATTTTCAAATTCCAAATCGTCGATCCAAACCGTTCAACATGATCTCCACAATAAACTGTGCTTCCAGATCAAATTTTACATTTTTTTGAATTTGTTTACTATTTATTAAGTATTTTACAAAAAAATAGTTATATTCAAACCATTGAATTTTGTACCCATCTTAATAAATAGTAAAAAAATTCAAAAAAATGTAAAATTTGATCTGCAAGCACATTTTATTAGATAATCATGTTGAACAGTTTGGATCGACGATTTGGACTTTGAAAATGAAAAAAATGGTTGTTGTAACTTTGTTGTAACTCAAATTTGTTGTAACTTGATCCCTCATCTACTTCTTTTGATGTATAATTAGCATATTTATACTAAAATACGCTAGATTACTTGAAATTATATTGAATTACACTATATTACAATAAATTATGTTCAATTATACTAAATTACGTTAAATTACAATAACTTCGCTAATTATGCTGAAATACGGTAAATTACGCTAAATTACACAAAATTACGCTATAGTAGACTGATTTTGCTCATCTTTCATGAATCATAAAAAATAGTAAAAAAATTCTGAAAATAGTAAAAATTGGTATTCTACAAGTTCATTATGTAACTAATTTACTGAGCTATTTGGATTGAATAATAGAAATGAAAATCTTAATCGGAAACTTCCACTCAAGTTTTGAGGCTCTTCCCTTAGTTTTTTGGCCATTTTGAATTTTGGAATCTGGCATCGCGGGCACGAACGCATGCGTATTTTCACAAGCTTTCCGAAAAGTGGTCATTTGCTGAAATCGGACACTCGAGCGCCGTTTTATGACCGTTTGAAGTTTCATCGTCGTTTTTCCCCTTTTCAGTGAAGATATCGTCCCTATTCATTTGTAATTTAGCGTAATTTACCGTATTTTAGCGTAATTTAATGTAATTTAACGTAATTTAACATAATTTAACATAATTTAGTGTTATTCAACATAATTTCAATTAATCTATCGTATTTTAGTATAAATATGCTAATTATACATCAAAAGAAGTAATATAACAAATAATTTAAACAAAAATTTCAAATTTTCAGAGTTAGATTTCAATATTTTGATCTTCATAATGTCTCTAAAAAAAAAAAATGGAGTAAGCTGGCCAGAAAATGGCCGGTTTACTCTGGAAAATAGCCGGCTTAGGTATTTTTCGATATTGAGTCGAGTTCTGGGCATAATTAATAATTTGTATTAAACTTTGGATATTAATAAAAATGTCGGTCAAGAGAGACGATTTCGCAATGTGAGAAAAAATGTACACAGAATTTTGATTTTTTTCCAAATACTAAGAATAAAAAAATATGAAAGTTTATTTAAAAAATAACAATTATAGGATTATGAATTTGTCAAGAAATAAAAAATACCATATCATTCTATATATTTACATTTACTCTTTCTATATATAATCTCCTGCTCCTCTCAGTTCTCCAGTTCGATTCGCGGCAGGCAACAAACAAAACAAACAAAGCACTATAAAAGGGAAGAAGAAGAAGAGGCAAGAACTACTAATCGGATCCGAATCCGACTGATCGAGGATCCGATTCGCCGACTCTTCTAGAAATCAGCCACGATGAGACGCTCCTCTAACAGGAAGTCCAGCTCCGCCTCCGCCACCGCTGGTATATTCTCTTCTCCTCTTTCTACTTTGCTAAAACCTAGATTTTCGCCATGCATGTAAACCTAGATTTTCGCCATGCATGTAAACCTAGATGAGTTAGACTGGATTTGTCCTTTGATTGTTTGATTTTGGAGGAACTTGGGGTCATGATTTTAAGAGAGCAGTTTTGGCTTCATACAGCGCACGAATCATATGCAATGCTGTAGTGCGTGCGCTGCATGAAGCAAAAACTGCTATATAACAATCTTTACCTGGAACTTGGATGTATATACTTTAGTTCTTTGTTTAAAACTAGTTAAATTTGAGTGTAATTAATAAATTGATTTAAGGGAAATTACTTAAATTTTGAATATCTTACTATACATCTATTGTTTCTGGACAGGTTCAACTAAAGCTGCATCAAAGGAATTCGAAAAGATTGATCAGCTATTTAATGTCTATGTTGACAAATCCTCTGGCACAATTGAGTGAGTTTGACAATTTTTCTGGTAAAATTTGTTTTGGTATAACATAGTGATAAAGTTAGTTTAGATTATGGGAAAAAAAAAGTCTGGTACAATTATTGACTGACTTCGATTTTTTCTTTAGTTTAGTATTATATTTTTTACCAGTACTTTCTTAAACCTTTTGGGTATTTGGTAATTTGATTTATCTCACTCTAAATGATTCCATCAGTAAAGCATAATTAGCAGTTTTACCAAATCAAAATTGATGCTAATTTGTACCAATGTGTTTGTGATGATTTTACCGATCAAAATTGAGCAGACAGAGTAAATAAGATAGTTTGTTATACCTTCTCAAAATCTTCTTTCATGGAATTAGGATATGATATTAATTTAATCACTTATCACTATTTAAAACATAGGGTTATGTTTTATTTACTAGGTATCTCTTTGACATGGAATATTTTATTTAGCATTTTCTAATGTGTATTTTTTTATTTACATAACAGCCCAGAGGGGATAGAACAACTTTGTTCCAGTTTAGAGGTTGATTATACTGATGTCAGAATTCTTATGCTTGCATGGTAAGATCAGATACTGTTACAAATATTTTATCAATCATTTTTTGTTCTTTGTTTGAATGTTTTAAGGTGAATACCTAAATTTTTATCTTATTTAACTCATTATTGTTATTATTGTTTTGAACATTTTTTATAGGAAAATGAGGGCCCAAAAGCAAGGTTACTTTACTTTGGTATATATCTACTTCTATTCTATTTTGTTAAAACAACAAACTTTCTTATATGTTTTGTATATCTTGATATATTTATTCGTCTATATACTCATATTATTTGTTTATGTTTAACAGGAGGAATGGAGAACTGGTTTGAAAGCACTAAGAGTCGATTCCATTAGCAAACTAAAGAAGACTTTACCTGAATTAGCCAAAGAAGTTTGTAATTTTACATTATCATTAAAAAACCAAGAAATTAAACACAGAAGAATCTAAGCAAAAGGCTATTAAATTTTAGATGAAATTTGTTTGTGGTTGTCAGGTCTGATAAATACATGCAATTTTTTAGAAAATTTGCTAGAAATTATGCTCATATACATATTCTTTTTTATTAAACAGGTCAGTAGGCCAAGTGATTTTCTTGATTTCTATTCATATGCCTTTCGCTATTGTCTTACAGGTACAGTGTTTTCCCTTCCTATTATAATAATTATAATTTTTGAATTTCAACATTTTGAAATCTTTTGGTTAATTCCAGAGGATAAGCAGAAGTGCATAGACATTGAGAGCGCATGTCAATTGCTAAGCCTAGTTTTAGGGTCTCAATTTGGACCACAAGTCGATAAATTCATTGAATATTTGAAGGTAAATTTTGTCCTTTTTTATGCATAAGATTTAGAATGTGGCAAGATTCATTTCATATATTCCAAACGAGAATAATTTAAATTACCTAAATGCTCAAGACTATGGAAGTTTTATTATTAGCAGTCAAATCTTTGGTTGCATAAAAACAGACTAATTTATGGTTTAGTGTGATAATAAATTAGATGCCATAAGCTCATGGCAATACTGTTGTAATGTATTATGAGTGAGGCTATGGTACTATGCATAGCGCAGATTGGTCCGTACTATGGTTCAATACTTGCTGACTATATTTTTCATTTTTTTAGAATTTTTCTTACTATTTTTTTAGATTGGTAGAAAATCACTACTTTGGAATGGTCTAGAATATTTGGATGAAGTGATTTTTTCTACCTATATAAAAAAAAAATAGTAAAAAAATTCTAAAAAATGTAAAATTTGATCTACAAGTACATTTTTATGTGGAGATCATGTTGAACAGTTCGGATCAACTGTTTGGACTTCAAAAATGGAGATATTTGTCATTAACTTTTGTTTATCTTTTTAATTAGCAACAGTAATGGCCATTTGTGGAACATTTATTGTACAATTTTCATTAGACTAGTCACATGTCAGTATTATTTAGTTCTATAGGAGAATATATCAAGCATAAAGTTCTCTGTTTATTATTCTTTTATCAGTAATATTTCAGTTTTGTTGTTTTTATCTTTATTTTAAATTTCGAAATTTGGTGTTGTAGAACCAAAGTGAGTATAAGGTGATAAACATGGACCAATGGATGGGCTTCTATAGGTTCTGCCATGAGGTAATATTTTATGTTTTCCACAATTTGTTCATTTAATTTAGAGTTTTGTACCAGACTTTCATATATTGACAAATTATAGAACGAACTACCATACTAGTAGTACGGATCCGTATCCTCCCAGGTACCTGACTGAACCTGACCGAAACGGACGGCCCAGATTTAGTCTCAGCCGGTGATTACTCGGGATGGCGCAGGGGGGGTATTATTTGTGCTTTGAGATTCGTGCCAATTTAAAAATCTGGACTGAGAGTAAATCTGGGCTGTCCGTTTCGGTCAGGTTCAGTCAGGTACCTGGGAGGATACGAATTCCTAGTAGTACATGTCAAGTATTTCATCCAACTACTTTGTACCAATAATGTGTATCGATGCCATGGTCTCTCTCTCTCTCTCTCTCTCTCTGTAACAATTTTTTGTTTTTCAGATACCATTCCCTTCTCTTGAAAATTATGATTCTGATCTGGCATGGCCGCTGATTTTGGATAATTTTGTGGAATGGTTCCGTGAAAATCAAAAGTAGCTGTACTTCCCATTTATACTGGTATTTCATGATTCCCGGCCTCTTCGTCCTCTTATTTCTCATGGTATTACTTTTCTAAACTATTCCTCTCTCTTTCTTAATAATTTTGATCTATTTCTTGCTTATATCTTTAACTTTGTTTAATTCTTGATATTATATTTACAGGGAACTGCTGGAAATAGTCAGAGAGAAGATGATGCTAGATTTTTTTTTTTTTTTAAATTGGGTTTTGTTTTGGTCAGTGGTACACTTAAAGAAATACAAAGAACCATCCATACCCTTTATTTCCCTCATATTTGCATCTCCTTGCTTAACGAAATGTTCCCATACTATATTATTTTTTTCATATTTTTGAATCTTGTAGTTAATTTCATATTTGCCCACTTTATTATTTTTTTCATTAAATTATTGTGGTAATTATGATGTCTGATTTTGTTTGAAAAATGGCCATATTTTGGTAATTTATTGTTCTCTCTTTCAAAATGATAATAATTTACTTCTTCAATAATATTAATAATAACTGTTATTCAAAAACATGTAGGTACTGGTATCTGAAAAGCCAGAACCGGTAACCTGAGATCCATTAACGCTGTCACTGGTTGCTCATAAATAATAAAATAAGCCCGTTAACACTGCGATTGAGATCCGTTAAGATGAACAGCTAAGGAGTCTTTTTATTGGATTGAAGTCAAAATATTATATTTTTTTTACTGAGTTATTAAAATTTTAAAAATAAATAAAAATATAGTGGGACAACAGAAATTAATATATTAAAACTCTTCTTATTTCTGTATACATCTAAGTTTATGGATGTTGTTTACTATATAAAAGAATCAAAGATTGATCTCAGATTCATTCATCACATATCGATCGGCTAGGATTTAATCAAGTGCGTAAAGTAGTTCTTCTTTTTGGTACTATGAAAGGAAATTAACGGTACACTGTGTTACACAGCCACACAAGTACCAAGATAGCCAAAAAGTAGTTTTTGGGTATTAGGTACCAACAGCTCTTTTGAGCTTTGTAACTTATAAATAGAGATCATAGTAACCTTATAAAAAAAAAAATTAATAACAATAATTCTTTTACAGAGATGCTTATCCTAACTTGTATGTTGGATTATTTTAATTAAACAGCTTGGCCACTTGGGGTAAAACACTCTATTTAAATATTGAAATAAATTATCTACATCATGTGTATCTCATAGGGGGGGCAATAGCAACAGTCAATTTCTATTAGTGATTTAATCTTAAATAATCATTTTTATTTTATTTTGTTATTATTGGTGACAAAGAAAGAGACAACACATCATGCCAGTGTGGAAAAACTAACCAGATGCCAAAATCATGAAAGATACACAACATATCATTAGCTTAATTTTATAAACAAAATTTTATGAACAACATGCCAAGAATCCCAACACCACAAGAAAATCATAATTCTTGTAAAATTTAAAAATCATCAGAACAAAAAGGATCATAACATAAAATTTCTGATTGCAAATTAAAAACCTTGTAAGAGAATTAATATCTATCACACATTATAAGCTAGCCACTTACACAAGCAAGGACCCTAAACTCCCTCTTCTATTATCATACAATATATTAGACCCAACCCATCCACGTGTCAACACCTGATTAGCCAAAAGTTACACGTCGGTCGGTGGCGTTTCGCCGGGCTCCACCTTTCCCTGAGCCGATCTAAGCATGAAGTGACCGCCACTTTCGTTACCGTCTTTATTCTTACCGGGATCTTCGTCGGTGTAAACATATGCCATGCCACCATGGCGGGTCTGATCCATACCGGCTAACTCCACTTCGGCCGAAACCCTAAGCAACCCGAGCTTATTCAAAAGCAAAAACAAAGGTGCCATGGTTGCGCTTACCCATCCAACTATGGCGAGAATCGCCACGATATGTGCACCCAAAAGCCGACCGCCACCTCCCATAAAGAGCCCGTAAGGTCGGCCCGGGCGGCCCGGATAGACCTGGTTCACGTACTTCTCACGTGCAAATAGAGACGTAAAGATGATACCCCATGCACCGCAACCGCCATGCAATTGAGTGGCCTCTAACGGGTCATCGAATTTGAGCTTGGCCGCAAGCATATTGCCACCGATTAAAACCCAAGCGGAGACGAACCCGCAAATCACTGCGGCCCACGGGTCCACCACGGAACAACCCGAGGTGATTGCTGCAAACCCACCGAGAAGCCCATTACACACGTCAATTACATTCCAGTGACCGGTCTGAAGGCGCTTGCCGAAAAGCGTGGTCAAACCGGCAACACTACCGGCAAGAGTTGTGGTCACAGCTGTACGGCCAACAGCTGACCATTGACCGTTGATTGACCCGGACGGGCCGTAGCTTTTGTCAATTATTATAAAGGAACCCGGGTTGAACCCGTACCAGCCGAACCAGAGAAGGAAGGTGCCAAGAACAACCAATGACGCACTGTGGCCACGTAAAGCAACCGCACGGCCGGCATGGTCGAAGCGCCCGATACGGGGTCCCTCGATAAGCGCACCCCATAAACCAGCAACTCCACCAACCATGTGCACTACACCTGAACCGGCGAAATCGATCACACCAGACTTGAACAAGAGCGAATGATTTGATCCTCTAGCGGCACCAGCCCAGCCATCAGCAGCCCAGAACCAGTGAGACACAACCGGGAAGACGAACCCAGTAAGAAAAGCCGAGTAAATCAGATAAGAAACAAACTGGGTCCTCTCGGCTATAGACCCAGAAGTGATCCCGGCAGCAGCAATGGCGAAAGCCCATTGATAGAGAAAGAACGGGTAGTCGAAACCGGTCTGGGGCAAACCCTTAAGACCGAAAAATTGCTTCCCGATGAAGGCATTAGAAGGCGTGCCGAATGCAAATGCAAACCCGAAGAGATAGTAAAACAAAGCGCCAGCACACGCGTCTAGAACATTAGTGAGCATGATGTTCATGGTGTTTTTCGCACGAACCGAACCCGCGCAAAGCATGGCGAAACCGAGTTGCATGGCGAAAACAAGGTAGGCCGAGAAAAGGAGGTAGGTTGAGTCGATTGCATAGGCCGTGTCGGTGAACTGGTTCGTGACCGAATCAAATTTGCCACATATCAAGTCAGCGGCACCGGTCGCGTTACCGGCGCCGGTAAGCATCAATGCCAGGTTAGCCGAGCAAGTTGACATGTTTAGAGAAGATGAGAATTTGATTGGTGCAAATAGAGAGATTAAGAGGAGAGGACTGAAAGGTAAAGACAAAAACGGACTAGAAAAATACTTTCAAAATTTTCAAAAGATTAAAAAAATACATAATATTTGTTTACAGTGGAATCCAATGAGAAATTCTCACAATTGTCGGAAACATGTTGGATAAAAAAAAAATACTAAGTGTTTAAAAAATGCCAAATTGAAATATTCTTTTGTAATAACTCTATGAAGCTACTAAATAAGAAAGAGGCCTTTTTATGTAGGGTTTTGTTGGTACCTGTGTCCCTGCTAAATTGGAAATTTTTGGGAATAATGCAACAAACCAAGTTTTAAATGTGAACTGAACAACATGCCTCGAATGTTGTTTAAATTTCAAAAAATTTAAATGTCAAGCTAGACTACCCAACTAGATCCACTTGAGAGTAGGTCCGGCATCGGACCTACTTTGGTTTGATGGGTTTAATCACCGTCGATTTGCTTTAAAATTTGCATGGAACGCTTTAAACTCTGTGCGCGTCTATTTTAATTTTCGTGCGCACAAATTTTAAATTAGATCGGACGGTCATCATGCTCGTTGAACCTAAAAGTAGGTCCGATGGACATCGGACCTGCTCCGTTCTCAGCTATATCATCTCTAGATGTATTAAATTAATTCAGACATTTTAAATAAAAATTAATAATAATTTCATCATAGACACAAAAAATTATTCATAATCCGAATCTATGATGCACCCATGATGTCTTATTAAACTTTCTTCTTACAAATTCAAAGAGTTGACTGTACAAAAAAATATATATATAGCCCCAAATTGGGACAATTTTGTTCTTAGAATTTTAAATAGTTTTTTTTCCACATGTTAGGTGAACTCATTAAATAGGTAGCCGGTTTTTTCTTTCCTTCTTAAATTTTAAATTTAGATTCCTTCATTGACCAAAACAAAGATTCAAAGAATTCATGAGAACCACACATCTCAAATGATTAATTATTAAATAAATAAAAGTCCCTATCTCAGTATCTCTTAATTTAAGATGTAATCTGTTAATTACAATTTTCAGGGGATTATGATCAATGTATAATTTTAATATATAGGCTATCTATTTCTTTTATGGGTTTAATAACTGAAGGCAGCTAATATATCATCTAAAATCTAAAAAGTTGTAGATTCCATATCAAATAATGGTAGTCACAACCATATACAAAATTATTTAAATAGTGAAGCTTATGTGTTAACTCTAAGACAATTAATTTTAATGCAGAAATAAAATTAAATTAACAAAAGATAATTACGAAAAGGGGATGACAATTGAGATATTATTTTTCTGATTTATGCTAAACAATTGGAACTTTTTATTGCTTATCATTCTTCATAATTTAGAAGTTGGTACTAATTTCAAACTAGAATTATCTTTCTGAGTTTCATCTTAAAACTAAAAGCAAGTATTCGAAAAATAATTAATTTTAATTGAGAGAAATACTATTAAAAAATTATAGAAATTTCAACAGATAATTACAATATTACATAATAAAATAATTAATTTCTGATATACCCCAAATATAATAATTATTTCTTAATAAAAAATAATAATTGTCAGCATACAATTAAATTTGACAATAATTAATTACTCATCCAACGATTAAAAAAAAGGTTCTAAATAGCTAGCTATAGCTACGCAATAGCTGCGCTATAGCTTTTTCGGACCTCAAAAGCTATAACGTTATTAACCGTTTTTCTTTTATAATGATTCTAAATAGCTAGCTATGGTTGCGTTATAACTGCGCTATAGCTTTTTCGAACCTAAAAGCTATAGCGCTATAATTGCTATTTAGAACCTTGATTAAAAATGATCAACATGCCAAAGTTCATGGATCAAAATTTTTAGTCCTGTTTTTGAATGATTTTTTTTTTCATGTCTTAATCAAGTACAAAGGAACTCACATAAATACATTAATTTAGAAGGAACAACATTTAAGATTCACATTTATCAATTGAATTTCAATTTTGAATTGTTCAATGCCAAATTAGTATGCAATTATGCTAAGATATAAAAAAGAACATGTACATTGGACCTTATAATTAATTACCACATGCGCCTATGGAACATGTTCATAAGCATTCACCTATGACCATTTGTGTCTAAGAAGCAGGTCTTATATTTGAGTAAATTTCATGGTAGGTTACTAAATTTTAAATTTTGTTCTTTGTCACTAATTTATCATTTATATTTATTTTTTTCTTTTTTAATAATTGAACTTTGAACTTTTTATTTGTTCAAATCAGTTACTTGTTAATTTTTCCATCTAAAATACTAACGGTATGCCTATCCATCTCTAAATCATATTATATTTTTGAATAAAAAAAGTAACGAAGTCATTTGATAGAAAAATTTAAAATTTCAATGACTAATAAAAAACAAATTAAAGTTGAGTAACTTCATTACAAATGATAAAGTTTAGTGGCATCCAACAAAATTTATTCTAATTTAAACGAAATAAAAAAAAACCATCTAAATCAACACTAAGATCTGTGCTATGTGAAATAAAGAAAGTGTCTTTGGCAGTATTAAATTGTGCTATATGATTTTGGAGTAGGTCCGATGCTATTGGATCTATTTTAGGTTCAATGGATTTCAGAATCATCTGAACAGTTTTAAAATCTGTGCTCTCAACTTTAATATCTCGCATCAATTGTCATGCAGACGGATCTTGAAACTTATCAAACGGTTGTGGAGTCCATTAGATCTAAAAGTAAGTCCAATGATCATGGGACCTACTCCTTTTTCGTGCTATATTGATACATGTTCAGGCGTGTCAGTCTGTACCGTACTGACACATTTCTTGTCTCTGTCACGTTAAAAAGTATTAAATTATTCTCATACACAACACGGACACATGTAGATACGACACATCTAATTCTGTGTGTCGTGTTCTGTCATGTCCTTATATAGGCAAGGTGTGTCGTATCAACATGTTCTTTTTATAATACACTACGAGTCTATGTTACTCCATACTCCTGTATGGACTCCGTACCCGTATCGGATACGTATCCGATATCGATACCCACCCGATACGTGCCCGATACGTATCGGATACGACAGCTGGCATATCGGCTTACGTGACGTATCCTTAACCCCTTGATACGGTTTCCAATATGGATTGATTCATTTGGATATGGCTAGATATCGCTATGACACGTCTGGATACGATGCACCACGCATGGTCCACCATACTCATTGTGCACTGCATCAAAACATAATTTCTAGCGCTCCACGTGAGAATCGAATCCATATTCTTTGATATCAGCGACATACCCCTTAACCACTACACTAGTTGAAATTTGATGTTAGAATCTAGTAACTTTTGTATTTAACGTATATCCAAAAAAATTGATATTTAATTTATATAATACAATTGCTGAATTAATAATATAATATAATAGACGTATCGTATTTTTGATTTTTAAAAATTGCCGTATCGCTATATTCGTATCGTATCTGATACGATACCTGTACCCATATCCGTGCAACATAGTACGAGTATAAAATGTCTGGGCAAGAGTATATTTATTTCAACAATTACTGCTAATCATACTTTCTTTCAACAATTACTTTAATCATACTTTATCAAACAAATTACTTTTTTATAACAATTGATGGAGGTGAAACCCCGTTCATCAGTTTTGTCAAACCTTTACTGCTAATACTAATTAACATCTTACTTTTTCTAAAATAAAATAATAATAATATTTACCCAAATTAATATTTTTTCAACAACAATACATTAACAATGTCGGTCAAAACATAAAATGCAAAAGTCAAATGGTCCCGTCTGAGTTCTGACTATACTTATAGTAATAAAGTTATGTATCACATATTCACAATTGTGAAATTAAGTAACAATTGCCATGTTATTAATGTGGTGGCATTTAATGTTCTCCCCCAGACACTATTTACTTTCAACCCTTGAATGTTCATTTTTCTTTCTTAAAAATACACAATTATTATTTGAGAAAAAGAGTAATAAATATTGCCCTATTGGTGTTTTTGTTTTTTAAACGCATCTACTACATATCATTTTTCTCATTTTCTCTTACTATTAGTAAAACAAAAGGATTTAATTTTTCTCCTTTTCTCTTACTATTGTCGTATTTGAGTACCTAATTAATTAAGAAATAATTTGGGGTGTATGTGTTGTAAGGCGTTTATAGTATTTCAAATATATATTATACGAGGAGGGCTCAAATGCCCTGTTGCTTTATGTTCTAATCGTATTCCAACATCTTTATTTTTAATTTCAAAGTTCAAACAGACGATCCGAACCGCTCAATTTGGGAACACAATGATGCAGGAGCACCTGATTAAGACGATTAATTCCAGCAAGAAAATCAGAATATTATTTACTTAGTTTACCTTTATGGCAATCTTGTCGATTTAGATTTTTATTTCTGAATTAAGCCTATGGACAGCAGCTCCCTGTTGTCTAATTTATGTTTTAGTAATTTGAATTATTTCTATGATATGTTGCCAAATATTAGTTAGCTTTCCTAATTATTTTCTGCATTGAGTAATAGCTATATAACCCGGCTGGTGGGTGAAAAGAAAGGGACAATTTTTCTGGATATTTTTCTATAAAATTAAGGAGAGACAATTCTCCCTTTTATTTTGGTGTTCTCTCAAATTTATTCTCTGAAGATTATCGGTATCGCACGCCTATAGAACAATCTTTCAGTTCTGCGCGGCGTCAGTTGGTATCAGAGCCGAAATCCTTCGTCTTAGTGTTGTTTCATCAGTTTTAATGGCTGGTGGACATAGTGATCATGGTGGTCGCTGTGGGCAGGTTCCGATGGAGGAAGCTCCGCACTGTGATCGCAGCATCGAGGACGCTGTGTTGATTGAGGATCTGCAGAGACAAATTGTGGAGCTAAATGATCAGAGTCAAAATAACGATGATTTACGTAGGGTTTTGGCTTAGGTTTTACATATTTTCTCACACTTATGTTTACTTTATTAGAGAAAAAGGCTACTGTCACCCTTCTTTATGTTTTATTGCAGAATACAGGTTTTGGGACTATTTTACACCAAATGGAGCTAGAATCAGGTCAATCGGATCAGCAACGCTCATCGACTAAGTCTCTGTTACGGCCCGTACTGACTAATACGGACCAGGCCTAGCATTGACCAGGAGATAGCGCTGGAAGCATTAAACCCTAACCGTCGAGGTCCTAATACGGACCGTATCAACTAATACGGTCCGTATCCGAAGGCGTCTCTTGGGAAATAACTGCCGACAGCTGTTTCCAGATTGATTTCTTAGCCTCCAATCAACCTCTACACGTCCCTACACTCCTATATAAGGCCCCTGGGCAGATAGAATTGGTATCTTGGTAATTAGGGTTAGATTTGATTAAAGAGAGAAGAGAGGAGTGATTGTAACCATGCCGTTCCGCGGCTAAGTTCCTTTTCTTAGGGCTAGGCAGTAAACCTTGTTACTCTTGATGTTTTGATATATATATTTCTGTTGATTATGGTTTCTTGTTGTTGTATCGAATATGCTTTTGTGATTTATTATCTCTTCATCTAATTTCAATGATCTAGTTTAAGTTCATTTAGGTAGTGACAGTGCTTTAATGACGATAGGAACTATTTGGATGAGTTAGCCTCGTTGAGATCTATTAGGTTTATGTGAAGAAAACCTTCGCGGGGAAACCATAAACCAGAACAACAAAACGCATGACCAAATTCCATCATTTGCGTAAGGTAAATCGCAGTGATCTGTGTAGTAATTTGGGAGATAAGAGACCCGATAGTTGCGTAAGGTAAATCGCATTGTCCTGAGTAGAGTCTCGATGAAAGATCTGTCATTCTGGCGTAACATAAATCGCAGTGACCTTTGTAGTTATCTTTCATAAAACAACAACAGGAAATCAGATGCAACGGAAATATATTGTCAAGGCGGATTGAGTAGCAGTGGTGTGCCGAAACCCTAGGAATTCTCATCTCTATCTTTATTTTAATTACTTTTAATTGTTTCCTAATTTACATTGATCAACAAACATCTCTCAAATTTCAGATTTCATCTAGCCTTTCGAAAGGTTGTGATTCGATCGCTCGAAGCACTGAACCAATATTCCCTGTGGATCGACCTCGCATATACTACTCGATAAGGATTGTGCGCTTGCAGTCCGAACCGATAGCATTTACGAGTTTATAAATATTAAAAGAAACATTGCTCTCTTTTGAGTGATCAAGCTTTTTGGCGCCGTTGCCGGGGAATAACGGTTCATTGTGCAAGGCCTCGAAAGACGCCCTTGCTTTGACCATTGAATCCAATTAATTAGAAACGCCTAGATTTCTTTTTATTTTCTGCATTTTTATTTTTCTTTTATTTTCAATTTCGTTTTTATTTTTATTTTCTTTTTATTTTCAGTTTTTAGTTTAATTTTCAGATTTTCTTTTCTTTGTAGGAAACTGCACGCTGGCCGAATCATCCGTACGAAGATCCGAGAGGATTGCTAGTAGGAGAGGACAATTCGCTTCCACATCACCGATAAGAACCAATCATAGTTCTTCATCAAGTAATTCTGAAAGCGAAGAAGACTCAGATTCGATCAACATGAATATCCCACCGAACGAACCGATTAACAATGGAAGACAAGACAATGGTGATAATGAAGTTCACAATGCAGCAAGACCCAAACTTCTACGAGACTATTGCGTACCGCGCGCGAATGATCCTAATTCTAGTATAAACCCGCCAACTGTTACAAACCGTAATTTTGAGATCAAACCTGCTCTCATAAACATGGTTTCGCAACAGCAATTTGGAGGATTTCCACATGAAGATCCACATCTTCATTTGTCAATTTTCCTAGGGATATGCGAGACGATAAAGATCAACGGAGTTACCGATGAAGCAATCAGGCTAAGGCTATTTCAATTTTCATTAAAAGATAAAGCAAGAGCATGGTTGTTTTCCTTACCGGCCAATTCCATTCAAACTTGGGACCAATTGTTTAATGTGTTTATTGCAAAATATTTTCCACCATCCAAAACTTCAAGGTTTAGAAATCTAATTACTAATTTTGAACAAAGGGATGGTGAAACATTGTGTGAGGCATGGGATAGATATAAGGATATGTTAAGGTGTTGTCCACATCATGGTCTAGAAAGATGGCTGATTGTCCAAACTTTTTATAATGGTCTAAACCCTACCGATAGGTTGTCTATTGATGCTTCTGCAGGAGGAGCAATCATGAACAAGGAACCTGACGAGGCCTACAACCTAATTGAAGAGATTGCAATCAACCAACACTACTGGATCCCTGAGCGAAAGAAGCCAAGTCCAACACCCGGCATGCACCGAGTAGATGACATCTCCATGCTGAGCGCAAAGATTGATGCTTTGCAAATGACATTCAACAAGCAGACCAAGCAGCGAACGGTAGCAGCAGTCAATGCCGCAACAGCATGTGGCTATTGCGGAGGAGCACATGAGATGACCGAATGTATGAATGTGACGGAAACTGAGGAAGAAATAGAGCAAGCAAACGCAATTGACAACAACTTTCGACCTCAGCCCGCCTACAACACATACCATCCGAACAACCGAAACCATCCAAATCTCTCATACGCAAACAATCAAAGGCCTGCTGCACCTCAACAGAACTATCAACCACAATCCAATTTTCAACCAAGATACAACAATCCTCAACCGAATTACCAACCAAGGCAATACAATCAACCGCAGCAACCAGACATCACATCATTAATGGAGAGATTCCTAGAGAAGCAAGAGAAGGCTAACGCCGAAATCGCACAAAAGATTGAATCCTTAACAAACCGCAACAAAGACTTAGAAGACAATGTCTCTAAGATGGCAAGAGAACTCTCTAGTATCACACGTGGAAAAGGCAAATTTCCGGGCCAACCGGAAGAAAACCCAAGAGAGACTTGCAAGAGCATAACACTAAGGAGCGGTACAGCTTATCAGGGACCTCCCATGCCCGATCAAACCTCCGATGAGATGCATGCAGAGCTATCACATTCAGAAGAGTACGAGCCGCAACCACTGGAGCAACCCGTATTCGAACTGCAGACAGACCTTACTCAGGAGCAGAATGACACCGTAGGTGGAGACGAGCGACAAACCGAACCTGAATACATTTCACCACCACCCTACAAGCCACCTCTGCCATTCCCTCCAAGGCCTGCCAAGCACAAGATGGAGCAACAACTCGTGAGATTCAAGGAGACACTCAAGCAATTACATGTCACAATCCCCTTCACTGAAGCAATTGCAAGCATACCCTCGTATGCTAAATTCCTGAAGGAGGTTCTTTCAAATCAAAGCAGACTTCAAGAACTCTCAACAGTTCCGCTCAATCTGGAATGTAGTGCGCTCGTGCAAAGCAAATTACCAACAAAGTTGAAAGATCCTGGAAGCTTCTCGATACCGTGCACCATTGGCACGACCGATTTTAAGAGAGCTTTATGTGATCTGGGAGCAAGTGTGAGTCTGATGCCTAAAGTAGTATTTGATAGATTGGAATGTGGAGACCTATCACCAACACGGATCTCATTGCAACTGGCTGATCGATCAATTCGATATCCTGAGGGAATGTTGCGTGATATTCCAATCAAAGTCGGTAAATTTTGGATACCAGCAGATTTTGTGGTAATAGATATGGAAGAAGATGAGCATATTCCGATCATCCTTGGAAGGCCATTCCTCGCCACATGTGGGGCAATGATCGATGTTAAGAATGGAAAAATCTCACTCAATGTTGGCGAGAACAAAATGATCTTCAGCATGAATGAGGTTAAAGTCCCTCCTGACATAAATCTTGTCTACAATTTGGAAACAATGGATGAAGATGGCAATGATGATTTGCGAATGGATGAATTTGGAGACATCGAAGAACTGGCGCACGAGGAAGAAGTGGAAAGACTGTTTATTGTACAAGATAACAGTCAGGTCCATCCGACCTCCGTGACAACACAAACCGATGATCTGAACAAAAGTCCTAATATCGCAAACCATAGGAATTATTCTCTCCTAGCCCTAGCACTAATCAGGAACCTACGCGGAGAACTTGATGCAATTTCTCAAAGACTGGACGAGGTTGAAGCAGTACTCGGTGTGAGCCTATCATTCGACCCCGGACCTCAGATACCAACCGACTTCTTCAAGGACAATGATGATGAAACCACAGAAGACGCTGAAGGCGAACCATCCGACAAGCAACTCGCTTGCATTGACGGGAGGATATCTGGAAGAACCTGATGCGACACATAGTCAAGCTAATGACTTTAAACAAGCGCTTCTTGGGAGGCAACCCAAGGCCACATTTATATTTCTCGCATAATTATTTATTTTCCAAATTAATTAGGATTTAAACAAAGAAACAACTCATACCCACCTTTTTCCTATGATCAGGTAGGCATACCGGAAGAAAGACTCGACCAAACGACACCTCGGAAATGGAAAATATTCTCTGGCACGACCTGTATTGGCTGGTGCAGATCTTGCCAATGGACACGAGGAGAAATAGAGTAAGAAGCAAGAATTAAGTGGTGAATACGGACCGTATTGGCTGATACGGCCGTATCCAAGGGAGTTGCGACTTGACAGTTATTGGGTTTGAACTTAACAGGCTCAATACGGACCGTATTGGCTGATACGGTCCGTAATGAAAGCCAGTTCGGGAGATGCGAACCCGTTAAGAGAAACATTTTGAAATCCCGCGCGAATCACGTCTCTTAACCGTTAACCAATTTTCGTTTTAAACCCTAACCTCTTTCTCTTCCCCTCTCTTTACTCTCTTCCCCCTCTATCCCTTCTCCTTCCCTCTCTTCCATTGGTGCCCAAAACCGAGCTCCCTCCTTGCCGCCGACCTTCATCACCACTCACACCCCATTCACCATTGAAGTCGCCGCCTGCTCTCCTCCCCGCATCTCACCCAATACGGACCGTATCGGGTCCGTATCCGACAGCCATTCGAATCAACTTCTCTAATTTTCGGTTTTTCTAAACCCCTATTCAATTTCAAAGTTTAATTTCGTTTTTGCATTTGTTTCAATTCAATTTCTCTGTTACATTAGTCTAGAATCTAGTTTTATTTTCACAAAATCACAAAAATCACAAAAAAAAAAAAATTAGGTTTCTGTCAAAATCCAGGTTTTTACCAGTTTAATACGATCCGTATTGAACCAATACGGTCCGTAATAGTCTACCAGTTTTTTCCTTCAACCCTTTAATACGGTCCGTATTGACCAATACGGTCCAATACTCAGTCATTCCCCGACCAACCAGTCCGTAATACGACCGTATTGACCAATACGGCCCGTAACAGAGGTATTTAATTTTTGCAAATGGCTCCAAAAATGAAAAATATTTTAGGGGCAGTTACAAGGAATGCCAAGAAAGCCCTCGGAAGTGCCGGCCCGAGTAGTTCACCGCAGAGCTCCTCTAGCCGATCATCCCGGTCTTCTAGCTCACAACCACAATCTTCCGACCATTCATCCTCCCGTACCCACACTCAGGAGTCCGTCAGAGACACACCGGTCTCAGATGCGGACTATAACCCGGAGGAGTTTAACCCACGGGATTTCGGTCTTGAGGAGGAAGACTCCGATGAACCAATGGAAGAAGCCCGGCCAACCGAGTACCAACCCATCTTCCAACATCCATTAGTCACATCCAATTATGAGAAGATGAAGTTGAGGGAGGTCATATACCATAAATCTATCGACATGGAAACACTCGAGCGACTAGGCCTCCTTGCACAAACCGAGCAACTCGCAAACCGTATCCAACTCTGGAGATTCCTCAACCTAATCAAAGGAGTTAAAACCTACAAGGTTCTCACGAGGGAGTTCCTTGTGACATTCAGATACGACGATGACTCCATCTCTTTCCAAATGCTTGGCGAGCGCTACACACTCTCCATGGGTGATTTCTGCGCCATCTTCAATCTCACCGATGATGGCACTTTCGATTCTCCCGACTGCCGTGAGTTTTGGTACAACATCACAGAAGACAACCAAAATTCGACTCGACCGGCAAGCAGAATCATTCATCCCCAAGTCCGCCTCTTGCAAGTCATCCTTGCCAATTCCATTTTCGCAAGAGGCGAGAGTTCATCCAAAGTAACACTACCCGAACTCTACCTCCTCAAATGCATGATCGAGCCAACACCGGTGCGACCTCACCTTGGCCACCTCCTTTGCAAACAAATTCGTGAGGTCACCCTTCCCAAGAAAGAAAAAGGTAAGATCTCCATTGGATTCGTGGCCACAATCTTGGCCAATCACCTCGCTTTGCCGATCGATCATCTCAAAGAGGCAAGCGGGCTCACACAAATTGACATACCATGCCTTCAAGCCATGAAAATTGTCACCGGCCACTACCCAGGTCCCTACTTCTACAAATCACCGAAAGGAACCCTTCAATTCCCTTTCCGACATCTCAATCTCCGTAGTAGGGCCTCTTGGAAGATGGCACGCCACGCGAGCCCGGATTATGAGCCACCTCAAGATTACATTGATGTAATCGAGAGCCAAGCCGCAACGCAACATCGGGCTAACATTGAACATCAACAGCGAGAATGGGAGGCAGACACATCGGCAGCAAGAACCGAGTTTTCAGGGGCGGCACCATCTGATGCCCCTTCAGCAGAGCTTGATCAGTTCATCCAAATGGTAAATTGGATGGACTCTAACCTCAATGAGCTTACCTTGACAACGAGAGAGACCACCCAACAAATGGATCACAACAGCTCAACTATTCAGCAAGAGGTTAGTGAAATAAGAAACAGCATGGAGGAGGTCCGGAGGAGTGTAGACGAGAGTAGGCGCGAGATCCAGCAGACGCGCTACATGGCACAGCAGTACTATCAGCATGCTCTCGACTCCGGATTCGAGTACCAGCCGCCACCATACGGACTCTTCGACCCGTCATTCTACGAGGAGATCCAGCACCCACCACCACCTCCACCACCTCATGATTGAGGTGCAGTGAGTTGTATCTTTCCCTGGTCTTTTTACTTTATTACTTCCTTTATTTTTATCTCTCGAGCATTGGGGACAATGCTCAATTTTATTCGGGGGGTAGGAGGTAAATTGACCATGTATCTTTAAAAATTTTCGCAGCAATTTAATTTTCACAATTTTAAATTCTTAGGTGCTAGTAGTTTTACTCAATTTTTGACTAGGGTTAGAGGCTTTACCAAAAATCCTAGAATGATTAAATTGAGCTTTTTAGCTAGCTTGCATTTTTATTTTTCCTTAGGATTAGGTTAATCAAATAGGAATTGTTTTAAAATTTTAATTAGGCTAAGGTTTAAACAATTGGCCATGATACCAAAAATTCAGAATTTTAATTATTTATGATTTCAAAGTGAACAATTAATTGCTAACCATGAGAGTTGATAAAAAATTGCAAACCCTAGAATTTTTATTTTGAGTAATTTATTTTTGCAAAGTCTTTTAAATTTGATAGTGTTTTAGAATACCCATTTATTATAGATAGACCCCTAGCGAAACTATGCAATAATTTCTTGTATGAATGAATACTTGAAATTGTGTGTAATCATGGTGCTTGTGACACAAAAATATGTTATTTTATTTTTCGGAAAAAAAGAAAAATACAAAAAAAATCAAAAATGAGAAAAACCCAAAAAAATAGAAAAATATAGAGAAAAAAAAAATAGAACAAAAGATGGAGGATAAAAAGAGTACGGGTGCCTACGCAAGACTGGTTACCAATAGGCTCGAGAAAACCTCCCAAATTTTAAGTTTTTGTACATATTTAATTTTTTGAAAAATAGTCACAAGTACCAACACACTTAGTTGCCATACTTTGCTCCAATCAATTGGGAAGGAAAATCAAAATTTATATCATTAGAATTCCTATTGATTGGAAGGGATCCATTTATAATCGAAGGGGAAATTAATACTCTCAATTTTAAGGATATTTGTGGATTAGATTGTTCGATAATAATTTTTCTAGGGTTAGCATAATGAGGTCAATCATGGGGTGAATAAATTGTTCAAGGGAGAGATCATTAATATTTTAGAGTTCTAAATTTTTATTGTCATGCCAATTGTACCAAACCAAAGTTCTAATTTAATTTTAAACAAGTCCTCGAGATTGTATGGTTTAACCTAGACCGAATCTTTGACCAGCTGGGATGTCGTTGCTTGAGGACAAGCAACAATTCAAGTTGGGAGGCGTGATCAGAGTCAAAATAACGATGATTTGCGTAGGGTTTTGGCTTAGGTTTTACATATTTTCTCACACTTATGTTTACTTTATTAGAGAAAAAGGCTACTGTCACACTTCTTTATGTTTTATTGCAGAATACAGGTTTTGGGACTATTTTACACCAAATGGAGCTAGAATCAGGCCAATCGGATCAGCAAGGCTCATCGACTAAGTCTCTGTTACGGTCCGTACTGACTAATACAGACCAGGCCTAGCATTGACCAGGAGATAGCGCTGGAAGCATTAAACCCTAACCGTCGAGGTCCTAATACGGACCGTATCAACTAATACGGTCCGTATCCGAAGGCGTCTCTTGGGAAATAACTGCCGACAGCTGTTTCCAGATTGATTTCTTAGCCTCCAATCAACCTCTACACGTCCCTACACTCCTATATAAGGCCCCTGGGCAGATAGAATTGGTATCTTGGTACTTAGGGTTAGATTTGATTAAAGAGAGAAGAGAGGAGTGATTGTAACCATGCCGTTCCGCGGCTAAGTTCCTTTTCTTAGGGCTAGGCAGTAAACCTTGTTACTCTTGATGTTTTGATATATATATTTATGTTGATTATGGTTTCTTGTTGTTGTATCGAATATGCTTTTGTGATTTATTATCTCTTCATCTAATTTCAATGATCTAGTTTAAGTTCATTAAGGTAGTGACAGTGCTTTAATGACGATAAGAACTATTTGGATGAGTTAGCCTCGTTGAGATCTATTAGGTTTATGTGAAGAAAACCTTCGCGGGGAAACCATAAACCAGAACAACAAAACGCATGACCAAATTCCATCATTTGCGTAAGGTAAATCGCAGTGATCTGTGTAGTAATTTGGGAGATAAGAGACCCGATAGTTGCGTAAGGTAAATCGCATTGTCCTGAGTAGAGTCTCGATGAAAGATCTGTCATTCTGGGGTAACATAAATCGCAGTGACCTTTGTAGTTATCTTTCATAAAACAACAACAGGAAATCAGATGCAACAGGAATATATTGTCAAGGCGGATTGAGTGGCAGTGGTGTGCCGAAACCCTAGGAATTCTCATCTCTATCTTTATTTTAATTACTTTTAATTGTTTCCTAATTTACATTGATCAACAAACATCTCTCAAATTTTAGATTTCATCTAGCCTTTCGAAAGGTTGTGATTCGATCGCTCGAAGCACTGAACCAATATTTCCTGTGGATCGACCTCGCATATACTACTCGATAAGGATTGTGCGCTTGCAGTCCGAACCGATAGCATTTACGAGTTTATAAATATTAAAAGAAACATTGCTCTCTTTTGAGTGATCACTAACCCTACTCCTACAACGTAATTTGCTATTGGAGGTTGCCGATCGAAACCAAGACCGCCGAATGAGGCATGGATTCGAGAAGCAAAACTCGTATGAGTCGAGACCGCCGACCGAGGCACGAAACTGCGAGCTACACCGACTTTTCTTCTCACCACCGCCATCACAACATCTTCAGCAACAATGTTTCTCCTTCATCTCACCCCCAGCGGAGAGACAACCATTCAAAAGAACGCAATAGTTTGCATTGTGGTGCTAAAGTAGAAAATTTCAGTGGAGAAGATGAAGAGATCGACTCCTTCCATGACAACAATTCGTTGGTTTCATGTGATGAAGAGGCATTACAGCAACACAACACCAAAATGAACAGTCGTGAGGCAAAAGATCATGAAACTGATTCGGCTTCAACCTTCGACAACCCGTTTCAAAACTGTACCGGGACAGACTATAGTGTTTTTGAGGTTGCTGAAATTTTTGTAAGTGAAAACATGTCATTTGAATCCCCACCTATTTATGACGAATATCCCGATGATGAGGATGATACTTCTTCAAAATTGGAAGAGTCCCTAACAGAAATAGAGTCATTTGACAAAGACCTTGTAGGTGATTTAGTGGTGTCATCATTCTTTAATTCCAACACAACAAATAGTTCAACCAAAGAAGTTTGTTCCTTGTCAACAACAAATGATGATCTCCAACAATTCCAGCAGAAAACTTGTTTAATCAATATAGACGTTTCAAGGTATGGATATGAAGATCCTTTTCTAAAACCTAGAAGTGACACATCAAATGAAGGGTACTTCACATTTTTTAGATGTTGCAATACTCGGTTTCATTTCAGTTTTGATGAAATCACGAAACCAATCGTTAGACTACCCATTTGTGGTTTGCACAACTCTCTTCTTGTTCCCCATGATCTGATGCAGTTCCCATATTCTTTAACAGTGCTTGTTCTAAATTTGTACTGTTTCAAAGAGGTCTACAAGGAAAGTAACTCGAGGGCGAGTTCTTTTCAACCAGGAGCGACTGATGCAGGAGCACCTGATTAAGACGATTAATTCCAGCAAGAAAATCAGAATATTATTTACTTAGTTTACCTTTATGGCAATCTTGTCGATTTAGATTTTTATTTCTGAATTAAGCCTATGGACAGCAGCTCCCTGTTGTCTAATTTATGTTTTAGTAATTTGAATTATTTCTATGATATGTTGCCAAATATTAGTAGCTTTCCTAATTATTTTCTGCATTGAGTAATAGCTATATAACCCGGCTTGTGGGTGAAAAGAAAGGGACAATTTTTCTGGATATTTTTCTATAAAATTAAGGAGAGACAATTCTCCCTTTTATTTTGGTGTTCTCTCAAATTTATTCTCTGAAGATTATCGGTATCGCACGCCTATAGAACAATCTTTCAGTTCTGCGCGGCGTCACACAAACAGTATATATGCATATACACCAAAGATACATTTTAAAAGTATATATGCATATACACCAAAAACACAAACAGGAGTGTCAAATATAAAAAAATATTATTCATATTTTTTTCATTTTAATTTTAAAAAATATAAGCATCACATATAGTATTCAAATTAATTAACACAGAAAGTACGACATAATCTTCAAAAGTAAAGTTATTCATTGTTTAATGAACATAATCATTACTGCCAACAACTTCAAACTAAATTTTGTTCAATAAATTGAGAAAAATGTCCTGCTCCTTTCTTTTTTTTAATTGAACTCATGTTTCCGTAAGAGTAAAATATTAATTGCGGCTGCATTGCTGCACCTACTACATAAAGAATCAATTTCCTTGCCCCCTATATAAGGGAAATAAATCTGAGATTCACATGATCCTGCAATTTCAAATCTACACATTCATTTCTCTTCATGCACAAATCTCCAATACATGTAGCTTTTATGCACTAATCTCGAAACAAATGAATGGGTGGATTTGGAATTGCAGGGACCTGTGATTCTTTGGAATCGCAGCAGATTTATCTCCCTATATAAGAGTATAAGGGTAAAAACGGTATGGATAATATCAGATAAGTATTCGAAAAATTAGATGTGGATATCTGTATTCAAATAGTAGATACATACTATATATTTTAATATATATTATGGAGCAAAACTAGGGTGTGATGTGCTCACCAAGAGGGATTGGTGAGTACACTTCCAAAAGGATATTAGATTGATTTCAAACTACGAATTCAAATCGTTGAAATTCATGTACTTTGTGAGTGATACATGTACATTCAAAAAAATTTAAGTTTTGAATTCATTTAGAACATGGTCAAGCGGTAAATTTTTTTTTTGAAAAATGAATACATAAAACAATTTAAAAAATAACTTATAAAATGTTCATTTTTTTTAACGCTTGACCATGTGCTAAATTAATTCAAAATTTTAAAATTTTAACACTTCTTGGACTTTGTTACTCGCATTTATTTCCTTATAGATTGGACAATGCATTTCGCCATAATTCTTTAAATGCACTTTTAAATTTTCGCTCGTTTTTTTTTTCTCTAATATTATTTGATAATTTTGTATCTCTTCTAAAGCAATCAAGATTTAATGTAAAACATTACATTTCCATCACTTGCTTCCCTCTGAACTTACATCAAATTTCATATATTTTTATATTTTTTTCATAGTTCTAATATATAATATCATATTTCATATACTTTATTTAGTTGCTACATCTTACTTTATTGCACTACTAAATAGTATAGTCCGGCTAATATGACATCGGTGTCATACGACACCAACTACAAAATTGATTGGATAGACTTCAAACGACTAATCCAAACCGTTCAAACGATTTACTTTTTTAGTGATGCTTTTAAATGCAAAAAATTTATATTTTCTAGTTATTTTAGTATCAAATCAAGCGGTAAAAAATGTTGAAAAATGAATGCATTAAAATTAACTTAAAAACTCACACATTTGACCGCTTAACTTAATACTAAATAAATTCAAAAAATTATAAATTTTGCATTTAAACGCACAACTATTGAAATAGATCGGTTTGAACGGTTTGGATTCACCGTTTGAAGTCAATTCGATAGGTTTTGGAGTTGGTGTTATATAGGCTGAAATGACACTGATGTACAAGCCAGACTATACTAATTGTGTTTTAAAGCGATTCCAATTTTATTTAATTTTAACTAAACAGAAAGTTGGTATTAGTGCAATGGTCTAACAAGAGAAGCTTCCAATTTTGCCGTACCACATAGGCAATTTGGGAGAGGTCACAATTAATCAACCCCAAAAACAGGGACACTTGAGAAATGGTTCAACCACTGGCTCATCCTTTTGAGTTTCTAATCAATGCCGATATCAAACGGAAAATATCGTTTCGAAAATCGTAATTTGATTATTTGATCTGAATTTGTATAAATAAATTCACTTGTGGATTATAAAATTAAAATAATTCACATTTATTATTAGATTTGAATCTGCATGCAGTTTATTAATAATTATTAATTTTAATATATTTTGAGCTATTTCCAAGTTTCATCGCATGTATATGTTTAGAACAAAATTAATCCAAATATATTAGTTAAAAGTTAAGTTTTTATTCTTAATTAATACCTATATAATGTAATATAATATAATTATATTTGCTTGTGTTATGCATATATTTTGTAAATTTTGATATTTTAGCTATAACATTTGATATGATTCTATTTGGATCTAAAATCCGCTATCACGGTGGATCCGAAATTTAGATTCATATATATCCTCAAAAAAATTCTAAAAATATCCCTGAATTTAATCTGAATCTAATTTAATCTAATTTATTGATATTCCTTTGCCTCACGGTAGAAGATTCATTGATGTGATTTGGCAATTAAATGTTAGGATTCAACTGAGTTTATTAATATATAATCGTTGCCGACAATTGTCGACAACCATGAAAAAAAAAAAACTGAGTTTATTAAAATCACATCATAAATGATACCTTTTTAATCATGAAATGAGAATTAAAGCTCATAAAAGTTTAGTCAATGGAGACATAAAAGGATATGAAAAATGATGGCGACATAGAATCTGACATCTGACCTTGGAATTCAAAGTTTGTGGTGTCATTATGAAAGGAACCAAAAATGAATTAAATTATGATACATACACCGTATCTAACCAAATTATTATTTCCATTCAACAATCTCTAAAGTTGCAAATCTAAGTACAAATTTACAACCACATTATATTAAGGGGAAATTTCATGTATACCCCTCAAAAACATAAAAATTACTTATTTTTCTCTCTAAAATTCATTATATCATATTTGTCCTTCTAAACTTCAAAAACTCACAAATTTACTCATTTTAATTTATTTTCTATTAGAACTCATTTTAAATTTATGAAGTACCCATGTTACCTTCATTAAAAATATAAAAAATTGTAGCATTATTTTGAAAAATGACATTCTTCTAATTGGCCGGTTTTCGAGGGCAAATTGGTCATCATTTCTCTACTTTTGACGCTTACACGGTGCCATTTAGATATTTTATTGTGTAAGCATCGGAAGTAGATAAATGACCCATTTGCCATCGGGAACCAACCAATTACAAGACTGATATTTTTCTAAAACATGCTACTAGTTTTTTATTTTTTTCAATGAAGGGTAAAATGGGTACTTCATAAATTTAAAATGAGTTTTAATAGAAAAGACAATAAAAATGAAAACATTAATGACACGAACACAATTCCGTATAATATTTCATTGAGGGTCTGTCAAATACCATGTTCTCTAATATATATCTATGAGATTAAATTGACAACTCCTTGTCTATGGTCAGTAAAACTTAACCATCATTTAATCCACATACTAACCTTTAATTGGTTAATTAGTGTTCTTTGCTAATTACCTCGGTCAGTGACAATTAAGAGTATTTATCATCTATATTATGAAGTCTACTCATTTTGAATCCGAATGCCGAAATGATCCATAATTTGATAAAACTCAAAGAACAAAATGATAATTTTATTAATCATTCATTACATGAACAAAATACATATAGAATATAATTATCCTTTGATTGACTTCTAGATTATTACACTAACAAAATGACCATATGCCATCATGAACCAACCAATTAGAAGACTGACATTTTTCTCAAACATGATACATTTTTTTATTATTTTAATGAAGGGTAAAATCGTACTTCATAAATTTAAGATGAGTTTTAATAGAAAAGACATTAAAATGACTATATTTGTGAGTTTTTGAAGTTTAGAAGGGTAAATATGATATTATTAATTTTAGAGGGGCAAATATGTAATTTCCAATTTTTTGAGGGACATATACGAAATTCCCCCTATTAAAAGCCTGATTTGTATTTACAAAATTTCTCAACAACCAGATAACCAATTTAGAACAAGTCTTCTCCTCTCATGTTATAAAAAGCAAAGAACAGCAATTAGCATTAAATGCTTTTCATTTACGCCGCCAGTTCTTTTCAGATGTCGTTTTATCCGTTTCTATAGTTGACTTTGATTAACAATTTTAAAATAATAATCACAACCTGCCATATGATTTTTATCCTGTCTTTTTGTGATGAGGTCAATTTGGATCCGATGCCCATCAGACTTAATGTGAGTTCGATGGGTTCGATGACCATCGATCTGCTTTAAGATTGGCGCCCGCAACTTTCGTGTCTACTTTTAAAATTCATGCGCACGAATCTTAAAGCAGATCGGACTGTCCCGAAACCCATTGGACCCAAATTTGAGTCCGATGGGCATCGGACCCAACCTACTCTCTTTTGTGATATAGTCCTTGTGTTAAGTTTTCTAAATTTTTTTTTCAAATTTATTAACTTTAATTTAGACAAGATTTAGTCTAGTAACTAATAGTAATTAATGTTCTTTATATAGGAGGTCGTAATTCAAATGTAAAATCTTTTGTTAATATTTAAAGATAAGAAACTTGTTTTTATTTTTATTTTCAAAAATTAGTTGGATGGCTATGCACATAATAAATAATTTATCTCAAAGTAAAGGCTTGATCATCATTTTTTCTCAAAGAAAAAATTAAGCTTTGAAATTATGATGTAGTTGGTAATATCAATAGACACTTAAAAATCTGCAGGAAATGAAATTGTAAGAAAAGAGTAAGGTTGTTGATTTTAATTGTCACAAAAGCTACATTCTAATTATATATAGTTTGTTTAATTTATTTATTTTGTTTTTTATCAATAATTGAACAGCTTGAATTTGGGAATACAGTCAACTCACGTAATTAATAAAATGTAGATTAAGGTTTTTCAATTTTTAAATTATTCTTAATGTTTATTTAATTATAACAGTCAACTGTGAGGTACAGTACGACTTTTCTATCTCTATATTTATGTCACACCTTTCAATTTTTTTCTCCAGCAAAAAAAGTAGAATTTGGCATTTCTTTGTTCATTGATGTCATCAAGTTGACAAATTCAAATCAATTAATTTTTTACAATGACGCCTTCGAGTTTCCACAATTGATTTTTTTGTAAACGAGATATTTATTATACATTTTTATCTTGTTAATGGTTGAGCACTATGCAACTATAATACTAAATATTCTTCACATAAAACCATAGACTTATTATTTATAGATATCCAAATAATTTTTTTTGCATATTTTATCATATTTTGGAAACTTTTATAATATATAATTAGTTCTTTTTATATAAATAAGCTCATATGTTAGAGAAGAGGCAGATGAGAATTTATTTCTTTTTAATGCTTTAGTGTAATGTTAAGTTTAGAATGAAGGAGTTTCCTTTGAGTTCTTGTTGGATGATTAAGCCTCAACAATTATTTTGTATTATTTTGTATATATAGTCTTCATATTTATCAATTTATTTTTATTTTTAATTTTTCACAAACTCAGCGTCCGATGTTGGAGGCTCTGGATCAACTTTTTTTTTCAAACCGTAGCCATAGGAGTTTTCCACAAAGTCATCGTTTAAAATTTCATACCGGATAGGCCGTCTAAGAAATTTCTCCATCAGACATACTTCATAGTTTTTTTCATGATATACTTGACAGTTTTTTTCTCATTTTAACTCGACCACTAATTGAACCTCCTCTCGATACGTCACGATGAGACGATCTACCTCGGTTGCTACTGTTCATCTTTTTGTCATCCTGAAAATCACCTCTAAAATCGTCATTTTCATCTCAGAAATCGTATTTTCTTTCTCTCTTTCTCTTTTTCTCTTCTGTAATTTTAAGTGAGTTGTGAGAGGGAGAAGAGAGAAAGAGGAGTATTTATAGAATCTGAAATAGTTTATCAGATAGCTGATTAATAGTTTCTATTGGTTTTTTGCGTTACTATTAATTAAGCATGAGGAGGTTTGTTGCGGCGGGTTGAGTTTTGGCCATTAGTTCTATACAATCTAGTTGCAACACGAGATTGCACGGATAGGGTTGCATAGAGAAACAAAAAAGCACCATCTCCGATCCTCGTATTGAATGGATGAGATGCACATGCAGTTACTGTATTTCTCAGTTGGACCCGTTTGAACACTAAATTAAACGGATTTGGTTGCAGAAACTAAAATACAAAATCCAATTCTCCTTTGTGTAGCGAACTGTAGAGTCCATATCCTCTACGGTACCGTAAAAGATTCCCTTTTACAATTAGCTATTTACGGTTGAGATTAACTCTCAGCCGGTTTGGGATTCGGGCTGATTGATGGGGCAATATTATTGGGCTTTAAGATTCGTGCCAAGTTAAAAAGAACAGTCCAGATCAAGTAATTGTAAAAGATTTCCTATTACGGTACCGTCAGTGATATTAATTCGCGAACTGTAGGGGTGTCAACAGCGAGTCTGTATCCTCCCGATACGGCACCGAATTACAAATAAACGTGACACAATCCAGCCGAGCTGACGAGGGAATGAAATTTGGTACTTATAGTAGATGAAGAGTGTTTGTTTTGAGATTTGTGTCAGATTAAAGAACAATATAGATTTAAAATATTTACTGTTTGGTACCGAACTGGATCTGAATTTGTTAACGGTGCCTACGGACTTCATGTTAAAAAAAAGATATCAACAGGTATGATACGGATCGGATGAAAGTATTTTCATATCCGTATTCAACATGATAATGATAAAAATCTTTACCTTTACTTCTGTACATGATAAATTAATAAAAAAATCTTGCTCTTATCCGTGTTTTTTAATACGGTACGGGTTAGACAAACGAATAAAAGAATGTCATTGACATTCTGATTTGTATTTTCAATAAAATATTTTTCAAAACAAGAAAAAAAATTAATAATGAATACAACTAATTTGTATTATGAAAATTTTAATAAAATATAAAACTTTATTGTATTATATATCATCTTCATACAAATATCCGAAATTTTTATTTCTAACATTTAAAAAATAAATAAACTAAATAACTATCATTTTGTGGGATTTCGAATTCTAGCAGGCCGCACCAGCATTCTGCGGACCCATTTCAACGTGGCCACAGAATGCCGTTGCGGATCCTAAAATGGATCCGCACCGGCATTGTGCGGGACCTAGGGGCGCATTTTTTTTTTTTTGGGTGTTATAAAAGGCACCACGCATCATACAAAGTTTTTAATTTTTTAATACTATGAATTGAACTTTGACCCATTTTATGATCCATTGAATTTTTTAATACTATCTTTATTAACTTTGCATCTGGCACCTGAGATATCTCAAAGTTTTTGATTTTTTAATACTATTCTTTGACCATGAACTTTGACCCATTTTATGAATCTATCGAATTTTTTAATACTATATTTATTAACTTTGCACAGATATCGAGGCACCTGAGATATCTCAAAGTTTTGAAAAAAAAAAAAAATGGGTTCGCAGCGGCATTCTGCAGCTCCGCTGAAATGGTCCTGGTTATTTGATTTTTTTTTTTTTAAATGTTAGAAATAAAAATTTCGGTACAAATATATATCTATATATATAATTTTATTTTTAAAAATTATCTTATAGGATAATAGGTAAGAAATGTCGTATCTTTATGATAACGAAAAAAAATTCTATTCTTACTTATAAATCATGAAATAACAAAAAAAATCTTATCTTTATCCGTCTTATATACGAATAAAATAAACGTAAAAAAAATATCATTAACACCTCTAAGCGCAGATCCTCCCCCACTCGCATAGGATTTTTTTTAAAAACCGTAAATAAAAAAAAGTTTTCTACGAAACCAACATGATGACCCCAAATTTTACAAAAACCATCAGAACCGAGATGCCAATTCGGTCCCAACGATTTTTTTTTCTCCGGACCGAATTGGCATCTCGGTCCCTAACTTTTTCACAGCAAAAGAGAGCAGGTTGTGCGGCCGATGGTGTTGCTGCCTCTGGACCGAAATGGCATTTCGGTCCAGAGAATTTTTTGGCCGGACCGAGTAGCCATTTCGGTCCCGAGAATTCCAGTGAATTTTTCGGCATTATTTTATTCTCTTTGTTATTATTTTATTATTTTAGCTGCCTCTGGACCGAGTAGCCATCTCGGTCCAGAAGTTCTGTCCAATAATATTCATTCTGCTATCTCCTCTCTTCATTATTTTTTTGCCAGACAGACAGAGACACAGACAGAGAGCTTCTTCTTCCTTTCTGACACCTTCTTTCCGAGACCTTCTTCTTCCTCTCTTTCAGAGACCTTCATGCCTCCAAATTACAGATCGGCTCCTGCATTGTGCCTCTAGCGTTCGTCTGAATACTGTAGTAAGTTTTTTTTTTCAATTATGATCGTATTTTTTGCTGTAAAATTGAAAATTATCAAAGGTTAATCGTGAAATTTTTTGTTCAGGAAATGTCTCAAGTATTAATAAATGTGTATCACAGACGCGAAATTACAGACGCACCGACCTGTACATTTCCTGTTACTAACTCAACTAGTCTTGATGAGCTAAGAAGACAGATATATGTTGGCATTCGGTTGCTCCCTAGCCGGTTCGATCTGACAATCAGCGCACGTTTGAACACGGCACCACCTGGCTCAGCAGAAAAATACCAGTTGTTCAACATAGACCACGAAGCGACTTGGTATATGGTGCTTGCGAATGCCACTCCGGTATTGAATTTTAAACTTCTTGAATTAGTGGTTGAGTCAGTACCAGTTGTTAGTCAGACCAATTATGACCCATACCCGGGTAGTGTACCCGGAACTAGCAGAGACATACCGGTGAATGACCCACCCATACATTGTGATGAAACCACCGAAATACCCCCCGTTGATTTGCATGATTATTTTGACCAGCTGAATAATGATACTGACTCAGAAACAAGCTCTGACCCTGATGACACGGTTGTCGGGGAAGAGGAAATGGCCGAAATTGAGGATCAGATTAGGATGGAAGAAGTAAGGAATGAGTGGCAATCGTCTATTCCTTTTATTAATCGGGGATTGCAGCATCCTTGTTCGGCATTTCATGACGATGTGCCGATGCCGTACAAGGATGAAGCATTTTTTGGTCATCCACCCAGAATCGACGGTCCATTACTCTAAATATTTATACAATTTATTTACACTAAATATTAATAGGATTTATTTACACTAAATTACTCTAAATATTTACACTAAATTACTCTAAATATTAATAGGATTTATTTACACTAAATTAATTTATTCCTAAATTTATTTACACTAAATTAATTTATTCCTAAATTTATTTACACTAAATTAATTTATTCCTAAATTTATTTACACTACATTTATTTACACTAAATTACCTGCACTAAATATAAATTACTCACAAAAGTATAAATTAGTAAGAAAAAATATTTTACCTTGAACAGGTAAGCCCCACAGACAGCTGACATCTTCCAGTGTCACTGTGCACTCCCCCACCGGAAGATGAAAACTATTCGTCTCGGGCCTCCACCTCTCGACGAGCGCAGTGATCAACGCTTTATCGATCTGACAATGCGTCACATCCGTCATCTGGTACAGGCCTAAATAAATCAAACCTTCTTTCATTCGAGGCTGGTAATGAATGGCCATTTGCCGAGGACCAGGACGCAGTGAACGAATCGGCTGGAACGATAATTTCATGCAGAATAATGTAAAGAACAAAAATTAATTTAAACTTCCAAGTTTATTTTGAAATTTAAAACCAACACGATATTAAACAAATACCGTTGTATTCACCAACGATATCTTGTGTTGCTCAGGAGGCAATTGCAACAAGCGTTGTTCAGCAGTCATTTTGCACTACAATATAAATAAAATTACAACATAAAAAAACTCCAGTTAGTTAACAAATCAAAAATTCCTTTAGCTAATTTACTCTACATACAAAATTAAAAAAACCTACAATTAGTTAAATTATACTAAAAAAAGCCTAAATTACACTAAAATAAGCCTAAATTATTCTACATTTATTTTTAAAAAAAACTATGACCAAGATTACTCTACATGCAAACCAAATCATTATACAATTACTAAACACTATATACAATAAATTTATACACTAAATTACTCTAAATATTTATAAAATTTATTTACACTAAATATTTATACAATTTTTATACAACTTACTTACACTAAATATTTATTCACACTAAATTTATTTGCACTAAAAAATTATACAATTTATATACAATTTATTTACACTAAATATTTATTCACACTAAATTTATTTGCACTAAAAAATTATACAATTTATATACAATTTATTTACACTAAATATTTATTCACACTTAAATTTATTTACACTAAATTTATTTACACTAAATTACTCTAATTACTTTAACTACTTATACATTTTATTTATACTACAATACATTAAAATACACTACAATCACTAAATAAATAACACTAAAATAAACTAATTTACACTACAATACACTAAAATAAACTAATTTACACTACATACAAACTAAACTAAATAATTTTACAAAAAAAATTAAAATTCGGATTTTTTTCCTAAATTAAAAATTCACACTATAATACATTAAATTACACTACAATACACTACAAAAAACTAATTAATTCTATAACTAAACTAAATAATTATAAATTTCGGATATTTTTTTCAAAAAATAAATTTAATCACGTACCCAATGAAACTTGTAGATCTGAAGCTTTTCTTGTTCTTCTCTCAAAACTATATTCAAATATGTAATTAGAATACAAAATGGCTGCAAATTTGAGGGGTTAAAATTAAATTTTTTTGGTTTGGTTTCGGGTAGAGGAAGAGGAAGAAGCTCTCGGGTGAAGGACCATGGGAGAAAGAAGAAGGGAGTTGGTTCTCGGTCCCGAGTAAAAGAAAACACTGGGACCGAGTTGGCTTCTCGGTCCGGAGGAAAAAACACTGGGACCGAGTTGGCTTCTCGGTCCGGAGGAAAAAACAATGGGACCGAGTTGCCATCTCGGTCCAGAGGGATTTGCGGATTTTCTGTGGCCTGAGGTGCGGCAATATTAAAAATAAAGGGGGACCGAGATGCCAATTCGGTCCGGAGAAAAAAAAAATCTTGGGACCGAATTGGCATCTCGGTTCTGATGATTTTTGTAAAATTTGAGGTCATCATGTTGGTTTCGTAGAAAACTTTTTTTTATTTACGGTTTTTAAAAAAAATCCACTCGCATATTCAATATTAAAATAATAATTCATTAAAAAGAAATTCAAATGAGGAACGTACATATATGAATCTGCCTAATTAATGCCAAACAGGAAACAACAGGTAGATGCTGTCTGTGGGTTGTCACTAGTTTTCAAACAATTATTATTCAGTATCTATACAAAGATTGGTTCAACATTAAGCAAAAAGAGATATATAAGTGTAAAACTGAAACATCCAACATTATATAATTCTAAAAACAAGACAAATTTCTTCAAAATTATATGTGCTGGATATATAAGTGTAAACCTATTTCTTAATTATTAGTTCTTCTGAGGTATTCAGGTTATCTATACAAAGATTGATTCAACATTAATGGAACAAAAAGGGATTCTAAATTAGTGTCAAACATGAAACGAATAGCTTAATATAAATTACATAGCACTTGTGTGAAGCAGTGTTGTAAATAACGGTATGTGCTCATCGGACGGACAAGATACGCCAAGCGATTAATCGGGAATAATCGGCCGATTAGTCGAGAAAATTTGCGATAGTTTGGTCACTGCCAACGACTAATTGACTGATTAATCAGTCTAAACGGACTTTTTTACAACGCTGGTGTGAAGTTTATATATTGTCTCCATAATCAAATTTATAGAAATGTTATTTTGTTTCAAGTCTAATGTAAGCCTTATTCTCATCAGTGTTGTTTTTCTTATTTAAATAAAAAATGAAAGTTAAGCCATCCAACTTTAAATAATCTACAACAAATTAATTTTTCATTCGGATTTCAAACATTCAAATTGTCTTAGCTTGTTGCCGTGTTGTTATTTTTTTCCTCCATTTTATAGCAATTTTTGTTAAAATTTGATGTAAAATAGATAAAATACTTGTGAAAGAAATCTTTATTATATAATTGAAAGGAAATGTAACTCGGAACAGTAAAGAGAAATAATTTTATTGCTTTTACATTATCTTGTTTTCTTACAACAACCTCGTTTCAACTTTCAAGAGTTAATGTAAAAATATAGAAAATAATTTTTTTTAAAGAAATATTGATTATGTAATTGTATCAGCTGTTTTTATCTAGGACGGAGACATCTTAAAAATGACTAAATCTTCATTTATAATAATAATTAGTATAGACATTTATCACCAAAACATCTATAGCCCAAACTGCTCAGGCCTGTTACAATTAAAAGGGCTTCGGCCCAATACTATAATATATAAGGTGGCCCAATTTGGAGATATGCTGTAAGGCTTTAGAGGGCGGAGGAGCGCATTACTTAAGAGGGGTTTCTGGCAGCTAACTGTGCATCTTTATCTGAAACCCACAATATTGCAAGTAAATTGTTGACCTGGCATTGAGAAACATTGTTTAGGCTATTTTGTGAATAAACAAACAGTTTTGAATACTTAATATACTTGAAAGTGCACCCACAATCCGTAATATGTGTTTAATTTAGAAGTTAGAATCCCAATTTTTTAATTTATATCAACTCTCAAATCTGATTATTTGTGTTTACATCTTAATTTGATCTCTATGGTTTCTGTTAGCATTAATTATTGTATATGTAGATTTGATTTAGTTTGCGTCTAATTGGAACTGATATCTTTGTAGAATGTCTTTGATCTATTTCACCCGTTGGTGGAGCCAGGTAAAGATATGTTTTTTTTGATGGTTGACGACAAAATGTCGTCAACGGTTATATTGATATAAGAAAGTGAAAAGGTTATGTACACAAGTTTGAAAAGAAGAGAAAAGAAATACTCGTGAGGATTAGAAGTGTTCTCCTAAAATCCTACGAGCCTCAATTCGAGAAAATGAAAACTATCAATAACAAAAACAAGAAAAAGAAAATCGAAATCATCTGATGCTCCGCCATCTCTCGATCTCTAGGACTGTCTCTCCGACCAAATAGTTGGAGACTCTTTGTTTATTAGCGAACAGTCTCTTGTTTCGCTCTCTCCATAATGCCCATGCCCTTGCTGCCCAAACAACGTTCCAAGTGTCTCGCTGTTGTTTAGATAGAGGCCTGCCCATATGTAGCCATATTTGTTGTATGCCCATGTAAAGATATGTTGATGTTTCCTAATTTGAGAAGTCTCAAACTGTCCATGTGCTTATAAGGAAATGCCTTACAAGACCTAATTAGTTTGCTTCATCATTCCCTCGTTATTGATTCTCTACACCTAATTCATGTGGTAATATTACATATACTTATTCAATTTGCTCAATTTCTCTTGTATTCGTTGTTTTCTGTATTTAGAGGTAATGCCACTTTTTTTGTCCACTACCCCCAATCGAAAAGAAAAAATAAGAACATTAAAAGAAGCTTTGATGTGTGTGTGTGTTTTTTGGGGGGGGGGGTGGGTGGGGAGGGATTTACCTCGGTCCAACAAGTAAGCTTCAATATGTTACTGTTTAATATGAATAAAAACTTACATAATAGGAGTGACCCTCTTACTATCAATGGACACATTGGGTGCCTGAAACTTGGCATTCTAAACTCCCACTGAATTCTGAAGGCAATCGAAACTATTCACATGTTTCAGATCTTCAGACAGGTGATAAGAAAAGTGAAGTTATCAAGTTGTTGTCCAGTGAAAAGTCATCCAAGAGGCAGAAAACAAGATATCCCTTGTCATTCATCCGAAAAATCGGTAAAGTTTGATGTAATTCGCTCTTTTTTTTATGTTTTTGTTCTTTTTATGGATCACTTGTGGGTTACGTGTCAGTACTCAGCCAGATAACTAAACGCTTGACTACGGTACATTGGACTATAATAGGAGGGGCAGGGTCTTCTGCCCAGCCCAACACATGGGTGTGGAGGAAGAAGTGAAGATCACTTGCTTCTGTGAAGATTTCTGGTTTTTGAAATATACAGGGGCTGAAATGCAAAAAAATTCAAGACTTTGCAATTTTTTATTTATATTTGAGTATGGTGGTTTACTGGTTATCTCATGCTTGTTGTATGTTTTTGGTTTTGCGATAATCAGTCTTAGATCAGATTGTGTTTTTTTGCTTTGATTTTTGTTGTATGAGCTATATCTAGGTAGTGTTTTAACTTGTAAGAACATTGCCAGAGACTGGTACAAGCTGTTTGGTACCAATTCTCTGTTAAATGGTTTCATTTTTAATGAAATCGGCGGGTACCCGCTATTATTAAAAAAAAATATAATTAAGTTAACAAAATAAGGTTTTATTTAGCTATAGCAGCAATTAAGCTAATATATAAGACTAAGCTTAACCATTTACAGCTGAAACCTAATAACAGAGTAGAAGATAGAAGTTTCAATAGCTGAGAAAGCGGGAAATGAATAAGAGGCCAGAGGGGCATCGATGGGACACAGAACTAAATGATTTGCGTTGCATTCATTATATAATTCAATATTATTATTTATCATTTTTGTAAATCGTGACAAAAACTGTTTAGGAAGAAAAAAAATATGTGAACTATTTTGACCATTCCTACAAAATTTAATAAAAGTTTTTTCATAGAGAGACACAGACACAGAACTATCCTGGCTGAAATTTGGTCTCCAGGCTTGGAAAAAAAGAATGTTAATTCGGAATATTCAACACTGCCAATTTAAATGATTTTTGTAAAAAAAAAAGTAATCATGTTGGTTTCGTAAATTTTTTTTTGTAATTATGGTTTATAAAAAAAATTCCATTCTGACTGCTAAAAGTGTCTTTGAAGTATCGTAGCATGTTTCATTACTAAATCAGCTTCTCATTTTGTTTTCCTCCTTTTCAATTTTGGGCCATATATAGGTTGTCCATTTGAACTCCAGTTCAAATCAGGCTCTATTATCTTCCTCCGTTTTTAGTTTGGGTCTTATTGTTGGGATTATATTGTGCAACCGAGTATTGTGTATAGAATCATATAATATTTCCTACTTTATATAATATCACTTAATGGTACAAAGTTTACAAGTAGAAAAAATTATAGATCACTTCAGAAATTCGTAAAAAATGCATCAACATAAAATAAATATACAAAAGTTGTCTTGTCTATTATTTCAAGCCAAAAGTTCTTAAAGATTCACAATACATCATACATAAATATAAGGTACTTAATTATTCAAAAAACATACAATAAAACATATCCTTCCAAATTAAAACTAAAACAGATGGTCCTTCAACTACCCCCTTCGAGTTCGAGCAGCTCCAATCTTTCTAGTCGAAAGGACAACCTTCACATATATCATATCACCATATTGGTCCACCAAAGTACAGAAAGCACAACGCCAATTTCTCTTGAAATAAAGAACAGCCATGAAGCACCAAAAACTGACCACAAAAAAAAGGGCAAAAGAACCGAACAATATGAGAAAATCGGTGCCGTTGTACCTTTGGTCGTCACTCATTTCATTCGGGGAAGGCTGTGTTGTGCCGAGAGTAGGGATACAACTTTTTGACAGGGGAAGCCCGCAGAGATTTGGATTGCCTTCATAACTTCTCTTATCAAATGTAATAAATTGTGCTTCTACACCTAATGTAGGACCGGATAAATCGTTATATGCCACAGAGAAGGATGCAAGTGAGGTTAGTTTAGTCAGCTCTCTCGGTATTTCTCCTGTCAAAGAGTTGTGAGAGAGGTCCAAACTTTCTAATTGTTGCAAATTGGATATAGAATTCGGTATTATGCCGCCTAAATGATTGTTCGACAAGTTCAATGTTATCAACCAATTCATTTGACCGATATCTTCGGGAATGTTGCCTACTAGTTTGTTGGAAGACAAATCTATTAAACCCTGGATTTGTAAAATTTCTTCCCAATAGAAATCTAACCTTCCTTTTGACATAAGTTCCAATCCAAATGTTTGTGAATCACCGCTATACCATATATAAGGCAAACGGATATCATCAAAAACATGTAAGAGAAAATTTGCATCACTGAAGTTCAACTTCCCTACTAATTGAATAGGGTTTTGCAATTGAAGATCCACAAATTTTCTATCAATTGGGACGTAACTGTCATACTTTGATCCCATATCAATAATGCATGATGGTACTGTAGAAAATAAGTAGATTAGGGAACAATTAGCCTCAGAAATTATTGATCATCATAGGCTAATTATAGAAATAAAGGGAGCAACTATTATATAAAGTTACTCAACCTTTATTTCTATTTATGGCAAGTTACCGTTATTTTCTCCAACAGCTATTTTTCTTTGTTTCTTATATATAGGCTACTGTACAACAACTTCAATTAATACAAGAATTCTGTTTTCTCAAACATCATTATTCCGCTATTTCATATCACAAAAATATCATGGTATCAGAGCAGGAATGAATTCCTGACTCAAAACAAAAATCAGCAGTACCAGTAACTGCATGAATAGATAATCCAAGCACACCAGAAGTGCAAACCAACGAGAGACAGCAGTACCAGTAACTGCAACAAGCCCCAGCTCATTTACCAGTAAATTACCAGTAACCAGAAAAAACCAGAAAAGCCAAAATGTCACAAAATCACGAAAAACTCACAGGGGTGATGCTCAGTGGTAAGAATTACCATATTTGGGCAAGGCAAGTCAGATTTGCCTTAAGTGGCCGAGAAAAAACCAATCACATCGACAAAGATTTCAAAATTCCAAAACTATCCGAACCACTGGCAACTGAGGCCGAGAAAAAAGAGTTAGCCAAATGGCAAACAAGCGACCACACTGTCATTACTTGGCTCCTCGCAACCATGGAGCCCAAGGTATCAGATTTACTCTCATACAAAGATAGCGCTCTTGAAATTTGGGAAAGAGCAGAACAATTATACGGTCATCGGAAAAATTACTCGCACATTTACCAAATTCAAAGAGACTATCAACAAGCCAAACAACAACAAGGTCAATCGTCAATGGAATTATACGGTTACCTTCAAAAGAAAAGAGATGAACTCAGAGTTTATCGGCCTCCCACCACCGATCTCACTGAAATCCAAAAACGAGAAGAACAAGATGCCATCTTTCAATTCTTAGCAAGCCTTGATTCCAGCTACGAGGCTGTGCGATCCCAAATTCTCTTGCTAACCGAGCTACCTTCCTCGGATGAGGTGGCAGCTATGGTAGACAGAGAGGAAACGAGAAGGGCTGTGATGGCATCGCAACCCACCGAAAATACCGAGACCAAAGCCTTCACGGCAATGGCGAGGCCAAACCCTAGTTACCGGCCGGAGGCAAGAGGCGACCAAGCGGCTGCAAAATGCGAGCACTGCCGGCGAGAAGGGCACCGCAGGGAGCAGTGCTGGTTCTTGCACCCTCACCTCCGGCCCAAATGGCACAAAAAACCCGGCACCGGAGATCGAAAGGGGGAGCGAGAGAGAGGCGGAAAAGAAGAAGCGGGGAAAGGTTTTTTCGCTGATGGGAGAGGCGGATCCGAACCGAACCACAATCCAATAAAAACAGATGCCGCTGCCGCCTCAACTTCCTCTCCAGATCCAATGCGGCTGCTGCTTGAGCAGCTCTCTGTGTTGCTCAACCAAAAACAAGAAAAACAGAAGACATCTGGTATAATTTCTGTTGCGAATTTTTCGTTTTGTCCAAAAAATTCTAAATGGATCTTAGACTCAGGTGCAACAGACCATATGACTGGAAATAAAAATTTATTGACCAATTTTAAATATTATGAAACCAAAAAATTCGTTACGGTAGCAAACGGTGAAAAAATGGAAATCCTTGGAGAGGGTTCAATAACTATATTCTCAAAATTAATTCAAAATGTCTTGTATTTAAATGATTGCTCATCAAATCTATTATCCATTAGCAAAATCACGAATGAGTTAAACTGTGAACTCATATTTTTAGCAAACAATGTGATTTTTCAGGATCGGATAACCAAGATTATGATTGGTGAAGGATTTCTAGAAAATGGGCTTTATTTTTTGAATGAAGAAAAATTCAATTTCAATACTACAAAAAATGAAGAATTGAGTACACTATGGCATAGAAGAATTGGTCATCCCTCCGACAAGATTTTAAAAAGTATTTTTAATTTCTCAAAATTAGATAATAGTAGTTGTGAAATTTGTAAGCTAGGAAAACATACTAGGTTACCATTTAAATTATCAAATTGTAAAAGCGAGAAACCATTTGATTTGGTTCACTCGGATGTATGGGGACCCGCCCCAATTACCTCTTTTAATGGATTTAAATATTTTGTCATATTTATCGATGATTTTTCTAGAACAACTTGGTTATATTTACTAAAAGATAAAAGTGAAGTTTTTTCACAATTTCTAGATTTTTACAATTTTATAGAAAATCAATACAAAGCCAAACTCAAAATATTTAGATCCGATAATGGAACGGAATTTGTAAACCAAAATTTCTCAAACTTTTTTAAAGAAAAGGGAATTTTACATCAAACAACATGCGTCTATACACCTCAACAAAATGGTGTATCCGAAAGGAAAAATAGGCATTTACTCGAAATGACTAGAGTACTTTTATTTCAAAATAATGTTCCAAAATTTTATTGGTCGGATGCCGTTCTTACCGCTACATATCTAATAAATAGATTGCCAAGTGTCAACTTAGATTTCAAAAGCCCGTTAGAAATTCTTTATCAAAGAAAACTTAACATTGAGCATTTAAAAATTTTCGGTTGTACATGTTATGTACATAAAAATAATAAACAAGACAAATTGGACTATACCTCAATTAAGGCTATTTTTTTGGGGTATTCAACACAAAAAAAGGGGTATAAATGTTATGACCCTAAAAATAAAAAATTGTATATTTCTAGGGATGTAACATTTTTAGAAAAAGAGTCATATTACAAAGAAATTAATTATGAGAATTTTTTGAGAGAACCCTCCAAGGAAATTATATTACCACCGGTTACAATAGAAAATGTTAGACCAACACCACTTGAGAATGAAAATGAAAATGAAAGTGAAATTGAGAATGAGGAAGAAATAGAAGAAAATTCCTCAAATGAAGAACACCATGACATAGAAGAGACACCGTTGAGAAGGTCGATTCGAACAACACAACCTTCAACACGGCTTAGGGATTTTGTCACTTACAAGGTACAATATCCTATACAAGATTTTATTACATATGACAATGTCTCTTCCAACCATAGGGCCTTCTTGACCTCAATTGAAAAAGAACAAGAACCAAATAATTATGAAGAAGCCATGAAAAGTTCCAAGTGGAACAAAGCCATGAAAGAAGAGTTGAGTGCTCTTGAAAAAAATGGTACTTGGGAAATAATTCAATTACCAACGAATAAAAAATTAGTAGGTTGTAAATGGGTGTATAAAATTAAATACAATAGTGATGGCACCATAGAACGGTATAAAGCACGTTTAGTTGCCAAAGGATACACTCAAACCTACGGTATAGACTATTATGAAACATTTGCCCCGGTAGCAAAAATGAATACCGTAAGAATATTATTTTCTATTGCGGTTAACCAAAATTGGAAATTGTACCAAATGGACGTAAAAAATGCATTTCTTCAAGGAACACTTGAAGAAGAAGTATATATGTCGTTACCACCCGGTTATGAAAAAAATCAAAATTGTAATCTAGCTTGTAAATTGAAGAAGTCAATTTATGGATTGAAGCAATCTCCAAGGGCATGGTATGAAAAATTAAGCTCTCATTTAATATCTTGTAATTTTAAAATTAGCAATGCCGATCATTCATTATTTGTCAAAATTGAAAAAGACAACACCACCATTATTTTAGTATATGTAGATGACATTATTATCACCGGAAACAACCAAGAGCATATTAAAAATATAAAAGCCCAATTAAAGGAAAAATTTGACATTAAGGATTTAGGCTACCTAAAATATTTTTTAGGGATAGAAATTGCATACTCAAACCAAGGCCTATTGATTTCCCAAAGAAAATATACCTTAGACTTATTAGAAGAAACCGGAAAATTAGGGTGTAAACCGGCCTCAACACCGATAGATGGTAAAAATAAATTAAATGGTGAGGATGGTGTACCGTTAGAAGATATAAACCAATTTCAAAGACTTGTAGGAAAATTAATATATCTAACGGTAACACGGCCGGATATCTCTTTCTCGGTAAGTCAAATTAGTAAATTCATGCATGCTCCTAGAACACCACACTTAGAGGCAATAAATAAAATTCTAAGGTATTTAAAAGGAACTCCCGGAAAAGGAATTTGCATGAAAAACAATAATTCTAACAATGTGTGTGGCTATTCCGATGCAGATTGGGCCGGAAGTTTCGATCGAAAATCGACAACCGGTTTTTGCACATTTGTAGGCGGAAACTTAGTCACATGGAAAAGCAAGAAACAAAATGTCGTGGCAAGGTCAAGCGCCGAGGCGGAGTATCGAGCCATGGCATCCACCGCGAGTGAATTAACATGGATAAAACAACTTCTCTCGGATTGTGGAATCCAAATTCAATTGCCAATGCAAATGTTTTGCGACAACCAATCGGCGCGTCATATAGCATCCAACCCCGTCTTTCATGAAAGAACAAAACACATTGAAGTCGATTGCCATTTTATTAGAGAAAAGATCCAAGCGAAAGAAATTGAAACTCCGTTTGTAAGAAGTGGAGATCAATTAGCGGATGTTTTTACAAAGGGTTTAGATCCGAAACCGTTTGAAGCAAATATAGGCAAGTTAGGGTTACGAGATATCTACACACCTAACTTGAGGAGGAGTGTAGAAAATAAGTAGATTAGGGAACAATTAGCCTCAGAAATTATTGATCATCATAGGCTAATTATAGAAATAAAGGGAGCAACTATTATATAAAGTTACTCAACCTTTATTTCTATTTATGGCAAGTTACCGTTATTTTCTCCAACAGCTATTTTTCTTTGTTTCTTATATATAGGCTACTGTACAACAACTTCAATTAATACAAGAATTCTGTTTTCTCAAACATCATTATTCCGCTATTTCATATCACAAAAATATCAGGTACTTGTCCCGAAAGATCATTGTAAGACAAATCTAGTATACGTAAATATTTGAATTGACATATTTGTTCTGGTATAAGTCCTCCAAATAGGTTTTCACTAGCTTCAAGCATTTTGAGATTGGAATCCTCACCAATCCAAGCTGGAAGTTCTCCAGATAAATGGTTTTCCCGAATGTTTATGACACTTATATAAGAAATATTGAGCCATGTTATCGGAAAGTTTCCGGTTAGATTGTTTTGGCTGAGATCTACAATATATAAGGCTGACTGATTAGAGCAAGTAGGTATTGATCCAGAAATCTTGTTATCTGAAAGGTCAAGCCACCAGAGGCCTCCCACAGCACACATCTCCAACGGTAAGGATCCTTCTAAATGATTTCCACTTAACTTCAACATTGAAATTTGAGCTTTTCCAATGCAATCAGGTAGACCGCCATTTAGTTGATTGTTACTGATTTCCAACACTCTGAAACTCGTATTACAAATGCTAAAGAGAATCTCTCCACTTATGTTATTATCATTTAACAATAATATTGAAGCTTGAGTGAAGTTCAAGTTGTTGGTGAAAGAGCCATAGAATTTATTTTTTGATAGATCCATAAAAGAGGGGATTGAAGGCTGAATCCTCGAAAAACTATTTTGTATATCATCAGTGAGATTGTTACTAGATAAATCTAGAGTTTGGAGATTCCCTGTAGGCATGAGAGGAAGAGGGCCTTGAAAATAGTTTTTTGATAAGCTCATGGACAACAAATTTGGAAGCTTATTAGTAATGTTTGCGGGTAATTCTCCGCTAAGATGGTTGTCAGATAGATCCAATTTTGAGAGTTTTTCATGACTTGAAAACGGAAGTTGAAGAGGCCCTGTGAATAAGTTTTTGTGCAAATCTAATGTGATCAAGTTCGTATTGTTTTCTAACAACCACACAGCTGAAAGAGGACCCTTAGAGCTAGTATTAGAGAGGTCTAATACTTGCAATTTATGCTGAGAGCACAAGAAAGTGGGTTCAACATCAAGAATGCAATTAGCTAGTTCAAGGACTTGAAGCTGAAAAGGCAGATCTACAACTTCCACTCGAAAGTTTAAAGAACCGTCAGTTGAGAGGTCTAGAACTTCAAGATTAGAATGATTCCAAAATGACCTCATGGACAGAGTCCCCTCAAGCTGGGTACCAGATAGGGTAAGGTACCTTAGGGACACGAGTCTTTCAAAAATGGAGGAGGGGAATTTTATTTGAAATTGATTATGTGCCAAGTCCACTAGCTTAAGAGAAGAAAGATTTCCCATACAAAGAGGAAGATTTCCAGCAACATTAAAGTTGTATGAAAGATCTAGTTCTTCGAGATTCTTCAGTCGGCATAGTCCTACAATATTAACAAGAAAAATCATCAAATAAGATTACTCATTATGTGAACCAATGTGAGGTCAATTAGGAGATAGTGTTTCTTCATTATTGTATAGAACTATGATGAATGGACATTAGTTATGACTTATGAATCTCAACTTTCTAATTCTCGTGATAATGAGCTAAAAGAGACTAAAAATCTTGCTAGAAACTCTCATCAATGCACAATAGTTTATGAACTGAATGTGACGTAAAAATATATATTGATTGTTCAGATATATATCAAATTGAGAATTTATCGGGATGACTATTTTAGAATATTTTAAAGTTCTCAAGCAATGGTTCAAGTCTTCAAGGAGCATTGCAAGGTTTTCATTTTGAAAAAATTCTATGATGTCAAACATGTATGATCTACCGGTGTTGAGATACTGCAGAAATTATAACTTAATTATTTCCTATTGCAAGAACTAAACTTAGTTTAAAATTGTATTACATTGTAAATAATTACCTTTTGATGTTAAAGTGCCACTAAGCTCATTGCCTGCCAACGAAAGGGCTTTAAGAGAAGACCAATGTCCCACATAGGGAAAACTCCCACTAAACCCACAGTAGCTTAGACTAACCACCTCCAAATTCAGTGCACTAAGCTCTGTCAGATTTTTCCATTAAAATATCGGTCAAATTTAAGAAAATAAAAGAAGGTTTAAAGTTGTCATAAAAATAAAATAGTTCAATTATGAGATGTTACCTTTGACAGGGACATTGCCTCCCCCCATATAATTATCATCCAGATAAAGTGCTCGAAGTGATGATACTTTGGCCAAGGAGGAAATAAAGTTTTCAGACCCTGACAAAAGGACGATATGCGATATTTGATAAAGTATGTGTCAATCAATACAAAAGATGGATCATGAATATATGGAGAACATTTCTTAATCAATTAAAGAAGGGAGCTAATTAAATCGATCATTAATTAATTTAATTTTGTTACCATTGATGGGCAGAGTGTTGTTTATATTATTAAAACTCAGGTCGAGTGTTCGAAGTGATGTAACACCAGCTAAATCATATATGATGCTTCCGTCCAGGTGGTTGTAAGAAAGATCTAAAATCTCCAACTTAGTTAAATTGGACCATGTTTCAAGTCCTGCAAAAGAATGAGGAAATATTGCATTAGGATTTTTTCATTTCTTTCTTCTCTTCTTAACATGAACAAACCTCAAATTAAACAGTACTACAAGAGTATCCGCAAAGGTAAAAGTGCTTAACAACATGGGTATTCTCACAAATACTCCCATCGGTAATAGTGATATCCTCAGAAATAGCAATTTATGTCGGCTTATTTTTACCTCGACAATATATAGTCATTATTTATCCTCGGAAATAGCAATTAATTACGTACGTTATTCTAATAAGCTAAGGTAAATATATATTTTTGAGGTTGTTTTTTGTACAGTGGGGTATACATAATTCTTAAACAAGAAAGAAATGTGAAGATACATACCAGCACCATCCGTACAACTGTATATGCCATATCCAGATAATGACAGAGATCTTAGGTGACGAAGAGGCAAGAACAAAGTGGCATTTAGTAAAATATGTCGCCGCCGATAATCCAACCACCGTTTATAATTGAACCAGTCATCATAGCTTAGATCTAAACCGAGGTCAAGTTGAGTGACATGGCCGGTGATTGAATCGCAGGTGACTCTTTCCCATTGGCAGCACTCCTTGCCTTCCCACTTGCCATCTAAAGAGTGAATAGGAAAGGACAGTGAAGCATGGATGTGTAGAAGAGCGGACCTCTCCTCTTCTCTGCACAGTACTGAGTCTGACCCGCTCACACATATATTCTCCCAGTACTGCACCAGAACCAGCAGCGTTACTGCCAATAATAACTTCATTGATTGCTTCTGTTGTGTGATTCTTTGTTTGAACAGACTACATGTATATGTGGCCTGATTTATATATAGGAGAGAGGATGATTTTAATTTGTTAGAGATAAATAAACTGTGCAACAATTGTGTTATTGACTTGTCACAGTTGACGAGGGTTGAAAGGTCTTCAAGTGAGATAATGAACCGCTGGAGTATTATAAGGTTGTTTTAATTTAATTTCTAGTCCTCACAGAATATTATTTGGGTTTCAGATAATTTTTTCATTTGAAATTATATATGAAAAGTAAGACGTCACAGATTCATGCATGGTTCACACTTTATTAAAACATAAATATGTATATAGTTGTACGAGGTTCATCCTTAAAAAGCGTGAATCCAGCTGCCTAAATTATTCGCACTATAAATTAGTGCAAATCATATTAATTAGTACGAATGAAGTAAAAATTATATATGTACCAATTACTACTTCCAAATTATGTATAACTTTGCTATTTGAAAAATAAAGAAAAAAAACACTTTTTAAGAAAAAAAAGTATATATTATAAATGTCTTCTAAATATATTTTTAACGTGGAAAATATAGACCTAATTTCCACGTGAAAAAGTGTATATGAGAATTTCAATTTTGTCCATTAATAGGGACATCAATTCATTGTATTTGACAAGTCGTGCGGGCATCCCACCTTCTCTTCCACCCAATTTTGAAGATTTTTAACTGTTTTATATCATTCACTCATTCCCAATCTTCATTCACCACCCGATTTTGAAGATTTTCAACTGTTTTATATCATTCACTCGTTCCCAATCTTCATTCACCACCCGATTTTGAGGATTTTTAACTGTTTTGTATCATTCACTCGTTCCCAATCTTCATTCACCACCCGATTTTGAGGATTTTTAACTGTTTTGTATCATTCACTCGTTCCCAATCTTCATTCACCACCCGATTTTGAGGATTTTTAACTGTTTTATATCATTCACTCGTTCCCAATCATCATTCACCACCCGATTTTGAGGATTTTTAATTGTTTTTATCATTCACGCGTTCCCAATCTTCATTCACCACCCGATTTTGAGGATTTTTAACTGTTTTATATCATTCACTCGTTCCCAATCTTCATTCACCACCCGATTTTGAGGATTTTTAATTGTTTTATATCATTCACTCGTTCCCAATCTTCATTCAAAGTGAGCCCTGGTTAATAACTTGGACCTTCTAAAAATTGAGGATTTTTTTGGAAATTTTCAAAATTTAAAAATTATTAAGTTATTTTTAGGAAAAAAAAGGCTGTATTAAAGATTTTTTAGCAAAATCTAAAAATTGAGTAACTGAGGTCAATACACCTTATAAAATTTCCTTCCATTTAGCGTAATAAATCATTTATCGTTATTAAATAAAAAACTGGGCTGGAGAAGAGGTCGTTCAGGATTAAAATATAGGGAGAACCTAGCTATCTCCCGGGATCCATCCCCCATTTCATCCCTAGTCAATAACTACTTTAACTACTTGAGTAACTACTAACTACTTGGAGGGACCACTTAATATTTGGAGACTACCTAATATTTGAAAGATTTTATAACTGACGCGAGTATTCATATATCATACACCAAGTATTCATATATAATACATCAAGTATTCACACCTAAGATATCAAGTATTTAAAAAAAAAACTGGACACATCACTCACCCATCTTTTACACGTTTTTAGAGATGGTTTTTTTTTTCTCCGTTCAATCTAACCAATATTTCTGACGATTTGTGAGGAATTTTGCAAATCTAAAACCACGAACATCTTCTACACAATTTTCTCTTTCAAATGAGATCCATGATGACGCTTTCGAGTTGTCCGTTGCACAAGTATTCATATATCGTCGCAAGTATTCATACCTCATCGAGCAAGTATTCACACCTCGTCGTGTAAGTATAAATAGTTAATGTATCAAGAGTATTACAAGCATATGTGCATACCTCGATTAATTTTACAAGAGCAGCCGAATAGTATTGAACATTGCTTTATTGTTTTCTAGTTCAATTTTATTTTTTGAAAATAAAAAATAGTTGCCACATGTTTCACTGTCGAAACAAAAATAATTTATCAAATTTTACAGATTATATAATAGAAATGTTACAAAAAAAAAAACAAAAACAATATTTAAATGAAAGAAAACATATTTCATTGAAGTATTCATCCATAAGATATCAAATATTCATCATATACGTTAAAGTATTTATACCTAAGATGTCAAGTATTCATTCATACACGTTGAAGTATTCATACCTAATACATCAAGTATTCATTCATACACCTCTAATTTTTTCAAAATTTGTTTTTCTGTCATTTCTTAGTACTTAGTACGCACTGGCCTAATTCACCATTAATGAAGCTTTGTTCTTTGCAAATAACTCGCTACTGCATGAGAAAGAGGAACATAGACACGATGGATCTGACCCGGCGGTCGACAGTGATGGATCTGACCCGGCGGAGGTGTGCTTGATTGGGATGGAGTGACGGAGGCAGAGGTGGGAGAGGGAGGCGGAGGCGGAGAGGGAGAGGTGGGAGAGGCGGGCGGAGGCGGAGAGGGAGAGGTGGGAGAGACGGGTGGAGACGGAGGTGGAAGGTGGAGGCGGAGGTGGGAGAGGGAGGGAGAGAGAGGAAAGAAATAAAGGGAGAAAATTTGCTAATTAATTTGTAGGGACCATTAGGTGGTTAAAATTTATAATTATAGTTAAAAGAGAACGTTAGTTAGTTGGGGGATGAAATGGGGAATGATAGATGGAGGAAAATATAATTATCCTAAAATATATCCATATTGTAAAGACACCTTAGACGTTAATTACATGTTACTTCACATTTTAAATAGTCTTATATTGTTCCTTGTAGCCATCAAACAAATCATAATTGAAGTAAATGAACCTACACTACTACAGAAATGGGATCTTCTAACGTCCATTTGCTAACGGTTTAAACTGATTTTGGCCTGAACCTGATAGATCAGAGGAACCGATAGGAGATGCACCAATTTATTCTATCAGTCAGTGATAGTGTACCGATAGAAAATATTTACCTTATTATTGCGGTACTATTATCCTAACCGATATAATAATTTGATGATATGCTGGTTGTGATTTGAACTGTTAGAATATAGAGACTTTAATTCTGCGCATATTCACTGCATCGAGATCTTTAATGTTTACACCGCTCCCTGTCTAATCAAATTAAATTCTCCCATCTCTCTCTTCTTCCTCTTTTTTAATATTTACACTTTTTTAAAACTTAAATATCATGTGTATATATAGTTGTACAAGGTTCATCCTTAATTAGCGTGAATCATGCTAAAATTATTTTCGCACTATAAATTAGTGCAAATCATATTTATTAGTACGAATGAATTAAAACTATATATGTACCAATTACTACTTTCAAATTATGTATGACTTCGCTATTTGAAAAATAAAGAAAAACACTTATTAAATGTCGCAGTACCATTTTCTAAATATTATTTTAACGTGGAAAATATAGACCAAAATTCCACTTGGAACTTGGAAGCATCTTAATTTGGATAAGACTAGACCCCAATGCCACATAAATGAGAATTGTATATATAAGAATTTCAATATATAGGCTTCAATTTTGTCCATTAATAGGCACACCCATTCATTGTGTTTGACAAGTCGTGCGGGAATTCGACCTTCTCTTCCGCCCGATTTTGAGGATTTTTAACTGTTTTATATCGTTCTCTCGTTCCCAATCTCCTAGAATAACTGAGGCCTTCTAAAATTTGAAAATTATTAAGTTATTTTTAGGAAAAACAAAGTTGTACTAAAGGTTTTTTTATCAAAATCTAAAAATTGAGTAACTGAGGGAAATATACCTTCTAAAATTCCCTTCCATAAAAGAATAGCAGAAGCTTTTTTCCTTTCTTATTTTTATTTTTATTTTTATGTTTTCTTTTTTTTTTTTTTTTTTACATTGTAAATACACCATAGGGTTACTAGTCGAAATTCTAACAAACTTTGTAACCAATTGTGGTTAATGAAATGGAAGCCGGACTCCTATTCTTACTAAAAAAAATAAAGTTCCTTCCGTTTAGCGTAAGAAACTTTGTACCGTGCCGTTCCGTGTCGTAGCCATTTTGGTTCGTGCTGGAGCTAGCTCCAACGTGCTATTTTTCCAACAATAGTTGAGATGTAAGTTTCCATGCAGTCTATTAAAACTTCAAAGTCACAGTCAATTCGGTGGGGCCACTGATAGATATGAGAAGACCCTAACTTGTCAAAGTCACTGCCCCGTTTTATAAGCTATGCTAGATTCTCTGCAGAAGATACATGCTTCGTAAGACAAATCTGTATACTGACTGGTTTGAACTACCAAAAAACAAGTCTTGGTCCTCTTTTAACTCTTCCTCTCATTGAGAAGAATTATTCAGGGGCTCAATTGACTCATATAAATTTGGTACCATTGACACGGTTTGAAAGTTTGAATCTTTCTTTTAATGAATTTAATGGTATGGTTCCGCCCCTCAGTAGCGGTCAGGAAAATGGTCCATTGAAAGAATTGGTGTTGTCCATGAATAACTTCGCTGGTGAGATCCCAGATGGTATCTTTAAGCATGGGAATCTGACTTTATTGGATCTTAGCCTTAACCAATTAACCGGATCTATACCCGAAGAATTCAACAACCTTACCAAATTGGAAATCCTACTTCTAAATGAAAACAATTTCAGTGGATCAATTCCAATTGGTCTGACAAAGTACATAAAGGTCTTGGATTTGAGCTATAATAATATAACTGGAGAACTCCATACTGACCTCCTCTCTGCTCCTAGTTTGGAGTCCATTGATTTCACCAGTAATGGTCTAACAGGATCAATTCCTGTGAATTTATCTCGTAACCTCTATCGGATAAGACTTGGCGGGAACCAGTTAAATGGTACTCTTCCTGCATCAATTGGAGATCTCTCTCGTTTGTTTTATCTAGAATTGGATGGGAATAACTTGAGTGGAGATATACCAAAGAATTTAGGAAGGTGCAAGAATCTCACATTGTTGAACTTGGCTTCAAATAACTTTGAAAATGAGCTCCCACCAGAACTGGGGAACCTTTCAAATTTGGTGGTTATTGAACTCCAAATGAACAAGATAAGTGGGACAATTCCCAATCAAATATCAAATTTGGCGAAATTAAGCAATTTGAATCTCAGCCATAATTCCCTCTCTGGGGAAATACCTTTCCAGATTTCGGTTTTACAGAAGCTCTCAAACTTGAATTTGCAAGGTAACAATTTAAGTGGTTCTATTCCGACTACAATAAGCAACATGACCAATTTAATTGAGCTTCAACTGGGAACAAACAAATTAAATGGCACAATTCCAGAAATGCCTTCAAGTCTCACAACTGCACTAAATTTGAGCCACAACTGTTTTAGCGGGTCAATTCTATCTTCTTCCTTCAGCAACTTGCCTGATCTAGAAATTCTTGATTTATCACACAATAACTTTTCAGGTCCAGTACCTGATTCTCTGACCACTCTGCAATCTCTAACCCTTTTGGATCTGTCAAACAACAATCTCTCTGGTACACTTCCCACCTTTCATAGCTGGGTAAATGTAATAATTACCGGCAATGCCCTTCTTTCAAATTCTTCCCAGGTTCAAATTTCTAACTCTGATTCCAAGAGAAAGATGCTCCCCAGCCTTGGTGTAATACACTTTTTTGTACTTGGTGCTTTTGTTGGGCTTTTTGTAGGAATCTTTTTGGGAACTTATGGGTTTGATAAGATTCAGTTTGATCCTTATAGATACATTATTTATAGGTTTATTATTTGATTGTGATGAGAAATCGTTTTTCTTCGGACAGTTACAATCTCCTGTTGTTAATTAGTCTGATTGTTCTCTAGAAATCTTCGACTAAGAAATTAAATGTACAAAATGTAGTGAAAGATATTATATATATGTCTAATAAAGGCCGTAATTAGAGGATATATGTCCAATTCAATCTTTTTTTTTTATTTGATAAAGGAAAATAATATAAATGAGATTATATATGTCTATTGCATGTTGTTTGACATGAGTTGATTTATACATGGTTCTTTTTTAAAACCGTTTATGAATGTTAGAGCTCATTTTCGGACGCGTGCTTTCTTGCTTTGGACACGGATTTAATGGAAATTTTGAGAAAATGCATATGATGGACCGTGTATGATTAGCATTTTTGTAGTAGTGCCCCTTGTGATGTCTCTAACTATGTATGTAGTTCGCCTGTCTAATTATGTTTCTATTGTCAGGCAATGAACAGTGAAAATTACACTATGCCCGTCATTGATTTTCACGTTTCGGGAGAAGAGATGAGTCTTTCGTATCGCTTCCTCTCTGCTATGAAAGAGAACAAAATGCAAGAGCTTCTAGATGATGAAATTAATTAATCATGAAGATGACATGGAATTAATCACGGCAGTTGCTGATTGGCTAAGGAATGTCTAAACTCTTAAGTATGAAGGGAGGAGCACCTTTTTTCTCTTTGTGCCTCTCACACTCCAACCATCGTATGACTTCCACACAATATATACTCATAATCAATCTTTTCATATATATTACCCAAAACCTGTTTATTTGTTGAACGGGCTAATTAATTCCTAGCCATAGATGTTATTAATTTACCTCCAGAAGATTTATGATGAACCCATAAAAAAACAAAGAAGAAAACCCAAGTAATATTTGTATCACTAATATAATTATTACTAAAAATAGTCTCGTTACTAATTTAATTTGCCAATGGAGGAGGCCAGTCATCTAGCAACATAACTATCACAACGGCCATGCTGAGACTCTTCTATCTATTATTACTTTGTTGAAGCTATTTATAGTGGTTCAGCAGTTTTACTTTACTACATCAAAATTCAAATTTTGAAGCTATTTGAAGTGATAAGAAATTCCCCCGCTATTGACAAGCAACCCCACATCAAGCCCCAGAATCGCCTTCTCCAATCTGATTGAACCTAATCATCCGAGAAATTTTATCTCCACTGTTTTTTGTTGGAATTTCTCTTGATTTCTCAAAATTCAGAATCATATTCATTGCCTGGTGTTTCGCGAGCTAGCTAGTTATGAGAAGTGTGACCAGTACTGTTGGTATAGCAAGTGGCCACTATATTTGGCCGGAGTGATGTCGGAGTGGCAAAAAATACCGATAATGACGGGATCAAGAGAAGATAGAAAATTTGAAATTGAGAAAGTGGGGCCCTAACTGGACCTTTGAGATGATTTTTCAGTACCTTATGAGAGGCAGTAGAGTCCATGGTAGGGAAACATAAGTGGGGTAATAAAGCATTAATTTCTCATTTGACAATCAATTAAACTTTTAAACACACATCCTTTCCTTTGCTTACTTTTTGGAAAATTTATTAAGTTGTTTTTAGAGAAAAAAAAAGTTGCATTAAAGATTTCTATCAAAATCTAAAAATTGAGTAACTGAGGTCAATATCTTCTAAATTTTCATTCCATTTAGTGAAGAGGCCGTTCAAGATTAATATATATCCATATTGAAAAGACACACCTTACAGGCTTACAAACTAATAGTTATTTAATAATTATTTAATAGCCTTTTTATGGTTTCTTGTAGCTATCAAACTAATAGTTATTTAATAATTGAATCGGTGAAAAGGCTAGCTACTTCGTCTTACAAAACAATACAAATGGCAACATTTTCTTAATTAGTTAGATATTTGAAAATAAATTAATAGCAGTAAACAACAATTGAAAAGATTCAAGTTAATCTCAGTAAACAACAAACCTGATTTATCGCAGAACAAGCATTTAAGCATGGTATCATACACAAACAAATAAAGACACTATTTAAAAAGTATATAACACAAATTGACAACTGAGAATCGACTAACAAAATACTGTTAAAACCAAGCTTTATAGAAATTAAATATCCAATGAAAAAGTATCCATGATCTTCTCTTTCCTTTCATTTTGTGCTGGATGAAAAACAATACAATTTCATGTTTATGATAGGCCTTAATTAACATAATATCCGAAAAAGATAATACTATATATCAGGCCCAGATTTGCAATTGATAAAGCCCAATAATTAGTTATCAGTCAATGACAAGAATACTATTCATGAAAAAGGCCCAATATACTTCTGGGCTTTGATAAATGCGAAAAAAATACAATTGTTAATACAATTGCATATCGAGGTACTTATTTCTCCTTACAAGAGTTACTCATGTTATAATCATCTAAATTTGTTAATACAATGTCATAACAATATCCAAATTAAATACATGTATTTCCTCTATATATGTTTGCATAACTATATATATGTATTTCCTCTATTTCCTCTACATGTATTTCCTCTATACATGTATTTATATACTATGTTTGCATACAATTTCATAACTATATATATATAGGATTTTGCTAATATGCTACGCGTATATAAGGGCCCTCCGTGCTACGGCTCACTTTTTGAGTTTTCAAAATCCTAACGGTCGATCTGAACTGTTCAACATGATCTCCATATGAATATGTACTTGCAAACCAAATTTTACATTTTTTAGAATTTTTTTACTATTTATTAAGCCACTTTGAAAAAACACTAATTTGTACACAACAGTAAACTTTTCTGGACCATTGGATCAGCGATTTTCAAAGTGGCTTAATAAATAGTAAAAAAATTGTAAAAAATGTAAAATTTGGTTTGCAAGTACATATTCATATGGAGATCATGTTGAACGGTTCGGATCGACCGTTAGGATTTTGAAAACTCAAAAAATGAGCCGTAGCACGGAGGGGCCCTTATATATGCATAGCACCGTAGCACTGTCCTATATATATATATATATATATATGTTTCCTTTATATATTAATGTTAACCTTGATTCTAGTTTGCTTTTTGTGTCCAGAATATTTGTACGGCTCTAACTTGCTTTCTCCAATGCGACCTGTATCATGTCACTGCATGCAACAACTGAGGAATATGACAATGAAGAGGTGATGATACCAAACAATGCAAATTAGGTGAATGATTTGCTTCAAATAGTTTTTGTTTATCTGTTTTTTAGGCTATTAAATTGGCAGCAATTTAAAGAATCCTCTCTTTGTGTTTTGTTCGTCTTGGCTCAACAGTTAATATAAACTTTGACGCATATGTTTTCGCCACAAGTAGAAAAATAATTATTTATTCTCATAAGTTGGTCAATTAAAAAATTGAGCATTTCTTTTATACATATATACTAAATTTAAAACTTTTTAAATATATATAATTTTAATAAAAAAATAATAAATTGAGTAAATTCATGAGTCTTTCAATTTAATTTTTTATGAGATCAGATAACATGAAAATATTATTTTCTAAAATTATTCACATCAGTGTATATTCCTTTTACAAGTTATTGATGCATATAGAACAAAGTCGAGATACCATAGTTTCTTTACAAGTGCGTAGTAAAAATGATAGAGCTCATATCTAAATGTTTTGATTTTATTTTTCGTTCTCTATTTTGATTTATCAAAATTGAAAAAAAAAAAAAAAAGACAGACAAAATTAATGGTACTTGTAACCAGGGGCGGAACCAAGGCCTGGGCCAGCCTAGGCCCTGGCCCCCCCTTGACCCAAAAAAGTATACAGAGCAAAAAAAAAAATGCTTGTTGAATTTTGTAAAAAAACAATCTTGTAAAAAAAACAATGAGACGAGGGCTCCCCCTGTAATTTAAATTTTGTAAAAAAATAATGAGACGAGGACACCCTTACCGATCATTCCTGATAATTTAAATCACTAGATGAGGGCCCCCCGCGACGAGGAGACGAGGGCCCCCCCTACCGATCATTCCTGGTTCCGCCACTGCTTGTAACCTTCCTTATTTCTAGTTATCTGGGCTACTTCGCGGACTGAAATTTTTATTGTTACCACGCCAAAAAATCGGAATTAAATCGTTACCACCCTCGCTAACCCAGTTCGCGCACCAAACTGGCTTGTGCGCGGACTGGGTTGGCGCACCAGCTTCGTGCGCCAACTGGGTTAGCGGAGCCTTCTTTTCACCGTATAAGGGGTGCGGAGAGCTCATTTTGCTCCGCACTCCGCGCACGCCGCACAGTAAAAAAGTGAGTTTTTTTTTTTTACTTTTTTTATTTATTTATTTGTAGAGTAGATAGTTGGTATAGGTGTCCAAAATAGGTTCAAATAGAGTAGAATTGTAATAAATAATTAGAATGGTGTCAAAATAGAGTAGAATTGTAATAAATAATTAGAATAGTGTCCAAAATAGATTCAAACAGAGTAAAATTGTATTAAATAATTAGAATGGTGTCCAAATAGAGTAGAATTGTATTAAATATTTAGAATGGTGTCCAAACAGAGTAAAATTGTATTAAATATTTAGAATGGTGTCCAAACATAGTAGAATTGTATTAAATATTTAGAATGGTGTCCAAACATAGTAGAATTGTATTAAATAATTAGAATGGTGTTCAAACAGAGTAGAATTGTATTAAATAATTAGAATGGTGTCCAAATAGAGTAGAATTGTTTTTAGCTATATTATGTTGTATTTTATGCCAAATTATTTTAGTAAATTATTAAAGTACCCTATTTGAGGTACTTAAGACCAAATTTGATTAGAAATGCACCAAATTGTAGTATGACGTCATCCAGCGGCACCAAGCACACCAGTCTGCCTCATTATGATGTGGAGTTGGATGTAGTGTTAGCTCGGACCGTCTTTCCACATTTGACGACAGAGTATATCAGTCCCGTTTGCTGGTTCTCTTACAAGGAGCACAAGATTAGAAACTCATATGTAAGTTTACATCTCTATACCACTTGCAAATAATATACATTTTCATTTGAATAAAATAATAAATTGTATTTGTGTTTATTTTGAAATTAAATGCAGACTCATACTCTGACGTCGACGAGGAACAACCAGATGAATATCCTCTACGACCCTCGATTTGCACCCGCGTTGCAGAGGCTGGGTCTGTGGCATGTGTCACAGCTCAGTGACTTAAATGCATATGTCACTCTTATATCTGCATTGGTCGAGAGGTGGCGACCGGAGATCCACACCTTCCACTTGCCCATCGGAGAGGCGGTCACAGGTGTGGAGTACGGAGACTTCACGCAGCTCGTCCTCGACCTGTTGGGAGACGGGTTGATGAAGCGGAGGGCGACCAAGAAGGGGTACGTTTACTCGAAGAATGACATCAGTTTATCACAGTTGCAGGAGCGGTTCAGGTAACATTTATTTTATAAAATTAATTATTTAATGTCTATTTTTTGCAATTTTCACTAAATTGGTTTGAATTTATAGTGGAGCCCTGGACGCAGATGCTGATGCTGAGACGGTAGATCGGTGGACCCGGGCTTACATTATAGAGATGTTTGCTTGCTGGATGTTCCTAGATTCATCGGGGGCCACTGTCCCTGGATGTTTGCTTGAGTGGTCAGATCACGGAGATGAACACGAAGCCGCTCCACGTACGACGCGACACGGTTAGTGACGAGTATGGCTTCATTCCCTGCGCTGGCCCGGCTGCACAGATTGTAAGTCTTTAATTTTTTTGGTTTAAGAAAATTATGAAAATTCATTTGCATTTCGAACTAATTTTATTTATTTTAATTCACAGGCACTCATGAACATCAAGCAAGTGCTTAGGAGCGCAAGATACGCCGTCACAAGAGGTTGGAAGGCATTCGGTAAGAAGTGGTTGTGTATGGCTGCACCGCCTGTCGTCGTCGCCGGGTACCAGGATCAGCTCGAGAGAGTTCTCAGGCTTTCAGATCTTCCCCGCTATGAAGATTTGAAAGACATGGACGATGATGATTCTGCGGAGCCTATGAGCACACCAGAGCTGGATTTCTCAGACCTACACGAGGCAGCGACTGCTGAGGCCGCATTTGAGGCTGCTGGGCTTGCAGCGGTACGTATATGTAATTATTTTTATAATCATCTTCATTGTGAAATCTAATTATCTATTTGTTTCAGGGAGATATACCCCGCGGAGATCAGTACGACGAGCCGGACCCACCCGCAGATTTTACGTTTCACTTGGGCTCTCAGTACGGGGCTTACACGCAGGATGTAGACTCTCCTCCGTTTTACACACAGCAGACGCCACTCCCACAGTCCAGTGCAGCAGCTGTCCAGCAGGATGTCTCATATGGACCCGTGTACCCTACAGAGGATACACGTGAGTTTATTTTCGGACCTGGTGCAGATGAGGGACCACACGAGGAGACACTTTTTGGGGAGATACATGAGGAGACCCCACCACAGCCATCACGACAGTACACATCGCTGGAGGAGAGGGAGCGTCAGGAGGAGGGGCGGGGTAAGAGACTTAGGAGAGAGAAGAAGCCGTGGACACCCTCGAGCAGATAGGATAGAGTTACTTGTTGTAGTTTATGTTTTTGGATATTATTTCGGTATTAGTTCTTGTTATTTGGATGTTATTTCGATATTATTTTGATATTAGTTCTTATGTTGTTTTGTTTTTCTGTTGTTTAGTTCTTCCGTCGTCAATTTAACACATTAGTTTTTACGTTATTTACCTGCCTGCTGCCTTGCGTCTGATGAATGAACATCGTTAAAAATAAAATAGGATTTTCAGACACCCGTTGCAAAAATAAAAATAAACCCTAAAATCCAGTCAGCCCTAAACCCTAAACCCTAAACCTAAACCTTAAACCCAAAAATCCATTCAGCCAGCCCTAAAAGCCCGCTAACCCAGTTGGCGCACGAAGCTGGTGCGCCAACCCAGTCCGCGCACAAGCCAGTTTGGTGCGCGAACTGGGTTAGCGGGGGTGGTAGTATTCAATAAAGGGTCAGCGGGGTGGTAACGATTTAATTCCTATTTTTGGCCGTGGTAACAATAAAAATTTCGGCTTCGCGGAGGGGGGGAAAAGTATATTTTAATATGAGTATGGTTAAAATACTTCATTGGTTTTGTGCTCCATAATGTCCAAACATCGTTATCTCTATTTTCAAAGTCAAAATAATGGATATGAACCTTTCAACATGATCTTCATACTAAAATGTGCTTGGATAACAAATTTCAGAATTTTTAGAATTATTTTACTAATTGTTTAGAGAGGTACAAAGTCACTATTTTTCAATGGTCCAGAATCTTCTAAAAACAGTGATTTTGTACATATCTTAAAACATAGCAAAAAAATTCAAAAAATATAAAATTTTGTATCCAAGCACATTTTAATATGAAGATCATATTGAGCGGTTCGGATCGACTGCTTAAACTTTGAAAAAAGGAGATAACAATGTTGGGGTATGATGGGGCACAAAACCAATGAGGCATTTTAACCCTACTCTTTAAATATTTAAATGAATTACTATCTGTCATGCCTGTAATTTATATGGGAACAATAATTAAATTTCACTTTGGAAGTAGGATATATGAATATATATAATTCTAAAGCCACTAATTCTTGTTGAATTGATGTGGATTTCATCTTTTGAAAAAAAAAAAAAAAAACTAAATGATTTTTGTTTTTGTATTTCATAATGGTGGTTGAGAAGGAGAGATGGATAGAGAAGCCAGTTCAGAGTTGATCATAACTTGTAGAGTACAAGGAACTTATGATAGCATGATATTATGATCATATACATGTGGCTAGCTAGGTCTAGTTAGGATGTATATTTATGTTTGGTCGTAGTTTGGAGCATTGTGCATTTGTTTGTCATGGACCATGCATTCAGGAATCCTTTGCACATGGGCTGCCTCTCCTTGCCCATCTTTTTGCTATGTTGCTATATACTACATGTTGTGTTATGTTATAAAATGTCTGTTTCTAAAGAAAAATAATGTTTAATAGGTCATGGCATATCTTACTCACTAAAAGAAAAAAAATGGACTATGATAAATAACTATGTATATATCCATTCTTATATGAAGCACGTTGATGTCATGATCCGCCAATGATTGTTATTAAAAGATGAAGCTTCAGATTGAATATCAACCCTCCAATCAAATAATATGCCTTTCTTTATTCTATGCATATTTTTTATTTTATTTTTACGTGTAGAAGTCCAAATTTTAAAATAATTGTTTGCCCCACTCTACTAATTATCCTGACTACGCTTATGTCTGTCTAAATATGTTTATATTGTCAAGCAATGATTAAATCCTAGAATTTTTAATTTAAGATGAATAACTTCAGTATATTAGAGAGAATCATATGAAAATGATAAATAATAATGGTATATGATGAGAGCGAGTCTATGGTACTATGCATAGCACGGATTAGTCCGTACTATCGAGCTATATTTTCATTTTGAAAATTCTAATGGTCGATCTGAATCGTTCAATGTGATCTCCACATGAATATGTACTTGCAAACTAAATTTTACATTTTTTCGAACTTTTTTACTATATTTTAAGATGGGTAGAAAATCACTTGATCTGAAAATTCTGGACCATCCAAAAACAGTGATTTTCTACATATCTAAAAAAATAGTAAAAAATAGAAAATTTAGCCCACAAGTATATTCTCATATGGAAATCATGTTGAACGGTTCAGATCGATCGTTAAAATTTTGAAAACGAAAATATTGATCCGTAGTACGGACTAATCTTTGCTATGCGTAGTAGCTGTTCGCAGCAAAGTGCAACGCAAGTTTCGGCACGCTTGAAAGCGTACCTTTTAAAACCGCGTTTACACTCCACGAGTAAGGGATGCAAGTGCACAACCCCTATCGTGTAGTATATTCGGGTATCGATCCACAGGGACGGTTAATTGCGAGGTTAGATTCTATCAAACTCAATCAAAAACTAGAAGTGAAAAAGGTTTGGTTTTGTATTTAATTTCCTAAGGTATCAAATCAAACTGTTCAGACAATTGAAGAAGATGTAACAAAATGTTTAGAACAAATGTAAATTGTGTTTTGATTATGGATAAAAGGTGTTTCCAGGGTTTAAGACTTCATCTCTGATCTGCCTCTAGTGGTACGGCCCGTACTAAGTAGGTACGGCTAGGCCGTACCTCACTTGGTAAGGCTAGGCCGTACCACCCTGGTAAGACCCGTACTGGCTTCCCAGAACAGAACCTACCAGTTCGAGTAAATGCATTTCCTTGCTGGTACCTTGTGCTAAACTCTTTAGAAAGGTTCAATAGACCATACCTAAGGTTCCTAACCCTCAACCGTCGTTTTTTGGATCAAGATCTAGGTTGGAATGCAATTGAGAGCCTTTTAGGGTTTCTACACCTCAACCATCGTATGTTGGTACAGATCTACCCTAGCTGATTGATTAGATGTCTAAGGCACCCTCTAATCTGTCGATTAGAGGAGAATTCAACCTTTCGGCTTCAATTCGAACTATTCTACCCTATGTACTTGAATTGGATGAGAGATTGAGATGATCACATGACCTTGATAGGTTCGATCTAAACCTAAAGGGACATCATACAACAATCACAGCAAGCAAAGCAAGATATAACAATGAAAATCACAATCAATCAAACTAAAGAGTTCATACAAAGTAAAAGTCAAAGAAAGTCAAAACAAATCAAGATTCGATCTCTAACCCTAGAAACTAAAATGATCTACTCACAGCACATAGCAATGTCTAAAAATACAATAAGAGGAAGAGAGATAGCCATGGATTGAAGGGAGATGGAGGAGGAAGCTAGATCCGTCGAGTTTCGCCTCTTCCTCTTCTTTCCTTCTTGCTTTCAGCTCCTTAGCCTTCTTTCTCTCTCCTACTGAGCTCTCAGATCTATCTGGAATGAATTGGATGTCGAAATTGGAGAGTTCCCCGCTTTAAATAGCCTCTGCCAAGATTTGAATCTGTCAGGCCGCCTTTATGTACGGCCCGTACCAATTTGGTACGGCCTGGCCGTACCTGGCGTGAAGAGCTGAAAACGGCTAAGTATGGTCCGACCCGTACCAAGCCTGGTAAGGGTCGTACCCCATCATGTGAATCGCCATTTCTTCGTGTGTTTTGCTCCAAACCTGCAGAAAACAAACAAACACTCAGCAGTACCAAATTCTAAAGATATAACAATGGAATGCACATAATTCTGGTGAATTATGGCACGAATCTGGTACTAAAATAGGCCTAAAATAGACTAAATATGCGAGGTATCAAATTCCCCCAAGCTGAACCTTTGCTTGTCCTCAAGCAAAAAGTTTCAAACTCGGGTAAAAGTGCTGGACAACTAAATCTAAATGCGGATACAAGCCTAAATGTGAAAACTTACATGATTGCTACAATAAAAGAACGCAAGAATCTTTTTGCTATGATTCGGACTTCCCTTGGTCAATTGTGATTCACCTCACAAATTGATTAATAAAACCTCAAACTCTAAATGTTTCAAGTCTTGCAAAGTTGATTACTCGAATTTATCGATTTATCATTCTTTCACTAAACTATGCCGTCGTTTGTAGAGATTTTCCCTTTTTGGCACCCCCAAGCTTGAATCAAGCTTAGGTCAGAAAGTTGCGGACTTCGTGTGTTGATATGTGCAAAACTTTTATTCTTTCATTTCTAATTTGGGAGACGAGCTCAAAGGCGTCCATTCAAGACTTATTGCCAGTACTCTTATTTTCTCCGTCTTTTCATTTCCTTTCAGTTTCTTTTTTTCTTTTGTTTTCTTGATTGCTCTCCTTTTTTTTTTTATTTGTTTTGCACATACCATGAATACACACATCCACTAGTGTTCATTCACACCAACGGATATCCCAACCTTTCTTTATTTGGAATCCCTATTTCCATATTTGAATGGCACAATTCAGTTTCTAAATGCTATCTCGACATTCAAGTTTCCAATTTTACAAATCGCGAACCATTTGTTCCTAATCAGTTCTATTTGGTCAATTATGAGGTTATTTCTAATTTCCCAAGGTCATCCAACTCACAAACAAAAGTTTTCAAACAAGTCCCTAATTCTAGCAATCACACAAATTTATCACCTAAAAATGCAAAATTTTGAAAAATAAACATGTCTAAATGCAGATACAATTTTCTTCTATTCCACCCCCCCAAGCTTGAATGAAGCATTGTCCTCAATGCTTGAATTCACACAAGGAAAAAGTAAATAGAAGAAAATATGGAAACTTACTAGATGGTGAGCGAGGGATGAGGCGGGGGCGTCTCACTGGTTGGTGGGAGGTGGATCAGGTGGCACTGGTGGGAGCACCCACTTCTGAGGTACACGGCCCATGCGATCACACTCTTGCATCAGAAGAATCCGCAAGATTCCCATCAAGTTCTTGATCGAGCGCCCGATCGCGCTTTTGTGCGCTTCCAATTTCTCCAAGAGTGTAGCAGTCCGATCGGGTTCAAGATCTGCACTTATGATCACAGGACGACATCTATCTGGGTCTAGAAGCTCATACCTGAGGTGAGCTGCTGGAGGCTTGAGCTCAGGAGTCAGCCGCTCTGTCTGGGTCTTGACGCGGGTCGCATCAGGTGGAATGGCATCGCATGTTGACCAATCCGACTCGCTTCCTTTGGTCTCCAGGTCATCAGAACACGGCATGCGGGTCGCATCGGGTGGTGTGCGGGTCGCGTCCATATGCTCTTCAGGTGGAGATGCGGGTCGTGTCTCAATGATGCGGGTCGCGTCAAGTGCGGTCTGGTCTGTTGGCTGGGCTGGTCCTTCGCATTCTGGCTGAGCTGGCAGCTTTTCAGGTTGAGATTGGCGTGAGGTGATGATGTGACTCAACTGCTCCAACAGCTTGTTTTGAGCGGCCATCTGCGTGGACATGTTTTGCAACTGTTCCCACAGCATCTGGTTCACCTTCCCTTGCTCGTGTATGAATTCGATCTCAGCGGGATCAACGTACGGCTCGGGTGGATCGGGTTGGAATACGCAATTGTTCGAGTCATCGAATGGTGCAGGGTCGTAGAAATTGCAATTGTTGTTGCTGATATAGCCATCCTGCTCCTGTTCCTCACTCCAATCAGCCAGTGGGCAATACTCATAAGAGTGTCTCCTGTCCCCACATATGGCACATGGCTGTGGTTGCTGGTTTCTGGCTGCCCTCATGCTCATTCTGATTGAATAACTCTCCATGGCCTCCTCTAACTCGGCAGCTCTAGCATAAAGAGCTGCGATCATGGCCTCCTCTAGCTCGGCAGCTCTAGCATATAGAGCTGTGATCTGATCAGCTTTGGATCGGCCGCCTCCTCCAGCTTGAAAATTTTCGCGGCCAAACCAATGTTGGTCTGTCGTCATGCTGTACATGAGATCCATGGTGTCTCGAGCTCCTCAGATAGTAATCGCCATAGTGTTCCTGAAAAAAAAAAAAAGAGAAAATAAATAAATAAAAGAAACAAAAAGAAAATAAAGGATACAAGATAAAGTCTAGATTAACTAAGTAAGATAAAACCTAACTAAGCAATTGGTTACCGTCCCCGGCAACGGCGCCAAAAACTTGTTCGCAGCAAAGTGCAACGCAAGTTTCGGCACGCTTGAAAGCGTACCTTTTAAAACCGCGTTTACACTCCACGAGTAAGGGATGCAAGTGCACAACCCCTATCGTGTAGTATAATCGGGTATCGATCCACAGGGACGGTTAATTGCGAGGTTAGATTCTATCCAACTCAATCAAAAACTAGAAGTGAAAAAGTTTGATTTGGTATTTAATTTCCTAAGGTATCAATTCAAACTGTTCAGACAATTGAAGAAGATGTAACAAAATGTTTAGAACAAATGTAAATTGTGTTTTGATTATGGATAAAAGGCGTTTCCAGGGTTTAAGACTTCATCTCTGATCTGCCTCTAGTGGTACGGCCCGTACTAAGTAGGTACGGCTAGGCCGTACCTCACTTGGTAAGGCTAGGCCGTACCACCCTGGTAAGACCCGTACTGGCTTCCCAGAACAGAACCTACCAGTTCGAGTAAATGCATTTCCTTGCTGGTACCTTGTGCTAAACTCTTTAGAAAGGTTCAATAGACCATACCTAAGGTTCCTAACCCTCAACCGTCGTTTTTTGGATCAAGATCTAGGTTGGAATGCAATTGAGAGCCTTTTAGGGTTTCTACACCTCAACCATCGTATGTTGGTACAGATCTACCCTAGCTGATTGATTAGATGTCTAAGGCACCCTCTAATCTGTCGATTAGAGGAGAATTCAACCTTTCGGCTTCAATTCGAACTATTCTACCCTATGTACTTGAATTGGATGAGAGATTGAGATGATCACATGACCTTGATAGGTTCGATCTAAACCTAAAGGGACATCATACAACAATCACAGCAAGCAAAGCAAGATATAACAATGAAAATCACAATCAATCAAACTAAAGAGTTCATACAAAGTAAAAGTCAAAGAAAGTCAAAACAAATCAAGATTCGATCTCTAACCCTAGAAACTAAAATGATCTACTCACAGCACATAGCAATGTCTAAAAATACAATAAGAGGAAGAGAGATAGCCATGGATTGAAGGGAGATGGAGGAGGAAGCTAGATCCGTCGAGTTTCGCCTCTTCCTCTTCTTTCCTTCTTGCTTTCAGCTCCTTAGCCTTCTTTCTCTCTCCTACTGAGCTCTCAGATCTATCTGGAATGAATTGGATGTCGAAATTGGAGAGTTCCCCGCTTTAAATAGCCTCTGCCAAGATTTGAATCTGTCAGGCCGCCTTTATGTACGGCCCGTACCAATTTGGTACGGCCTGGCCGTACCTGGCGTGAAGAGCTGAAAACGGCTAAGTATGGTCCGACCCGTACCAAGCCTGGTAAGGGTCGTACCCCATCATGTGAATCGCCATTTCTTCGTGTGTTTTGCTCCAAACCTGCAGAAAACAAACAAACACTCAGCAGTACCAAATTCTAAAGATATAACAATGGAATGCACATAATTCTGGTGAATTATGGCACGAATCTGGTACTAAAATAGGCCTAAAATAGACTAAATATGCGAGGTATCAGTAGCATAGATTCACTCATATATGAATATGAGGATGAGAAGGATTCGTTTACTAGTTCAAAAAAGATTTTACTACTAGAATTTATTTGTTCATTTGGTTGTACAATTTGTACTAGTAAAGAACCTTTTCTTTTCATTGGATAGGAGTAAAATTGGGGACCGTTATGACCTTAAAAGAAGAGACATTTTGAAAAGGAAACAAACCTTTATTGTGGCCCAGTACCAGTAGTACTGTGGATAATAACTAGCATGCTGCAACTGATACAGAAAGTGGGTGCAATTTCCTGAAGGATAGTCACCTTAACCTCCGAAATTTTTATTTATACCATTTTAAGAAAATCAATTAATAAAATAACCACCGTTTTGCTGACAATTCTAAATCTAGCATGGCCGCAGAATGCCGGAGCGGACCCATATGGGGGGTACCGCAGAATGCCGGAGCGGACCCTCATATGGGTCCGCAGAATGCCGGAGCGGTCCCTGGGGCCGCAGAATGCCGGAGCGGACCCCTAGCCTATATAAGGGGCCGCTGAGTTCCGATTTCATATCATTTCATTTCAAGTTTCAATCCCTTCGACCTCGGGTAAGTTTTCTTCTTCTTCTCTAGTTTTAATTTTTAGTGTAGAGTAGTAATTAGGTTTAGGTTTAGGGTTTAGGATTAGGGTTTAGGTTTAGAGTTTAGATTTAGCATTTAGAATTAGATATTAATTTAGGATTTAGAATTAGAATTGTACCCAAATTTAATTAGAATTGTACCCAAATTTAATTAGAATTGTACCCAAATTTAATTAGAATTGTACCCAAATTTAATTAGATTGCACCCAAATTTAATTAGAATTGCACCCAAATTTAATTAGAATTGCACCCAAATTTAATTAGATTGCACCCAAATTTAATTAGATTGCACCCAAATTTAATTAGATTGCACCCAAATTTAATTAGAATTGTACCCAAAATTAATTAGAATTGTACCCAAATTTAATTAGAATTGTACCCAAATTTAATTAGGACTTTTACCAAACTCTCATATTTGACCAAAAATTATCCAATACAGCATGACATCCAGTAGAGATAGACCATCCTCCAGTAGGGGTACACAGCATGGCCCTACAGCCACGCCATACGAGATGTCTCAGTACATCGAGACAGCATTGGCGGATGTTCCGGGTATCCGGAGTCGCACCGACAGGGTCAGCGACTTCTTGTGGTACCCGAATGTGGAGCATCGGATTTTAGAGGCTGCCACTGGGGTAAGTAAATTTGTCATATTTATAAATTTGTCATCCCGAATTTTTAATGAATGAACTTGATCTGATTATTTAATTAAATGCAGGGTTTGGATGCGGTTACGGTTCGTCACAACCGCACTCATCTACGGTACCAGCCGGCGTACGAGGGGGTTTTACGCTCGATGGGATTGTACCAGATATCCCAGATGGCCTAGGAGAATGCTGACGAGGGTTTATCTTCTGGCCTCGTTGAGCGATGACGTCCCGAGACGCACAGCTTTCATCTCCCCCATGCTGAGATGACAGTAGGTACCTCACCCTTCCCTCCACGATGACCCCATTGCCAGACAGGCGTTTTTATTCACGCAGGCTGAGTCTGAACAGACCACAGTTTTTGGTCCTGGGGTCCAGCAGACATCCGAGATTGAGGAGGTTCGCCAGGAGCCGGTTCAGTCTACGGATGTCCAGGCAGACGACTCTGCATCCTCCGCAGATACTGACGAGACGCCACTCTGCAGGTGGGGTCGGGGGTTTAGGAAGAAGAAGGCGAGGACGGTGTTTAGTCCAGAGCCTTAGATTTTGATTTGTTGTACTGTTAGATATTTTGTTAGATTCTTATTTGTAGTATTGGTAGATGTTTTGTCAGATACTTATTTATTTCGTTGATTAGTTTCTTTTTTGTTTGATTTTGTTGTTATTTATTTATTTTGTTGATTTCATTATCTCAGAGTACACAAAAGAATTTCAAAGAAACCACATATCTAAAATATCTAAAATATTTCAAACGAACGACATATCTAAAATACGATACGACCAAAAATCAATTTAACCCACGTTCGAAACTAAATAAATAACCCTTATCAAATTACAATTTCGTATTTCTAAAATCAAAAATAAAGGGTCCGCTCCGGCATATAGCGGCCCCAGGGACCGCTCCGGCATTCTGCGGTACCCCCCATATGGGTCCGCTCCGGCATTCTGCGGCCGTGTTAGATTTAGAATTGACCAGAAACGATGGTTATTTTATTAATTTATTTTCTTAAAATGGTATAAATAAAAATTTCGGCCTTAACCTACATACAAGAAAGAAGAAGAAAATGCTATTCATGTGCTCTTTAGAATATCTGTCTCTTTTGTGTTTATATTATTATTTGTTTATTACTGAAAAGAATTCCATAAAAGCATATTAGTTTTGATGATTTGATTTTGTCCTTGGTATCAATTCAATCAATTTTAAAATTAATTTCATCAAATTAAGACTTGATATTGAGTTTAAGAACACGCTACTCATTTATATACACAATTAATTATAGAATTAGGTTATACCATTGATGATATTAATTTAAATAAGAGAATGGATCATGTTAAGGGGATGTACCATTTAATAATTACTTTTTTTTAAATTTGATATATGTTCACCATATACCAAGTGACTTCATTTTTGTATATGTTTCAACGGTTCAAAATTAACGGTCCTTGATGCATCTTCAAATAATATTCAAAATTTTCAGGATTCACATATTTTAATCAAATTAAACTAAAATATTTAACAACAATGAAATTCTAGTTAATTATCTAATATATTATTTCTCGTGACAATTTCTTCTGAACCCTCTCCACCCCATGTCAAACATTATAATTATATAATAATGATATAGAATATAATTAGGAGTAGAACTAGGGTGCTCTCGAGTTCACCAAGCCCTTGGTGAACTCAAGTCCAAAACTCATCGGATCGGCTTCAAACGACGAATCCGACCGTTGAAACCCGTCTACCTTACGAGTGATGCGTCTACATGCAAAAATTTTAAATTTTGAAATTAATTTTGCATAGAGTCAAGTGGTCAAAAAACGTCAAAAAATGAATGCATTAAAATTAATTTATTAACCTTCTAATTTTGACCACTTGACTCTATGCAAAATTAATTTCAAAATTTAAATTTTTTGCATGTAGACGCATCACTCATAAGGTAGACGGGTTTCAACGGTCGGATTCGTCGTGTGAAGCCGATCCGATGAGTTTTGGACTTGAGTTCACCAAGGGCTTGGTGAACTCGAAAGCACCCTAGTTCTACTCTATAATTAGTATAGTTGAGATTAATTGGTTGGCTAATGTGACAACGATAATCACATATCTAGAGAAATGTTATTTTCCTTTTTGTATATCACAAAAACAAGTTGACTTTTTATTTACAAATATACTAATAAAAATTAATTTACATATAAAACTCTTTTGGTTTAATTATTATTATTTTTTTAAAAGTAACAATGTAAAAGAAATAAGTGTGAACACATTTGATTTGGTCTCTTTATTTATTACTTCTCCAGATAATTCATTTATTGACCCCTCTGGTCAACGAATCCAACAAATACTTTGACCATGTGGTCACATTTTCTCCTGCCCCCACAAAGAATTGCTAATCATCTCCCACCTAGACTTCACATTTCCTCATGTAACTGGTTTTGGCAACAACAACAACAACAACAAAACTCGTAGTTCATGGATCGTTCGAGATCGGTTCGGAAAAAACTCATAATTAGCTCATTTGATTTTGACTTGGTTCGCCATTAGCGAGTTCAAATTACCAAAATTTTTATTAATAACCAAAAAAATATTCAATTTCAAAATATATACCCTGTTTAACAAAATTTCGAAAATTGCCCAAACAACAGATTTATTTCCCAGTTTTAGGCCGAATTACCGTAGATTTTCAAAACCACAAAAAAAAAATTTGCGGTTTTGATTTTGGAATTCCAAAACAGCTAATTTAATTTGCGGTTTTAATTTTTTTAAAACAGAAAATGTTATAATTTATTTATTTTTTGTATTGAAATATTAGAAATATTTTTTTATATTTTTAAAAATAGATGGAATACTATATAATTTGATTTATTAAAAAGACTGTGACAAATAATCCAGATTTTTCACGGCTATATGAAACATTAAAATATTTCTTTGTGCATTATTGGAAAAAAATAAAAATGTTTTGAATCTGAGTTATTAATCCCGGTTCAAAAGTCATTTCTAGGTAAATACAGAAATATTGTAATCCTTCTATTTTTTTAAAAAGCAAAAAATTTAAGTTATTTAAGTATCTTTTGTCAGAGAATGTCAGAACCAAAACCAAAACCAAAATTTAAGTTATTTAAAACCGCGGTTTTGGAATTCCAAAACCGGGAAATAAATCTGCGGTTTGGGCAGTTTTCGAAATCTTATCAAACATGATGTAGATTTTAAAATTTAAATATTTTGTTTGGATATTAATAAAAATTTGGGTATTTACAAGCTTCTTTACAACAACGATAAAAATATTTACAATTTTTTTTTGTAAAACATGCTTATAGAATCAAAAGGTGATTGAATACTTATGCTTTATAAAATTTGTAATCTTTAAATATTATTACTGTGATTATGCATAATTATTCGAAATAGAAATAAATTTGTCATTTGTGCTGTTTTCTTATGTACTTATTTGTTTGTGTGTGTATATATTCACCAAATATATAATATACATTTTTACACATTCCCTAAACCCAACTACTATGATAACTATGGAATAATAATATACTTATCTCTATATAATAGCTTTAATTATAGCTTAATGATTAGTTGGGGATAATATTATATAATACTAAAATCAATCAATCGCCAGTTTAGTGTAGCTGGATTTGTTGAAATAAATAGATTATGTTATCAATGACATTTAAGAATTCAAGTGGCACGAGACACATTAAGTTTCATGTGGTGAATTATGTACATTATGTCACAGTGACCCGCTACATACACATCAACATCTCATTTTTTTCATATAGAATTTTTTTTTGACATAAGCTTGTAGAATAATTGTTCAGAAATAAATTATAGCAAATTGGCAATAATGAGACGGTGGGACCCACGTAACGCTGTACTTGCTTGTCTTTGTACTTGCTTGTCTTAAACTAATTAATTTGCAAATAAAATAAAAATTAACAATATCAAGATCTTGTTAATGAATAATAACAGGAATTTTAACGATTTATATGGACAGCACATTATTTATTTAATATTATTCATGTAGCTTTCGAACTTTTTTATTTTTTTAATGAAAAAATGAATATATATTAATATATTATTGACATTATTAAACAAAGAACTATGCTCATATTATATCTTAATCACAAACTTATCACTATGATCAAGATAAAAATCAGTGCAACTAATATTACAATTTCATGAAATAAAATAAATTAATTACAAACTTTGGAGTTTGGAGATATAGTAAATTAAATCTTGGGAGAAAATATACCATTAATATGAACCAGAAAAAAATACTAAATTATTCGCATACGCACCCCTAAGAATGAGAATTTTCTAAGGAATTAAAAAAATTGCCTCCAGATTTTATTTATTTTTGTTGAATTTGACAAAAGTATATTTGCAATTTTTAATTAACATTTAAATATAACAAAAGTCATGAACCAATCCTTGTAACTGTTATATCTAATACTATATGATAATGGATTGCGTGCATATCATATATGGAGAAAATTAAATAAGAAAAACAATACTTCCAATTAAAATATTTGTATTGCACAACTGGCATTTGAAAACAGAAAATTATTCAAAAATTAGTTTTCCATACATCTTACAATATATATATAATATAGAGGTTGGCTAATATCAAAATATTTGTTCCGGAGCTGTGGTGCAACTAATTGGTTTTCATAATTTTAAAGTTCAAACAGTCGATCCAAACCGTTAAGGGTGATCAAATTTCACATTTTTTTGAATTTTTTTTACTATTTATTAAGCCATTTTTAAAATCGTTGATTTTGATAAACAGTGAAAAAATTCTAGATCATTGAAAACAATGATTTTAAAACTAGCTTAATAAATAGTAAAAAATTTAAAAAAAATGTAAAATTTGTTCTCCAAACACATTTTATTATATATTGAATGTTAAATAGTTTGAATCGACTGTTTAGCTTTTGCAAATATAAAAATCAAAACATTTATTCTACCACCTAGAAACAAACATTTTAATATTAGTCAACCTCTAGGTATAAATCAACTGCTGACATCTGTCACGTATTTGTGCAATATATTGTGCAATATATAGCCGTCCATTTGAGTATAAATCAACTACTGACATCTGTCACGTATTTGTGAGCATGTCAAATTACTTTTTGACAGCTTTCAACATCAATATTTAAATTTTTTGAATTCATTATTCAAACTTTAAAATAACAACCTTTTACAAACTCGATAAACATTGAAAAGCGCAAAGCAAAGCATTTAATGTTTGAACTCAGTCTTCCATTTGTCCACCTTCCACACTCCAAAAGGCACCCCAAATCATTTCTCCCTAGACCTAGTCTATGATAATTCACCTCCATGGGACCCACAAATCAGTCCACTATTACACAAACCAAGTCCATATCATTTTCATCACGGGCGAAGAATTCAAGCCGAAAGAATTTATAACTGAAGATGGTCTATTTTTAATTGATTTCCTGATCACTGGACCCCACGTTCCGCTTTCAATAATCGACTAGGTCCACTTAATACACCTGGTGTACTAAAATATTTGGGGGAATTTCATGTATACCCCTCAAAATTTTAACAATTACGTACAAGACGAGATTTTTCAAAAAATATGCAATATTTTTTATTTTCTTAATAAAATATAAAATGACATACTTCGTAAATTTAAGATGAGTTTTAATTGAAAAAACATTTAAAATGGATAAATTTGTGACTTTTTATAGTTTAGAATGGTTTATATGATATTATGAATTTTAGAGGGAGTAATATGTAATTTCAATGTTTTTCAGGGGTATACATGAAATTCCTCCCCAAATATTATTCAACAAATCTACCTTCTCGTCTCCTCTGCTCCTTCTGCGAGCTTCACAGAAACTACTTCTCTTCTCTCTTCTTCATACCAAGCTCTCTCTCTCTCTCTCTCTCACTTCCTTTTGCCACTCTAATTTCTCTTGAAAGCAAAGAAAGATCCAAGCTTTCTCTGACAAAGGGAAGCTGAATAGCTGATGCCATGCCAGACCCAACATCAGAAAGCTCCCATGTCGGCGCACCGACAACCACCGGTGGACCTAGTCTGACAACGTCGGTCTACGACACCCGTCTGGGTCCCGCGGCGCTGTCCTGGTCCCGTTCTCTCCTCGGTCTCTCCCTGCGCTTCATCCTCCGCCTCTCCTCCATTAACGACCTGGAAGAAGAGAAAGCTCTCTCCTTTCGCATCCGACCATGGCTCCTTTGGAAGCGGCGCGGGTCGAAGCGGATCCAATTGAAGCCAACCCATCATGCTCACGTCTCATGGGATCTCACCCGTGCTCGTTTCGGGCTGGGACCCGAACCGGTTTCTGGGTTCTTCGTCTCAGTCTCTGTTAACGGTGAATTGGCACTTGTAGCTGGAGATTTGGTTGATGAAGCGTACCGAGCTTCAAAGTCTCAGAAACCCATTTGCATTAGCGGGTTGAAGCCTTCAATTTTGATTTCTCGAAGAGAGCATGTGGAAATGGGGGAGAATTACAAGACCAAAGTGAGGGTTTGGGGGAGGGAAATGGACATCTCCATTCGCTTGGTCGGAAAAGAGAGAGGGGAGCTCGGTTTATGGGTTGGAATTGATGGAAAGAGGATTCTTCAAGTAAAAAGATTAAAATGGAAATTTAGAGGCAGTGAGAAGGTTACAATTGAAGGGGGTAATCATGGAGATAAGGTTCAAGTATCATGGGATTTGCACAATTGGATCTTCCCGACCCGAGAACCCGCTAATGGGTCGGGCGAATTGGATGCGGATGCGGTTTTCGTGTTCAAGTTCGAGAAAGATTGGGGCTTTGAGGAGGAGAAGGTGAGCTTGGGGAGATTGATAGGGGGGCAATTTGGTAATTTGGGTGCCAATTGGGGCAATTGGAGTGAGAATGGTTGTAGCAAGGGGAGAAGAAAGGGGAGAAAAGGGAGCTTGAAGAAAACGGGTTCGGGTTCTTCTTCAACCTCCTCTAACGGATCATCTGGTAGCGGGTCAACCATAATGGATTGGTCGAGTGCGGAGGAGGTCGAGTTGCGGCGTGCCGAGGGTTTCTCTCTCTTGGTTTATGCTTGTAAGAGGTAGCAAAATAGCCATTTTTTTTTTTTTTTTTTATCTCCATTAAGGTGAGAAATAGATTTATTTTTTTCAAATTTTTGTTCATTTTTTTTGTTAATTTTGAGTGAGTTCAATTGCATTTTGGGTTTTTATATGTAATGTGGATATAACTATATATATGTAATTTTGTCAGTAAAATAAAAATTGTAATGTAATGAATTGGAAATGAATGCAAACCTTTCAATTGCAAGATGTGAATAATCAAGTTATTATTCCTTGCATTGTTCTCAGTTTAAATATTTGTGCTTTTGTGTGGATTTTTCTGATCATTTTTATAGTTCCTTTTGATAATTGTGTTCTAATTTTTGTGCTTTTTGTTCATCAATGAATGCTTTAAACTTCCAATTCATAATTTTAGTGGAAAGATATATAACCAAGCTTGTTTCCTAGTGTTGGATTCCATTATTTTTGTTAATATTTTTATGAGAAGTTTGGTGTTTGAGCACAAAATTAACAGCATTATTGGGTTGGCTACATATTTGGTGAAACTGAAAGGCGATTATTTGAATTTGTTGTTGACATTTAAATATTGAATTTCAATATTTTAACCAAATTTGAATTTGATAAACAAGTATAGTGATACAATCATATAACATGATATGAAACATGCTTGCCCAAATTTGTTAAACTTAAAATTTCAACTTGACCAAATTTTGAAATAAGCATTAACTTTTAGTTGTAATTATTGGATCACTAGTAAAGTAATTAATGAGTATTCTACAATTGGTATAAATCAATGCATAGTGAAACATTCTTTAACGACTATTGCAGAGTAGGGTTAAAATGCTTTATTGGTTTTGTATTCTATCATACTCCAATATTGTTATCTCTATTTTCGAAGTTTAAACAGTTGATCCGAACCGCTCAATATGATCTTCATATTAAAATGTGCTTAGATACAAAATTTTATATTTTTTGAATTTTTTTTGCTATTTTTTAAGATATGTACAAAATCACTGGTTTTAGAAGATTATGGACCATTCAAAAATAGTGATTTTGTACCTCTCTAAACAATTAGTAAAAGAATTCTAAAAATTATAAAATTTGTTATCCAAGCACATATTAGTATGAAGATCATGTTGAACGGTTCAGATCGATTATTTAGACTTTGAAAATAGAGATAATGATGTTGGAGCATGATGGGGCACAAAACCAATGAGGCATTTTAAACTATATTTTTTATTTTATATATTGAAAATATTATTTAATTAAGAATTAAAATTATATATGTATTTTCAATCATCTAGATAGACGTGTATGAAAGTTAAGTCAAATTGAAATTTAATTACTCATCTATTAATAATTGTTGAAATTCAATTGTAAAAAAATTTAGTATGTTTGATGAAAGACTAAACGATATTCAAATTATATCTTATTTTCTTTTTAGTTGTACAAACAAAATTTTGCTATTTGTATGAATAAGATTCTTGTCTTAGTTCATGCATGTCTCCATCAATAAGCCTAAAATTTAAATGGAGGATGTTTGTTCATATTTTGTGGTTGCAAATATGAAATTCCCAAATAGTTGTCATCTGGTCAACTAATAAATCTAACCCCCTTTTCAAGGACAACAACCCACTTAAAAAAATAACAAAACAAAACAAACCAAAAACACAAAAAATACTTGATAAAAAAATAAAAGTATGGCTGTTAGGTTTTGTTTGGATCCTAAAAAAAAAGGTTGATTCTTTGGTTGAGTTGTGGTCATAGACAGCTAGATTTTAATTTTTATTTTCAATATAGTACATTCCGATATTTTTATTAATATCCAAAGTTTAATACAAATTATTAATTATACCCGGAGTTCAAAACTTTCGCTAAAAATACCCAAACCGGCCAGAAAATGGCCGGTTTACTCCCCCCCCTAAACCGGCCATTTTCTGGCCGGTTTACTCTTTTTTTTTTTTTTAACCCGCAAAAACCTCTATATATACCCCTTTTTCTCTCTCTCCTCTCACAATCCTCTCATCTCTCAACCGAATTCTCTCTTCTTTGAGGTACATTTTTTTTTATCTAATTTATTTTTTAATTTATTTATTTTAGGGTTTAGGATTTAGGGTTTAGGTGTTAGAATTTAGAGTATATTGTTGTAATTTAGTGTAAATAGCTAAATTGACCAATATTTAGTGTATTTTGGTCCTTTTTACCAGAATTAGGCTGATTGAGCGTAATTTTACCAAAATTAGCACGGTTGACCAATATTTAGTGTATTTTGGTCATTTTTACCATAATTATGCTAATTAAGTTTAATTTTACCGAAATTAGCACAGTTGACCAATGTTTATGGTATTTTGGCATTTTTACCATAATTAGACTAATTAAGCTTAATTTAGTGTAATTAGCGCGGTTGACCAATATTTAGGGTATTTTGGTTTTTTTTACCATAATTAGGCTAATTAAGCGTAATTTTACCGAAATTAGCACAATTGACCAATATTTAGGGTATTTTGGCCCTTTTTACCATAATTAGGCTAATTAAGCGTAATTTAGTGTAATTAGCACATATGATCAATATTTAGTGTATTTTGGTTACTTTGACCATAATTAGGCTGATTAAGCGTAATTTGACCGAAATTAGCGCAGATGACCAATATTTAGGGTATTTTGGCATTTTTAACCATAATTAGGCTAATTAAGCGTAATTTAGTGTAATTAGCTCAGTTGACCAATATTTAGGGTATTTTGGCCCTTTTTACCATAATTAGGCTAATGAAGCGTCATTTGACCGAAATTAGCACGGTTGACCAATATTTAGGTTATTTTGGCCTTTTTTACCATAATTAGGCTAATTAAGCGTAATTTTACCGAAATTAGGTTATTTTAGACATCAGGATGTCTAGAGCACGGCCAGTAGTGGACGAGCCGATCAGTACCAGCAGCACGGAGCACATCAATCCTCTCCTGTGGATTCCCCACAGCGAGCACCGAGTCTCACTAGCTTCTCGTGAGGTACGTTCATTTTCTTAGATTTTCTTTAAATTTTGTTGGGTTTAAATTTTATTATGTTATCACCATGTGGAATACATATTTCAACGCAGGACATGGGTCTGTTAGATGTGAAGTTGCGGTGTCCTCACATGCAGTATTACGATATGATGGCCCCGTACCTCATCAGCCGGGTCTCTACCAGGTTGTGGACATCGTGAGGACAGAGAAAAGCATCATCAATGCTTCTCTCATCGCTGGACTGGTGGAGCGATGGCGTCCCAAGACGCATACGTTTCACATGCCATTCGGAGAGATGACGGTGACTCTCCAGGATGTGAGTGCTCTTTGGGGTTTGCCTATCCGTGGCACACCCGTCTGCGGCGTCTCTGACAGCACCAGATTCAGAGGTGATGTCGATGAGTTGTTGGGAGCTGATCCGGACTATATCATTGGGGACCATGGGAGGTCCAAATTTCATTTGCGGATGACGAGGTTACGACAGCACTTCAGCACAGGTCTCTCGGCAGATTCCACCGCGCTGGAGATTCAGAGGTAAATTTTATAACTTGTTTCTATTAATTAATTTATAATACGAGGATTATATTAGAATTTTTATATGTTTTGTATTGCAGATATACACGGGGCTACGTGTTGGACCTTTTTGGTTCTGTCATGTTTCCTGATTCCAGCGGTGACCATATGCCGATGATGTATCTACCGCTGCTGTGAGACCTTGAGCAGCCGGAGCGGTACAACTGGGGTGGAGCTGTCCTGGCGTATCTGTATTCCCACCTGTGCCGTAGTAGTGAGGTAAGTCACCAACTCTTAATTTAGTGTAAATTATTTAATCAATCAATCCATCAAAATACACTGACGTCTAATGTTCTTGAAAATGCAGCCGAGTGTGAAGCAGATGTACGGGCCGGTGCTCCTGCTTCAGCACTGGTCGTGGTCACGGCTACCGGTGGGCCGTCCTATCCCCAATGCGGCGCCGCAATGGGGCGAGCCGGATATATGGAGATGCCCGGCATACGGTAAGAAGTGGCACGGTGGCCACAACTACCAGAATCGGACCCACGGTGCTACCGTTGGGATCAAGCCAGTCCGGTCAGAGATCCAGAGTTTGCCATCCGTTCTAGTTGAGTGGACGCCCTACGAGCAGTTCTACTTGGAGCACCTCTTGCCAGTCATGGTGATTGACCAGCAGGAGCAGGAGATGTGGTTCTACCGAGGTCCACTCATACACTTCTGGACAGTGGAGCACCACTACCCAGATCGGGTGCTCCGCCAGTTTGATCGACCGGCATTTATTCCCGCAGACCCATCTTTGTCGATGCACACGCACAGGCACCTGCACAGGTAAGTCGTAGTCTATTGTCAAATTTCTCATATTACTTGATGGCTTTGTATTGCAACTAACGTCTTCCTTACAGGATGAACCACCGAGGGCGGGTGGATAAGGACTGGTGCACTCATTTTGATGCATACTGCGGGACAGCCCAGGATCCTCAGTATCTGGACTTCTATCATGAGCCAGATCCGATTCGGCAGACCCAGGGAGATCCCCAGTTGAGGTACGATGCTTGGTACGTGCAGATCTGCATGGCCAGTGTCTATCTGCGGGGCGATTACGGTGCCCATCTCCGCGACATGATCCAGACTGATGATGGTTACCATCCTAACGGCCGTTCATTCGCTCGCAACGTAAGTCACCTAAAACTACATAGTTTTTCTCTAACTTAATAGTTCATCAATGTTTGATCTGACATGCCAATTTTGTTTCAGCTTTTGGCGGGGATCAAGGAGTGCGCTCATGGGATCTCCACGATGGGTAAGAAGAACTGGCGATATCTTGGGTACCGCATCCTCAAGAAAAATGCAAATGCGGTTGAGGATGCCGGGCACGGTGGGAAGATCATCACGATGCTGCGAGACGCCGGAGAGAACATCAACTGGCGTGAGATAGATCCGACCGAGCATGACCCGGAGCCGATTATTGGACAGGAGTTCCCACCTTCTCCCGATTCGCATCCAGAGTGGGACTACCATGATTGGGTATTGTCCGGCGTTGGGTGGCAGGCATGGTACGACCAGCATGGACGTCCGGTGCAGCCTTATGTATGTCATACTTCAGTATCTGTCAGGTTTTAATAAATTTCTTCATTCAGATCAAATTTAATAATTTATGTGTATGATTGCAGGGTCCGACAGAGATGCCGTCACAGCCACCACCTGCGGAGACCGATACTTCTTATATGGAGTCCTTCTCGTACAGTCTTCAGGACTACTACGGGATAGCCGATGATGAGTTCAGCTCGGCACCGAGGGTACCCCGATATGGCATAGAGATGCCGCATGATGGAGAGGCGAGTGGTAGCGGGTCTCATACTCAGCCTGCTTTTGGGACTGAGTTCGCTGCATCTACCTTTGGTACACCTCCGCCAGTACCGACAGTCCCTACGGGTGATGCCATATGGGATACCGCCGATCAGATACTCAGGTCTGCCGATGACCCCGAGAGAGACCGAGCCTGGCCGCGCTGGAGCAGGGCGAACGCCGGAGTACCGGCTCAGCGATATTCCCCCTCTCCGTTTTAGTTGTATTTTTACTAGTTTTGTACTATTTATATTTGATATGCTATTTATGTTTGGTATATTTGGATTATCATATATTTCGGTTCTTGTGTATGTGTGCTTTTATGGTATTATTTTTATATTTTACAGATAAAAAAATTATCATGATAATGCTAAACAGAAAATATTACAAAATTAAAATAGTAGCACAACATAAAAAATAAATAGAAAAATATGTTAAACAGCAAAAATAAACTCATCAAGATTAAACCGACATTTTTATTAATATCCAAAGTTGAATAAAAAGTTTGAAAACCATCGTCTGGGGTTTCAAAAGTTTGAGCTTAGTCAGAAAATCATCATCTGGGGTTTCAAAAGTTTGAATATGAAAAATGTGATCACGCCTTGGTTGTAATTAACCAAAAAAAAGGCTGAAATTTTGTAAAAATAAATAAAATATGAAAATAATGCAATTAAGTCAAAATTCACCCTTTATCTATCATTTTACTTTCGAAACGTATCATGTTATAAATTATTTTGAAAAAAAATTCGATTATAAATCGTAAGTCGTAAATTATAGAATGACGTATATCATGTAGTTATAAGAGTATATGTGCTATATTGTTTTATGGCGACATTTTTCTGTGGACTAATACCCGACATTTTTATTAATATCTAGAAGTTCAATAATGCGGGTTAAAAAAAAAAAAAAAAATAGTAAACCGGCCAGAAAATGGCCGGTTTGGGTATTTTTAGAGAAAGTTTTGAACTCCGGGCATAATTAATAATTTGTATTAAACTTTGGATATTAATAAAAATGTCGGTAGTACATTGGTCATTGGTTTACTTTCTATGATTACATATCAACCTCTAAATCATCTAATTATCCAAAAAGAAAGAACTTTTTAAAAGCTTGAAACAATGCATGTGAAAAGAAGAAACTATAGATCTTGCACAGCATAGTATATTTGCCTTTTCTGTATGGTAAAAGCTGCTTTTGGCAAAAGAGAAAGACTATGCTTTTCCCCCACATTACCAGGTCAAATTATAAGATTTGCACCTCTCCATTTTTGGGAAAATTGAGTAGAGTTATAATTTTTTTAAACTTATTTAAGTATTTTGATAAGTTTAACTCTAAAATGTATCAGTATGATTTCAAATGATAGATGTGTTTATATGTGAAGAGTGATGAGTTTACATGTTAAATTATAATTTTTCGAATTAATTTAGTGCAACGTCAAGTAGTAAAAGAAAATCTAAATTAATTTTAATGCATTTTTTTATCATTTATTTACATCTTAACTTTGTACTAAATTAATTCTCAAATATATAAATTTAATATGTAAACGCACTATTTCAGAAGTAGATTAGTTTCAATACTATAATTTCGTCAGTTGAAATCAATCTGATATATATTAATCGTTCACAAAATATTTAGTGAACTTAGAAATCCTAATTCTACTATATAATTTGGTTGATTTAATTAAAAAAGAACATTATGATTTCTCCTAAACTGGTGTATTTTACTTGAATATGACGTCATCAGAATTTACCTTAGGTAAAGTAATTAATTCCCTACCGTGTTTGCTTCATAAGTTGGGATTTGACTCTGCTGCTCTTTCAATCTCAACCATTCAAAATTTTTTATTCACGTATCTCGATAAAAAAAATTTCATGCACAAATCTCAATGATTTTGAATGGTTGAGATCGGAAAAGCAGACTCCTGCTCTTCTCTCGGAAGAGCAGCGGAGTCCGTTCTCATAAGTTGATAGTCATGTAGTATATTCTGATTATAAAAGATATCGGAATCTCTTGGGAACCTAAATAGATCTTAGCATTTTTATATTTATATTTTCGGATTTTAGTTGTCCGTTTGCATCGCAATTTGTGTTGAGATCTATATGGATCCCAAAACCGCTGACAACCAAAATTTATAATTTATTTTGGAGGAACCAATGTATATATGAGGAGGGATCGGATGACATCTCTTTTTGGTGACATCTCTTTTACCACATCTATTTTTTTCATTTTCAAAGTCTAAATCGTCGATCCAAACCGTTCAACATGATTATCTAAATAAAATGTACTTGTAGATCAAATTTTACATTTTTTTGAATTTTTTTACTATTTATTAAGATCGGTACAAAATTCAATGGTCTAAGTATGGCTGTTTTTTTGTAAAATACTTAATAAATAGTAAAAAAATTCAAAAAAATGTAAAATTTGATCTGCAAGTACATTTTATTGTGGAGATCATGTTGAACGGTTTGGATCGACGATTTGGACTTTGAAAATGAAAAAAATGGATGTGGTAACAAGAGATGTCACCAAAAAGAGGTGTCATCCGATCCCTCCTCTATATATATATAGGAGCAATACATAGATGAGGAGGGTTCAAATGCACCATAATTTTGTTGTGCTCCAATATGCTCCACATTCTTTATTTCTATTTTTAAAGTCCAAACAGTCGATCTGAACCGTTCAACATGATTTTCATAATAAAAATATATTTGGAGACCAAATTTTATATTTTTTTAGAATTTCTTTACTAATTTTTTAGATAGATACAATATCATTTTTCATAGTAACATGTGAAATTCGTAATTAATTTTGCAAAATTCCTTCTTCTTCATCCTCTTTCTCAAACAGGAATAGATGGTTTTGGTTTTTCTGTGTGCTCAGGTCATAATTCATTTTGGATGCAAAACATCACATGTGAGCAAATGGGGCCCTCTAAATTCGGCCTCATGGCCCTCATTTGATCTTTTTCTCATTATCTAATCCTCCCTTTTTTTTTTTTATATATTTATGTCCAGATATTTAGAGCATCAAATGAGTTTCTAAATAACTGTTAAACTCTTTTTAGAAATTAAAGTCTCTAAAATTTCTAACTCTCACATCCCTGAAATTAATTTTAGAGTTTCTATTAAGCCACGTCAGCAGAAATAATTTGAGCCAATTATTTGATCAGCATGGGGTTTATAAACAATTTCTTAATAAGAAACTTTACTGCATAGTTTCTAAATAAGAAACTTTCCCTATCACTAAAACTAGATTAAAAACTGTCACGTCAGATTAGAAACTCTAATAGTACGTACCAGGAATGTAGATGCTCTTAGTCCAAAAAAAAAATATTTTTTTTCACTCAAATTAATTCTAAAATATAGCAAATCATGATATCTTTGATAATTCTATTTGACCATATAATTCCAGCAGAACAACCCATTTTAATATTATATCCCGATTAGTGGTCATTTGCTTGAATTTTGATATAACAATTGAAAAAATTAATGGAACTAAACAAACATCTTTATTTTATTTTATTTTATTTTATTTTGTGTTTGTTTTTTTGAGCATGTTCTTTGTTTGAAAAGTAGAAGTCAAACACACGTTTATGAATTTTGACATAACAAAAATAAGTCTCTCACGTGTGTCAAAAAGTTTGGTCCAAAATTTGACCAAAGAGTCAACAAGTCGGATTACACTGCAACTACAAGTCCAACTGTTAATTAAACTTATTGACTGAGAGATGCCAAAATTTATGCATGAAACAAGAGATTTATTATATATGAAGCAAGGTTGCACAGATAAGGCGCCGTATCGGTATCGGACACGTATCGAATACCAATACGCGTCCGATACGTATCCGATACACCAGCAGGCGTATCCACCTACGTAGCGTATTCTTACTCGGCCGATACGGTCGCCGATACTCTGTTGAAACAGTTGGATACGGCGGGATACGCAGGTTTTGTAGAACCAAACAATTTTATAACGCATACACCGTGAGCCGCGCATGGACCGGCCCAGAACTGTGCACCGTGCACCGCGCATGAACCATGCCAAAAACCTTTTTCTATACCCGTATCCGTATCCATGCAACATAGATATGAAGCATACAAAATATAAAATAAAAATAAAAACAGTAAACATTCATTGTATAAATGAATAATTAATTAAATAACATATTTTTTTTTATAGAAAAGATTACCAAATTTCTACAAATTGACAAGGTATAAATCATATAAATTTTTAAATATATAATATAAGTATGTGAAGATATATGGTCACTTTTTTGTCTGAGCACTTACTGCTGGGACCCGCTGTCACAGATTGTATAGTCAAGAGGTAGAAAAATTGTCACAATTCAAAATTCAAAATTCAAAACTTCACTCTCACAAATTAAATATATAGAAATTGCCCTGTTGAAAAACGAGCCGTGTCGTGCTGTGCCTAAGGGCCTGTTCAGTTGCCACTGTGTCCGTGGGAAAAAAAAATTCACTCAGAGTGAATTTATTTTTTCTCCACGCGCACAGTGTTTCGGCCATTCAAATTGGACCCGAACCCAAGCCCATTCCCGTTCCCGCTTGGCAGCCGAACATGCCCTAAACGTACTGTGTTCAAACATGACTGATGACATTTAACTATTTTTTTCATAATTTAAATTAGTTAGTTTATTCAAGATTCACAGTCCTAACTATTTTTTTCATAATTTAACTATTTTTAACAGTCCTAATTACACATAATTCGCATGACCACGTGTCGTGCTGTGTCGTGACCATATCTTTCGCGTGACATGCCGTGACAAATTTTCAAAAAATAATTACAGCACAGAACACGTGAGTCACAACACGTAACCGGCTTACGTGCCGTGCCATTTTTCCCACAACAGTACTGTTGACCCGTTGTTTGTAAAAAACGAATAATGTGTACAAAATCAAAGACCTTCGGCCCGGCCCAGTTCGTAAATTCACAATTTATAAAATTGTAAGAACTTTTGGGCCCATATGCTAAAACAGGAAGCTTACAGATCTGAATTCAAAAATAATCTGGCCCAGTTATCTCCATGGCCCATTAATTCGGGCAATGATATTAACAGCGCACTTTTACCTTCATGCATCACAATAACCATATAAAGAGCAGTTTTGAATCAGCAGTGCGTGCGCTTCATGAAGTTAAAACTGCAGTGTTAAAACCTTTACCCCATCAGTTCCCCATAAATTTAGATTCGGGCACAGAGAGACTGGACCCATTAACCAATAGAGAAACAAAAACCCACTTCTTGTTCCTGCTAGTTTGCTCTAGTAGTTGCCATGGCTCGGCAAGCTTGTCGGAGTCTTCTCAGTCGGATCCAAACCCGAATCTCCTCGCCTCCGCAAACCCGGTCGTTGATCACTGGCATGCGCCGCTCTGCTCTGAAAGAGACCCTCCTCCGTGCACTCCGCTCTGAGATCTCTTATGAGTCCAGTCACCTCCCTCCCTCCCCGGTACGCTTACCGCCCCCACCATTTCCCTTCTTTCATTTCAATCCTACAAGTTATTTTTTGAGGGGTACTGGTACACTGGTTTACTAACTATCTATAACTTTGTAAACTGGTACTGATCGGTACCAGTATACTGGTACGCCATCACTGACAATCCATAACTTTGTAAACTGGTACACCAGCAATGACAACCCATCAATTTATTAAGTGGAACTGATCGGTACCAGGGTACTGGTACACCAGCACTAACAATCCATAACTTTGTAAACTGGTACTGATCGGTACCAGGGCACTGGTACACCAGCAATAACAATCCATAATATACAAGTGGTACTGATGGGTACCAGGGTGCTGGTACACCAGCAAACAATCCATAAATTTATAAGTGGTACTGATCGGTACCAGATGGTGTAACAAAGGATTGAAACCTTAATTCCTCATCCTACCAAATTAAATATAGGAAAAATTTCATGTATACTCAAAAGCATCGAAATTACGTATTTGGTCGATTTCCGGGGACAAATAGTTCATTTCTCTACTTCTGACGCATAGACAAGCGTATACCTAAATGTCACTGTGTATGCATCAGAAGTAGAGAAATAAACCATTTGATATTTTTCTTAAACATGCTACATAAGTTTTATTTTTTTAATAAAGGGTAAAATGGGTTTTAATAGAAAAGACAATAAAATGGATAACCTTGTGAGTTTTTGAGATTTAGAAGGGTAAATATGATATTGTAAATTAAAGGGAATAATGCGTAAGTTCGAAGTTTTTGAGAGGTATATATGAAATTTCCCCTTAAATATATATACCAATGATAGAGGAACAAATCTGTAACAAACATAAAATTAATGCATTGGTTTGGAACTGTTTCAGCTTGAAACTCACTTCAATTCGTTCACAATTGATCCCCGGGTGGGCGAGCGGTGGGTCAGCCTGACCCGATGTGATGACCAAGAAGAGATCAAAATTGACGCGACCATGTTCGATGGGTCTGCTCCAGGGAGCCGATCAGGAGATGTCACAGAAGATGGTTCTAATGAACGGCTGCATATCACCCTTGCTGTCGAGGTTTCCAAGAAGGATTCGGATTTGGATTCTGGTGGTATTATAATGCAATTTTTGTGCTCGGCCTGGCCTGATGCCTTAGATGTGGAGAGAGTCTATGCGGGCCCACGTGGAATCCATGCCATCAAGCCCTATATGGGACCAGAGTTCAAGTAATATTTGAGAAATCTAATAATTTTTTTTACCTTAATAAGAAAAAGTCCAGTTTGGTACCATTCTCATACCAGAACCGTACCAATTGAGTAATAAATAATGTAACCATATTATCAATTTTGGTGTGTCATGGAAGTGTTAAATGATGTTACCTACAGGTTTAGTGTCTTAATTAGGTCTCTTTAAGTCTGACTACATCAATAATTTTTTTCGTAGAATTTGCATGGCATAGATAGTCTTTGTACCGAGACAACTCATTACCAGCATTGGAGTGCACTGGTATTTGGTGGTACCATAATTATAATGAGTAGGGTTAAAATGCCCCATTTTTTCGTGCCCTAATCATGTCTCACATTCTTATCTCGTGTTTGGAGACAAAATTTTATATTTTTTTAGCTAGGTACAAAATTACTGTTTTTCTGACAATTCATTACCATCCTAAAACAATGATTTTGTACCTATCTAATATCGTTTATTACTTTCTTGCTTTGAATAACTTTTATCACTCTTTTTTTATAACTATTATTGGTATTAAATGATAGGGATTTGGATGAGGAGGTGCAAAAAGCGGTACAGGATTACTTGGAACAGAGAGGAGTAAATGATGAACTGGCAGCATTTTTGCACAAATATGCAGCTAATAAGGATAGAACCGAGCATGTTAGGTGGCTACAAAATATCGAGTCTTATATGAAGAAATAAAATCCACTAAGGTTAGTCACTTTTAAAACCTTTATCTCTGGATTTTATCAAATTATAAGTCAATTATAGATTTATTATGCATTAAATAATTTTATAATTTATTTTTTTCTGATACAGTCCTGGATTAGAAATTCTATATGATATGCAACAACAATAAAAGATTGAGAAAGTGCATATTTGTTAACCCTTCGTAACTCTTAAATAAAAACTATTCGTATAATTTTTGTAATATTTATCTTCATTTTCAGAATTCTTCATAAAGTGATTTATCATAACTTATTCTTTACAGGAATTGGATGAGAGGAGCTGCAATTGGAGAACTATTTTTGAGCTTGTGTCATGAAATTTTGAAAGTGTTTTCCAAAAATAACAAGTTTTGTAGGAAATACTGTTCAGAAAAGATTTTGTACCAGGCAACTAATGATTTCCTTTTTTTGGGTGCAAATTCCACTTCAGAGTAGTTTAATGATTTCATGGCTAAAAATGTCGTTTTGCAAAGTAACTTCAATTGGTTAATGATTTCTGCCAGCTTAAATTTTCAAATTTCTGAATTTAATTAATGGGTATGAGATAGAATTTAGATTTGTTCTTAATTTATTCTTAAATTTCAGATACAGGTGCCCTGATTAGATTATATTCTAGAAATGTCAAATATATACAAAAGTACTCCTCAAATATATTCATCCTTATTGGGCCGGCCCAATGAGACTTGAGCACCTGTCAGACGTCAGCATAATATATTTCGTCGATATATATTTGTCTATTGAGTTGTTTTCTAAGTTAGGAAAGAAACAGTTATAAGGTACTTATAATATTCCTAAACGTAATTGACAGAACAAGCAATGCTTTTATTTAATTAAAAGAAAATTTCTAACAGAGCAATTTCGACTTTATGCAGCGTACAAAACATATACAGCGCTGTTTCGATTCTGTGATTCGCGCGCTGCATGAAGTCAAAATAACTCTGTTAAAATCAGTACCCGATATTCACAACATTGATTATCAAGTGCGATAATAAAAGAACCCGAACCCGATTAGGACCCGTTACCAGGTAAAAGGTTAGGAAGAATCACTTATTCATGCAGAGCATAAATAAAAAATTTGAAACAGCACTTTGCGTTGTATGAATAAAAAATAGCTCTGTAAATAATGTTTACCCATCAAGTGCGATAACAAAAGAACCCGAACCGGACTCGGACTCGGACCCGTTACCACCATCCTCTTTGTCTCTGTTGACCCCAACCCCACCATAGTCCGTATCCTCTAAGGTAACATAATATTTGACTTTAGATCTGGACCGTCCGATCAGAATCAGGTCTTCAGTATATTCGTGCAATAGAAGATCGAACGGTCAGGATCGAATATCAAAATTTCTGTTACCTCAAGTGATATGAATTCAACCCCACCATTACCAGACAGGCAAACACCCCTTCCCCTCTCTCTCTCTCTCTCTTTCTCGTCGCGAGTTTTGGCGCAAGAACTAGAGATCTGATTTGGTCGGTAGATCGATCTCCCCTCCTGATTTCTACTCATGGAGGCGTCTTCATGGGACGCTCTTCGCAAACAGGTTCGTACCCCTCTTTTCAAATCAAAGAATGCAACTTTGAACTCGATTTCTTGCACAGTAAAACGGTATTTTGGTGAAATTTATTGAAAAATTAGTAAAATTAAGAGCATAATTACCCTTAATTTTGTTGTAATTTGCATTTCAGGCGAGAAAACTAGAGGCACAGCTAGATGATCAGATGAACACGTACCGAAAGTTGGTATCGATGAAATCTGATGGGTCAGAGAGTGATAGCGAGTCTAGCATAGAGAGATTGTTAAAGCAGTTGCAACAAGTCAACTTACAGATGCAAACATGGGTTTCCACAGGCGGGTCGGAGGTTTTATCTCATACTTTGACCCGTCACCAAGAGATCTTACAAGATCTTACACAGGTATTTCTTTTATTCTCATCATAGTTTGGATGAAATCCTGTGTTTGTTACTGGTACAAGTATTTTATCAGCAAAACCATTTGTACACATTTTGTTTGTTACTGGTACAATTCATCGATACAACCAGCAAAGAATCATATTGTTACTGGTACAAGAATCATAAGTTGTATCTGAAGGGATTGATAGAATACTTATCTTATCTTTTTTTTTGTGAAAACTGACCGAGGAATACTTATCATTGATGCATCCTTCCTCAACCAACTCAAAACCCTAGTTTGTTACTGGTACAAGTATCTTCTGAGTACGTATACTTTTGATCTTCAGAGTAGCTACTGATACCAAACTTAAAGTCAAGTAAAAACACCTTCATATCATCAGTGTTTATTTATTTTGATAAAAGTGGGGTAATTTCCCACCGATTTCGTTAAGAAAGAACCAAACTACTGGTACCAGTGGTACCTGGACTACTCACAAAAGTCTAGAGGAAAGATTCAAAACATAACAAGAAGGTTTCTGGAGGCTAATTATTACAAAAAAAATGGCTCAAATATGCAATTAGTAAAGTCTAAATATCTATTATAAAACCAACAGTTTTGTAATCCATATAATGAAATAACCCTGTTATGTCAGGCAGTGGAGTAGTGCAATTGTCTATCCTCATCCAGCTTTCCTCTTCAAAAAATTCATCATCAGCTGGTAACCTGGATAGGCAACTCAAAAAGATCTGTAGGCAAGATAGCATCAAGCCAATCTTTATTTTTGTACCTAATCCCCCAATTTAAAAATTAGAACCACTTTCCCTCATCTGAGTGATTGCGTCTTACTTCAACCCAATTTGCGGAATGTACCCTTGATCTTTCAATATACTTCAATTCAGCCTTAATTAGTTATTTTTTTTGTGCAACCCACTGTTTGCTCGACTTAGTCCAATTTTACTTTTTAGTTTTACCGTTTAATCTATGATGCTCAGCCTTTTACTAATTTTTGTAGTGGTTACTTAGGCTTTTTGAGTAAAACTGGTTATGATGTAATAGTAACTGTTTATGTGCTTGCTCTAAATTTCTTATGTTGACTATAAGGCATCGGAATGCCTTGTAGTTTTATTTTTCTGTTGTAATGGCACCAGATGTGTGGTACCAGGAAACATTGTATGGTTTCTGTTAATGGAAATCAGTGGGCATGATCCCACTTATCTCAAAAAAAAAAAAAAAACTCGTGATTTGTCTTTATTAATCCATTTGCCGTTAATTTGGTCTCAGTTTAGCTCCATCTCTTTAGCTTGGTACCAAAAACCAACAATTAAGGGGCTTAAAGGGCTAAAATATGATCACTGTGCAGGAATTTTATCGGCTAAAATCAAGCCTAAGAGCAAAGAGAGAGCATGCATCCCTCCTTGATTTCAGAGATTTTGACCGATCAAATTTCGATCTAGAGTCAGGGCCCGACTCTGACCATGATGCTTTACTGAAAGAACAGGCTGCCATTGGCCGAAACTCTGGACAGGTTCTCTCTCTCTCTCTCTCTCTCTCTCTCTTCAATTTCCTATTTTTTAGTTCAGAAACTGATGCATGCGGACTTACCTAGAAAGTTTCTAAAATCAAAGGATAAAATTAACATTGTCATGTTTCATTTGCTTATTTCAGTATTTATGCTTTTGTTTTTCCTGCGGGGGGTTTGGGGGGGGGGGGCTGATTCGCATCCTCCCGATATCTCAAATTTTGAGTTGGTCTGTGGAAAATCTGGAACGTTCAAATCCTTTCTGCACAGATCTTAAAGCACAATAATATTGACCCCCTGCATTCCGAATAGACACCAAAATTTTTTTGGCCAGGCTTTAGATAAACTTAAAATTTGAGATATCTCAGAGGATACGAACTCGGGGTGGGAGAGAGTGGGGGGGGTTGGTTAATTTAAGTCATTGATTTATGTCGATAAAAATTGGAACTTACTACTCAAGTCCTCGATTAATTTAACATTCAACTGGGTTAAGACAAGGAATTAAGGGAATGAAATCCTCTGCAGAGTTTTTAAAACTCCGCACTGCGGTTCTTTTAATCTGGTCCGTTCGTTTTGACTTGGCACGATCTCAAAGCCCAATAATACTGCCCCCTCCGTTGGCCCGAATCTCAAAGCGGCTGAGAGTTAATCTGGTCCGTTCGTTTTGTTCCGCAGTGCGGAGTTTTTATAAAACTCCGCAGAGGATGTGCGCCCGGAATTAAGAGGATGATGTGCTAAATTTTTTAATCCATTTACTCCTACTTGTGTATGAACTATTTTGACTTCAATCACAGATGGATAATGTGATTTCACAAGCACAAGCAACTCTAGGTGCACTTGTTACACAGAGGTCAACATTTGGTGGTATTACTTCCAAAATTACCAATGTCAGCAGTCGTCTACCCACGGTACGTTTTTTACAAACGCCCCTCATAATGGAACTGTGTATGTCACAGCCATTGCTAGTGCCAATTTTTTTTTTCCAAAGGAACAGTTTCATCATGTGTACAAGTTACTAAATGTGATCATGGATAAATCTCATGCAGAAATTTTTTTGACACTTTGAATGAAGTAATTGAAATTATTGTTCTAATGTAGGTAAACAATATATTGTCTGCAATTAGGAGGAAAAAATCAATGGATACCATAATACTTTCTATCGTGGCATCAGTCTGTACTTTTCTTATTTTTATTTACTGGCTGTCAAAATAAAGCCGAGTATAGATTTGTATTACACAGTGTATTGCATATGTTTTGGGTATATCTATATTTTGGTATTGTTTGTAGAAATATTTGTTGCACACCAGCTTACCATTGTTTTGTTTTTGTATTAGTATTGGTATGTTTATTCAACCTCTCTCTCTCTTCCTTATCCTATGCTAATTCAAATTTTGAGAGAAAACTGACATTAATTCCAAGTTAATCCTATTTTTTATTAACGGTGTTGATCACTTCTCTTCAGTGCACCCATTTAAATAAAAAAAAAACATTATACAGTGTGTTACGGTACCCAAACTTTTTTAGTTATCACCTAAAAGTTTATAATTTTGACATTACCACTGTTTTTTTTTAAATTCAAAACTTGTCACGTGCGCAGATCCAGTCTGTGCATCAAAAATCTATTGTTATATGTAGAAAGAGAACAGAATAGAAAAAAACACCCAAATGGTGCACAGACTGGGTCTGCGACGTATGCATAGGTCCAATCTACGTCTGTGTCAAGTTTTGAATTTTTTCTAAAGTGGTGATAATGTCAAAATTTTGAACTTTTAGAATGGTAACCAAAAATTTATCGGCTACAGTACCATGTATAGTGCATATTGAATGACTACCATATGAAAATGTACTTGTAGACTAAATTTAATATTTTTTATATTTTTTAGATAGGTAGAAAATCACTAGCCTATCTAAAAAATACTAAAGAATTTATATATATATATTTTAAAGTGTTAGTAATCAAAGATGAAAAGCTCAAAAAGCACAATACTAATACCAAGAAAATCTCAAAAGTGTTTCCTTTTGTTTTTTTCGTTTGCATTCCTTCAAATCAAATAAGAACATGACAAATTAGCCATCTATGTAAGAAGATAGGAAGGACTTAGGTTTCTAATCTTTTATATTATTGATAAATAAGAACTTCAATAAAATTAAAAGAGCCAAAAAGCATGAAGATTATGCTCAATGAATTTTGATCATAAAAAATGGAATAAAAGTTACATCTCTGATAATACTGATCAATCAACTCAAATAGAATAAAAATTCTCTAAAAAATTTCATTGCATAATATGAAAATTTGATGAAACTATTGCCTTAAAATTGCAGCTCCATTTCACGGCAAATTACAGAATTTAGAAAGCTTGAAAATTGGATAAAATAATATAAGAGACGAGGTATACAGTAGGGGTGTCAACAGGTATGATTAATTAGGGTCGGGTGGAGGCATTTTCGTACTCATACTCGTAACACCGTATCCTACTCTTAATTACCTATATGCTTGTCGGATAACGAAATGGTAGCGGGTAAATAATGGATAATGCTAATATAATAATTACTTTTATTATTTATTAAATAAAACATAAAAACACATTCATTTCACACATATATAGGTGTTTTAAAAGTCTAAACTTTATTGGAATTTGCTAGAATTTATTTAAGTGTTACACAACTACATAGGATGTTCAATTGTCCAAGTTAAAAAATAATAATAAAATACATTTTCCGAAAAGACAAAGACTAGTTGGAGAATAGATATTCACTGCTCATTAATATATATAATATATATAATTAATTTTTTTATAATTATCCGATTGGGTAAAGGCTAGGGTACGAAATAGGCTTTATCCGTACCCGATAAGTTTAAAAAAAAAATCTTATCTGTACCCATCTTATCAAATACGATACGGATCGGATAAACAGATAAAAGAGTGTCATTGACACCCCTAGGTTTACTCTTAATTTAAGTCAGGAAAACAAGAGTATATGTCTGCAATAAATTCAGCACCGTTGATCTAGACCTAAATTTATTATTGTGGACCATGCTAGTTCTGAAATCTTTTGCAAGTCATTTGCAGGTCAACACCAAATACAGATCTGTAGTCATTCTTGCTTTTAATATTAATCAACAGTGTCAATAAAAGCCGTTTGCATGATTATCAGACTTGTATCAGATGGATAGGGCAGATATGAATAATTTTGTATCAGAATTGTATCAGATGGATAAGGCGGACACGAGAATAGTGCCTTCACTTCATAAATTGTTTTCTTTTCTTTCTCTGTTATGAAGTTACAGTGTATTTATATAGTTTAAATTGCATTCTAAGTATCCAAAATCACAGAAAAGGTAAGTAGGCATTAAAATAATCAAGTAGCATAATTTGGACCTTTCAAATCTTATTTTTCTCCTTATTTTCTCCCTTTTTCTCTCTTTTCTGGTAAGGAACTGAAGAGTAACAGTTAGGTCTTGCTATAGCTATACTGAAATTCAATCAAGAGCAAAGTTTATAGACGTAGAGCTGTGTCTCATTGTTCTACACTTCTACTGTCTTTAATCAGTAAAGAAATACAAGAAAAACAAGATAAAAAGTGTTAATAAGTATAAATAATGATGTTAACATGTTAAGCCAACTCCCTTTCAGTGTATCAGCCCATACATGACAGTGTACCAGCATGGAGAAACAAAAAATTCTAGAAGAGCATTTGACTGGTACCAAAATTCACCAAATGACCTCTTATGGTAAATTAGCTAGTGCAGGCTGATCTGAGAACCAAACTGAAAATCCAATTTTACAGTCAAATTAGCACTCAAAAACACACAAGTTAGAGTTTTACTTTTCATTTATAGGAACTTTGTACTATTTGTTAACTATATTGAATCTCATTTTTCAAAACTGCAAAATACTACATTTTTACTGCAGTTTACTAAAATGTTCCTGCCTTGCACATTACATTTGACAGAGAAACAGAATTCTAAAAATTATTAAACTTTGCAGGTAAATAGATTGGTCTTCCCTCTGTAAATTCATATAAAGTACAAAAAATTCTGTTTATTACTTTGCTCAGAAATTGAATTTGAAATTGGCAAAAATGATAAAATGCAGTAAAACAGTATACATCCCACTCATCAAATAAAAATAGATAAAAAAATCTATAAAAATATGACAAAAATTCCTGGATGCCTATTGAGTCTCATTTGATGCCACCATGATAAAAATTATAACATGATGTGATAAAAATCTCAAGAAATCAATTGATTTGCAATGATAAAATTGTTAAAAGACAATATACTAAGTCATAATATACAAATCCTTCTTTTCAAACAAATTAAATGTGAATAGATTCTGAGCATAGTTAGATTAGCATAATAAGCTTACTTACAAACTCAATTACAACAAAATTTACTTAATTTAGTTTAAAATCAACATGAAATGGTGATACCATAATTTAAATTCACAGTAATTAATTATATACCCAAATTTATGGTTTCGATCAATACCCCAAAATCCAAAACACGTGATAGAATGCCATCAATCCCTCAAAATCAATCATCATTAATCAAAACCCCATTGATGAATATGCCAGCTTTCAAGTAATTATGTTTCCTTGATAGAAAATAGAACTATTGTCTCAAAATGCAAGAATCATAACAACACAACAATATATAAACTCAACAGAGATAGCTGTTAAACAGACAAGCAGCAGGGAAAAAAAAAGGGACAAAATGGGAGAACCCTAAAGTTTGATTTTGAGAGAAAACAAGGCAACAACAATAATTAAACTCATCTAAAACAACACAACGAGAATAGAACAAAGAGAGAATTTCAAACATAACGAGGTAACAAATAGTTGACATGAACTCAACAACATTTTTTAAATAGAACTGAAAAAAGGAGGTGTGAAAATTACGAATCAGACCTTGCAATTAGCAGTATTATTACAATTAAGAGATGAGATTTAAATTTGAAACAAAATGATAATTAAGTATTTACCTCTAACACCAATCAAGAATTCTGCACGAATGAACTAAAATTTGTCTAAGTTAAAGCTACAATCAATATACATACTGGTACTTAGTACACAAAAAGTATAGGTGATAGCATAATTAATTATGTTAACATTAATCTCTCAATTACTTATTGTCAATTCAAAATAAAATAAAAAACAAACAAACTAAGAAGGGTTTATAAAATTCACGAAACTGGAAAAAAAATGGTAAATACAAAAATTGAAATAGTAAAAAGCACATTAAATTTACATAATAAATCTATATTTATTATTTTTATAGGTTTTGTGAAACCTGTCATGGAAACGTTATAATATTTACAAAAATCAATTTTATTTAAATTTATAATCGAACCTTTATAAATAATACTTGATTTGAGCTTTTGAGATACTAAAAGAAACATTTTTTGAATTTTTTTAAAAATGAAAATATAGTAAAAAAAACTCAAATATATACAAAAATTGGTAAAGTCCGTTGAAACAATTTTGGCTGGTTTAATTATTTCTAGTTAACGTACTATTATTTAGAACTTTTTTTTAACATAGGACTCTAAATTGTAAGTCTATGGTTTTCAATTTATTATTATAAAAAGAACTCAATAATATTTATTAAATATATATTTCAAAATTTGACAATATTATGTTTCTATGGGAATTTGATATTAATCAATTAGCTCATGGACCAGTACTAATGGAAACAAAAAAAAAATATATATTTAGATTTTTCTATGATATCAGTTGACAAAACCCTTCTTAAAAAAAATCATGTAATTCATATTTTTTGAACATGCATGTGGTGTGTAAATCTTTCTCTTCAAGTTTTCTTTAGATCACACTTTTCCTATTTCGGTAAGACATACAAATTGTGAGTTCACATTTTTCTTTGCATCTATATATAAGAACAACAAGGATAAAAAGTAAATTATAAACAATAATGAAATTAATAAATAATTAAATAAGAGAAAATTTCAATTATATTATTAACACCTTTTATATGATAATCATCTCTCTTTTTTTTAGCCATCCTCTTGAGAAAATATATATTAAAGAGACTACATGCTTACAACTATGCATGAGAGCCATCGACAATAGGACATTGGTATGTCAATCATTCTCTCTAAACATAGACGTACATACGAGTCGAGATCAGCTGAAATCCGAGATTCATGAACAGTACCCCTGAAATTCCTGAAATCCGAGATCCAGCCGTCCAACTTTTTCTGTGCACGCATCTCGAAACAACTCATTTTTCTGTGTACATATCTCGAAACAATTCATGGCTGGATTCAGAATTTCAGAGATTTCAGAGTTACTGTTGATGATCTCGGATTTCAGCAGATTTGAATCCCATACATACACATGCTAGCAGACAGTAAAAAGGATACCTAGTTATTAATATTCATCTAGATGCATTATTTGAACACATACTAAGAACAATATCTAACACTATCATTATTACTCGTCAGCAATTAATACATACTATATATAATAGGTAGTCGTGCAACTGATAATTAGTATAGTATATGTTGGAGTTTATTATAATTAAATAAACAATAATATGATTGTTTATATTGATAACTAATTAATATGGTACGTTGTTAATGAGTCTCATGCATGATATGAACTTATGGATTAACTCACCAATTAAAAGTCATTTTTGCTCCTTATATTAATTATGTTTTCTTTTTTCTTTGTCAGGAGAAAACCAGAGCTACAAATGGTTATAAATTTTAATATAGTACTGAAAAAAAAAGAACGTAAAATCAAAAAAAATCAATGGAATCTTGTATTGTGATGAGTAGGATGATTAGAAAAAACTTGTGAAAGTAAACATTAAATTCACTGAAATGAAATGTGGTCAATAAAACGGTTTCCTCAAGTCCATAAGATTCAAATTGAGATAAATTAAGTAACAATGGATAAGGAAGAAGATACAGTAAACGAGGTTGCAATTTTTGTTGAAAAATAAATTTTAATTATTATACAAGGAGACATGCAAATGTCTCTCGCAAATTCGATGTGTTCAGTGACATAGGCAGTATTTTATCAGAAATATGCAAAAAGATTTATTTTTTATTTTTTATTTTTTTATTAATTTTCACAGAATTGGTTAATTGCATATCAGTTTACCATTATTTTTGTAATAGTATTTGCATGTTTATTCAAACCCTCTCTCCTATGTTGATTTAAATTTTGGGAGATAACTGACATTAATTAAGTTATCCTATTTTTTTAACGTGTTGATCACTTCTTTTCAGCGCGCCCTTCAATTAATAACGAAACATTATACAGTTACCTCTTCAATACGAAAAATACAATTTATGTAAGAGCTGGCCTTTAGTATAGTACTAACATACAATACGATGTTCTATGTATGAAAGATCACAGGTTCGAAATATAAATAAAAGATTCTTTGTATTAGATACTTAGATGACTTTTACTGACCACAACCTCTTCTCAATTTTTTTTTATATATATAAAGTAGTGAGTGACCAAATAACATAATAAAGAATACTCGCATAATAATAATAATTATTTTTTTTACAAGAGTTGGTTGATCTATGATTGTTCTTGAGAAAATATCTGAATCTTGAGTTCGGCTAGTATGATATCCATGTCATTTTAGCATATATAACACCAACTCCAAAATTTATCGAACCAACTTCAAACGACGAATCCAAACTGTTTAAACCAATCTAATTTATTAGTTGTGCATTTATATGCAAAATTTATAATTTTTCGAATTTATTTAGTATCAAGTCAAGCAGTCAAATGTGAGAGTTTTATGTTAATTTTAATGTATTTATTTTTCAACATTTTTGACCGCTTGACTGGTTTTAAAATAACTTGAAAAAATATAAATTTTGCATGTAAACGCATCACTCATGCAGTAAATCAATTTAAATTGTTTGAATTTGTCGATTGAAGTATATCTAATAAATTTTGGAGTTGGTACCATATGACGTCATTCTAACGGGACTTCTTTGTCATATGTCGTCAATAGCTACCTAACTTTAAGTTTCATCAATTTCAAGTATTTCAAAAAAATAAAATTGACCTTAAAAAAAAAAATTATGTGCCCACCTGATATATATATATATATATATATATATATGCCTCCGAAGCTTCAGTTTCATCAATTTGGAGTATTTTCAAAGGTATGAAGCTGACAAATAAATATTAAATTTCTATTTATGTACCTACCTGATATTCCTCTTTGTGGGCCATGTGCTGCATCTGTGGCCCAATCAAGTTTGAGCCGATATGGCCCACAATTCTTTTGAGCGTATTTTTAGCAGAAATAACCCCAAAAAGGTTGTAAAGTTATAAAACCATTTTTTTATGAAAAATTATTTAAATATTTGGACGCTCATGTCTGACTGGATTAATTCTTTGTTCATAATATTTTATGAGCTTCTTGATAATTTGTTTTCGTACTTTCTTCGTTGTAATTTCTATACTTAAAAGTACTTTTTGTGGGCATGATTAAAAAAAAATATGTGTGTGTGTGTGCATTATTTTTTAGAATTTTATTTGTTATTTTTCAAATACAGAATTTGTTTTTGGAGATTTAATACTTATCGTACTACTATTTCTTAGTTGATATATTTATACCAAGTTCAAATGAATAAAAGCCTAGGTGATAGCATAATTATGTTAACATTCACCAAATTAAAATGAAATGGTATTAGCACAATACAAACTTTTTTATTTTCTAATTTTGCTAAAGTCAAAACATGGTAGCCTGCTCTAAAATATGGAAATGCAAGCAATAAATTGTAAAAATGTCAAAACTTAAAGAATTAATGGTTGTAAAAATCATATTTTTTTAGGGATCGACTAACAGTCCTCCCCATTCAGTCCCCTAAATGTTCCTTTAACGGTCAAAGTACAACTGTCAGTCCCCCATTCAACATACATTAATTCACATACAAAATAAAAAGTATTCATACCTAAGATATCAAGTATTCATATATAATTCATCAAGTATTCATACCTAAGATATCAAGTATTAATTCACATACAAACTGGAGACCATTACTTTTCGGGGGCAGTAACTGTCAGACTGCATTGGGACCACAACCAAAAAGTCACGTGGATCACACCACCAGTGCTACATTCATTGATTAAATTAATTCACATACAAAATGGAAAGTATGAATACCTAAGATATGAAGTATTCATATATAATTCATCAAATATTCATACCTAAGATATCAAGTATTTAAAAAAAAACTGGACACAATACCTACTCATCTTTTACACGTTTTCAAGGTGGTTTTTTTTTTCTCCGTTCAATCTAACCAATTTTTGAGACGATCTATGAGGAATTTTGCAAATCTAAAACCACGAACGTGTTCTATACAATTTTTTCTTTCAAATGAGATCCATGATGACATACTTTTACACGTTTTTCAAGGTGGAAAGTATTCATACAAAATGGAAAGTATTCATACCTAAGATATCAAATATTTATATATAATTCATCAAGTATTCATACTTAAGATATCAAGTATTTAAAGAAAAAAACTGGACTCAAATATGAAAAGTATTCATACAAAATGGAAAGTATTCATACCTAAGTTATCAAATATTCATATATAATTCATCAAGTATTCATACTTAAGATATCAAGTATTTAAAGAAAAAAAACTGGACTCATCTTTTACACGTTTTACACGTTTTTCAAGGTGATTTAATGATTGACAAAGTTAGTTAGGATGGGGGGACGTTTAGGGGACTGGAGTGCGGAGGACAACATCTTTACTCATTTTTTTAATCCTACCAAGGTAAGATAAAAGAAGTATATTTATTAATCTTACATAGAGCAATAATCACAAACTATCTACAACAAATCAACAACAATTGTTTTGATATATATTGATTAATTAGCTAATTAGACAAAATGAATCATGTAGTTCATATTTTTAATTAACATGCATGTGGTGTCGATCACACTTTTTCTATTCAAATAAGACATACAAATTGTGAATCCACATTTAATTTCTTTGCATTTATAATAACTCACTAGTTTATTTGCATTTATATTAATTCGGAATATATCTCATCCAATAATTTATCTTATTAAACTACTCTTCAAGTCTTCTCTCAAACATAGATACATTGCCATATATAATGTTATTGGTTGAAGGAATGTAAAATATATGAAGAATAAATTTTAGTGTGCATATGTGATGACTGAAAAAAAAGGTAACAAAAATAAAAGATGTATTATAAACAAACAATGAAATAAAAGAATTAGAGAAAATTCAATTATATTATTAACACCTTTTATATGATAATCATCTCTCTTTTTTTAGCCATCCTTTTGAGAATATATATCAAAGAGGCTACATGCTCACAACTATGCATTTTTTGAGATACTGGTATGTTAATCATTCTCTCTAATATAGATTATGGTTTAACTCATGATTGTTTTCTATTAATAATTATGGTTGTTGATGAGTCTCATGATATGACATTAATTATGGTTTAACTCACCAATGAAAGTCATTGTTGCTCATTATATTAATTATGTTTTCTTTTTTATTTTAGGAGAAAACCAAATCTACAAATAGTTATAAATTTTAATACAATATTGACAAAAAAAGAATATAAATTTAAGAAATATTAATAAAAATCTTTTATAAATGTAAACAACAAGCTCGTTGTATGATGATGACAAAACACTTGTGAAAGTAAAAATCAAGTTCTTTGAAAAGGAAATATGAATGATAAATCAGTTTCATCAAGTTCGCGAGATTCAATTTGAGATTGATCAAGTGATAAAAAAGTAAGCACCACTCTTGACCCCTCTTTAGGGGAATTATTAAAAGTCTCTCTTTAAAAAAGAAGATGGGATAAATAAGGATGAAATGATAAATCAGTTTCATCAAGTTCGCGAGATTCAATTTGAGATTGATCAAGTGATAAAAAAGTAAGCACCACTCTTGACCACTCTTTAGGGGATTTATTAAAAGTCTCTCTTTAAAAAAGAAGATGGGATAAATATGGATGAAATTATTGTTAAAAAAAATAAATTTTAATTATTATCAAAGGAGACATGGAAATGTCTCTTGCCAAACTACAAAAGCTCTGATTGGAATTTTTCTAGACTACTCTAAAAAAGGAGTTAAAAAAGTTTTGTTATGTTTATAAAATATATTTTTAGTTTGGACAATTATTAGTTGACATTATACTTCTTTTCAAATTTTTAAGGACATATTTTACTTTTTGGTGATTTGTACACTTATGGTTAGTTTAATTTTTTTATCATAATTAAAAAATGGGTAGGGTTAAAATGCACAGTTTGGTTTTGTGCTTCAATCATGCTTCACATTCTTATTTTTGTTTCAAAGTCTGAATAGTCGATCCGAACCGCTCATCATGATTTTCGTATTAAAATGTGCTTGGAGACCAAATTTTATATTTTTTGGAACTTTTTAACTATTTTTTTAGATAGTACAAAGCCACTGTTTTTAGAAAATTATGGACCATCCAAAACAATGGAAATTAGTTCCATTGTTGTTAATTTCGTCACGATACATCACAACACGTTATGTGCGTCAATCACGTGACATGATTTGTGTGTCACTTGATGTGTCTTCTTTCAATAAAATAAAATGACATGTCACATCACGCAAACTGATCTAGTCTCATGTCATAACCATTTTTTTCCAACATTTATTACATTTATTTTGTATTTTTTCATACTTTATAGTATTTTTTTATTTAAATTTTTTGAACTAAGTTAAATTTAAAAAAATAATTAAATGTGATCATTCGCGTGACGTAATTATTCTGTCCTATTTTAATTATATCACGTGAAAAAAAATTAATCACATAATTTGATCCAGCATAATAGTCATGTCACGTCACATTTTTTGTTACGTGCAAAATCTCCTAAGGAAACAATAACCAAGAAAACACAGGTTGATAACTCGCCACACACTGGGTTATATAGTTGTTGAGAGTAAAACATAAGGCAAATCAATGCGGTGGACCACATTTAATTGATATCATGATAATTAAGATGGTTTAATATCTAATAAATGATAAACAAGTTGTTCAAAATTTGAATCAGTATTTATGAACATCAATTCTTTAGTTTTCTTATTGGGTCTTATAAGTAGAGCCGGACAACCATTGTTGGTTTAATTATGGATCTCATTTTTATAAACCAGTAATGAATAGGCCCACTTACATCTACCACATGAAGTTCCGGAAATTGTGCTCAGAACTTGATCATATCTCTGTTTTTTTTTTCCAATAAAAAATAGAATGTAAAAAGTCACGACACAACTAAAGTGGAAAAAACATGCCGTGCCATGTCATGACTAACACGTCGTGACTTTGGTCTTGTGCCGTGACCAAAATGTCACGGGGTAGTCACGGCATGCGAATGGTCACATCACGGGAGTCACACTGTGCTCAAACGTGCCGTGACTCGCGTGACCATATGATCATAATTTAGGTTAGTTTATTCAAAATTCACCAGTTGGTAAAGATCTAACAGTCCTAATTACACGTGACTTGCGTGACCACGTATCGTGCCGTGACTAGATCTTCGACGTGACGTGCCGTGTCGTGTCAAATTTTCTAAAGATGGTCACGACACGCGAATGGTCACAGCACGGGACACGCGAGTCACAGCACATAATCGACTTGCGTGCCGTGCCATTCTATACGGTAACCGTGCCGTTCCGTGAAGGGGCCAGCTCCACCGTGCCATTGTTACTACTCTAGACACAACTTGACACTGAGTTTACACACATGCTATGATTCTGCCATGTCTATTTGCATGTTGTAATTAAAATTTTAAAAAATAACATATCAGGCATGACATGACACATAACATAAACAACGAAAAACAATAACATGTTATGATTTTTTCCTTTCTGTGTATTAGGAGTAACTTTATATCTTGTCAGCCTAAATTAGCGAAGTATTTTGGTGAATTTAAACAAATAATATTCAAACAATTTCAATTTTTGTATACCCACCACACTCCATTTTTTAAAGTTTAATAAAGTAACTTGAAATTTTAATCCCAATGTCACTATTAGATGGGATATATATATATCACACTTTCTTATACACACGTAAAACCGAAATTTTTATTTATACCATTTATAAAAAAAACCAAAACACCTTAAAATATGGGGAATTTCATATCTACCCGGGCAGCTAAGCCAATATGCGGCCCCATTTTTGGAAGGACCGTAGATTGGTTTGGAGGCCCCTCAAATACATAAATATATTAAATATTACAGTGTATTATTGGGCTTTTGAGCGGCCGCCAAGCCATTCTACGGCCCCTTAAGAATGGGGCCGCAGATTGGCTTGGCAGTCCGAGTAGATGTGAAATTCTCCCACAACGAGGATGTTTTGTTTTTTTTTATTTTTTAATGATATTGATAAAAATTTCGGCACGTAAAAGTTATAATATAGTTTCCTTCATTTTGATAGGCATCAATAGTTACTTAACATTAATACATGTGCACAATGTTTGAACATTGATTTTTTTTATGAAATTGACTTCTGTTAAAATAATATTAAAATGTCATAATTCCTTGTATGCACATAAAATGTAATATAGATTGTTTCTAATAAAATTTGTTATTTTAGTAATAAAATTATAATTATTACAAATTTAGAAAGTGAAAAGGTAACCTATACATAAAAAAATAAAGACATTTAAACCATTTTCATCATCAAATTCATTAATTCAAACTTTAATTAGCAGACTGATAGTGGTATGATATGTCTATACCCGTAACAAAAAAAAAAAATTCCGAAGAAACTCTGATTGAAATTTTGAAGAAAAAGTTTTATATCAATTTATTTTTCTCAAAATTGCAAAAAGTTGGTGAAAGAGAATAGACATATAAAATCCCGAAATTTTTATTTATAACATTTAAAAAAAAAAGATAAACCAAATAACTATCGTTTGGTGGGAATTCGAATTCTAGCACGGCCGCACCGGTATTATGCGGATACAAATGCTGGGGACCGCACAGGCGTTCTGCGGACCCCTTTTTTTTTTTTTTGTTGTTTTACCGAGGCACAGCAGCGGTATCTCAAACTTTTTGTTTTTTTTAATTTTTTGATTTTCTAGGAATGCGTGCAGCGAGATATCTCAAAAGTTTGAAACGGGATTAAAAAAAAAAGGTCCGCAGAATGGTTCTGCGGACTCATTTAATGATCCGCATCGGCATTCTGCGGCCTCGCTGAAATGGGTCCGCAAAATGCCGGTGCGGCCGTGTTAGATTTCGAAATTCCACCAAACGGTGGTTATTTGGTTTTTTTTTTTTTTTAAATAGTATAAATAAAAATTTCGGAAATCACATAGTTTCTTTGAGTAAAAATTTGAAGATTAAATCACTCAACTATTTAATATTCACAAAAAATCGTTATTTGAATTTTAAATTTACAACCTTCAGAATGAAGACGTATCTTCTGAGATATCATTATTTCGATCCCTATTCATAATGCAGGAGTTCAGTATTATTGTGCTTTGAGATTCGTGCGGAAAAGATTTGAACATTCCAGATTTTTGCTAAGATCAACTAAAACTTTGACATATCTAAGAGGCCGACATTTTTATTAATATCCAAAGTTCAATACAAATTATTATTTATACCCAGAATCGGACCCAATATCAAAAAATGCCCAAACCGGCCAGAATATGGCCGGCTTACTCCCCCCCTAAGCCGGCCATTTTCTGGCCGGCTTACTCCCCCCTAAACCGGCCATTTTTTGGCCAGCTTAGTCTTCTTTTTTTTTTTTTTAAGAGACATTATAAAGAGAAAAAATAATGAAATCTAATGAAAATTTGAATTTTTTTGTTTAAATTATTTGTTAGATTACTTCTTTTGATATATAATTAGTATATTTATACTAAAATACGCTAAATTACTTGAAATTATGTTGAATTACACTATATTAAGTTAAATTACACTACATTACATTACATTACGCTAAAATACGGTAAATTACATATGAATAGAGACGATATCTTCACTAAAAATGTGAAAAACGACGACGAAACTTCAAACGGTCATAAAACGGCGCTCGAGTGTCCGATTTCAGCAAATGACCACTTTTCGGAAAGCTTGCGAAAATACGCATGCGTCCGTGCCAGCGATGCCGGATTCCAAAATTCAGAATCGTCAAAAAACAAAGGGAAGAGCCTCAAAACTTGAGTTGAAGTTTCCGATTAAGATTTTCATTTCTATTATTCAATCCAAGTAGCTCAGTAAATTAGTTACATAATGAACTTGTAGAATACCAGTTTTTACTATTTTCGGAATTTTTTTACTATTTTTTATGATTCATGAAAGATGGCACATAATCGGTCTATTTTAGCGTAATTTACCGTATTTCAGCGTAATTAGCGAAGTTATTGTAATTTAGCGTAATTTAACGTAATTTAGTGTAATTCAACATAATTTATTGTAATATAGTGTAATTCAACATAATTTCAAGTAATCTAGTGTATTTTAGTATAAATATACTAATTATATATCAAAAGAAGTAATCTAACAAATAATTTAAACAAAAAAAATTCAAATTTTCATTAGATTTCATTATTTTTTCTCTTCATAATGTCTCTTATACTTAAAAAAAAAAAAAAAAACGACTAAGCCGGCCAGAAAATGGCCGGTTTAGGGGGGAGTAAGCCGGCCATTTTCTGGCCGGTTTGGGCATTTTTCGATATTGGGTCCGATTCTGGGTATAAATAATAATTTGTATTAAACTTTGGATATTAATAAAAATGTCGGTCTAAGAGGATACGAATTTCATATGAGGAACATTATTTTTATTACTGGACCAAATAAATTTGCAGAGTTGATGAAAGAGAATGGGCAAAAATTTAGGTTTACACAAAGTCTTGGCAGTATTTGGCTAATTATTGCACATGCATGTAGGGGTTTTGAACCGAATCGAACCGAATTAGTTTGGACCAAATGGTACGGTTTTTTCGGTTTAATGGTTCATTTCGGTTTGCTTTTTAAAACCGAATTATAATTTCGGTTTGGTTCGGTTTGGAAATTTTCAAAATCGAAATAACCGAATCAACCGAACTTTATAAATTATGAAGTTGGTTCGGACCACCCCGGTTTATTTCTTAATCAATTTCTTTAAATACTTCAGTTTATTTCTTAATATTCCGATTTATTTCTTAATATACTTCGGTTTATTATAAATAAATTTTTTTAAATAAAAAATTCATATATTTTGGTTTGAACCAAACAAACGAAACTAACCGAAATAAAACTTTGGTTCGGTTCGGTTCAGTTGCTATGCTAAATCGGTTCAATTCGGTTCTATTTTAGAATCCGGATTATTACTTTGAAACCGAACCGAACCGATGAATAGCCCTGCATGAATGGTGCAGTTGTGTACATTCATTGCATTTAATTTTTACAAATATTTAAAGAGTTTAGCTACACGGAGGTATTAAAATGTATCACTAAAAGTATCCGGGCTCGTTCGGTTAGAATTTAATCACAAACTAAAATTGTTTGATATCTCTAATTCTCTATTTTGGGTTTTCGTTTGTTGAAAATGATTGAGAATAAAGGGATTTGATCTCAGTCATTCATCATCGATCAATAGGCTATGATTAAAGTAGAAAAGACAAATTCTATTTTAGGCAAAAATACCAACGGTACACTGTTCATAGGTACCGAAAATAGGAACATAGGCAACGGTATAATACAAACGGCTAATTAGCCACTGTAAAATATATATAGCAATCCCCACTGTAAGAAATACAAGACTGAATGAAATATATTTTTCTCCTCAGATTTTCATAAAATTCAACATGGTATCAGAGCAGTGCTCGATAATCCAATAATCTCCATAACCCCCATAATCCAATATCAGTAGAATAGAATACTGAAAAAACCACAAGAAGCAATTTCAGACAAAAGCAACAAATGGGGCAGCACTCAAACGAAGCTACCAACCATTCGAGACTCACCAATACCTTGCTCAATGATAGAAATTATCTATCTTGGGCAAAATCAGTAACTCTATCCCTGAGTGGAAGAGAAAAAATCGAATTCATCACTGGAGAAAACACAAAACCAAAGATCACAGATCCAGCAAAACCAACAGAGGAAGAAAAACAAGCAGTGCGACAATGGCAAGCCACAGATCACAAAATCATGGCTTGGCTATTAGATTCCATGGAACCCCAAATTTCAGACATTTTCCTTCACAGCAGTACCACATCACACGGCCTATGGGAAGATGTCAAAGCTTTCTTCGGCAAACAACAAAACCATGCACACATCTTTAGACTCTAACAAGAAATCCACACAGCAAAACAAGGTACCATGACCAACACAGAATACCTCAGCCATCTCAAGAAAAAATTTGACGAGCTCAAAATTTATCGACCACCCACAACAGATTTCAATGAGCTCCAAAAAAGGCAACAAGAAGATGAAATTTTTGTGTACCTCGCGGGTCTAGATGACAGCTACGAAGCCGTGAGGTCGCAAATTCTTCTCGGACCCGAACTCCCCTCATACTCGGCTGTCGCAGCCATGATACACAGTGAAGAAACTAGACGGCAGACTATGGGCGGTCCACAAGCCAATAATGGCGAGGGACACGAGACCCACGGCCTCGCCGCTAGAAATCTCAAAAACCCTAACTTTCAAAATCGGCAAAATTCCAAAGAGAGGTGCTCTCACTGTAAGAAAGAAGGGCATACTCACGAGAGGTGCTGGTTCCTCCATCCGCACCTTCAACCAAAAAAATGGAAGAATGGTGCAGCGGAGAGATCAGGGAGAGGAGGCGACAGAGACAAAGAAAAAAGAGACGGAAATGAAACGCCTCACAGGGGTTACTCAGCGCAAACCCAAACCGCACAAAACTAAACCGATCCCAACTCTCGGGCTTTCTCGGCTCAGACTCAAACCGAGTCTATTAAACCGGCGCCTCAGTTTTTTGGAAACGGGTCAAGCGGGTCGACCTCTAGCGGGTCAGATGGGTTTAGAGCTGAGGATCATATGCAACGCATGCTGAAGCAGTTTTCTGTGTGGTACACTCAACAAAACACTTCTGGTTCATGCGGTACTGTTTCTCAATTCCAAAAATTTAATTTATTTGACCAAATAATTGTAGATAGTGGTGCTACCGATCATATGTTTGGTAATAAACAATTGATTACCAATTTAGACCCGACAAATAAAAATCAATATGTAGTGGTAGCAAACGGTATGAAGACAAAAATAGATGGCATAGGCAAAATCAACCTTTTTAACAAAAAAATTGATAATGTACTATATTTAAAATCATTTCCTATAAATCTAATTTCGGTAAAAAGATTAACACAAGATTTTAATTGTGAGGCAATTTTTTCTTGTAAAAATGTCATATTTCAGGACCGAAAAACCGGGAAGACGATTGGGGAAGATTTTCTTAAAAATGGACATTACATTTTGAATCTACAAAAATTGAGTTTAGGTGCTTCTGCAAAATTAGTTAGTTGTGATCTATGGCACAAGAGACTTGGACATCCTTCCGATAAAATTTTAACTAGCATTGTAGAATTTCCAAATTTAAATTGTATCAATTGTGATGTTTGTAAAATGGCCAAACAAACAAGGCTTCATTTTTCTCATTCAAATAGTAAAAGTGAAGCCATGTTTAATTTGGTTCATTCCGATGTATGGGGACCGGCCCCAATTAATTTATATAATGGATTTAGATATTTTGTTATATTTATTGATGATTTTTCAAGAGCTACTTGGTTATATTTGTTAAAATCAAAAGATGAAGTATTTAAATGTTTTGAAGAAGTTCTAAATTTAATAGAAAATCAATTTGATACTAAACTAAAAAATTTTAGATCGGACAATGGTACGGAATTTATAAACAAAAATTTCACAAATCTTTTTAGAATTAAAGGGATTATACATCAAACAACATGCATAAATACACCCGAACAAAATGGAGTTTCGGAAAGAAAAAATAGACATTTGTTAGAAATGACAAGAGCATTATTATTTCAAAATAATGTCCCAAAAATATATTGGTCGGATGCCATTCTTTGTGCCACTCATCTAATTAATCGATTGCCAAGTAGTGTACTTAATAATAAAAGTCCATTAGAAATTCTTTATCAACAAAAATATAATCTAAATTATTTAATAGTATTCGGTTGTGTATGTTGGGTAAAGATTCATAGAAAGGATAAGTTAGATTATATGTCAACAAAAACTATTTTTTTTAGATATTCTTCTTTTAAGAAGGGATATAAATACCATGATCCAAAAAATAAAAAACTATATTTTTCTAGAGACGTTATATTTTGTGAAGATGAACCATATTTTAAAAACAAAGAAATAATTGATGAGCCACACACTAGTGATCAAGTTTTCCCCCATAGTACCCCACATAAATGAACAAGAGCCCTTACAAAACATAAACCATATCGATGAGATCAATGATCATGAAGAAGAAATGAGTGAAAATAATAATAGTGACAATGATAATGAAATTGAGGAAAATTCAGTAGTGCGAAGGTTATCAAGAATACCTCAACTGTCTACAAGACTTAATTAGAGATTTTGTAACATATACCGTACAATACCCCATACAAGACTTTGTATCATATGAAAACATATCTTTATCATACAAAGCATTCCTTACTTCGGTTAGTAAGGAAGTAGAACCACAAAATTATCAAGAGGCCATAACAAAACCAATATGGTGTAAAGCCATGAGGGAAGAATTGAATGCCTTAGAAAAAAATGAAACATGGGTAATTGTACAATTACCAAAAAATAAAAAACCCGTAGGGTGCAAATGGGTATACAAAATTAAATATAAAAGTGATGGTACCATAGAACAGTACAAGGCAAGGTTAGTGGCCAAAGGGTATACCCAAACCTATGGAATAGATTATAATGAAACCTTTGCACCAGTAGCAAAAATGAACACCGTTAGAATTTTATTTTCTATTGCGGTAAATAATGGTTGGAACTTATACCAAATGGATGTGAAAAATACATTTCTTCAAGGAACACTGAAGAAGAGGTATATATGAACCTACCACCCGGTCACAAATTGGAAAACAATTCTAATCTAGTTTGTAGGTTAAATAAATCAATCTATGGATTGAAGCAATCTCCGCGGGCATGGTATGAAAAACTTAGCTCCTATTTAAATTCTTGTAATTTTAAAATTAGTAGTGCCGATCATTCTTTATTTACCAAAATTGATAAAGAGAATATAACCCTTGTATTAGTATATGTAGACGATATAATAATTACCGGAAACAACATAGAAGAAATTAATTAGGAAAATTAAAGGTCAATTAAAAGAAAATTTTGACATTAAAGACCTTGATTATTTAAAATATTTTTTAGGAATAGAGGTAGCACACTCTAAGTCGGGCCTTTTTATTTCACGAAGGAAATACACTTTGGACCTATTAAAAGAAACCGGAAAATTAGGTTGTAAACCAACTTCTACCCCAACCGACAACAAATGTAAATTAAATAGTGAGGATGGTAAACCATTAGAAGACATCAACCAATTTCAAAAATTAGTAGGCAAATTAATCTATCTTACGGTCACCCGTCCGGATATTTCATTTGCGGTAAGCCAAATTAGTAGGTTCATGCATTCACCAAGAACTCCACATTTAGAAGCTATAAATAGAATTTTAAGATATTTAAAGAAAACACCCGATAAAGAAATTTGGATGAAAAACAATAATTCTAATGCTATATGTGGCTATTCCGATGCAGATTGGGCCGGAAGTTTTGATAGAAAATTCACTACTGACTTTTGTACATTTGTAGGAGGAAATCTAGTCACATGGAAAAGTAAGAAGCAAAGTGTTGTGGCACGATCTAGCGCCGAGGCGGAATATCGTGCCATGGCATCAACCGCAAGTGAATTAATATGGCTCAAGCAATTACTCAAAGACATGGGTATTACTAGTGATCAACCCATGAAGATGTATTGCGATAACAACTCCGCTCGACACATCGCATCTAATCCGGTATTTCATGAGCGAACCAAACACATAGAAGTAGATTGCCACTTCGTTAGAGAGAAGGTTCAATCAAAGGAAATAGAAACACCGTATGTTAAAAGCGAAGAACAATTGGCCGACGTTTTCACTAAAGGATTAGATCCTCGACAATTTGAAGATATTACAAGCAAGCTCGGATTGTACGATATTTACACTCCAAGCTTGAGGGAGGGTGTTGAAAATGATTGAGAATAAAGGGATTTGATCTCAGTCATCCATCATCGATCAATAGGCTAGGATTAAAGTAGAAAAGACAAATTCTAATTTAGACAAAAGTACCAACGGTACACTGTTCATAGGTACCGAAAATAGAAACATAGGCAACGGTATAATACCAACGGCTAATTAGCCACTGTAAATTATATAAAGCAATCCGGCCCCACTGTAAGAAAAGTGAAATGGTGAATGAAATATATTTTTCTCCTCAGATTCTCATAAAATTCAACATCATTATAGAGACAATTGAATTGTTTTAAAATGTGGCCATGTCTGTTTGCATGAAAATCAAAATTTGACCATTACATTGCAAAAAAAAATAATAATAATTAGGCTCGATTTGAAACCATCCAAATTAATCCTTGTTAGCATAAATCAATGAAACTGTCTTTGACTATTTTCTCAGATTACAAAATAAATAAATAAAACACAAACTCTCGAAAAAAAACAAAAAAAAAAACATTGAAAATGAAATAATTAATTCCCATTTTATTTATTAAGTTGAACCACAATTAGTTAATTCATGCATGCAAGTGATCATTGAGCATTGTTTCCACATCGATAAAACATTCGAAAAACCCAAATGCACTTGGACCATGAATAACCTTCTTTGTGGCACGGCGCTCTACACTTGCTACCAATGTTTTAAAATGCGGTTTCTATGCAGTATGCGGAAGGCCACCACATACTGCATATACGGTATGCGACCGCATATGCGGAATTTTTATGTAAACTTATATATGCGGATTTTAAAATGAGAATTAATATATATATATAAACAAGTATGCGGTAATATGCAGTAATATGTGGTAATATGAGGTATGCGGTAATATGCGGCCGCATATGTGGAACCGCATATTAGACCACATATTGATTTTCCTATGCAGTTGCTAACCGCATACGCATATGCGGCCGCATGAACCGCATTTTGTTACACTGCTTGCTACTCTTGCAAAAAGGTATCAAGTAATCATTGCTCCAATACCAGCAATCTCTTCATCTCTTGTCTCTACTCTCTCTTCTGCATCAGAAACACCACCTACAAAATAAAATTACATGAAAAAATAATTAGTGATTAAAAAAAATTGAATTGCTTATTTTGCACTCTTTTTTATTATTTTCTTTTCCTTTTTTACGATGTATATATACTCCCTATTAGAGTGATGTTAATATGGGATTTAAGCTAATTAAGGTGGTCTGTAAACTAAATTTGAGAAATCTATGGACTTAATCTTAAACAATGATAAATTCAAACGTAATACACTTATATGCTAAATTATGAGTTTTTAAGTCCAATTAATTAGTATAATGTCAGATTATAAGGAAATATATTGTAATATGGTAATTTTTTTAAAACATTTTTTAAGGTTTGATTACATAAAATGAACTATTGGTTGGAACTTGCAAGGCTCACAACACAATTGAATTTGAATGTATGCCAGATCACAGGATCTTCTGTGAAATACCCACAAAAAACGGGCTTCATGTGTATGTGTTTCTTCCCATCCGTATAAGATTGGGAAATTGCAATTTGTATTTCTGCAATGTATCCCTTGTTCGGTAAGTAGATGCCACGTGTCAAGTCTTGATTGATTGAGAGCGGGAGCAATGTGTTTTTAAAATTTATATGTGAAATAAAATTATTAGATATGATCTATATTATTTTTTTTACAAGCATATACAAATTATTATATATAGAGAGAGATTGGCTAAGATCAAAATAGTAGTTAGTGAGCCCTGATGCTACCAATAGGTTTTGCGATTTTCAAAGTCCAAACAGTGGATCCAATCCATTAGATGTGATCTCTATATTAAAAAATTTTGGAGACCAAATTTATATTAAGATGGTTTGAAACAAATAATGCAGGTCCAACTAGGGCTGTAAACGGATGCGGATATCCGCTCCGAATCCGCATATAATCCGTATCCGGATCTAAAAGAATACGAATATTGCGGATAATTATCAATTGTCCACAGAAGATCCGGATACGGATAGTAATACCTAAACGGAGCGGATATCCGGATCATCCGAAAGCCAATAATTTTTTTCGGACCCACTAATTAGAAGAAATTATTTTGCCTTCCAGGGAATTTGAACCCATGTCATCTGAGGTGCGAGTCTAAGTAACCAAGCTACAAACCACTACACCACACTATCTTTTGTTACTACTTCTTTATTTTGTTTATATATTATATCAATGGAATGAATATCTTATATCTACTATATTTTCAACATTAATATCTCCATCAACTTAACAATTATTCATTTATTTTCATATTTAAATTTTATTAATTATTAATTATATCTTAAAGTTCATATAACTCAATATCCGACAATTATTCGTTCTATATTCGTATTCGAATCCGTATCCGTAAATTATCTGCTCCGTATCCGTTTAAGGCGGATATGGTTTTAAATTTGATATCTGTTTACTATCCGTATTCGTATCCGCTCATTAAAAGGCGGATACAGATTTAGTATTAGCATTATCCGCTCCGAATCTGCTCCGTTTACACCCCTAGGTCCAACACACTCAAATTATTTGTTTTGTGAGAAGTTTATGCAAAAGTTGAAAATCTTTTTTTTTTTACGCTCATTTGACTGTCGAAGAGCGCTGGCTTCTATCAATTCTCATATCACTGAAGCAAACAGCGTTTCAGCAATTCCCATGTAAGTTAAATTAAATCCCTCTCTTTGATTTAATCGATTGAATATTGGTTTATATATTTTTTTTAAGGTTTTAATTTTCTTGTAATTTGGCAGAAATCAATGAAATTGCAAGTTAAAGTGATTAATTGATCTTTTGACCACCTCATAAAAAATTATATTTAAAGGATTCATTCCTATAATGCGAGTTTTGTAATGGTTCATTGTTTGTCCTCCATTTCCATGTCCTCTTGATTTATGTTAATGTACCGAGAATATTAACTAGAAAAAAAAAGGATGGTATAAAAAGCGTAGATACCAAATTGTCATTTTAAAATAAGGGAAAATTTTTAGTGCGCCCGTACAAACTTCTAAAATAGCCGGTATTCCCATAAAAACTCTATAATATCCAATATCCCCACAAAAATTTAAAATTCTTCGTTATATCCCCTTTTATTTATATAACATTTTATTAAGTTATTTTTAAAATAAAATAGACAGGGCATTCTGGTCAGCATTATTGAGTCACCGGATAGAAATATGCTCTTTAATGGTATCTCCTCACATATAGCTTTTTGGGTATCTCACGCAGCTCTATGGGCCCTCTGACGGGAGAGGATCGAATAATATAGTTTTCTCACAGAAGTCGAAGACAATCCGCTTACTGGCGGTGGAGACACTGAGGGATATACAACAGTGCATGGTTGAGATATTGTTAGCAGAAGCAACATGGAATTCTCCGTGTTCCTTGTTGTAGATCTCTCTTAAAGAGCGGTGTGGCAGTGTAATTATTTTATTTTATTTGGGCCATTTTGTGCCTGTGTAAATACTTTTTTGTTATCGATGAAAAACTGTAAAAGAGCAACTAGCCACCTTAATTACCCTCAAAAAAAGAAAAAGAAAAATAATAGACAGATATACCCTCCTCTCTCTTCTCTCTCCTCTCTCCCGCACATGCTACAACTTCCGTCACTTGCTGATTAGGGCTAGATAATATTAAGTTATTAAGATATTTTTTTATGTTGGAAGGTGCAGCTACACATGATCTCACAGCTCCTTACTGGTATACTGTGTGATACAAGCCTGCCATCTGATTTTTAGGTAAACTAGCATCAGTAAATTTTGCTCTTCTTGAATTTTTGCTGTGTCAGGCATTTCATCGAACATAAATTGATATTTTGGAGGATATCACTATTACTTTTGAGTACCTGAGACAATACTAATTAACAGTACAAAGCACTACATTTTTTCACTTTTGATGATGATGGCATGATTTTGTTAGAAAAAGTAAGATGAATAGACTATTACGGTACATTCATTCAAACTATGCAGCTTTAGGCTATTAGTTCAAATTAAAAACCAAGTGTAAGAAGGATGGCTCCGGTTCTTGAAGCCTTTATCAAGAAATAATCACTTATTAGTTATTATATTTCATTTCATTTTGCTATCTTTTTCTTTTTCTTTTTCTTTACTGAAGGGGTCTTTAAATTTAGCTTTGGGAAAGTTAGAAAGTTTGAGGTTCCAGATCTAGACCTCAGATTGGTACATTTCTAATATCGACCCCGTAATGTGATAAATTCTTTTTCTATTAATTTACATTCCTTTTCTTTATTCGGTTTGTTCATATATATACCTAATTATTTATTGATTTTATAAAAAAAAACAAATGGTGTTATGAACTTTCATAACATGTACAAAAAAAGTAATGTAATATAAGTCATGAAATTTCAGTAAAATGTTCGAAAAAATCATGAAGCTAAGTAAACATTAATAAATAATATCACAAAAAAATGCCCAAATCCTTGTGTCACTACTCGTCTAAAGCATACTGGCAAATACATAATAATAGCAATCTGATGCTAATCAGTATAACTTTAATTACTATTATTTAATAAAAGAAAAATAATGAAGTAATATTGATTGCTTTCTTGTGGAAAATAACAAAATTATAGATATATGATGCAGTATTCCGTGTACATCTAAAAATAAAAGTATCTCTACAAAAGAGAGTAACATTGTGAAAATTATGAACTCAGTTTTTTAATTATAGAGTATCTCATTTGTTGAAAGGTATTTTTTTATGTTGGAATGTGCAGCTACACATGATCTCTCAGCTCCTTACTGGTATACTGTGTGATACAAGCCTCATCTGATTTTTAGGTAAAATAGCATCAGTAATTTTTGCTATGTCAGGCGTTTCATCGAATATAGTCCAAGCAATATACAAGCTTTCGGAGTCTCTTGCTTGAACTGCATTCTCCTATCTTAGTTAAAGCCTGAACAGTAGTGCATAAAAGCCTTGAGGTATAGGTGAGGTGACGTTATTACTTATTAGATTCTTCTGTCGGGGAGTTTGAAGTTTCTCCACTGTTGCAATCCGGGACGTTTGACAGGAGTTTGACAGGAGTTTATGGGCCCATTGACAGTGTTAAGAAAAAGATGAAATAACTGTTATGATGAAATGTTAAATTTAGGTAAGTTTAAATTACAGTCTAAAGTAAAGGAAGGAATTTTCACTTTAGTTTTGCGTATATAGTGAAGGAGAGAGGAAGAAGGAGAGAGAAGGTTTATTTGTCAGTTTCATTTTTAAAATAGCTAAATAAAAGGTAAGAAAAAAAGGGGATAGAAGAAACGATGTTAAATTTTTGTTGGGATTTTGGATATTATGGTATTTTTGTGAGGAAATTGGCTATTTTGAAAGTTTGTACAGGGATACTTGAAATTTCCCCTTAAAATAATTAATTGCTAAGGTAAAGCAGAGAGATGTCGGTGAATAGCTTGTGCTATTACTGATTAAATTTTTTTCAATAAGTAATTTTGATCTATTTCATATCAACCAAAAGTTTTAGTGCCAACCTGTGATAATAATCTGTTACAGGATTTCACTTATAAATTTTATTCCATATTTTTTTCTCACAATCAATTCAGACCAAGTATAACAAATTTGTGATAGAAATTTTTTCCCAAGATTTGTAATATTAAACTGAATTCGGACATACAAATGAAAAAGAAAAACAAGAAATGAAGGAATATTGACACACACTGAACAATTGTTTTCACAGGTACATGAGCACAAAATGTGGAATGCTAGTAGAGAGACATAAATTTATAACAACCAAACATATGCTATCTGCTAAACAAATATATGATAAGATGATTTGAACATATTATTTTTTCCCATGCTTATAATTTTTGGAGGTCTTAAGGCAGTTACATTTGGAGGTCTTAAGCCAGTTAAGACATACTACCAAAAATTGTTTTCATGGGAAGACATGTTGGGTCAGTGGCCACCATTGAAAAATAACATATAAAATGAAGTTGATTAGTTTGAAGGATATATACATCAAAAGTTCAAAACAACGGAATAGACAAAATTAGGCTTATGATATGAATTTCCTACAAAGAAGTTAGAAGGACAAGAGAATAATTGATTTCCAGCTGTTACGTACCTATCCTAATGCATGCATGTGGGGAACATACAAAAGTAAAAAAATTCCAAGAGTATGTCTTTATTTATTCCTAAACTTGAACACTATCCAAAGTATCTCACTTTACGTGCAACATACTCTAAATTAAAGCTAGCTTTCACTCTTTGAATCTCCATAGTTTTGAATGATGTACGTAGAGGAGCTTACTTATAAATGGCAATGACAGAGTACTAATCTTAAAATCTATCAATCAACCTTTTATATTTGGGAGAGAGTATGTATGGGAATAGTAGCTAGGTGAAGAGCTAGAGATCGATGATCTATCCCTCAGATCGAACCTCCTCTAGTGAAAGAGCAACGATACCCGGTAAGTGTATCCTATCTCTCTCACTGATTCTCCTTTTATTAAGAGTTTAGCCTCTCACTCCTTTATTAAGCGTTAACTCTTTGAATCTTCGTAGTTTTGAATGATGTAGATGAGCTTATTTATAATTCGCAATGACAGGGTATTAATCTGAAAATCTGTCAAGCTCATCAGGTCGACGTTGGTTGGGCTCCGCTGGCCTTGGAGGAATTTCTCGAGGTGCGCCTTCATCTTGTTTTCATATTATAACTAAATAGCTTGATGTGCTAGGTGCTAAATATGAATTGAAAAAAAAAAAAACTAAAGGAGAATGAGAGTACTAATGAAAAATAAAAGATTCAAATGACTTATCAATTATGAATAATTAATTTGTAGGCAAATAAGAAAGAAAAGAAAATGTCGAAAGGTCATATTAGATATAATAAAGCGTATAGTTTTTTTTTTTTTTTTTTTGAGAAATGCTGGGAGGCCAAACTATCCAACTATATTATATTCTCAAGAGATTTCTAATTCGGATTTCAAACTTGCGACCTTCCACACAGAAATCATTACCTTAATTTGTTACTAAATCAAATTAAGGCTGGTTCTCATAATAAAGAGTATAGTGTTAAAATAATATGTCAATTAGCCTTGAATTTCTGGCTCTTTGCGCTTTATTTTGAGAGAAGCTAATTTCTCTCTCACTAGCGTTGGATTGCCCCTTTAGGCCATTACTCATTAAATTGATTTTGATAATGATAATCTCTTTAGAAATTAATGTTATACACATCACATATATATCCTCAGGACCGTTGGATCAAGAAATTAATGTTGCGAAATTCTTTAGACTGTGATGACTTATTGGGTTGACCCCATACATATAGAATAGTATAACATATACTATTTATAATGAGCTTATTTATAATTGGCAATGACAGGATATTAATCTGAAAATCTGTCAAGCTCATCAGGTCGACGTTGGTTGGGCTCCGCTGGTCTTGGAGGAATTCCTTGAGGTGTGCCTTCATCTTGTTTTCATATTATAATTAAATAGCTAGAGGTGCTATATAGGTGCTAAATATGAAGTGAAAAAAGAAACTAAAGGATAATCAATTATGAATTATTAATTTGTAGGCAAATCAGAAAGAAAAGAAAATTTTGAAACGTCATATATTAGATATAATAAAGAGTGTATATATATATATATATATAGAGGTTGGCTAATATCAAAATGTTTGTTCCTAGGCCATGGAACAAACGCTTTGGTTGTTACATTTTCAAAGTTCGAAAAGTCGATCTAAACCGTTCAATATTCAATCTATATTAAAATGTGTTTGGAGTCCAAATTTTATATTTTTTTAATTTTTTTACTATTTATTAAGTTAGTTTTAAAATCGTTGTTTTCAATTATCCAGAAATTTTAAAACTGACTTAATAAATATTAAAAAATTCCAAAAAATGTAAAATTTGGTCTCCAAGCACATTTTAATATAGAGATCACATCTAACGGTTTGGATCGACCGTTTGGACTTTGAAAATCGGAAAACCAATTGGTTGCACCATAGCTCCGGAACAAACATTTTGATATTAGCCAACCTCTCTCCCTCTCTCTCTCTATACATATATACAAAGAAAGAGAGAGAGAGAGAGAGTTGGGCTACGGTATATTACAATGTATAGACTATCTTGTGCAATGTATAGATAGTAATAAATTTCCAAAAAATATAAAATTTGCTCTCCATGCACATTTTAATATGGAGAACAAGTTTAGCACTTCAGATTGAATTTTTGGACTTTGAATCCAGTGGTTTAGAGTCCAATGCATAAGAGGGTTTATACATTGCATTGTACCATAGCCCAACTCTATATATATATATATTGAGAGTAAAGCTAGGTGGCTAACTATCCAACTAGATTAAATTCTCAAGGGATTTCTCATCCGGATTTTGAATTTGTGACCTTCCACAAAGAATTCATTACCTTAATTTGTCACTAAATCAAAGAATGGTTCTCATAATAAAGAGTATAGTGTTAAAATAATATATTAGTTAGCCTTGAATTTATAGCTCTTTGCGCTTTAATTTGAGAAAAGCTAATTTCTCTCACTAGTACTGTTGGATTGCCCCTTTAATTAGGTCATTAATTACTCGTTAAATTGATTTTGATAATGATAACCACTTTATAACATATAAATTGTAGTTGAGAAGCGCATGATCGACCAGCTTCTTCATTAATTATAATTGTTTTAGCTTATTATATGAATTTCTTACGAAGAAGTTTCAAGAACAAGAGAATAATTGCTTTCCAGCTATTACGTACCTATCCTTATGCATGTGGGGAACATACAAAAATAAAAATTCCAAGACTCGATCTTTATTTATTCCTAAACTTAGACACTATCCAAAGTATCTCACTTAGCGTGCAACAAACTCTAAAGCTAGCGTTCACTCTTTGAATCTTTAAAGTTTAGAATGATGTACGTACAGGAGCTTATTTATAATTGGCAATGACAGAGTATTAATCTAAAAATCTGTCAATCAACCTTTAATATTTGGGAGATAGTATGTATGGGGTAAGTAGCTAGGTGATGAGCGAAAGATCGATGATCTATCCCTCAGTTCGAACCTCCTCTCGTGAAAGAGCAAAGGTACCCGGTGAATGTCTCATATCTCATCTCTCTGGGCTTCACTTCTATCTCTCTCACTGAATAATTCCCTCTATTAAGAGTTTAATTAGCCTGTCTCCTCTTTTCTGGCCTCCATGGTGGGGCCTGATCTGTTGATGGATTACGGAAGAGAGTATGATGGTTCTAACATGGGCCGGTTCAGGATTTCTGTCAGAATGTGTCATAAATCGGGTTCAAACACATTAACTAATCGGGTTCAAATGCATTAACTAATTGGTACTAGATAAAAAAAACAACAAAAAATAATCTCTTATATGATAAAAAAATAGTAAAAATAATTTCTTACATAATAAAAAACAACAAAATAGTATTTATTTACATATTAAAAACAACAAAAACAATAGGCGGGGGGGGATTTAATTTCTAGGGAGGACAAATTAATCCGGACATAGTAAATCAAAATTACTTTAAATCCAGTTAGGGCAGTTGTCTAGGTCTAAAGTTTTAATGTTTCACTCACCATTAATAGTATTTCTCATTTTTAAATGTTTCTTTTGCATTGCAGTAACTTGGTTGAGCTTGGAGTCGAATTGAATTTGATTTTGAGAAAGTTGAAACAGAGATGGATACCTCAGCATTAAGTTCCACAATTGATATGCTATCCCAACCCGCCGTCAATAATTTTCTTTCAGAAAATGGCTTTTGTAATAATTCAACAACAAAAATGTTGATGGGCTTCCTGCTGGTAATAAAGTACATTAGATTCAAGGGGCTCACTCAGGAGAGAACGCAAGCTCAAATTGAGAGTATGCGACTACTAGCCCAAAAAGTAGCAACTTTCATGAGTGAGATTGTTGGACGAAAAGCAGGCTCTATTATGAGAGATGATTTGGAGAAAGATTGGAGAGACATCACAGGTTTAATCGAGGTTATGTACGAGCGCATTTATTTTTCTAGACTGCAATCAGAAGGTGAGATTTTAGTCGATTTCAGGTGCGACCACATGGAGAGAATTGAAAACATTCTTCTTGAGACAGTAGATTGTTCAAACTGCGAAACACTGAATGTGCAGCAGAGCCAAGTACTCCTCCTCAAGAAAGCGATTCCAGATGCTAAGCATACACCCACCGAAGAACAGAGACAAGCACTCCTCCTCAAGATAGGCTTGGAACTGGAAAGTCTCCCTTTGCTGATTTGCAAGGAATGTGAAGAACAGCCTCTGCCTCTCATCCTTATAGGGGGTCTCCTTTCGCTCAGACCAGTGGCCCATGATGTTTGGAACAGGGTGAAAGATGATCTGAGCAGCATCAAAGGGTCTAATGATTGTGTTACGAGCAATCATATGTGGCACATTATTAACTACTGCTATGATGATTTAAGTTACTTTCTTAAGCTGTGCTTTCTTTATTTTGCATGTTACCCGATTGGTTACGAGATTCCCGCAACCTCTCTAACTGACATATGGATTGCTGAAGGAATTGTTACACCAATGGAAGAAGAATGGATTGAAAAAGGATTTCTTACACCAGAGAAAGAAGAATGGATTGAAAAAGGATTTGTTACACCTGGGAAAAAAGAGACTAGAGAGGAGATTGCAAACAAGTACCTGGAGCAACTTGTCCAAAGGTATTCTTAATTTTTTGGAAAATTGGCATTAGTTCGGTCTTATAATTTATAGGTGATTGCTAGCTCTATGGTTTTTTCCGTTGTGGCATAAATGATATCGCAATTATTAATAGGATGGTTCAAACATTAGGTCATGGTTTCTTAAAATGAGGTCATCGATAAAAATGAATTTCATTTATTTTAATTACAATAGTATATAACTTTCTTAATTTAGTCTACTTGATGATAAACAAAAGCAATTTTTTTCTTACTACAAGTAAACTGAGAAGCTAATTTGTCCTTTTATCAAAATGAACATGTACTAATTGATGTTTCCTTATTTTCCTTGTCTCATGCAGGTCGTTGGTTTGTGTTTCAAAGAGATCATCCTCAGGCACAATAAAAAGTTGCCGAGTACCTCATCATGTTCATGAATTTGTCATCCAAAAATCCTACGAGGGTGATTTTATGGCTGCCAATCCAGATCAGGAAAAAATTGAATCCCTGTTCCGTGTAGCAATCCATCATGACAACAAGAAACAATACACGGAGGTGAAAAATAATCATATACTTTCCTTTTTAGCTTTTAATTTTGATAGAAATGTTCTTGGAAGTGCCGTGTTCCTCAGAGTGTTGGAATTGAGGAAATCCACAATCCCAGTAACAACTTTACCGAACATGATTTACCTACAATATCTGGGCTTGAGGGGTAGTAACATATCTGAGCTTCCTAAAAATATAGGAGACATGAAAAATCTTCAAACGTTGGATGTTAGAGATACAAGCATAGAAACCCTACCTGAATCTCTATGGAACATCTCAAAACTTCGTCATGTTTATGTGAAACCTAGCCCCCAAATTAAAGGCCCACCCTCTGCAGCAAATATATCAGACCTACATATCCTGAAAACAGTTGTGGTTCCTGAGTCGTGGCTAGAAAACATTCCGAAATTCCTCATCAACCTTAGAAAGTTAGCACTTTCAAATACGGACAATCTTGATTGGAAATCTGTTTCTAACCTATTGAGTCGCACAGTTAATCTCCTCTCGATGACAATTGTAGGCAACATTTTACCGTCAGAGTTTGTTGATACAAGGGCCTTTCCAAACCTCAAGACGGTGAAGTCGATTAAATTAGAGGGAGAATGGAATTGCAGGAAACTTTTCATAGATAATGTTAAATTTCCACCAAATCTTACAAAGCTCACCCTAACCAATTCTGGTTTGAAGGAAGACCCCATGCCAAAGCTAGAAAGATTACAAGCCTTGAAATTTCTGAGCTTACAAGATGGAGCATACATAGGTAAGCAAATGGTTTGCTCCGCAAATGGGTTTCCACAGTTGCAATTCTTAGAACTTAAGAAATTGGAGAACTTGGAGAATTGGGAGGTGAAACCCAGTGCTATGTCACAGCTTACCACACTGCGTGTTGTTCAATGCGGGAAACTCAACTACCCTTCTAATCTGCCTGTTACTATTACTGATATAGATGATTGAAATGCTGCTTTCAGTCTCTTCCTTTGATTTAGTTCGACTTTCTTTTTTTGTGTGTGCATGTGTGTCCCTTGTTCTTTATGTTCATGTTTTAATGTATGTTGTGCTCTCCGTATCAGTGTGTTAATTATAATAATGTATGTTGGGATTGCATTGTGTAAATAAATGTTTTCAATGGATTTAGTGTTTCCATTTAAATCAAATTGTATATTTACAGTTTTAGTTTTCTTTATAACGCATGTTGTGTTTTGATTCTGGAATTGTCATGATTTACTCATGAGCATAGTACATTGAGTGAATTGACTGAATATTCATGTAATTTCTTTTTACGAGATATTCTCGCAGAATAAGAATATTTGCTAAAATAATGTTCAAATATTTTCGATATATTTCGTAAGTATTTGATCTCTCAAATTATTACCACTTGCATTGCACCATGTATAACCCTGTCATGCGTAGTGATATATATTTTTTTTGTAACTTTTTACATTATTAGAATATGTAACTATTTCACTGCTATAATTTAAATTATTAGAAAATGTAACAATTTACAATATAATTTCATCTTTAAATGAATCCCATGCATGCAATTGGTATTTTTCGCATGGGCTAAAATTTTCGGCCCATATAATATAATAAGCTCATGCAATTGATAACTGATATACCCTTGTAAATGTATCTCCAAGCATTTTAAAAATCAATTTCACCAATTTATTTTATTACGATAAAACTCTAACTCTTTGAACAGTCGCCATAACTTTTTTTCTCTTTCTACTGCTCTCTCACCTTTCCCCTTCAACCCCCCCCAACTCCCGCCACGCTTTTGGTGTAAAATGAAGAGAAAGACAACCATGCACGCTCGCTGCAGTGTATGCTCCTGTTGATTTAAATTTTCTGAAATTTAGTTCATTGCTGTGATTTAATTATCTTGTGTGGTTAGCAATTTTTGTTCATTGCTATGAGATAGTGCATGGGCAACAAGAGAAAGTACCTCATAAAAGTATAAGTTTTGCTTCTTCTTTTCTAGTAAGAAAGAGTAGAGTTTGACCTACAAGAATCCGTCAATATCCACCAGGGCAGTGACTATTTCTGAGGATAAGCGGACATAAATTTATATTTCCAAGGGTATGACCATTACTTTTGAGTACCTGTTACAGTACTGACAGCAAAAACTAATAATTGTAGCTATAGAGTATGAGGGGGTCCCAAAGTTATAATATAAATATATAAGAGTATGAATATAGTGTGGGAAGTACTCTAAAAGAGAGACTCAACACATATTAAATATAGATAATGAATAAAAACTATAAGAAATAAAATATAAAACACCAAAATACAGGTGAAAATCATGTGACATTAAATTGAGGGGCAGCTCCTCACTAAAGATGTCACCTCATTTTCACTTATATTTTGGTGTTTTGTGTTTTATTTCTTATAGTTTTTATTCATCCTCTATATTTAATGTGTTGAGTCTCTCTTTTAGGGTACTTTCCACACTATATTCATACTCTATATTATATATTTATATTATAACTTTGGGGCCCCTCATACTCTATAGCTACAATTATTAAGAAATCTGTAGAATGGATGTTTTTCAAAAATATGGATTATTAGATGTGCCAAAAAGTCCATTCTAGAACTATAATTTTTTCACTTTTGATGATGATGGCATGATTTTGTTAGAAAAAGTAAGATGAATAGACTATTACGGTACATTCATTCAAATTATGCAGCTTTAGGCTATTAGTTCAAATTAAAAAACAAGTGTAAGAAGAATGGGTCCCGTTCTTGAAGCCTTTATCAAGAATTAAATAATCACTTATTATATTTCATTTCGCTAGCTTTTTCTTTTTCTTTACTTAAGGGGTCTTTAATTTAGCTTAAGTCATGAAATTTCAGTGAAATTAATGTTGAAAAAAAATCATGAAGCTAATTAAACATTAATAAATAATATCAGTTTAACTTTAACTACTATTATTTAATAAAAGAAAAATAGTGCAAAATATTTTCATTGCTTTCTTGTGGAAAAAAAACACAAGTTTAACTTGTAGATATATTTTGCGTCATTCCGTGTATATCAAAAAAGAGACTAACATAGTAAAAATTGTGATTTTGAAATTCGGAATATGAACCAAATTATCTTAGTAAGAATCGGCCGAGTCGTATTCAAATCATATACTTTGCTTTGTGCTGAAGCAAGAAAAAAGTTAAAATTCGATTTGTTGAAAATTGTGCTAAGACGAAAGATTTCATTCATACAAGGAAATAGTAGGCCCAACTAAATAAAAGGAACAGGACATCTTAGAGAAATAAATAATACCCAACTATATAATAGCTGGCCCAACACAGAAAAATTTAATTAATATTTGATCGGCACAGTCCAATGGTCATCGTACAAATTCTGTCCTCTATCTTAATGAATATTTGACCAGCACGAATCATAAAGCGGATCAGACGGCTCGGACCTGGTACCGCACCGTTCATATTGCAGCGGATCCTACTTAAATCAAACTATTCGTTTGACTAAATGAGCACTCCTATTCGTTCCTTCTCTCTCTCTCCACAGTCCACACCTATATCATCTCCTCATAGCACTATTTGCAGAACCCTAGTTAAACCTGAATCGTTTCCTTTTCCTCACATACCTTGCTTTCGCGATCCTAATCTCAAATCAAGGCTGATTCTCACCTCAATGGCATCTCTCAATTCTCATATCACTGAATCAAACAGCGTTGCAGCTGCCCCTCAGCAATCCCCATGCATGTTAGTAAAATGTGCTAGTAATTTGGTAGAAACCAATGAAATTGTAAGTGATTACTTGATCAGTTCTTAAATTCAAATTTTACTTGCGTCACCACGGCTCTATTCCTAGGTTCACCTTCCATTTTTTTTTTTTTTTTTTTTTTAAGTTTATATTTTTACTCAAAAGTTGAGTACCAAAAATGGTTCTGATTTTTTTTTTTTTTTTTTGCGTGTTTCTCGTACCACAATTGCAGCTCGAAAGGTCTTATATCACGGTCATAACCGGTTTGAAACGTGAATTGATTGCCTTATAATTGAGGTACTTCCGAGGAGGGGAGAGAAAGAGTTTTTATTTTTATTTTTGAGCAGAATTTATGCATATTTTTAGTGCTTAAATAATGTTAATGGGTCTTGTTTAGTGCTTAATTTAATGAATATTTTAGTGCTTTTTGAGTAGATTTATGCATCGTTTAAGAACATCATATCGTATGGTTGAAATTCGATTGAATTTTTTTTTATGAATATTTAAAGTTGAAAGGTTTGACTTTCAAGGGAAGTGCTTACTAGTGTTAAAATTGAAATTTTGAGATTTTTTGTGTGTAGAGATGTATCTCTTTTAGATTTAAAACAACGCAAATTGTGTTTCTCGTTGTTGTATGGTAAACAGTTGGAGGGCTATTTAAAGTGAAGCAAAGGTAGTGAGTATGGGTGTTCATCGGTTTAGTTCAGTCTGAACCAAATTAAAATTGGCAAACTAAAGTTTTATTCGATTTTCAAAAATTAAATAGAACCAAATCGAAATAAAAATAAGAACTTTCGGTTTATTCGGTTGAACCGAAATAGGATATTAATCATAAAAATAAATATTTTTTGTTATTCTTTTATTTTTTTTAAAGATGAGTTAAAATTTTTTGTTTGGTTTGATTTAACTGGTTTTACACCTAAACAAGCAATACACATTATGCCGTAATTTTTGAATTTTTTTTAAATGTTTGATTCGGACAAGATATGAGTTTAAAATTTTCAGTCAGTTCAGACAAACCGGTTTTAAAAAATTTAAATCGAACTGAACCAACCTATAAATCAGTTTTATAAAACGAACCGAACCAATCTATTTAACTGAAAAAACCAAACCATTTAAACTGAAGTTTTGCGGTTTGATTTAAAATCAATTAAACCAGATCCAATGAACACCCCTACTAGTTTGTATTTTTTCGATAAGGTGGTGAAAGTCATCACTATATATTATCAGTATATCAGGAAAAATTAATATACATTATTTTATTGTGCATTGGGTTTAAAAAAGACATGGCAGGTCATGACACGGTACGGCAACTATGGGTTTTTGATGCGGCACGTGCATGTCAAGAGACGTGATGTGCCGCACCCTAGAAAATTTCGACAAATTTTGGCACAACATAGCATGTGCTATACTATAAAATTTTCAAATGGCACAAAATCTGAAGCAAAATCGAAAAATCGAAAAATCAGAAAATAAAAATCATGAATTATTTTCAGAAAATATCCTGAATTTTAGTTCAACTGAAATTTTTTATATTAAATATTTCTTGTAGTGATTAAAAAAGCAGGGAGAATTTAACGTATACCCCTGAAAAAATTTAAAATTACGTATTTCCCCTTCTAAACTTTAAAATTACGTATTTTTCTTTCTAAACTGCAAAAACTCACAAATTTACCCATTTTATTGTTTTCTATATTAAAACTCATTCCAGATTTATAAAATACCCATTTTATCCTTTATTAAAAACATAAAATGTCCATAATACTCAAATTTGAATCTGAAGGGTTCATCTACCGTATGAACTGCTTTAAGACCCGTGCGTGCAAGATCAACACAAATCTTAAAGTGAACACACAAATATTGAAGCGACGTACACGAATCTCAATGTGATTTGTGGGATCAAATTTGCTTTAAGATCTGTGCAGGCTAGACCAGCACGAATCTTGAAGCAACCAAGCACGGATATTGAACGATGCGCACAGATATTTATGCAATGCGCGCGGATCGGACGGTAGGAAACCCTTAAGATGGTTTAATATGTAATAAAAGATAAACAAGTTGTTCAAAATTTTAATCAGTATTTATGAACATCAATTCTTTAGTTTTCTTATTGGGTCTATAAGTAGAGCCGGACAACCATTGTTGGTTTAATTAATTATGGATCTCATTTTTATAAACCAGCAATAAATAGGCCCACTTACATCTACCACATGAAGTTCCGGAAATTGTGCTCAGAACTTGATCATATCTCTATTTTTTTTTTTTTTCTGTTTTTTTTCCAATAAAAAATAGAATGTAAAAAGGTCATGACATAGAGTGGAAAAATCGTGTTGTGCCGTATCGTGCCGTGACTAACACATCGTGACTTTAGTCTCGTGCCGTGATTAGTTAATTTTTCATGTGTCGTTACCAAAATGTCAAGGGGTGGTCACAACACGCGAATGGTCACGTCATGGGAGTCACGCTGTGTCCAAACGTGCCGTGACTCGCGTGACTATATGATCATAGTTTAGGTTAGTTTATTCAAAATTCACCATTTGGTAAAGATCTAACGGTCCTAATTATAAGTGACTCGCGTGACCCCGTAATGTGCCGTCCCGTGCTGTGACTAGATTATTCGCATGACGTGTCGTGTCGTGTCAAATTTTCTAAAGATGATCACCCACGATGACCCTACTATACTAGATCGAAAGCACTAGCCGGAAAGAAAGCCTAGACCGCTACTTGCTTTCCTGCTCTCTCTCACTATCCTAATGAAAGGTCAAGCCGGCGATTGAGTGAGGGGTCTTCGGGAACCTCTGTACGATACGAAGAGTTCTCCAGCCGTCAGGTCACGACACGGAACACGCGAGTCACGGCACGTAATCGACTCGCGTACCGTGCCGTTCTATGCCGTAACCGTACCATTCCGTGAAAGAACCGGCTCTGCTGTGTCATTGTTCCCACTCTAGACACAACTCGGCACTGAGTTTACACACATGCTATGATTGTGCCATGTCTATTTACATGTTGTGATTAAAATTAAAAAAAAAAATAACATATCAGGCATGACATGACACATAACATAAACAACGAAAAACAATAACATGCATGTTATGATTTTCCCTTTCTATGTATTAGGAGTAACTTTATATCTTGTCAGCCTAAATTAGCGAAGTATTTTGGTGAATTTAAACAAATAATATTCAAACAATTTCAATTTTTGTATACCCACCACACTCCATTTTTTAAAGTTTAATAACTTGAAATTTTAATCCCAAATTTTAACCGCTCAACATGTTCTAAATATTGAAATGTGCTTGGAGACAAAATTTTATATTTTTTGAAATTTATTTGCTATTTTTTAAGCCACTTTGAAAATCGCTGATCCGGTGGTTCAGAAATTTTTATTGTTTTTTACTGTTCACAATGGATCAGCGATTTCAATGTGGCTTAACAAATAGTAAAAAAATTCCAAAAAATGTAAAATTTTGTCTCCAAACACATTTCAATAAGGAGATCATGTTCAACGGTTCGGATCGGTTGTTTGGATTTTCAAAATGAAAATATGATGTGAAGTAAGAAGTCTATCTCATATAGAGCTGGGCTATGGTGAGTTGTGAAGTAAGAAGTCATTTTTACTTCACGCTCATATTTTCATTTTCAAAATTCAAACAACCGATCTGAACCGCTCAACATGTTCTAATATTAAAATGTGCTTGGAGACTAAGTTTTACATTTTTTTTGAATTTGTTTACTATTTATTAAGCCACTTTGAAAATCGCTGATCCGATGGTCCATAAATTTTTACTGTTCACAGTGGATCAGCGATTTCAAGGTGGCTTAATAAATAGTAAAAAAATTCCAAAAAATGTAAAATTTAGTCTCCAAGCACATTTCAATATTTAGAACATGTTGACCGGTTCGGATCGGTTATTTGGATTTTCAAAATGAAAATATGACGCATTGTTTTACTTCACAACTCACCATAGTCTATCTCTCTCTATATATATATATCACACTTTCTTATACACACGTAAAAGTTATAATATAGTTTACTTTATTTTGATAGGCATCAATAGTTACTTAAAATTAATACATGTGCACAATGTTTGAACATTGATTTTTTGTTTTTATGAAATTGACTTCTGTTAAAATAATATTAAAATGTCATAATTCCTTCTATGCATATAAATTGTAATATAGATTGATTCCAATCTATATTAAGTTTTCTATGATCAAAGGGAGCTTAAATGCCTTGCTTGACCTTTAAATTTAATAGATAAAAAAATAACTACTTTTGCTTTTAAACACTACAGCAAAATAAGGTATCTGCGACCGATATCAGAGACCAGTGCTGTCGTCGGTCGCTGAAAATATTTTTTTCCAAAAAAAAAATAAAATCATTCACTTCGGCAACCAATATTATCAGCGACCGGCACCGTGAATTTTCAGCGACCGCAAGAACACCGGTCGCTGAAAGTATTGGTAAAAAAAAAGAATCGCGATTGGGGCGCCAGATCGAAAACCCTCCCGCGTCAGAATCAAACCCTTACTCTCCACTCTCTCCGCTCTCTCCCTCACTCTCTTTGAAAGAATCGCCGAAAGTCTTGGTTTTCTCTTCTCTCCACTCTCTCCCTTACTCTCTCTTGCTCTCTGCCTTGGGGCCCTCCTCTCTGTGCTTGTGCTGCGTTCGATCTCCTACTGGAGACCGTGATCGGGTTTGCCCTTTTGGTTTTTCCCGCATAGGAGTTCTTTGGGCGCGAGGCGATGAACCAGAGATTGGAGGCGAGGCGACGAACCTCGGAACCGGCCGAGCTACACGGACCGTGCGGTTTGCTCTCTTACCGGTAACCCTTGATTTCTTGATTTTGTGCTTTGCCTTGCGGCTTGTGACTTTGTGTGTTGTTTGAGGCCTTCGTGCCTTCTTGCTTGACCTGCGGCCTTTGCGCCTTTTCTGTGACTTGTGGCCTTCGTGCCTTGTGTGGTTTTTGGGTCGTTTATGTTGCTTGCTGGTTTCTGGTACCGTACCAGTGCTGGTATAGTACCGTGCTGGGTCTCTTTTCCTTGTGCCGGTTGCAACTCTGACCTGGGGCCTTCGTGCCTGTTTTCCCTTTGGCCTTGCTCCTCCCTTACCTGTTCTGGGCCTTGCTGCCCTTGTTACCTTGTGTGTTGCTGTCCCTTTTTCTGGATACTGGTAACCGTACCAGTACTGTACATGTTCTGGTTTTTCTTGCTTTCATTTAGATTTCTAGTGGTTTCTCTTTTTCATGAGCGTGATTTGTTGTTTTTTTTTTCATAATATTAGTTTGATTGACGTTGTATTAAAATTAATTGAAACAGTTCAAGTTCATATCTACACTGCACCCTATGGAGAAGTTGCTGGATTTCTTCTTTTGACGGGAAGAAAAACCTGTTTGATGAACAAAAAACTGCAAAATATTGGAGATGCTAACCGGTAGTGATGTCAGTATACTGATGGCATCTAGTCTTCATATTTGTCTATTGATAGGGCCATGTTCCACAGGCCCTTTTACTTGTTCCAAACTGGGCCATGAAAGACTGGGATTCGGACCTTTACAAGGCCAACCCGACGTCATACGAAAAAGCCCCAAAAGCTCGTTAAGCCGAGGCCCAATATGCCGGCTCCAAACCAGAGCCTTAACATAGGCCCACGCCAACCGACATACGGGATAGCCGGGGAAACGGCTAGCTTAATGCCGATGTCCCAGTAACGGCTAGCTTAATGCCCACGTCCCAGTAACGGCTGACATAACTGCCCACGTTCTCCATAAACGCCCGAGATGGCAGTTATGGCTGGACTATATAAGGCAGTGATTCCCATGAAATAGGGAACGCAATTTTAAACTAAGAGAGATATCATACAGGTCAGAGTCCGAATCTCTCACGATCCACCCCGAGTTCTTAACTCGATTTACACCTCGGCAGGACGAATCCAGCTCAGTCCAACCTTCCATACGGCCTCATCCCTGAGATAGGACGTATCAACCACCGTGGGGCCACGCCTAGCTCACTCAAAGAATTAGATGGCTCATCCAAACACATCGACCCCGCTCCCACCAGGGGTGACGACCCCGCCAGGAGTAACAATCACACCACCTCCTGTGGTGACCTCACCTACAGCAAATCCCTCCCACAGCCAACTTCCAGGGGCGAGGCCTAGCAGCTCAATGGTGCGACCTCATGGTCCCCAACCCGTTCAACCTCGTCACACAGGCCCCGATGTTGTTACTCGACCTTCGTTCACTGAAGGGCACACAACCAGACCACTCTACACCGAGAACAATCAGATGGCTGGGACCTATCATAATCAGGTAACTGGTACCTATCACAATCCAATAACCGGTACCTATCAGACACCCTACATACCATATTACCCACACCAAACGCCGTTGTACCAACACGGTGCAACCGCATACACACCTTACACCCCAATAGGTCCCCAATACCCCTACGTTGCACCATTCGAACAATGGGGTCCGGGAGGCACCCAAGGAATGTACCCCATGACGGGTCCAACACCATATTCCCAACAAATGCCAATTCGGCCTGCAAATCCGATTGTGTCTCCCAATGTTCCTGTACCTCGGCCATTATCGGCAAACCGTATCCACAGCCGAGCAGCAAACGTCTCCCCAAGGAACTTGGACTCTCAATTTGTACAGGCCCGAACTGGTAGTGAGACGGATACCCCTTCACTACCCGAACAACAGGTCCAATCCGAACGCAGGGACCAACATATTCCACCAACAGGGATACATCCCGATGTAGGAAGATGCCCGGAAGGTCAGGATGAAAATAGGGGACCCCGTCCCGCGGAAGGACCACATGCCGAAGGTCCCGAAGCCCACCCTAATAATGAGCGCGAATCAGCCTGTCATGGCAGAGGGCCCAGACCATCTCGCCGAGAACAATCTCGCTCCCGTAAGGAACGTGATCGGAGTCCACCCCGAGGTCGGGATAGAACTCGCCGCGATGACCGAAGAAGGAACCAGCGATCACCTACCCCTACCCGAGGTATCAGTATGGCTCAAGTTGAGGAGCTAATCCAAGCCGGACTTGCGACTAAACTGGCCGAGCTCGAGTCTCAGAAGACAGGTACATACTCTCGACCTATGGGAATCGAGGATGGCCCCTTGTCCAGAGACATCTACCGCCAGTCAATGACGGATTTCAAGTATCCGACAACCCTTCCCAGCTTCCGGGGTAGCGGAGATACACAGGATCCACACAACTTCGTGTACGGGTTCCTTGAGCGACTCCGCCTTCTTGGAGCCACCGATGCCATCATGTGCCGAGTCTTCACCACTTGCTTGACTGGAGAAGCATGGGACTGGTACATGACGCTACCTCGGAGGTCCATCAACAAATTCGAGGACTTCGCGAAACTGTTCTTGGAGAGATACACGATTATCAAACCGCCGCAAGCCACGTGCGAGATGCTTCTGGATATCGTCCAGGGACAGCGCGAAAGAACAGGTGCGTTTGTCAACCGTTTTATACAGGCATCCCGGCGAATCCAGAATCTCAATGAAGAATTCGCCCTAGCTGCCATCAAGAAAGGACTCCGCAAAGGGGGTCCAGGAACCTTACGTTACGAAGCCCATATGAAGAAGATGACCACTCTGAGGGAATTCGTAACCTTTGCGGAGGGTTACATCCGTGCTGAGGATGACAACGGGAGCCCCACGAGGCCCAGATCTCGGTCTCCCCGCCACCAAACTAACAGACAGCCAGCTCAGGACAGGTTTCGCAACCAAAAGGAACCTCGGAGAAACCAACCCAACCGGTCGGCCGAGCAAGAACACAAACCTGGCACTGAGGGATACCGGCAGCACTTTGTGAAATACGCACCTCTCACCAAGAAGCTGCATGAGATGTACAACATCATAGAGGGCATGTTCGACCTCCCTCCCCCATTGCCTGAAGGTATTTTCACAGTACAAGACAACTCCCAGCAGTGTGAGTACCACGGATTCAATGGGCACTCCACTGCGGATTGCCTGCAGCTCAAAGACATCCTGGAGAGACTTGCCCGAGAGGGTAAGCTGGTCGAGTTCATCAACCCCGAGTTTTTCAGAAAGTTCGCCAGGAAGTACAACGGTAAATGTAAGGTTTTTAAGAAACATATTCCTTACGGGCAGGATTATACGGGCCCTCGAGTTGGTGAGGTCAGTCCTCAAACTCGGGATGGTCCCGAGACAAGGCGCCAGGAACGGCAGAGCAGCCCTGTCATTAACGTGATCAGTGGAGGCCATCGCGGTACCGTTCGAAAAATCTTACCTCGCGACAATCGAAAGCCATACCCCACTGTTCTACAGGTCGAAACCGACAAAAAGCGACCTCGGCCGGAGGAAGCAATATCTTTCTCCGAGAAGGACCTAGGTGAGATCTCTAGTCCACACGATGATCCCGTGGTACTGAATCTCAAGATCAACACTCACAGAGTTAAGAGGGTGTTAGTTGATACGGGAAGCTCAACAGACATCCTGTATTTGTCGGCCTTCACGCAAATGGGTCTCGACACTTGCGCCCTCCAACAACATATCTCACCCTTGATAGGCTTCACGGGCGATGCCCTTCAACCTCGGGGAATGATGCCACTCAAAGTCACATTTGGCACATCCCCCCGAACGGTGGAAGTCATGGTGGATTTCCTCATTGTTAATGCTCCTTCAGCGTACAATGCGATCCTTGGAAGAGCAACCTTGAACAGAATCGGCGCCGTTATTTCCCCTTCACACCTGAAAATCAAGTTCCACACTGATAACGGGATAGGGGAAGAAAGTGGCCAACAACAGGTGGCGCGCGAATGCTACATGACGTCCGTTCAAGGTCAAGGAGGCTCTGTCCACCAGGTTGATCAATCCGACGCCAAAACCAACCAACAGCGGTTGCGTTCAAGTACTGACTTTTTACCTCCAAACGCCGACCTGGCACTAGATCCAGTAGATAAAGCTGAGGCAAAAACTTCCCTTGAACCCGCTGACGAAGTCGAACAACTCGTTTTGGGTGATGGCAAGACACTCAATATTGGAAAGGCAGTACAGGGGAAAGCAAAGGACGAACTAATCAAGTTTCTCCGAGAAAACCAATCTGTTTTTGCCTGGACCGCAGTCGACATGCCAGGCATCCCGAGATCAATAGCGGAGCACCGCCTGCATATTAAGTCGGGCTCAAAACCAGTTAGGCAACGGAAACGTAACATGGGGAAAGAACGGCAGCAGGCCGTGAAACGCGAAGTACAGAAACTACTCGATGCTGGTTTTATCAGGAATGTCGAGTGTCCTGAATGGACAACCAATCCCGTGTTTGTCAAGAAGTCCAATGGTGACTGGCGTATGTGTATTGACTATACTGACCTTAACAAGGCATGCCCTATGGATCCATTTCCATTGCCCAAAATTGACCAACTGGTCGACTCTACCTCGGGACATGCCTACCTCAGCTTCATGGATGCGTTCTCCGGGTACAATCAAATCCGGATGAACAAAGATGACGAGGAAAAGACTGCTTTCACCACTAACTCGGTGCTATACTGCTACCGGGTCATGCCTTTCGGGTTGCGCAATGCTGGAGCCACATTCCAGCGCATGGTCAACACTGTGTTCCATGACCAGATCGGACGAATTGTAGAGGCATACGTAGATGACTTGCTTGTCAAGAGCATGTCCGACCTCGACCATGTCCGAGATCTTCGAGAAACCTTCGCGACACTGAATTCAGCCAGCATGAAACTCAACCCGAAGAAGAGTTTTTTCGGTCTAACCGGTGGTAAATTCCTTGGTTTCATGGTTTCTATGCGAGGCATTGAGATCCATCCTTCCAAATCGCAAGCCATCCTCGATATGAAACCACCGCGGAACCTCAAAGAATTGCAATCCCTCACAGGCAAGTTGGCCGCCCTCAACAGGTTTATAGCGAGATCTGGAGACGTATGTTTCCCTTTCTTCAAAGCCATGCGCAAGTCAGCCAAATTTGAATGGACAGATGAATGTGCCATGGCCTTTGAAAAGATCAAAGCCTATCTCGCCAATCCACCATGTCTCAGCAGGCCGACCGCGGGCGATGTCTTGGTACTGTATTTGGCAACAACGGGTCATGCAGTAAGTGCCGCCCTTGTTCGGGAAGAGGGACGAGATCAGAAACCCATTTATTTCGTCTCACATGTACTTCGGGATGCAGAAACCAGGTATTCCCAGATTGAAAAGGCAGCATATGCTCTCGT